>CM055871.1:36965111-38179111 GCA_029582165.1 Portulaca oleracea
CTCCCTTAATCGAACCAATCCCCACAATCCTATTTCACCTTTACGTCTAATTTGCCGACCCAAGAAGCTCAAATCGTTGAGGGTTTGGAATTTGGGAAGAATTTGGTAGTAAGGATGATAATGATTATGATCATACGATCTTGATTTTCGTCCCACTTGATTTCTTGATTCCCTGTTTTCTTCCTCCAAAAATCGTACTTTTGATAACCACCGAGCACTTTTGATTTCGATCAAAGCAAAATAGTCTTGATGTATGAATAATCTGAATTTTGAGCATTGATGATGAGGGAGATTTTGAGTGACCAATTTTCTTGATGGGTTTGCAAGAGGGAGAGTAAAGGTCTGGGATGAAGAACTTTAGAATTTAGCTATTGTGGATGGTGGAGAATTTTGTTTTCCCTCAATAATAAATTGGAATACAAGAAGATAACAATTGCAGTATCTTCAACATCTGTCGATGAAGCATGCTCCTTTTTTTTTCTTAATTATGACGTGACTCCTTGCCCTCTCTTCACATGATGACATATGACCATCTTCCTTTTTATTTTATTTTATTTTTATTTCTATGGTGGGCTCCACAAAATTTGTGATTGAATTTGATGAACATTCATACGCATGAATGTATCTTTGTTGTGAATAATGGTACACGTACCAGGATTCTTTTTCCACTTTATTTTAATTTTTTTTTATTTTCTTTGCTCTTATTCTATTTTTCTTGACTCATTTTTTTTTCGATGCAGGAAATTGTGATTAATTGATATCGACTGTTTGAAGTGGTCCTTCGTCGTTGCCAGTATCTTGCCTACTCCTCAGCGTACTGACGTAGGGTAGTCCTGGACTATTCTCTTCAGGACTGTTTGGGTCGACAGTGTCATTGCCTCGGCTTCCTTGGGTTACTCCTCAGCGTACTGACGTAGAGTAGTCCTAGACTACTCTCTTTAGGACTGTTTGGGTCGACGGTGTCATCGCCTTGGCTTCCTCGGATTACTCCTCAGCGTACCGACGTAGAGTAGTCCTAGAACTACTCTCTTCGGGACTGTCTGGTCGACAGTGTCATCGCCTCGGCTTCCTTGGATTACTCCCTTGACTACTAGCGTAGAGTTATCTTGGACAACTCTCTTAAAAACGGCAGTACATCTAGGGTCGACTGGGTCATCACTTCAGGTGGATTACTCCCTTGGCTGCTGGCGTAGAGTTGTCCTGAACAACTCTCTCGAAAATGACAGTATAGTCAAGGTCGACTGGGTCATCACTTCAGGTGGAATACTCCTCAGCGACGTTCTAATGTATTAGACATCTTTGAGGTGTCTCTTTTCAGAACTGACTTGGGTCGACGGATGTCATCATCGGGTTTACTCCTCGGGGACGTTCTGATGTATTGGACATCTTTGAGGTGTCTCTTCTCAGAACTGACCTGAGTCGACAGAGTTATGGCCTCGCCGGAACACTCCTCAGCTTACTGGCGTAGAGTTGTCCTAGACAGCTCTCTAAAAAACGGCAGTAGAGTCTTGGCCGACAGAGTCGTCACTTCACCTTAGCTTCGGTGGATTACTCCTCCTGGACTTTTTCCCGTTTACGTGCTATGAAGAGCGAACTTGAATTCCCTATTAAGCCATGATGAGTCAGTCAGACTTTCTTCTGAAGATCCATGACAAGTCAGCTAAACATTTTCTTGGGTGTGAGCGTCATGGAAGAACACGAGGACATTGCCCGCTAGCTTGCCCCCAGTATTGACCTGAATGAGACGTCGATATCGCCAACTTGAAAGAGTCTACCACTTAGTCAAAGGAGTGCTCCACTGATTTGAAGAACGATGGCGTCGTCTTAGAGCAGAATTCAACCAACATGGTTAGAATGCCCCCACGTTTCCTTGGACTTGAGAGTTTTCATTATGATGACGTAAAAATCTTTAAAGTTTGATTTTGACGACTTGGTAGTCTTGAACTTGGCTGACTTGGAAGTCTTCAATTTTTTGATGACTTGGAAGTCGGTGGGTTTGATGATTTAAGAGCCTTGAAGTTTATTGACTTGAAAGTCTTTGGATTTGCTGACTTGGGAGTCATATGCATTGTTGACATTGAAACATCGCACTTTATTGACTTGGAAGTCGTGATTTTTTCCTTGACTTGTGAGTCCTTGTGTTTTGGTGATTTGGTTGACTTGTAAGTCTTTCATTTGATCGACTTGGAAGTCGGGAGACTTGTTTTGACTAACTTGGAAGTCTTTGTTTTGTTATTGACTTGGGAGTCAAGAGACTTGATGACTTAAAAGTTTTGAAGTTTGTTGATTCGAAAGTCTTGAATTTTTGCTGACTTGAAAGTCTTTAATTTTTGCTGACTTGGAAGTCGATGAATCTGGTGACTTGAGTGTCTTAAAATTTATTTACTTGAAAGTCTTTTATTTGATTGACTTGGGAGTCCTTGACTTGAAAGTCTTCAATTTTGACTTGGGAGTCTTTAACTTTGGTGACTTGAGAGTCTTTGACTTGAAAGTCTTGAACTTTGACCTGTGAGTCTTGAATTTGCTCACTTGTAAGTCCTTAAAGACTTGAAAGTTTTGGAGTTTGTTAACCAGGAAAGTCTTCAAAATTTGGTGACCTGCGATGATTTTTTTTCTTCTTATGTATGACTGTATTTGGGTCTAGACCCAAATTGCCTACGTACCTTAAGGGATAGGATAACCATTAGGATCAAGCCAAACGTAGTTCAAATTTAAAGATGGAGAAATGAAAATTTTATTTATTGATTTAGCCGTACACAGTTTATACTCTTGCGGGCCAGGAGTATTACAATGATGGGAATTAAATGAACTGAAAAATGAATTTTTTTTCTTTTTGATGAACAGTTTAGGCTCTTGTTCAGGAGGTACATCTTCACTTTTCTAGATTTTGACTTGGGAATAAGAAAGCGTCTCCTCTCGTTCAAACCCTTCGTCGACGTTGCTTTTGCTTTGATGACCAGTGAAGATCACAATGTGTCTCTTCACCCTAAGGGATCCTTCAGTCTTGACTTCCAATGTTGAATAACGCTTCATGCGAGATGGGATGGCGCTTTGAACTTCGTTGATGACTCCAAGGCGGCTGAATGCGGAGCTCTTTTCCTGGTCGGTTTGTGAGTTTGCCACCTCTTCAGCTTGTTTGATCTTTGACAATACAGAAGACTTTGACATCGGGCCATCCTTGATCCTGCTAAAGACTGAGGCTTTGCGCTTCCCTCGACACCCTATCCGCTGAAAGACAGATGCTTGTTTGCAGGAAGCTGATCGTCCCAACCTATCGAACAC
Organism: Portulaca oleracea; assembly: GCA_029582165.1. NCBI lineage: Eukaryota > Viridiplantae > Streptophyta > Magnoliopsida > Caryophyllales > Portulacaceae > Portulaca > Portulaca oleracea. Next base: position 36,968,394 of record CM055871.1, read on the forward strand.
AGAGAGCTTTGACTTAGGCTGATAATCGGTTACCTCGTCATCTTTTTCCTCGATCTCGAAGCAGGAAACCATGTTCACAGCGGCAACTTTGTCAACTCTTCCAAAGGAGTACTTTAGAAAGTATTCCTCTAGCGTGACAGGAGCACGAGGGTCTTGCTCAATTAACTCGACTGAACCAACTTCTTGTTTCTTGATGACTTCAAGTCTCTTCTTGTCCATTGAAGGTTGCAGGTTGTTTCTTCTCCTTTGATGGTTTCGGGGTGGTGGTGTTTGGACTTCCCTTTGCCCCCTAGTTTTCCTTCGAGTGCCGGAGATCCATTTTCCACTGTCACCAGAAGTTTCTACTTCTTGCTCATGTGCATCTTGAGGGGCCTAGACTAGTACAGCAAGAGGAACTGGTTTTTGACATCCAAACTGGATCATCAAGACTTCATTTCTACCGGTCGGAATTGGTCGTGCTGAAACATAATTAGCCGCAACGTTGTCATCCAAGTCCAGTATAATCTTCCCATCTTCAGCTAGTCTCATGATCTGCTCCTTGAGCGTGATACACTTCTCTAGAGGGTGGCTGACTACCCTATGATAGCGACAATATCTTGGGTCTATGGTTCTTCCCACTTCTTCTGGCCTCTTTGGTTGTGGAAGTTCGATAATTCCCGTCTCTAACAGGTTGTCGAGCATTCCGCATAAATCAGTCCTGAAATGGGTACTTCTTTTCTTGAAGCTCCTTCAGTGTAGGGCGCTTCCTTTCAGCATCTTTCGAAGAAGTGGCTTTCTCCTTTTTGGGTTTAGGTTTTGCAGAGATTCGCACTGGTTCACTTGTTGAAATAGCCATTGACTCTTCTTTTGAAGTCTTTGGCCACTTGCCGTTCTTTTTATACCTATTGTCGTTCCTTGCATCATATGAAGATGAAGACCTTCCCCGTCGACTTGCTATGGTGATCTCCATATCATGTGCCTTAGTTGCCAACTCCTGAAAGGTTTTCGGCTTGACCATCTTGAGGACGTAGAGCAAATCCCAGTGCATACCTTGAGCGCACATATCGACAGCTGAAGCTTTGGTGAGGCGATCCTTGCATTCAAGACTAAGAGCCCTCCAACGATGGATATAGTCATCTTGGCTCGCCTCCCATCGCTTGGTTTTTGTCAACTCTGTCATGCTGACGACCCGTTGAGCGCAGTAGAACCTGTTGAGAAACTCTTGCTCCATTTGTTCCCAACTGTTGATAGATTCAGGTTCTAACTCCGTATACCAGTCAAACGCGATTTCTCTCAAAGAGCGAACGAACTGCTTGACTAGTCGATCTCCTTCTGTGCCGGCGTTGCTACATGTTTCGATGAAGTGCGCGATGTGCTGCTTAGGATTACCCTTCCCATCAAATTGATTGAACTTTGGGGGTTGATATCATTGCGGCATTCGAAGGGTGTCGATCCTCTTTGTGTATGGCTTTGTATAAAAGTGGGTCTTGTTTGATCCCTCTCCGAGTTGAGCTCGCACTGCATTTGCCACCAAGTTTTGAATCTGCTCCACAGTCAGTGATTTTGAAGATGAGTTGCTCTTCTTGTCTTCCTCATCGCCATCACCTTTGGAAGACTCTTTGTCAGATTCCTCTTTGTCAGAATCTTCATCGGAGTCTTGATGCGGGCGCTTCTCTATTTTCTTCATCAGTTTTGCGATCTGCTCATTTTGTTCGCTGATCTTCTTGTCTTTCTTTTCACTTTCCATGACGAGCCTGTTTAACATAGCCTCAAGTTCAGCTATCTTTGCTTCCATGTTAACAGCCATTGAAGGTCGAATTTCACTTCTTGGAGAAAGAGATGAGAGGCAGAGATGTCCCACCGAGCGTGCCAAATTTGTAAACACAAATTTTGAGCCTGAAATAAATAAAGACAAGAAATTGAGACACAAATATAATTTGTATTAATATTTGAATGTACGTAGGTACAATCTCTATATTAAATACAATAATGATGATCCTCTGATTCAATCTCCTAAACTTTTGGTGAGCCGAGGGCGCGAACGCTTGATCTCGATCTCAGATGCAAGTCGAGCTGAAGAACTCAGCTGTAGGTCTGTACCTTGACGTGCAGGAAACTTGGAGCTTTGAACTTTTGTCGACCTTGATCCTTGGCGCTTGGGAGGCGCTTGTAGTTCGAGCTCAGATTCTCTGAAGTCTGAATGCCGAACGCCAGGTAGGACCGCAGAGTCTGTTGAAAATGAGGGAGAAGGCTCCTATTTATAGGCTCTGAGGCCTGCAGGGTTTGAGTCGGCTTTGGGCTTGGGCCCATTAATTATCCCTTTATTTAAAATAAAGAAATAATTATGATTTTCTGCATAATAATTGACACGTGTCGCGACGCTATTGGTCATTATATATTTCCATTTAAAATTTAATTAAATGGACCGCCGTAATTAATTTAACACGTGACAACTAATAATTGGCCAAATAAATTTATTTATTTTCCACGTGTCATCTTCTGATTTGCCGACAAATTTTTACCTCCTACAGTGAGCTACTTGAATTTGAAGGTGGGAGACGGTGGCGGTGGCTGTGATGGTGGCGGTGGCTGAGGCGGAGGACACCCTCTCCTCTAACTTTCCCAGTTTTTGTAGAGAGAGAATGAGGGAAATGGGGAATGGTGAGTCAGCCGTGTGTGCCCCACTGCTCATTACAAATGGACTTCAGTGGGTTCCATGTCCTTTTAGGTTAATTGTGCTTTAGGGCCGTCCTTTTTGGTCATTAACTCTATTTTTTTTGAAACTGTTGACGTATAAAAACGAAGTATGAATTATTATTGCCAATTACCAAACATCGACATTCAACAATGAACAAGGGTTTCCAAGGATGAATTGGCTGGGCCAGCCCAACAGTATTCATCTACCCACGAGCCCAGCCCATAAAGCAAAAACTAACTACCTCAAACCGCCACAAAAAAAGAGAGAAAAAAAGCCCCTCGAAAGAAGAAGAAAAAAAAAATTAGTTTCGTTTCATTTGTTGTTGCAGAGGGAGAAAAAAAAACGTCTAAACGAAACGCACAAAATCGCTTGTTCTCTTTCAGATTCGAAGTCTGACTGCAGTTTGACTTGATTCGCATTCACTCCTCTGCTAAATCCGATTGCGAAACCCTAATTCGATCGATCGATCGAGAGAGGGATGGAGGAGGTGAAGGCCGCAATGGAAGAGCATATGAATCTCATGGCGGATCTCGTTCAGAAGTTGTCATCCGAGCTTCGATCTGGTTTTGGCCCTGCTTACGACAATTTCATGGGGTTTTTCCACGCCATTGATTGGAAGGTTCTACTATTCTTTATCTTTCTCCAAGCTGATCTGTGCTTCATGTAGTTGTATCGATGATTCGGTAGTTGTTAGATCTTGCAGTGGTGAAAAGTACTGCTTGCATGTGTCAATTTAGGGTTTCAGTTTTCTGTTGAGTGTTTAAATTTAGTGTCTAAACGTAGTTGGGACTGATGATTGTGGTGCTTGGTTTTTTGTTTGATTTGATTTCGTTTGCGATACATGGACTAAGAACTCCAGAGCTCACAACTTGGGATCTGAACTATGAATTTGTGGGAGATGGGCTAGTTTTGAGCGTAATTGGAGTATGAATCTTAAGGAATGGAATTTTGCTCAAATTTCTTCAATGCCTGCGATTTGCAATGTTGGATCTGAATTTCAAAAATATTAGGGTTGAGGTAGGGTAGGATCTTTACAGTGTACATTGTGTTAAAAAGGTTTTTTACATGTTCATTCCACTCATTTCTGCTAATTGTAATCTTAGTAATACTGTATGAATGTATGATGAAAGCATCTTTGGTGTCTGATTTTAGTGGTTAAAGGATGTCCTTGTGCAAACAGAGTTGCTTGTTTTCGGGTAAATCGGTAGGTCATTACTCGTTAATAATACTTGAGAATTATTGTATAAGTGAGTGTTTTTGCCCCCTTGCCTGATTCAAAAGGGGCTTTGTTGAGTTGTTGATTGTGGATGAGTTCTGCAGCGGATTATGGCGTAACTATCATCTTTTGTTGGGGTTCACGAATAAGCTCAATTAGTTTAATCATACATTTGTTTTCTTTATATTAGGTCATGTTACTTTTGATGCAAAATTTTATGCATGAATCTACTCTTGCGGTCTGTAAATTGAATCAGTTTCTGTTGATAATTAGTTGTCAGTGTCATTATTGGAAGGTAAATTTGATTATGGGTTTGTTGCGTAGCTCCAATGAGTTGGGGCAGGGCAAATTGTAGGTGTGAAAAAAATTGTTTATACTTTATAGTGAAAAGCATCTTATTAAAAGATGCAGTGAATAGAACAAGAATGTAGAGAAAGAGATTTCCTTTGAATGTTCAATTTCACACATTCGTGGTTTATCTATAAACATCTGCATTCCTTATGTACAGGAACCTTGGTTAATGGGCTTACTAGGCTTCCATGTTGTGCTGTTGCTGACGACTATTATCTCTAGACGGCATGTCAACTTCCAGATGTGTTTGTTCCTTCTTGCTTGTACGTCACCGACTCTTTGTTTCTTGCATTATGTTGTAGTACATTACTAGTATTTTTCATCTCTTTGTCCTCTAGGTCAAGGAGAATCTTGGTAAAGATTTTGTGGCGTAAATGCATTATGTTTATTAATTCCCTTCTAAATCACGTTCATGCCTAAAAAAAATAGGGAAAACGAAACCCACAAAATGCATGGATGAAAGATGTATTGCCTACAAAAGCATGTGTCTTAGTAGTTAGGCCTTAACCAACAACTGTTGGGATAGAAAGTGCATGGATGAAAGATGTCTTCTGGTTTGCATAAGCTGCTATTGTGTTTCACTAACTCATTGCTTATACTTACACAAACCGAACAAAGATGCATGTTAAATATCTGACACGAACCATTGTGCTGCAGTATCTGGTGTATATCTTGCTGAACGACTGAACCGATTTCTGGGTGCTCACTGGCGAAGTTTTGCTACACAGAACTACTTTGACCCCCATGGACTTTTCCTCTCCGTGTTATGGTCCGGCCCTCTTCTCATGATCTCAATGTTGATTCTGGTGGGTACTCTTTACTGCTTTCTAGTCATTTACCCGCATCAATGTACTGATTTTGATAACAAAAAGATCCTTGACACTGGCTTTTCCTCCCTTACAACAGGTGAACACGCTCTTCTCATTGTGTTATCTAATTGTCCGGTGGAAAAGGGCTGAGCTCAGACACCGTGCAAAGCTTTCACAGAAGAAGGACAGTTGAGTTGAAGCCTCTATCAGTGGAAATACGACCCGCACTTGGCACAAAGTATGTGATTAAGCAGCAGAACTTGTTCTGACTCATGCCTGAAAGCTCAGTTTTGATTAAGCGGCGGACAATTACAAATTTTGGCTCCAGGAATCATATCCATCTACCTTTGTTACATTTTTCTTTTCTCAAATGTACGACAGCAGTATCGCAGAATATTCATTCTAGTTCGAGGGTGTAGTCATTCTTATTGAAATTTATGATACCGACATGAAAGTGTAGGTGTAGATGTAAGCTGTTTAAATTGGTATAAACCCCCGCCATTTTGAGCATAGCAAACCTCTCATTTCACCTCCAATTTTCGTTCAATCTGCTATTCATTTCAATTGGTTTTCATGTTAATTTGACATGAAGATAGTAGTTGTGATGGTGATGAATGTGATGCTGTAGTGACGATGAAGATATACTGCATGAGGTTGTAGGGTTTGGCCAGACTATGTTTTGTATATTTTTAGGTTAATAAATAATTTCACACAAAAAAAAAAACAAAAAGCTAGAGTGATTAGAGATTATATAGAATTTGGACAAAATTTGGGAGATTCTGATATGATTGAAATCTTTTTTCAACTATCATAGTTAAAAGGCATACTAACGTTTGATGTTGATTCTACCTTTAAAAGAATGAAATAAATATATATTGATTAGAGCAATTAGAGACAACCTAAACTTTTAAAACATTTGGCCTAGGTTTAGATTAAGGTACAAATGTGCTTTCTAAAATCTATGGAGGTTGCAGAAGATTCATCAAAATGCCCTCAGTCAAAAGATGACTCTTTGGATGGATTGGATGATGAGACTCGTAAAGTTGTGGAGTTAGATACAAAAACCATGCTTATGGTTGTTGAGGATCGCGAGGAGGTGGTGCGGGAGGTTGAGAGCTAAAGAAGAAATGGATCTTGGCAAGGAGGGATTAAATTGTGTTATGCTGCTCATTGAGAGAGGTGGGGAAATCCCTTCATTTGTTTAGTATTATTTCTCACGTGTTTTCTTAGGATATGTATTATTTTTCTTGTTTTTTAGTGTTTCTGAAGGTTTCTCCCCTTTATTTTTCTATTGTATTGCTTGTATCTTTCTTTTGGTGTTCTTGTTGGGGTCTTTTTCTTTTGTGTCTTGATTTCAATGTGATGTGTATATCTCTTTCCAATGTATTTGGTTTTAAACAATCGAAAAAAGTAAATAATGTATATTTCAACCAATACAACTTTTTATTTCTGACTTTGATTGAAAGAAACACATTTGAACAAATCGCGTTGATTTAAATTGAGACTAACAAATTTAACCATTTAACATTAATTTTTTTTTGAATATAATCTTGAATCAATCTAAGCTATTTTACAACATGGACACAACATTAAATGTGCTTATTAAATGTGTCAAATCTTGAGTAAATCTCATTTAACACCCCCTTTTTTCCATTAAAAAAACTCACATTTCATGAAATAATTCATTTTCATTTTCATTTTCATTTTCATTTTCATATTTATTCTTTAGGAAGAGGACAACTAAATTTAAATCTTGTAAGTTATTACATTCATTTATCATGATCGGAGGGTAAGATGAGCACATTCCAATCCAGAGAAGGCAAGAGTGAAATTGAAAATTAAAGTAGCCGTTATAAAATACAAATCAAACGGTCACCTTTCCAAGATTCAAAAAGTTCGGACGAATCAATTCAATTCATCACACCATTTTTCCCACTCAAGAAAACCCTCTTCACTCACCTAATTTGCTTGCTTCTCTCCACCTCCCACCACCATCAATGGCGGACCAAACCCTAGACAGAGCAGAGAGAAAAATCCCAGTTTTCACGGTGTGGAAGAGCAATGTCATCCTCAAGAACATCTTTCTTGTCAATGCCCCTCCTTCGATCGAACTCGAACCCTGCCAAGAAACCCAGAATCACAAAACCCACCAAGAATTTGAGGAAATTTTGACGGTCGGTCGACACCCAGATTGCGATATTCGACTCGAACATCCCAGCGTCAGTCGTTTCCATCTTCGAATTCACTCTGTACCATCCTCCACTCAACTCTTTATCACCGATTTGTCTTCTGGTAAATCGTCTTCTTTCTGTGATATTTCAGATGTTTTGATGTGTTTTTGTTGTAATACTTCGTGGGTTTTGTCATTTTTGCTTCTAGGGTTTCACTCTGCAATGATTTATCACTGTACTATTTGAATATAGTGGTTAAACCCACCTTCTTCTGCCTGAAATTTTTCTGGGTATACGAAATTTTGCATTTAGTTTGATCTTCAGCCCTTGATATTTCGTGGGATTTGTCATTTTTGCTTCTAGGGTTTCATTCTTCTATGATTGATTCTTTGCTGCCAGAGTTTTTCTGGGTATACAAATTCTGCGTTTGAATTCATAACCAGGACTTGACATTTATAGTGGGTTTATGTTTTTTTTTTTCCTGTTGTTCATCTTTTGCCCATTAATTAATGTCTGGATTCTTGGTTCTTGACCTCCTTTTTGACACAGCTTTGTGGGTTTACTTATTGTGGGTTTCTGATTCTTGGTTCATTTTGGTGTTTGTTTTAGTACATGGGACATGGGTATCTGGAAATAGGATAGAACCCAATGTTAAAACAAGGCTTAGTGAGGCTGACACTTTGAAGATTGGAGGTTCAAGTCGCATTTACAAGCTGCATTGGATTCCATTCAGCCAAGCTTATGATATGGAGCATCCATTTGTTCCCCCTTTGGATTTTCCGGAACCACTAGAAGATGGGGAAGAAGACATCCTCAAGGTGAGATTGAATTGTATCTTCATATGTTCTTTCATTGTCCAAGTAGGTAAATTGAACTCATAGCATGTTGAGTTCGAAGTATCGAATTGGTTTCTGCTATTATCATTTTTTGTTGGGGCATGTCCATTTGTATGTTTTCCTTCTGCTTTTTTCGATGGATTGTGTGTCGTTTGAGTTTAGAATGAAGCAGCGCTTGATTTCTGAAGTCTTTTGTTCGTCGTGTATGGTAGGATGAAAATTCTTCTCGGTCGAAAGATGAAGATGGTCATTTGGGTACGAATGATGTACACTCGGTTCACTGTGAGAATGATGAAATGGTTACAAATGTAGTCATAGAAGAGCTGGTAGACACTGATTTGCAAGGGTTAGGGTCTTTGTTTGGGGATGAGAACTCTGATCCGTCTTTGAAGAATAACGAGGTCATTACACAAGCTCCTCAAATCCAAAATGAGGATTCTCAAGTACCTAAAAGGAAAGATTCTGACTCAGAATCTTCATTTCAAGATGCCCATTCTGAAGTGACTGTACATGAAGGCTTGGGTTCCTTGTTTGAGGATGAGAACTCTGATACATCTTTCGAGAAAGAGATTATTACACAAGCTCCTCAAATCATACTCAAAGACAAAGATTCCGACTCAGAATCTTCATTTCAAGATGCCAACTCCGAAGCTAGTGCACCTAAACTTCAAAACGGTTTAGAATCTTGGTTTGAGGATCAGAATTCTGAAGTGTCTGAGCAAAAAGTGATCCCGATCGCTCACGAAGTGCAAGCTGAGTATTCTAAGATGGTTGAGAGCTCTGACGAGCAAGCACCGGATTCTGTCTTAGATGGATTGATGCCTCTATTCATGGGTGAGAATTGGGAGTGGGTCGGACAGGAGAGTCATTTGGCGAGTCCTGCAAAAGAATATATCCCTCTTTCCACTGAATATGAAGATGGAGAAGTCATAAATTCTGGTTTAGCTCATGAATGCATTGCAGAGTTCGCACAAAAGTTGGACAGCACTATGCATGAAGATGTTGAGAATGATGCATGGAATTTCTGGGACGGGTCACTTGCAGAACCAAAGGAGGTTCTTTCTGATGCTGAAAATCAGTTCCCACGACATGAATCTGAAACTAAGGTGTTATCTGAGAGGAGATGTTTAGGAAGAATCGATGTAGTACGAGATGATGATGATAATGAAACTGAAGACAACCACCTGTGGAGTTTCTGGTCGGGTGATATGGGGGTGGAATCGGTGTGTTCATCTTTGTCTGAGGCGGAACACCACCTCAGCTCTTGTAAGAAGCAATTTGGGAGTCCTTTGTTGACATCTGAGCAGAATTCTGCGCGTAGCATTTGGTCCAGGAGAGGAAAACAAGCGAGTGCTCCTCAAATTCTGACAACCACGACAAAAGGAAGCAAAATGAAGACTGCTCGAGACAAAGTAAACGATGAACCCCCGATTTCGAGGGCTCTATTTCATGGAGTTGATTACCAGGAGGACAAGGAGGAAGAGGAAGTCTTTACTCCCGATAAGGAGAACTTCACGCCTAATACACACAGGTCAATGAGGAAGATGGCAGTGTTGAAAGAAGCCAAGCGTTCAAATTCTGGCAAATCAGCTCTTCAGAAGAAGAAGATGATTGGAAGCCCTGACATTTACTATGAAGGTGACTGCGCGTCTCCAGCCTCGGATAAAGAGAATTATTCCCCCAAACCGCTACAAAAGCAGAAAACAGGGACGTCGGCTTCATTAAAGAAGCCATTACAAGCACTTCAGCTGAAAGAGAGAAAAGCTGAAAGGAGGGTGCCTTTTCAACCTTTATTGACAGAGTCACCTCAGAAGAGTAAATCTGAAATTTGCATTCCTGATGCTGCTATAACAAGTGGGAAATCATCTGTCAACCGTGCAAAAATCGCTCCAAAGGTTAATCAAATCTATATTTCAGTGTTTATATAGTACAAAACATTGCTTATGACCTATTTTTGTTTGGAATCTCATCCGGGTTTTTGTTATCTCTAGACTTGTTTGGAGGACAGATACACCAGAGACAGACCCCGAAAATGGAACATGGTAGTGGACACAACCACACTGCTGAACAAAGAATCAAGAAAAGCATTGCAGCTTCTTGCTGGTCTCAAGGGAACTCAGCTCATCATCCCTAGAATCGGTAACTAAGCTAAGCAAAAAATCTCTCCCTCCTACAATCTTAAACTATGTTTCAAACATACCTAGAGCTGCAAAATTTGGTCGGACCCGGAAAAAACAAGGTTTAGTAATAAAGATTGTTCGTTAGAATTTTGACTATGACCCAATTTTGACCTGGATTTAGTTTCATCTTAATTGTCCGATCTAGTCCAACCCAAAAAACCGCTTCAGGACATCGAATTTTGATACCGAATTTGACCCGGACCCGAATTTTTGCCAGCGGAAAACATACTGTATGTAGGTTAGTTAGTTACAGTGTGTGCTTCTTTTGACAGTGATCAGGGAGCTGGATTGTCTGAAGCGACAAGTAAGCTTCTTCAGAAGGAACTCCGAGGTTCTCTCCGCATTGGAGTGGATCCAAGACTGCATGGCGGCGGCTGAAACGCAGTGGTGGGTCCACGTGCAGACTTCCATGGAGGAAGGCCGGGCAGTTGCTCCGACTCCTCCCACATCGCCCCACTCTCATTTCAGCAGCCACGATGTAGGAACTGCAACCTCTGCTTCCTTTTTTGAATCCCGGGCAGAAATTCTCTCCCCAACTGCAGAAGACCATGTACTCGACTACGCCCTCTGCTTCAGGAAGGCTCAAAATGATGGACAGCTCGTCCTTCTCAGCAATGACATCACTCTCAAGATTAAGGCCATGGCAGAGGTATGGAACGACACATCATTATAAAGTTTGGTTTTTTGTTTCATAATCATTGTTGGTGAATGTGTGTGTGTGTTTGTTCGTTCAGGGGATCATTTGCGAAGAAGCAGAAGAATTTAGGGAAAGTTTGGTGAACCCGTTCTCGGAGAGGTTCTTGTGGGCAGATAGCTCCCCCAGAGGCCAAACATGGTCTTGTTCAGATGACATTGTTCTTAGGGAGAAGTTTTATCCAAGCTCAATGAAGATGATAACACCCAAGGCCATGGAAAACCCTAAGGGTCTGAAGCTGGTTCTGCTTCACAATTCTCAGTACTTTGAGCGCATGACGATGCTTCGCTAGGATGAGTTTGTTGATCGTGCATTTTAGTTCTCAGAAATTAGCACTCTGTAATTTCAAACAAAGAAAAAAGAGCTTTTGGATGATCTAATACATAAATGCAATTCTCTTGCTTCTGTTCTGATAAGTTCAGTAAGTTCTTGCATTGCTTTGCAGTGATCAAAATACACAGTTCATAATAGATAATCCAGATGATGAAACGGATACAGCATGCAATGTGCAAAATGAAAGTACAAATTTATTTTAAGCTAAGATAGGATATTATAGTAGCATGGATCATCATCCCAATTTGAGAGAAATCATTGAAATGATGTATTAACACCAGAAACTGCATTTGGTTCTTTCTCTCCACCAATCAGGAACGAAAATGAGCTCGATGTATCATCGTAATTAGTTGGCGGGAAATCCTGAAGACCGCTAAGACTGCACTCGTAGTTCAGCAGGGACAAGTACGGATCCTCAACGTTCCCCTTCACATCGATCAGGCCCTCCATACCATCCACACTTACAGAATCGGACCCGAACCCACCATACCCTGCTTCGACACCCTTGTTCACGGCGACCCGGTCGTTTTCTGGAGGATTCGACGTACTTGACGTTGACCCGGGTGTTGACTTGCTGTCCTCGAGCGGTATGGCAGGGGTGTGGCCCTGGAAAAGAGCGATGTGTCCAAAAAGCTTATCTTTCCGAGAGAAGGTGGTCCCACAGGAACACAACCACTTATCCCGGCCACAGTGCTTCTCATGGGTCTTGAGATCCGCCATGACCGAGAACTTCTTGGTGTGGCACCTGCTACAGATGTAGCTCTTGTCACAGTGGGTCCTCTTGTAGTGATTCTTGACACACAAGATGGTCTTGAGGGGCTGAAACTTCTTATGCTCCTTGTTCCTCTTGCACCCAACAAACGGGCACGAGTACCGCTTCAGAAGGACCTTCTCAGAAGAGGTGGACTCCTTGTTTGGCTTCGCTAGGGCAGCCGGGGTTTTGTACTCGTCGCCATGCCCTCTCATGTGCATTCGCAAATTCGCATCCCGCTTAAAACCCTTCCCACAGATGGGGCAGAAGTGGGTATGAGGGGCAAGAATCTCTTCCTTCTCCAATTGCAAGATCTCGTACGAACCGGGAAGAAGATGCTCCTCTTTGCCCTCATCATCATCTTTCGACTCGTGGTCCTCTTCCATGTTGTTCGAGTTGAGTTCTAGAGCGATGTTTGACGGCTCAACTGGATGAGATTTGACATCACTGATGTCAGCTTGCTGTGGTTGTTGTTGCTCCACATTGTTGGGCGAAGGAAAAAGAACCCCATTGAGCTGCATAGGAGAAGGATTGACCGATGGAAGAAGACAGCCAGCCGTGGAGATTAACTGAACTATAATGGAGGTCAGATCGGCCGTGATGAGCTGCTGCTGCTGCTTAAAGACTTCGTCTTGGTTGTTGCCCGGGACTTGACTGTTTTGCCCAACTATCATGTGGACGAGCTCTTGGAGCTGGTGGATCTTCTGTTCTAGGAAAGAGAGGTTGTTGAGCATTGTTTTCGGATCCCAAGTTTGAACCCTGCCATTGTTGAGTAGCTGCTGGCTATCAAGTTGTTTTGCGGTCTTTGGTTGGTTATCGGGATCTGTCCTCATACTGTAGTCCATTATACAAGCGTCTTCCTACTTCTGCGTATGTTGCATGGCCAAATTCTTCCCGGGTTTAGTGTATGCTGGGACGTAAAGCAGCAAGAGCAATGTTTCTAAGGAGGAATAAGGAAGCACAAGGTATAAGAGAAAAGGAGAGAAAAAATCAAAACCAAACCAAACCTGTCAAGTCAAAAAAATCTATAAATCATAAAGCATCATCAGAATTCATCTAAAAGGTATACCTTGAACATTTTGCGGCTTTTTTTTTTTTCCTGCATATAAGACGTACTTAACAGGTAGTAACTTCGCTTATGTTTGGTAACTTCACAGATTTTATACCAAGACAAGACACTTAGGGCCTGCTTGGGAGAGGGGTAAAGGAGGGTTAGGAGGGGTAAATAAGAGTTCTTACTCCTTCTTACCCCTGCTTGGGGAGAGAGTGAGAGAGGGTAAGGGAGGGTAAGGGGGACTTATTACCAATGACCAATCTAATAATACACTGCCAAAACTTAAGCTGCATGGATTTCTACCTAACAGCTAAAAGATATTATCGAGCTACTTAGATTTTTCATTTCAACTTATGTACACCTAACTGTGTGAGCAACCAACTCTGAAAAGAGCATAGAAACTTGAAAGCTCATTTAGAGCAAAAGGCATTGCAAAGTTTTCAGAAAATGGCAAAAGCATTAGCGTCCATGTCGGGACAACCTTTTGAAGGTTTTGCAACGACGACTAATTAGAATGACTTTTTAATACGAATATCGAATATCGAATAATTTATCGAGGGACAACTTTTATCGGTCGCCCCAAATGAAGCATTGTACACTTTTATCCAAAATTTACAGCGAGACACTTTCACAGTCTCACAAGTCAACCACGACCTACCGTTCTTCCGGACAGATTTCGCCAATCTTCCTTTACATCTCAAAATTCAAGTGCATACATAATGCAACATATGCAAGCAATTCCAACAACTTAGCAACTGATCATAGTTACCAGGAAAGCTTCCCGGGTCGTTAGTCCCGGAACGCGGGTCTCTAATTTTTACACAAATTTAGTCTAGTTTTGACTTCGGAACGCTTGTTCCCGGAACGTGGGTCAGCCGTATGTAGCGTTCCCGGTAACAATGGATCAAACACATTTAAGAACAATGAGACTCATGGTAAGATCTGCACTATGAAACCACACAAACACATTGCAAATCACCCCAAAATAAATATGAAACTGAAAAATAGAAAAAATCAAGCATTTTGCATGGAGAGAATCTGGAATATCATTGACCCCCAATTACCAGGAGATGCGAAACCCAGAAATCTAGAACAAACCCAGTTAGGGTTTGAAATGTAATCAACCCAACAAAGTGCCTAACTAATTTTTCTTTTTCCCTCATAAAAATCCCATTTTTTTAAGCACCAATTTTCACATGGTTGAAGGTCAACCCAGATTCAACAAACCAAAACCCAGAAATCCAGAACAAAACCCACCTCCTTTCTGCAAAAAGAAAAAAAAAAAACAGATATTTTCCACAAACCAACATCAAATCTGAACACAAAGAACCCTAAAAATGAAGAAAAAGGAGGGAAAAAAACTCACCAGATGAGGGCTTACCCAGATGCCCTATATCAACTGTAAGCTCTATTGTGCATCCAAACAGGAGAGAGAAAGATTATCAGACGGTGGGAAAGGGATTTGGAGCTCATCTGAATGAAATTTATGAGCAGAAGAAGAAAAAAGTGAAAAACAAAAAAGAAAGGCCAACAGAAAACAAACAGTTGTAAAGAAAACTAAGAAATAGAAGAAGGAAAAAGGGATAATAAAGAAAGGAAATGTTTATACTTACATTGAGAAGAGGAGATGATGAAGAAGAAGAAGAAGATTGGAAGAAGTGGTAGCATTTTCTGCCCAGTCAAATTGAAAATTTGTTTGATAAAAATCAGAAAAAATGAAATCAGAAATCACCGGCAGGCAGTTGATTCATCCCACTGCTGTCATGTCTAAACAGTGCCCCACCACCAATCACTGCCGTCAGTTAGGTGGGAAAAATTAGTTTTGGGATTCTAATCTTTTGATTATTAAATCTCTTCTATAAACATCTTTTAACCCTTTAGACTTGACAATTTTTGTCTGACCCGAAATGTCATAATTGTTCGACCCGAAAAAAGTAGGTTTAGAGATAGATTTTTCGTCCGAGTTTTAATATTGATCAAATTGACTGAATATTCGGACACAAAAGTTTTCTTTTTTCTATTGTCCGAACCCGATTTTAGTTTCGTCCAATTTATCCGACCTAAAATAAAGTCGGGTCTGGACATGAACTTCTCGTCCGAATTTTAATATTAACCGAATTTGTCTGACCCGAATTTTTACCCGCGCTACTTCCCATCCATATTAATTATCGCTTAAAGTACGTTTGGTTGGTCTAAAATCTCAAGGAAATGATCAATTTTTCTAAAATGACTTATTTTCCCCATGTTAATTATATTTTGAACTTGGAAAAGATTTTATAAAAGCTCATAATTTCCCACCTTTTCCTTAGGAAAAAATTTCCCTTAAGGAATAACGGAAATTTTCCCTAGAGTTTTCACCAACGCTCTCTTAATTTGTGCATATTAGTAGTATTTGACTATTTGTGGGGTTCTTGCAATAAACATTTATAAATTTCAATCATTAATTATTAAATTTGTACAAAAATTTAAAATATAACATTAATATGATTATATTTAGTGAAAGATAACTTCTACTTTCATAGTGATGGAAAAAGAGTAGTTAAAAAAAGGGTACTTTTGTTAATAAATAGTTTGCCTCTCCATCAGCTATCTTGATTCTTGAGTATCAAGTGTTATGGGAATTGGAAATTTAAGATTCTATGAGTTAAAATGTTTGGGGGACAATATAGTGATCCACTTGGATTCTTTAGCTAAAGTTTACCATAAAATCCTTCAAAATTGTGTAGTGATTATGAATTTATGGTGATTTGATGGTGATAATATATTATTTTTAAAAGTAAGTTAGTTTTATAGAAGAAAAGACATAACATATGCATCTATATAATATAAGTGATTGAAGAAAGAAAAAAATGTTATGTAAATCAGAAATCAAAATTAATACTCTAAAATATTGCACAAATGCTTAGGGGGGATATAGAAAGTTTAGATGCAGTATTTTTATCCTTAATTTTTATATTAGAGATATTGATTTCAATTAATTCAAGATTTAAAGATTATTCGCAACCTACTACCATATGTAAATGAAGCAGGGAATGTTTAGTAAGACATTTTATTTTAACTCGACAAAACCTAAGTTGAAAGAAAATATTTGTTTCAACTTTCAACTGACCAAATTATCAATGTGGACATAAAAGAAAACAATGTTAACAAAAGAAAAATAAGAGATAAAAAAGATATCTAAACCATTAATTACACCTCCTTTTGATTCCTTATTTTCTCTAATTTTGGTAAAAGTCCTACTTTTCTTAATACTTTTTTAGTACCTAATGGTAATGGATTATGGAACACCATGTCTTTTTTTCCACTTTTCTCTTTCCCTTTCCAAAGAAGATCATTGTTCTTTTTATTAGTGTGACAAAGACCGTAACAAAAAGAAGGGAAATAAGGGATCAACCAAACACGTGTTTCAAATATTTAATTATTGGTCAACTGTCATGAGTCATCACTCATCATCATACTTCAATATTTTAATTTTTCACACACACACACAATATACATATATATATATATTTTAATTAGACATAGATCAAACGAAAATATGTGCCCTTAGCTTACATTCAATATAGTTTGGCAGTTTTTCCGACTGGTGAACAATTACTACAAACCATCTCATATGAGGTGTACAAATTTCCCTACCTAACGTGGTAGTTTGTGGACATTAACAAAAATGTTGCTAAATTTTCAGAAAACACGGATAGAAAGACAAATTAAGGAACAAGAGACACATATGATTTGACTTGCAAATAGTAGATTAATACGTGCATGGTTCAGATACCATGGATGAATGAATTTTACGTCCAACTACAACTAACAAGTTTCACCCACACTTGGCCAAGCTTGGTTGGGCAATTTGTCGCCATCGTCAAACCCACCTCAGACAATGAAAACCCAACTTGGGTTGATCAAACTTGATTGGGTCCGGCGGGCCACCTTTTTATTGTAAACTTGTTCTATTTAGATCGGGAAAGCCCAACGGAGTCTCGGTTTGAGTTCCGGACCCTTTGTTGTAAGGTTTGAGAAGATTTAGATTCTAGACAGACTTACCTCCTTAAAGTTAAACATCACTACCTTTAGAGAGAGTCGGAGACTGATTCCAATGGAGAAGATATAATAAAGTAAACCTACTAATCTAGTTTTGGGATTCGGAGAGATCTAGATCTAGGCAGCTTTGACTCCTCGGTTTGATTCCAACAGAGAAGATACAATGAAGTAGTCCCACTCGTGTAGTCGGGACCCGCCATCGTAGACCTGGGAAGAACTAGATCTAGGCAGCCTTGTCTCCTCAGTACGATTTGAATGGATGAGATAGAATGAAGTAAATCTACTAAGATAATCTAGTGTTGTGTGTATCATCATCAAGGGAGAGGTTTTCAAGTTGGTGAATGCCTTGGCTAGCTGCTTTCTTCATCTCGAGAGCCCGTTTGTAAGGAGGGGCGATGGGAGGTTGGACGGGATCCAAGCTCTTGTAAGTGCCTTCGGCAACCTGAGGCAATGGGTAGGAGCGGTCCGAGTCATATCCACTGAGATCACCACATGCCAGGAATGGAATGTACACCTTGTTCGGCCCCTCTAACCACCCGCTACTGCAGTCTGTCAAAATGTAATCATAGTTTGATGAGAAATTTACTAACATACAGTGGGGGCACATTCATCAATTTACAAACACAAATGAAAACCATATTAGATCAAACAGAATTTCAAAAGAAGACCAAAAGGTACCCAAAATAAATAATAAAACTTGGATACTATTCCAGACCTGAATATGAGACGGAAAAACACTATCACAATCATATCCCTCAAACCCAGAAATATTTTGATCATAAGCATCCATTTGCATACATTTTCAATCCATAAACATTCACCAAATCGCAAAATCAACCAACACCCACAAAAGAAGAAACAAGGCCCACTATTGTTTCTGAGCAAATGAATGATCTGGCGAATGGATCGATTCACAAAACTCAAGCGCGAAATACCCAGACATTTCAAAAGATCAAGCAGCACCAGATTAAAAAACAAGGATGGTAATCAAAAACAAAAAACAGAAAAGTTAATGGATGCCCGCTCACAATAATACTCTCATTCTGTTTAAACCAAAAAAATAAAACCAAACACTTGGTCACAAAAACCTAGCACCGAAAAACTTATACAGTCGGATTTCACTGTTGGATGAATAGAAAGGGTGAAATTGATCTAGTTTGTTTTGAATTATCTGAATCAATTTGGGGATCTAGGTTTTGTTGTTCAGTGATAGAGAAACAGGAGAGAAATGTTGAAAGTATACTCATCAACAACGACACTCCCAGTTTAGGTCCCTTTAATATTGGCTCTAGGGAGATCCAAATGTAAGCAGCCTTACTTGGCAAACATCAATGTTGATTGTTGAGCATACAAATACACCATAAAATACTACCCCAAGGTCCCTTCATATCAATTTTTGAACTATACTGTGCATATCATCCACGGAGACTTTCGACAAATTGTTGAAAGTATCTTGCACACGATACTGTTGTGAGCGAATAATCAGGTCAATCAAGGCTGATTAAGTTCAACAGCATGATGCAAACATGAAAGATGTTAAACAAGACCAGCAGATGGAAAGCATTTATGAGCAAAACAATACAAACATCAAACTGCTTACCCAGATCACCCATTCCAGAAGGGCTGCCAACCTCCTGTAAAAGACGATACAAATCCTTCTCATTGAACCCTTCAGGAGGAGAGTAATCCTCACAAACCGCAAATGCCTCTGCAAATAATCATACACAAAGACCTAAAGTTCATGGTCTTAGCCAAGACAAACTGAGATTCTTGGCAAGTTCATACTCTCAAATGCCACTTTCACAGTTTTTTTATTTTTTATTTTTTTGGTTAACATGGTGTCATGAAAATAATTTGAGTGACAAAGTTATTTAAAATAGTGCATACAGAACATTCACAGCATGACAGATGTAGTCAACAATTGAATTTTACCCCTTAGATCAGCATGAATGAGAAGACCGATTTGTTTATCAAATAGTTCATCTCAGTAGTGGTCATGATACACTTGACATTATTTTAGAAAAGAAACACACTCTTGAAAAGGCACTAAAGCATCAACTGTAGATGAACCGCGCATCTAGAAACACAAATAGTAATGAAAGCTTTCTTTTATTTCAATATATGATCATGCAAGGAATATGTTTTACCAGTAGGTGTCTAAGCTATGTCTGATCGCAACCTTCGCTAAAATCCATTCATTTTCTTACCGCAATCGGTAGGGGCTTTTATGAGAATCCCCAACGCTGGACTATGAAGTGACATATATGTAATGTCGGCAAACAATAGCAGCACTGGGTTTCAAGTTTCAATATAAGTCGAATCAAATAAGAGTCCCCTTACCAATGCTAGAATTACGACTGCTTTTAGGCTTCGCAAATGTCACCTTAGGGAAAAATATCTTCAGCTGCAACAGTAATGAAGCAAAGGCAAACGGAAAGCTCCCTAGTTAGAAGGGCAATAATGGAAAACAAAATTCTACATGATGAAGCATGACGCTTACAATCAGGAATTAATAACCAACACCAATTCTTTGCACAAGTTTCACAACCATCCCCTCTGTCGAATGCAAATGTCATAACACATTTTTAGAGTGCATTATTTTGTTATTGCTAAACATTGCAGTTGTCAACCTCTCCTTAGAACTCTCTCTATTCTATGGTCTTACATATATCACAAGACGCACAAAAGCCTCAAGCACCTCAAGACATCTCCATTCTTATACATAACTAGACAGTCTACTTTTCCCAGCATATAAACCTCCACAGCAAAACTGTGGCTTTACCTACTAATATAATTTGTTGATGCAGTGATATGTGCATGAAATAGGACAAGTCATTAAGACTTGCGATGACACACGCTTGTAGTCATGGACCCGTGGTGAAAATATAACATCAATCAGATAATGTTCGGAATAAACGCAATGGGGATATCCTTGAACCAGTAACTAGAGAAAACAATGTTATCATGCAAAAAATGAGTTCCAATAACTCCTTACAAAATGCCTGCCTAAGAAATCCCCTTTACCTCCCACCTCTCCATCCTACAGTTGACATTTAAACAAAAGAAAAGAAAAAAATAATGCCAAGTCTCAGACTTTAAACAAATATGTGAAAATATCTCAAACAGAAAACATAATAACATATCCATCAAGCAAAAGAGAGAGCCAATGTCACTGCCAAGTATTCACATACCTGACAATAAAGGAGACTTATATCTTTTCCACGGAATATCTTTGCAATAAATTTCCCTCCCGGTCTCAGAATATGAGTTACAATTGTCAAAGCCTGAAGACAAAATTTCAAGAAAGGAATAAATCCTCAAATCCAAATGAAATCAGGGTTCAAAAGCAAAAGTTACACAAATTATAAGAATTAATCATACATCCAAAAGACCAATATATTTGTTCTTATCCCACAACTTGATACATAAGATATCAACATATAGTTTAGTAAGGTAGTAAGCCGTTCCTCGAAAGGTCAAAGTATATCTAAAATATAAATTAATTAGAACTCAAAAGAAAACAAACTTCTGCCAGAAATATGGTTAAACTTCAAGTCCTTTTAATTTCATACACAAGGTCCTACTAGAATGTCAAAAAGTCCTAGGTTCAGGCAAATGCAGGGAAATTTGTCATATTATCTGCATTTTACACGCAAGGTGAAGCAAAACAATATTCATGTTAGTAAAATGCTGCATTCTGATTAATCTAGTAACTCTTGGCTTTAACAACAGAGTTGTATCACCGACACTCATGGCAAACTCGAGGCCTTTTTTTCAAAACCAGTTAGGTCAATGTAGTACAAATTTGAGGTTGATCAACTTGTGAAGTTATAAATAAGCCAGTTTGAAGATTTTAAGATCTCGCCCTTAGCAATGACAAAATCTTAAGACAACAACTTGAAAATTGCAGAAAACTCACTGCCAATATGAGCTGTGATTGAACAAATTCATCCATGTCATGAAGTCCAGTAACTGCACAGCACGCAGATAACAAATGTCAATGCAAGTATTCCAATTTAACATGCAGTGTCAAGCACAACAGGCTTTGTAAATGTAAAGAATAGATTGGTTTGTGCAGCATCTAACCATCAGGTGCACCATCGCACACGACCAAGTCAGCTTTACACCCATCAAAATGTCCGATGACCTGCAAATAACATAATATAAATTAGACGAAAGAGAAAGAACTGAAGTAATGGACCCAATGAGGGTATAAACTTTTATTGTCTGGAATATGCTAGCAAGAAGAAGACAGTCGTCCTATCAAAATATATGGCATATAAATCAGTACTTTGCCGGAGCTAAACCACATCAGATCCATCCGGAAAAATGACCACAACATGAACAAATTAATGCAAAAAGCATTTAGAGTACATTTCCAGCTATTATCTCATACTTGACTTCATGTCCATCATATATAAGGCAGAAAAAGCCTACTTTCAAGCAAAGGAGCCAAGAACAACATAAAGATTCAATACCAAGATCATTAAGGAGTAAGGATGAAAGGAATGGCTAGAAAAATAAATACATAAATAAGGTAGCATATAAACTCATGAGAATTGGATTTAAAATTCTTTACAAAATTTCAATCCATCCATCACAATCCAAGCCCAAAAACAACATGATATATAGGAAAGGAATCCACAACCAGCCAATGTATTTAAATGGGGGGAAATCTTGACAAGAACAAATCAAAAGCAAAAAAAAAAAAAAAAAAAAAAAGGGCATTGTGCGAGCACATTTCCGATATATCATGTTACATGGACTCTGGTTGTATATGGGAATATCAAATTTTAGAAAGAAGAGCACTAGAATTACAATTCATAGTTCAAGTTCATCAGAATATTAAGAGACTTTCCAACAAAGGTGTTATAAGTCATTGAGGGAAAATCGAAATCCTACCACGTCAGCTGTTCTTGCATTTGTTATATCACCTTGGACTTGAATCACTCCTTCAATTGGAGCCATTGGCTGCAAATCGACAGCCACTATAAGAGGAACTTCAGCATTCCTGCAGATCAGTCAATTTACAGATCATAATATATCAGTCAGGTTGATCTGAATTTACCACAAAGTAACCAATGCAAAAGAATGCAACTTAAGAACCATAAAACATTAATCTTAGAACCATCATGCTAAATGACTAGAAATTCAACAATTTTCAATTTTTTTGCTGCCTATATGCATAACGGGGCATTTTTTAGAGGAAGAGGCCATTGCTATTGCAGACCTAACATACTTTCCAGAAAATCATTCACTAATTAGGCACCATCCTCTACAATAAGATATCCTTCATTTCGGGAGATTAGTTTGAGTACAACTGCTAACGGATCAAAATTCGAAGCTAAAAATTCATAAAGAAGCCTCCATAGTAGGTAAGGTCACAGCATAGCTGACATTCTGTATGCTCAAATACTAACAGCATCGAGCGCTGGACTGCTGGTGCTATAAATATAAGACAGACATCAAGAAAATTTATACAGAAAACACACCCAGAGTCAGATGCGAGCTGTGCTGGGAGATATAACTTCCGGCTCAAAACCTGCACAAAAGTTTCAAGCAGTAAGAATCTTACTATGTAATTGATTATTGAACCCAGATCAAAATGTGAACATATGCAACTTATCTTACCAGTTAGCGCTTAGCACCGCATCATTACCAATTAGTTTTCAGGAGAGAGAGAGAGAGAGAGAATGCCGTAAACGTTTTAGATTACTTAGGAACTACAAAGAGTTCTTAGCAACTTTCAGCATCATAAATATTAATAAAAATAGAATTATCTCTTCAAAAACAGGCTGCCACATTCCACATACAACTATGCAAGCACAAAAAATAGCACAAGCATCCAGCATAAGACATTTCATCAGATTTGATAATTGATACCACAGAAAATTGACAACCCCACACACTTCAATGCAATTAACATGGACATTTTGTCAATTCATGTGTTAATCTGTAAAGTATAAACCTAATGGTTTCTAATATTATAAAATATTAATGCGATATCAATGAAAATGGAATCACAGATATCAGCAAATACCTGACTCCAGCTACCAGGTGCTGCACAAAGATCTACAACCCTCTTCACCCCTGCAATTCCCATGGCAGCGTTCAAAACCAAATCCTTATAGACAATTAAGCATCTAATCATACTATATTTATTTGACCAAGAAGGTTATAAGTACCTTCAAAGATATTGAATTCCTCATCAATTTGGAGGAGCTTGAACGCACTCCGAGCTCGCCATCCTTCTTCTTTTGCCTTTCTATAGTAGATATCCTGCAAGATTCAACCATATTATTAAACAATACATGATAGCAAAAGTCCATCCCATTTGTAATCCATTCAAAATAAAACCTACTTTGAATAGGTGATAAAGAAAATGAAGTAAATGAACTAACCCTTTTGTCTCTTGAAGCTTTTCCCATCCTCTCTGTTCTACCTCTAGCAGTTAAGCCTCAAATACAATTATAGCCTGCAGAAATCAAATGGGAATTGGAACAAGATTAATTACAAATTATCAATTGGTATGAAAAATCAGCCCATTGTTGGTTCCTAAAACTCCGTCAACACCAACAGCTGACTGCCAAGTGTGGCTCTAGCGGAAAGAGATATGCAGAAGTAAAGATCAAACTAACTAAAATGCAGATGATGAGATGTTAAAGACAGGGCCAAGAACTAACGCAAGAGACAGAGAAGAGAGATGAGAGGAAAGTAGAGAAACCCAATTAGGGGGAGGAATGGGTCAAGTTTCAAAATGCAAAGGAGTTCTCAAATGAAAATGCCACTCAACTTCGCAAAAAAATTGATGTTGGCAGT
The DNA here is from genome assembly GCA_029582165.1 of Portulaca oleracea. NCBI lineage: Eukaryota > Viridiplantae > Streptophyta > Magnoliopsida > Caryophyllales > Portulacaceae > Portulaca > Portulaca oleracea. The sequence goes on from CM055871.1 coordinate 36,992,326, forward strand.
GGCTTTCTTTTTATTTATTTACTCAAAAGTCAAAAGTAGATGCAAGGTGCCCCACCACCAAAAACCAATGAAGAGTAGAATAGGGCAAGGCAAGGGAAGAGAATCTATAGTTCAGTAGTAAATGATCAGAACTACGGCTTAATTTGAAATGGTTAGTCATGCACGCAGAGTGGGAACTGGGGGTCCCATAACTACTAAACTGATATCTTGTACTTCAAAAAATGAATAGTAAGGGGCTAGGGGCTAAGCGCACCACAGTGATGTATCAGAGCTACTAAGCGTTTGAATACACGTTTTGAGTATAGTTCAAGCCTACCCTACAACAAGCAAAAGAGAGCAAAAAAAAAATTGTTTCAACAGTTTTGAACACAAAGCAAATACTAAGCTTTTACAAGTATTTTACAACCCGAAACCCTAAACACAAAAATTTCAAGAGAATGAGGATATTCACTGACACAAATTCATAACCTATAGCGTGGTTGGAAATGTCCATCGCCCAGAAATTCATTGTAATGAAAATTTTCATAATAGCACTCTAATTTTTAAGTCTAAACCACAATTTCAAAGACTAAGCCTTATTAAACCAATCTTCATAAGCGAGCTCCTAAGTTGCTTAGCTTTCACAAAACTGCCAAATCAAGTAAAACAGGGACCAGCCACAAACTTCTAATATTTTTTTTGATAAGGACAAGTTGACAAAATGCTCAGTAATATAAATAGGAAGGCATTGTCCTACATTTGTATCTAGTTCTCACTGGGTTTTGTCCTCTGCATGACATTAAACTCTTGGCTAACATATTGGACAATTACCTTCCCAAAGATAGTTAGCTTCATTTGTTCTACCATTAAGCCAGAACATCGAAGTAGCATAGCATGCAATTTATTACATGCTCCTGAGCATGTGCTCCAAATCTATCCGTTGTTCATTCTCACTAATATAATTGTTCACTCATATCTACCCGTTGTTCACTATCAATAACATAATTGTTCACTCATACCTACCTGGAGCACGTGCTCGAAGTGCATGTAATATGTATTGAGGATAGCATCCCCCACCTGAGGATTGAACCGTCATATATACCTATCATTGCTCTAGAGTCTAGACTTAACCCATGCCTCTAAAACGATATACATCACATCAACACTTGCCCCTCACCCAAACATACAAATGATTAGCACTTTCATTCGCAACATGCTGCTTTTAAAATTTAAAAAAAAAAAACACTTAAGAAAATTTTGTAACATTACTGATATAGTATTTAGCACCAAAATTCATGCTGTCATTCTTATTACACCATACAGATTGAACTTCCACCTACCACAATGACACTTTCTGCTTTGCTAATTATCAAAGCAACAGCCTAAAGAACACTGACTATGGAGACTAACTCCATTTCTCATTTAACCAAACCCAACCAAAAAACTCCAGGATCTTTTACATTACTTGCAGCCAGCTTAGAACAAACCCAAGAAGGATATCTCCAACCCCTCTTAGGCTCTTCATTTTCTTGCATAAACATCCCTAATACTCCCTCCCTCAACAACAAAACACAAGGCACACTTTTACTTAAAAATGCTTGAAAATCATTCCCACATCATATTTTGGACAACTAAGCTAGATTACCATATAACTAACGTATTTGATTACTCTCCATTCAGGGTCTGTACGCCTAGATGAGATCGAACCTGATGGTGTAGGAGTTCTGGATGTATTCTGACTACTCTCCATTCAGGGAAGACAATAATCAACACAAAACTACACTTTTCAGCAAAAAAAGAAATAATCACAATTAAAATGGAACTAATTCCAACAAAACTAATAACTCATAACAGCTGAAGATTGAAGAAAAACATAAAATAGAACTAAAACTGACAATAACTTAATAACCTACCAAAACAATCAAAATAACTCATAAAATTGAAGATAACTAGCAAGGAGAGGAGGAAGAAAGAAGATTGAAGCATAACATGGAGAATTGAAGACTACCTAGGCCGTAAAATTAGGGTTTGATCGTTTCAGAGAGGAAGAAGATTTGAGTTAGCAAGCAAATAAAGTTAAGTGTCGACTCCTTAATAGAAGAAGATTCGACCAAGAAATTCAATGCCTGCTCTGGGAAACTCAATCCAATTCAAACCTAACACAATCATGCACATCCACTAGCATTGCTAAAACCCATCTCAGAAAAACTAACAACTGTGAAAATTCGAACTCAAAACAGTAATTTAAGCTCAGAAATTACAAGAGTTGAAGGAAATGAATGGCGCACCTGGAATTTGGATTGTGTAGGGCTAGGGTTCCAATTTGAGAAGCAAGAACCCTAGTCGAAAGAATGAATCAAGAAGAACAGCTGACTATGGTGTGTGTGCTGCTGCTCGGCCTCCGAGTGAATTGTGGCGGCTTTCTCTCCGAGTCTCTATTTACGACAGCTTTGATGGAATTATGGGGTAATTTCCCTTTCCCCTTTCTTTTTTTTTTTCAATTTTTGCTATTTATTTCTTCTATTGGTCAATATCTTTTACTTCAATGGTTTTTTTATTTTTCATAGTAGTAGTATATGTTATTTTACAATTTAATACAATATCTGTTAATTACTGTTTTGTCAGTTTATCTTTTATTTTATCATTCTTAATCATCAACACAATTGTATAACTAAAATAGAAATAATAAATGATATAAATAATATTGAAGAAAATATATACTATCATGATGGGGAACTGCCCTAATATTACTCCGAACAAGAATAGTGCAGTTATTAATCTCAAAATTTACGATATCATCCACGGGTCTTGAACTTTAAGTTCAATGTGCATGAAACATGTGAACAGACATAATAGCATATAACATATAGCATATAGACCGTTTATGATTTAGACATGGTGCATTTGCTTTCCCAAGTTATTGGAGTTGTGAGATATGTATTCACATCACTTATAGCCTATAAATGTTGTATTTCACAAATGACTATGGTGTATAATTATCCTTGCAAATAAATGCAAACAATCAAATAAATACTAAAAAATTTATTGTATTGTATCCTTAATTGCTTATACAAGAAGAAAGGTCAGAAAAGATGACATTATTTTTAATCATCTTTTAAGTATCATTAAATTTGTATTTTGCCTAATTCTATATTAGTCAGTTATATAAGAAATATACAAATTGTAACTATAATGATCATTTTTTATCTAAGTTATTTATTAAAAAATTAACCATGTAATTAATAAAATATTTAAAATGTTAGATATGTTAATCAATGTCGATCAGTGTTGATTAGTGCTAAATGCTAGTGATATTTGAAAACAACATGGCCCAAGTAGTTTTGCTATGATTTTTGTTGATGGCGACTCAAATAAAACTAATTTGTCATATTTATCATGTTTTGTTTGGAGATTACCCTAATGTTTTCACAATGCTTGTTTGATGATGAGTTGTTTACTTGAACAAAGGATGAACTTTGTTAAGTAATTTGGCATCAATTGTGTTGATAGCTACTAGCAAGTAGCATATTGCTGCTTCAATTGAGTATGGAAAAGGGTGGAAGTTTGTAGCACAATACTCTCACCAATAAGTCCATCAAAACCAAGCCTTGGATAATCATCTCACAAACACAATAACAAAACCAAGAACAAAAGAAATAGGAGAGTGACATCCAAGTCATAAATTGCAAGTAAACCTGTGTGGGTCGGGTTCGATATGCCCCATATTACGGGTTTGTTATACTTCATTTTTTAAACTGAGTCGGTTTCGAGTCGGGTTTGCTTTTGCGAGGACTACTTGCAAGACCTAATGTTGTGCTTTGGAAGTGAAGCATTTCATCGACCCCTTCACCGGTCTTCAAATGGTTCGTTCATCATCAACTTTCCGATCAATTAGAATTTGACCAGGAACGTCAACTGCTTGTTAGACAACGGTTAATGTGGAATCCAAGTTCAATGTAACAGAATCGCTCTTGGAGCACAGACAAAGCACGAGATATGCTAGTTTTCAACTTTTCGTCCCCCTCATTTCTCTTTGAAGTGGCATGAAAGAGGACATTGGTATTGAACCTGCATGACACCTGAAGAGAGGAATAAAGAATAAGTCACAACTAGTCCTGGCAAAAGCTGACCCAACCCGAAATCGACCCGATTTTTCATACCAAAATATAACAAACCCGAAATACGGGGCATACCGAACCCAACCCAACCCGACCTGCCCGAATTGACAGGTCACATCATAACTTTCGAAAAGTCTTGCCCTAGAGTAGTAGAGTTGTGACTCACAACTCTACTACTCTAGGGCAAGACTTTTCAAAAGTTCTGATATGACTTGTAGCTCATAGTGGTCCTTGGAGTGGCTCTTTATTTTTATGAAGGTGGCTAATACTCATCGAGGAATGACTTTCGTCAAAGTCACATCATTCCTGAATGAATGATCGGTCGGCTTTTTTTTGGCTTTTGTTAAAAGTCATCATAAAGTTCCCTCTGTCTAGATAAGACTTAGGTGAAAGTAACCGGTTACTGATCTTTTCGGCAAACAGTTATCAGGAGCATAAAATGGTTCAATCAAGGTTGGCAAGAATGGACAATTCGTATGCTCCACTTGCAATTTGGTTAACAGCAAATGGCATACTATAGTCTATACACAAAGGATTATACTTTAAACAACTTACATACCTTCCACTTCCATTGTACTGTCATGGAAGCCCATTTCCCTGTTTCATAAGCACCATCCTTTGGACATTGAATGCCGAAGGCAAGTCCTTCGTGCACAAATGAATAAGAGATCTTTCAAATTTCAGCACCATAAAAGGTCGCTCCAACATCTTCACGCATAAATTCTGATGCAAGTTATCATAAACATAGTACATATTTTCTGTAGTCAGAAATTTCCACAAGCAACCATATCAACTGCAGGAATCGGATATTTGCGTTAAAACAGAATCAAATGACATAGCACTGGCAAAAATTAGGGTCCGGATAAATTCGGGATGGACAAATTCGGACATTGTCAAAATTCGGACAAGAAATTCATATCCGGACCCGGGTTTATTTCGGGTCGGACCCGGTCGGGCACTTTGAACGAAGCTAAATTCGGGTCGAAACCGGTTCGGACAATAGAAAAACATAAATTTTATGCCCGAATATTCAGTCAATATCAAAATTCGGAGGAAAAATCTATGTCTAGACCCGGTTTTTTCCGGGTCTGACAAAATTTTGCCAGCTCTAAAATGACACATGTAATTCTGCAAGTTTCACCCCCCCCCCCCAAAAAAAAAAAAGTCATGCTACAAATTACAATAGATATTAGATACTAGTGCTAATTACCAGAACTACATCATTGCGCTCTGAAGCCCAATGCCCTTAATATCTCTAGGCAAATAGTCTGAATAAATAAGGCCGTGTTGAATTCTAGTGCCCCATATCATGCATCTAGCTTCCTCCGATCAACTTGTACAGCTTCTCTAAGGCAACTGAATCGTTTGTTGTGTCTCGTTTTAACAACCACTCATCTTGAACTTGCACACCAACGTCCCTGTATGAGACCCAGTTTACCGCAGTTGAAGACCACAATACTAGCTCTAGGGTAAAAGAGGAACAAGGGAAATACAGGAGTCAATTTACCTCCTTAAAGCAAGCACTTGGTAGTTTCTTCTAAGCTCAAAAGCGTACTTTGTCAGTGCATCTTGGACATATGGTTTTCCAACAGTTCTCACAGCAGCTGCGTTCAATAAGTTTTCCAGTGAACCATGTTTCTTCAACAGTTTAAGAGCAGTTTTTCGACCAAAACCGGGCACCACATTTTGGATGCCAGGAACACCATCAACTTGATCACCAAGAATGCATCCTACACAATTGCAAATTTTTAAGAAACATCCATGTAAAAGCAGTGTAACACAACATACAAAAAATGATATTCATTTTACATTTTAGCTAACGATCCACAAATGAATGTCTGTATCAATGACCTAAATTTCCCAAACCTTAAGTAGCAAGACTGTCTGTAAACCTATGTAAGGTATTGTTTCGTTAACTTGTAAGGTATTGTCCACACTCAGAACCCTTTCATCCTATAGTGACAACCAAACTACACCGGAAATCACAGGAAGAATGCCATTGTAAAAATTACAGTATGTAGCACTACAAGAGTGATGTAGATGACTAGAAACAAAAAGGCTATTATTCTCTAATCAACTGATTTGGGTAGTCAACCTCTTGTACTACGGAGTAAACAATTTGTTTGAAAAAGTTCTGCAACAGGTTAGTATGAAAGTTAAAGCTAGAATTATGCAACGAATTCAATGACCAAAAAACATATGAAGAATAGAGAGAAACATTAATGAAATACACACAAACAAAAAGTCCATACGTACGGAGACTTAAATCTGACTGTGGATCACAATCATACTGAGCAGCATAATGCTTCAAGGTATAAAATGACCATCTTTCAAGTTCAGGGAGAGGCATAACAAGCTGGACATCTTCTGATATCAATTGCTTGAAATCTTTGTCAGGTGAAGCAATTACAACTCTACTACCCCTATCCAGGACTTGCTCAGCAAGAGTAGCAATAACATCATCTGCTTCCTGACCTTCAATTTTCAACACCTGTAGAGCATCAAAACGAAGATATATATCAAGGCTGAAGAACTCTTTTCTATATCAGTACTACAGAATTTCAGGGAGACATTACGCAACCCAAGCGAAGGCTAAATGTCTCAAGCTGTCAATCAGCTTTATTAAGCACCACTCTGGGTCTCATTCTTAGTATATCATCTACATTTGAAATCTAAAACTATGCGATTTCAAACCAACGCGGCTAAAGGTAATTACAGGTGAATCATAAACCAATTCATGAGTTTGTTTAGAAACAAAGTATCTAAGACTCAAGTGCTCATCAACTTGTAAGAACATGTACATCAAGGCCTCCTCAACCATTATCTTCACTTGGCACCACAGGCTGGTGATTTGATTTGAATTCTTGAACTAAGGCTACACACAAGAATACAAAACAAGTAGCTCTGGTTGATGCTTTGAATCTGACACCAACGGATTCAGAGTCTTATACTATTAACTTCCTGAAATTTGCACTTTGCAACAATGCATGGTTTTCTTTCACAATAACGCCTCCCAGCAAAGTTTTTATTGGCACATTCCTGCCCGCGGAGAGATGTGTGCTTTTCCTTGGCACATAAGCAAAAACTTCATGATACTTGGAACATCTGGTAATTTATACCCATCATTATTCACATTTCGAATTGATAGAGAATATATACGAGGTTTTCGAACCCATTTGCGTACGGACAATATAGGAGTTAAAACAAGGACAATGGGATCAAGGAGAAGGGTGAAGTCTTGACTTACTGGCACATTACAACTCTTAAGGAAGCTTGTAACAATTTGGTGCGACTTTTCAACTGGAAGTTGTGGAAGTGCCCTTGAAGTTACAGCACGTCTAACAAATCTCGTCCTATGAGCTTTATAAGATGGCAATATTTGCTTTCGATGTTCATGACCCCCTTCTCCATCAATCACCTACACAAAATTAGGCCTTTCAATACAAGTGTAATAAGGCTTCCCACAAATTCATAACAATGGTTTTCTAAATTTAAAATTTTATGCATTATGTGTTCAATGTTATCCATCTCTTATTCAGCCACATAATCCGCTTATTTCTCAGGGAGCATTACTGCATACTACTATCATAAACTCCATAGCTTAAATGTATAACTTCCATGGATAGATTATATTATATCAACTAATTCCTATGAGTTTATGACCGTATAACCTATGAGTTTGTAACACTATTGATGCTTGATGAATCATAAATATAGTGTCGGGTGCGGCTAAATTCAGGTCGGACAAATTCGGACAGTGTAAAACATTGGGACGAGAAATTCATGTCCGGGCCCGGTTTTATTCCGGGCTGGACAATTCAGGTTGAAACCGGGTTCGGACAATAGAGAAAAAAAATTCGGACCAAAAATCTATGTCCAGACCCATTTTCTCGGGTATTCCGGGTCAGACCAAAATTTTTCCGGCCCTACATAAATAAAAGATTTTAACATAGTATAAGAATCTCTATCAACGTAATTTTGCAAAACATTGACAATAAACTCGCAATTTTCCATGTAAATAGCAATCTTGCACTGTGACTCTAACACAGGACTTTGAATTTTCAGGGAACAACAATTCCACCTAATCAAAAACAAATGGACGAGTATAATCACCTTCTAAATCCATAAATTAACCACTCTAAAACCATAATACAGGAAAATCCACCATAACCAAAATCCAAACTCCTACACAAACACACTAAACCACAATTAAACAGACAAAATCAAAGGCAATAGGCGAAACTTACAGCGATGACAGGATGACTGAGGCTGACTTGAGAGAAAAACAGCGAAATCCAATTGGCGAAAGAGCGTAAGCTAGGGCTACTCCCCTTGTAACACAGAGGATTAACATCCAGAAAGAAAACCCTATCCTTGATTTTCCGGCTCAAATTACCCTCGAAAACGCGCGCATCGTCAACGAGCGACGAATTCGATGAAGCTGCAATGAGGTTCTTCTTCTTCTTCTTCTTCTTCATAATCTCCGCGTTCATGGCTGCCGATTGGAGTGGTAATTGCGTTCCGAAGGTTGTCCATTTCTGGGTTTGTGGAGGGCAGCAGTGAGTGGATATGGCGTTCGACGGTGCTGCAAATGCAAGGTTTGACATGTTTTCTCAGCCAAATACCGTTTCTCAAACTAACTCACTGGCTAACTGTAGATTATATATAGTTGTATTTGGGCCTTGGGCTCTCTGTTCTTTAGGGAGGGCTTGGTTTGGTGGGGAAAAAAAAAAATCATCGAGGAAGAGTTGGTATGAATCCCAATGAAATATTTTTTGGGAGAACTTTGTTATAGAAAGTTCTTTATGAGAAAAATATCCCTGGTCTCCATGAGGAAAATTTTTCCTTATGAAAATATAGAAAATGATAAGCCTTCTGTAGAGTTTTTACCGAAGTCAAGTTATATATCCATGGAAGAAAATAAGTTAACATAGAAAAATTGACTATTTTCCCGTATTTTTTACCAACCAAACGCACCCCAAAAGTTTTTCATGGAGAAAATATAGGAAATGATGGACCTCTCGTTAAGTTTTTTTCCTTACATCCAAACATGATAAAGATAAGTCAACTTGAGAAAATTGACAATTTCCCTATGATTTTTGATCAACCAAGTGCATTGTTATTGGGCTTGGGGCTTGTTTGTTAAATGGCTACTATTAGCTTTTTTTCATCTTTTTTGAATCTGTTTTACAATTTTTAAATTTTTTTTAAATAAGGTAAGTGATCAATTCATCGGGCTTCTATCTCATGGTAAGTCTAACCCAGTGGATTTTTATTGAGTGAAGGTACGGGAATGTCACTGTCTGACCTAGACTCAACATTCCTTTCACACAACACTCCCACATTCCTGATAAGTAAGGAATGTTCTCTCATGACTCAAACACTAGAAGGAGGGAAATGAAGGAAGTGACATTGTCTGGGTGGCAATGACCAATTATCAAATCGGTTTTACAATAAGTTTTAACATTTGTGAACTTTATTAAGTACTCAGATACATATTATAAGCATCCTTGGAAACTTATCACTAATCATAGTAGCCCAAAATCAACTCATGTCCCTGTATCAAATATCATAGGTTGTATATGGACAAGAGTATGAGCTCCTCTATTTTCATTTCTCGTAACTATGTTTTTATACGAAATTTCTTTTGTTCGGATCAAAAGGAACAACACTTAAAATTTCTAGCTAGCTCTAACAATTCGAAAATAAACATTCCAACTTCAACTTGGATGTTGTTATTCTTTCTCAATTTTGTTAAGATGCGTAATGGGTCTCCTTTAAGAATTACCGTCTTATATCTTTTCGACCAAATTAATATGAGATAGCGCAAAAAAATGTAGTCCTAACCTCTTCGAGTTTAGACCCCTCATAACCAGCCCTTTGATGGGATACAAGACCTGGGCAATGGGCCGGGGACCCGCCCGGCCCGGCCCGAAAAATAGCGGGTCAAGGTCAAACTTTTGGAAGGCGGCCCGGCCCGACCCGAAAAGACTGGGGCCCCGATGAGTAGACGGGTCGGGCTTGGGCCGAGGTTCTGTGACCGGGCCCGGCCCGCGACCCGCTAATATATGTTAAAAAAAAAAACCAGTAAAACCCATTACAAATTTACAATTAGGGTTTTATTCTGTTTCATATGCACCTGCCTCCTCCACCTCCACCTCCAGTCAGCCTCCTCAGCGCCTCTTCCTCATTCTTTCTGGAATTCTGGGTTTCAAATTTCAATCGCTCGCTCGTCGCTCATCGCCCTCCTCGGGCCACCGACTCTCACTTTCTCTCGGCCGTCGCTTTCTCTCGGTCGCCGCCACCGCTCGTCACTCACTGCGCATCGCCACCGCACGCCGCCGCCGCGTTCTCTCTGCTCGACGGCCGACGCTGCAACCGTCCATCGCACGTCGATCTGGTTCTGCAACACACAGGTAACCGTTGATCGTACATAGGGTTTGTTTCGATTTGTTGTCTTCTTCGTCCTAATCTTTGTATCTTTCTGGTTTGTTTTGATTTGTTTCCATTTGTTTTGATTTGTTTAGTTTAGGCCAGGTATCAGTTTGTTGGTTCTGTGTTTGAAGTTTGAAGTTTGTTTTACTTGAATATTGTTTCTGCTTGTTTTACTTAAATTCCTCAAGCATTTGAAGGCCTTCTTGCTTGATTCTTGCTACTCCAAACTCCACACACGTAGTGGTTTGCTTGAAGGCATTTGAAGGCCTTCTTGCATTTGTTGGTTCTGTGTCGAATTGTCGATCGTACATACTACATAGGGTTTGCTTGATTTGTTTTATGCAAATGTCTCTGAATAATTATTGCTAACTATGATTTTTTTCCCTTTTTGCAGCTATGGAGACAGAAAGTGGTTCAGGTTTCCCACAATCTACATCAGTACACCAAGATTCACAAGCACCACATGAGGATGGTTTCATGGAGTATGAACAAGCACCAAAGAGGCAAAAACAAGTGTCCAAGGTATGGAACGATTTTGAAAAAATTCGTGGTAGAATTGAAAAGGAAGATAAAGCAAAATGCAAACATTGTTCCGAATTGTTGAGTGCATATAGTAGAAATGGGACTACTCATCTAAAACGACATTTAGATAGATGTCCTAAAAAGGTGAATCATGATATTAGGAATTATATGTTGGGATCTGAAACAAATGCCGATGGCTCAACTGTTTTGAGTAATTGGAAGTATGATGATGCTCGTGGTAAGAGGCTTATAGTGCCATACTTGGTTGAAGATTCACGCCCTTTTGAAACTGTTGAGAGGAGAGGATTTCACAAGATGATAAAAGGGTTCAATCCAAGATTTAAACCTTTTAGTAGGCACACAGCAAGGAGAGAGCTTTTTAATTTGTATGCAAAAGAGAGAGACAATGTGAAGGATTTAATTCATAATGCACCGGGGAGAGTGGCATTGACAACTGATAGCACTTCTGAGGAGTATACTTGTGTGACTGCACACTTTATAGATGCTAATTGGAAATTGCAAAAGAGAATCTTGAGGTTTAGGTGCTTGGTTCCTCCTTATGATGCCACTTGCATTTATGATGAGATTATTTTGTTTTTACGACAATGGGGTTTGGAGCACAAGCTTCTTACAATCACCACTGATAATGCTTCATATAATTTGCCTATGGTGAATCATGTCAAACGACATGTACTAACAAAAAGCAAACTTGTGGGTGGAGGTGCTTTCTTTCATATTCGTTGTTGTGCTCATATTCTGAATATAATTGTGCAAGCTGGATTGAATTCGTTGTCAAACATTCTCACTTATATTCGTAATATGGTGAAGTGCATTGATAGATCTCTTGTTAGAAAGAAAAAGTTTTTTGATGTAGCGGAGAAGAATTTTGACTTGGCAACTAATAAGAGGTTTAGGCTTGATATGCCTGTTAGATGGAATTCTACTTACATGTTGCTTGATTGTGTGCTTTACTATAAAGATGTGTTCATCTATTGTGTTGAAAGGGATGGTGCTGTGAGATCCCTTGCACCTTCATTGGATGATTGGGAGAAAATTCGTTATGTGCATAACTTTTTGAAGGTGTTTTATCTTGTGACCAACTTATTTTCTGCTACCAAGTCTCCTACTTTTAACTGGTATGTCTATGGGGTTTGGAAGATCCAAACTGCTTTAAAGGACATGGCTTTGGCCCCTGATCATTTTTTTGAATTTGCTGATATGGTGTGGGACATGCAAAGTAAATTTGACAAGTATTGGGGTGAGTATAATACAGTGCTGAGTTGTGCTACAGTCTTGGACCCTCGATACAAGGTGCAATTTTTGAAGTTTACTTATTTCAAGATATATGGAACTGAAGGTATGGATGATCATGTTAAGAATGTCATTAATTGTCTTAGAAATTGGTATGAGGAGTATTGCCAAGGTTCTTCTTCTAGGGATGCGGCAAGTGAAAATGTTGCAACTTCTGGTTCCTCAAGTAGCAACATGCCTAGCGGAAACAAACAAGGTGATCTTGTTGATTATGTTAACTATGTCACTCAAGAGAGAGAAACTTCCCAAGTTGGTAAGAATGAGCTTGATGAGTATTTACAGGAAGGAGTCAAAAGTGTGGATGAAGATTTGGACATATTGGATTATTGGTTCAAGACTTCGCCTAGGTTTCCAAATCTTTCAGCTTTGACTCGTGACCTATTGACTATTCCTGTTTCAACAGTAGCCTCTGAATCAGCTTTTAGCATTGGTGGGAAAACAATAACCCCTACAAGAAGCTCCTTGAAGCCAAAGACCGTGCAAGCTTTAGTTTATCTTCGTGATTGGATGCTAGCAATGGGAGAAGGTAATTAACTTATATGAATCATTTGTAAATTTTAAGTTATTTATTTGATATTTAAATGTTTATATAATAGTTTTGTATTTTACTTTCTTTAATGGTGAATATGTAGATGATAGTAGCTCAAGCAATGATGATGATGATGATGATGAAGATGGAGATGAAGAAGACGAAGTCATGGTTCTTGATTCTTGAATAATGTAAGATGGAAATAGTTTGAATATTAGTTTTCTATTTGTTAGTAATTTATTTGATATTTAAATGTTTATCTAATAGTTATTTATTTGATATTTAAATGTTATCTAATAGTTCTTGAAGTCATGGAGATGATGATGATGGAGATGAAGATGGAGGCGAACAAGGATGATGAGATGAGGAAGATCAAATTGTTATTTGGTCTAGTGTTGTGATAATTTGAACATTGAACTTTTATTTGGACTTGAACTTTTATTTGGTTTGGCCAAGTGTTGTAGAACAATTTAAATTTCAAGTTTTTTTTTGTATGTTTGAATTTCGGAATGTTGAATGTTATATCCAGGTCCCAGGATTCTAGGTGGTTGCGCGTTATGGAATTAGGTGGTTAATTATTGTTGAAATCAACTTTAAAATGCAAGGAATATTCGTGTTTTTATTATCCAGAAAAATATAGGTTGCATAATTACCGGCCCGCGGCCCACCGGGTCAGGGCTCGGGCCGGACAGCCTAACCCGCTGATCGGGCCGGGCCGGGCTCAGGCCGATGGGTCGCGAAGTTCCGGCCCGCCCATTGCCCAGGTCTAGATACAACCAACTTCATATCCCCCTTAAAATCTCGTATAACCCTTCCTCAATCATGATCATCGCCTTGTAATGGACCCTCGTTGGAAATTAATCCTCACCATTCCCTCACCAGGAGCTTTCTAGTTGACATCAATGACTTATACGCATAATAGTTAGGAGATTATCTAGAATTTTGGTATTCTACCACCATGCCAAGTGATTTTTCACTTTAAAGTCAGCATTCAACTATTTGTGTCCATGCTTTCCCTTATTTCGGTGACACCAACTGACCTAGAGGATAATTAAGACCTTGTCGTGAATATCCTTAGCAAGCTTCTTAACCTCCCCCAACAAGAGACTTGTAGTCTTTTGTTAATCTGACTTTAGGACATTATATAACTATTCACAAATCCTGGATCCTGTCAATATTCTCAGAGAACATGCACGGTTGATTCCTCCTTGCAGCACAAAGGAGAAGCTGCACAATTGATTCTTACTTTAGGACGAAGGTTTGGTTCCTACAAGTACTTCCAGAACAAGGTGAGTCCACTTCCACCAACTCGTGGTAACACTCATTCCTTCTGTTTATTGTGAGATGATATGCAGACTTCATCGTTAGTTCCCTATCATAGGTGTAGTGTCAAATTAAATGATCAATTTGTTAAAGAACAAATAATATTTACCCCCGCCAAGTTTGTGGAAAAGAGGATTTTACCCTCTACTTTTGATAAATCATATATACCCTACCTCACCTTTATAGTTAATGATAGATATCCACAAAATCTAGATTGATGTATTAAATAGACAAAAATGCCCCTATATTTTATGATGAAAAAACAAAAATGTTCTCCCCTCTATCTTCCTCTTTCTATCTCTCCAACTGCGTTCCTCTGAATCTGGTACTCCAAATCCTAGCAAAAAAAGTAGTTGTTGATCATTTTAGGATATGGCTTATATGTGCGCCGACAGTGGCAATCTCGTGGCTATTGCCCAACAAGTCATCAAGCAGAAACCACAGCAAGAGCAGCAACAACACCACCATCAACCTAAGACCCAGTTCGTCGGGCCAAACAACCCATTTTGCCCGGCCCGGTCCCTTCCTCCGCCATGTCTGCTCGCCCTCCTCCTCCCCTTGGTTTCTCCGCCGCCGCCTTCTCTGACCCCTCTCAGGTGGTCGGACCTGGGTCCGATGGAGTCGAGCCCGCTTTCCATTTCACCCACGACCATCACTCTTCTGGCTTCAGGTTTACAGAATGGTGGTGTTGCCGGCGAGTTTGACTCCGACAAGTGGATGGAGACTTTGTTGAATGGCGGCAGTGGCCACCGAGGGTTCTAACTTCTAATCTCCAGTCCCATTGAGACGCCAGGCATGGGTATATATATGATCTCTCAAAAGTTTTTTTTTTGCTAGGATTTGGGGTACCAGATTCAGAGGAACGCAGTTGGAGAGGGAGAAAGAGGAAGATAGAGGGAAGGACATTTTTGTCTTTTCATCATAAAATGTAGGGGCATTTTTGTCTATTTAATACATCAGTCCGGATTTTGTGGATATCTATCATTAATTATAAAGGTGAGGTAGGGTATATATGATTTTTCAAAAGTAGAGAGTAAAATCCTCATTTCCAAAAACTTAGTGAGGGGTAAGTATTATTTGTTCATTTATAAATAATCAATGATTAAATTTAAGTTAACATGTCAATAAATTTATCACGGGGGAGTATTGTAAATAATTTTTCACTGCAGATAATTACCGGCTACTGATAGTGTAGAATGTATCGAGTTACAAAGATGGACTGAGAGTGAAAATGAGCCAAAAAGTGAAGCTGGTAGGACTTAGGTGGTTGATAGTTGAACTCTCCGCCTGATTTCGATGCACTCGAGGCCCTCCCTCTTCTTCTTCTTCTACCTTCCCTCTTTCTTTCTACCCTGAACTCAACTCAAACTCCCTCCATTGTCGTCTCTCCAAGCTTCTCTCTCTCTCTCTCCACTTCAATGGCGAACCTGCTAAACCTCAACACCAAATTCCTCCCCTCCACCCACTCCCTCCGCCTCTCTCCGCCGCAGCCCCGCCGCGTCCTCCTCCTCCGCCGCTCCCAAATCCACGCCAAAGTCCGCGAGATTTTCATGCCGGCGTTGAGCTCCACCATGACCGAAGGCAAGATCGTCTCCTGGATCAAATCCGAGGGCGACAGGCTCTCCAAGGGCGACTCCGTCGTCGTCGTCGAGTCCGATAAGGCCGACATGGACGTCGAGACTTTCTACGACGGAATCCTCGCCAAGATCATCGTCGACGAAGGCTCCATCGCTCCCGTTGGTTCCGCCATTGCTCTCCTAGCTGAATCCGAGGAGGAGGTCGCCCTCGCAATCGCCAAGGCCGCCGGCGCCGCTCCTCCGACATCCTCCCCGGCGCCGGAAACTCCGGCTGCGGTTGCGGTGGCGGAGAAGGTGAAGGTCGATGCTCCGGCGCCGGCGTCGATTGCGGCGGTGGCGTCGACGCATCCGGCGTCGGAGGGAGGGAGGAGAGTGGTGGCGTCGCCGTATGCGAAGAAATTGGCGCAGGAATTCGGGGTGGATTTGAGGACCGTCGTCGGGAGTGGTCCTCAGGGGAGGATCGTGGCCAAGGATGTCGAGGCTGCGGCTGCGGCTGCGGCGGCGGCCGCTACTTCTCCGGTTGCTGCTCCGGCGAGTGCTCCGGCGGTGGAATTGGGGAAGACGGTGGCGTTTAGTACGATGCAGAATGCTGTGAGTAGGAATATGGTGGAGAGTCTGAGTGTTCCTACTTTCAGAGTTGGATATACCATTACTACTGATGCACTTGATGCATTGTACAAGAAGGTGGGACTATATAATTCATATCTTGATCTCGATTAATTGATTGGTTTTGTGGATTGCTTGTTTGTTTTCTCATTGTGTTTGATGGATTTTGATGTCCAGATTAAGTCCAAGGGAGTCACCATGACTGCATTGCTAGCGAAGGCGACAGCCATGGCGTTGGTTAAGCACCCAGTGGTGAACTCCAGCTGCAGAGATGGCAAGAGTTTCACTTATAATAGCCACATTAATATTGCAGTTGCTGTGGCCATGGATGGTGGTTTGCTTACCCCAGTGCTTCAAGATGCTGACAAGGTTCAATTTTTTTTGCTCACTTACAGGATTTGTGTTTGTCTTTTGCATGGAAGGTTGTTGGGCTTTCTGAGGGTCTTATTGTGTTTGGAATTTGTGTTCCAGGTTGACATCTACACGCTTTCGAGGAAGTGGAAGGAGTTGGTTGAGAAGGCTCGCAACAAGCAGTTACAACCTCAAGAGTATAATACAGGTACTTTTATTTGCATCTTATGCTTCAATTAAGCTGATAGAGTGTGCTAGTACTGAGATTACTTCAGCTGATTATGAGCTTTTAGCCTTGGTGGTCTTTGAAGATGGAATTAAACACCCCCCCCCCAACGAAAAAAACCCGCCTCTCAAGGCCCAATATGAGTCCCCGTTTGGTGTGGTATAGGGAGATCTGAATGTAGGTGGCTTTACCTTGAACTTAGTGTTACGTCTTGCTATATTAGTGTTGTATTCGGATAAGTATTTGAGTGGAAACTTTGGAGATACTATATTAAGTTCTCTAGTGACTAGCAATGCATTTTTTGCATGCCCAATTTGTCAAAAGAACATATGCAGTTGATAATAGAGTGCAGGCTAGGTTAGCTCTTCCAAATATGGAACAGTTGTAGCTATCAATGTGAGTTATTTTGAACCTAAGATTGAACTAGTAATTATCCATCTACCTGCAACTCGAAACATCAGGGGGATTTTATATGGCAGTTTTAGAAATGCCTTTGAGATGTTTTCTCATTGCAATGCTGCTGGTTTCTGCAGGGACTTTCACTCTATCAAACCTAGGAATGTTTGGCGTGGACCGTTTTGATGCCATTCTACCCCCTGGAACTGTAAGTTCCTTGATTGTTAATCCATTCATCAAGAATTTGTCATTTCATGCAGTATAAGATGAACTGACATTTCTGGATTTCCTCTCCAGGGTGCAATTATGGCTGTTGGTGCATCTCAGCCCTCTGTTGTTGCCAGTAAAGACGGTCGGATAGGCATGAAGAGCCAGATGCAGGTTAATGTTACTGCTGATCATCGTGTTATATATGGTGCTGATCTTGCTGCTTTCTTGCAAACACTAGCTCAGATTATTGAAGATCCCAAAGATCTTACCCTGTAGTTTATTCTTTTCTGAAAACGGGACGTGGCTTGCTTTTCTAGCGCTAAGAGTTCGATTCCTAAAATGGCATTTCTTGAATTAGTGCCATTACCGATAGTCCTACACCTGTGGAATTGTGGAGAACATCAGCCTGTAGTTACTGCAGAGCATGGATATAGATTTTTCAGGGGAAATGTTCAACCCTTCCTGTGTTTTTGCCATTCCCTCTAAACTTCTACTCCCTTTATGTCTAGAAGATGCTTGAGTATTTATCCATTGTTTTTGGGATCCATTTGCTGTATTAATTGGTTTTTCTAGTTCTAGCTCTACTTAGCTGTGCAGTCACAGAAGTTACAGATTTGAATGAAATGATGTTTTCTTCTAGAACTGTTGTCTGTTGAATTTCCACTCTGTGCTGATAGTTTCTGCATTTCCTGTTATGTTGGTCATTTGTTTTATTGTTGTACTAATGGTATGATGTTCCATTGGGGAAAGCTAAGACATCTAATAAGTAAGAAACATCTGATTTTATATAGTAAGAGCTATATACAAACAGAAGACAAACCAGAAAACGGATCAAGGGCAAATACAAAGGCACCAAAATCTAGTAACTATATTCTGTTATCTATAGGGCTTGTATCTTATCTGAAGGGGCAGATCAACACAGTCTTCCTTTGACGGCTGAGTTCAACATTTGTAATCTAGGATGATGAGAGTTACATGCTAACAACATAAGTATTAATACCTATCTCACATTCTCACCTCGGGAGCTCATTTTTGTAAACCATAGCTTAGCATCTACAGTATGCGGGCCTATTCTCATGGGGAAAAAACCGTGCTCAAGCTTCATTGCTACTCATATCTGGGGCGCACATGCTTATCTTGCATTTAGGAGCATTCTCAGCACACTCTTCATCTTAGGCCTTTCTTCTGATGAGGCATTTATGCAAGCCAAAGCAACTTTGAGTACCGCTAGCATCTGGCTTCTGATAGCTGGTGATGTTCTACTGATGCTGAAATCAAGAATCTTTTCCCATTTCTGTGGCTGTGTCGAGTCACTTGAAACTGACTTCACCAATTCCGTCCCTTCGCTAACGGCCAGCTTCCCTGTTACCAGCTCTAGTAGAATCACCCCGAAGCTATATACATTTCCAGCCATTGTCACCTTCATTGTGTAAGCATACTCTGCAAACCAAAATATCACAATCTATTACAAAAACATCATCATAGCCCAAATGTTTTAAGGTTAGTCGTTAAAGGAAGGGAAAGGGAACTGCATAGTGTTATCTAGAGATGAATGGTTCTAGAACCAGAATCTGACTGGAATGGTCAATAGGTAAGGGTAAGGTTCTTAAAATTCAGGAACCTCTCCTAATGGGTAAGCGTAGGGTTCTTAAAACTGCTACCGGGAACCGGGAACCTGGAACCTGTCACATAGGTTCAGATTTCGAGTACTTGGAACTAGGAATCTAGAACTGATGGGTATCCGGAACATGGAACCTAATTTTAAAATTCAGGAACTCGTCCTAATGGGAGTGAATAGTATATTATCTTCACCTGTTGGAATATAGCCGATGGACCCGGCCACAGCTGAGATGCTGCTTGTGCTCTTCGATGGATCGATAACCTTACATAGCTCTATGTCTCCAATTCGGGGCTCCTTTGGGGACTTGAGCATGATTGTCTTGCTTGTAAGATCAAAATGTAGAATTGGACCCAAAGGACATCCATGTAGAGAAGCCAACCCTTGTGCCACCCCAACTGCTATGCTAAACCGACTTGGCCAATCTAGGAGACTCCCGGAATTCCCATGGAGAAAATCAAACAGTGTACTCTTGCATGCCATTTCATAGAAAAGGTACGCGCTATCACCAGCCAACATGTATGCCAAAGGAGTCATGATGTTTGTGCTGTTCATCTTTCCCAGAGCCCGTAGCTTCTGCCCGAAATTCTGAAGCCCTCCTGGCTGTAAAACCTTGTCACTCAAGTCCAGTTTCTTGACAAAGTAGTTAACTCCAGAAGGCATGGCCGCCTTGTAGTAGCTTGAAAACCTTGTCTTGAGCACAAAGTTTAAGGGGTTCGCTACTGCCTCTATGGCTTTGTTGAAATCGATGCTTGATTCGTGGACGCTGTTTGCTGTCAATATGAGGGTCTCTATGGGTTCTGATAGGGGATCCTCCTCGTCTTTTGGCTGGACTGCAAGGTCTGTGGCACCGTGCATTAGTCGTCTCGAGAGAAGTATAACAATAACTGCTATCAGCCCACCTGCAATGAGAGCAGGAATCAGTGCAGCTATTTTGACCCCGGATATTCTTTCCCTGTGAACCGGGACTAGGGTAGCTTCTGGACTGCCGGTAGGTATGGTAAGAAGAGCATTTCCACTGAAGTTTGTTGCAACATTGGGACTGAATCTAGGAGCAACCCCAGAGAGATTGTTGTTATTAAGCAACACGGTTGTTAAACCTGACATCTGCGTCAAGAATGCCGGGATCTCCCCCGAAAATCTGTTGTGCGAGAGATCGAGAATCTCCAGGGAATTCAGCAGCTTCAGCGAAGCTGGGATTTGGCCTTCGAAGAGATTGTTGCTGAGATTCAGAGCATACTGTAAGTTTCTAGGCATTGGGGGAATGTACCCACTGAGCTGATTCTTCCCTAGCTGCAGTTCAATAAGGGAATTCAGGTTACTGATGTTTACGGGTATCGCACCACTAAGATAGTTGCCTTGCAGATGGAGGTACTGGAGGTTTGTCAAGCTCAAGATGGAAGAAGGGATGGAACCGTTGAGCGAATTCCAGCTGATATTCAGGGTTGACAGTTGGATCATCTTGGCGATTTCTTCGGGGATTTTGCCCACAAAGTTGTTGAGCTGAAGATTCAAGACTTGCAGCTGCTTGAGATTGCCCAATTGTTTTGGCAATTCACCGGAGAATTTGTTTCCGTACAAGCTCAACAAGCTCAAATTCTGGCATGAACCCAATTCAGTAGGGATCGTTCCAGATAAGCCGTTATTTTCCAGCTCCAAGTACATCAACTTGGGCAGTTCGGTGCAATTGACTGTAGAAATGGAGCCATTCAGTGAATTTCCTCCCAGCCTCAACCTAACCAAATTCAAAGAAAGCTTTCCAGGTAGTGATCCCTCCAACTTGTTGTAAGACAGATCAACTGTTTCCAGATTTGGCTGCGACAGAAGATCGTTCGGCATTGACCCACTTAAGTTATTGTAACTTAAGTCCAAGTTCCTCAGAAACCTCGTAATCCCAGATGGAATCGCGCCTGTAAAATTGTTCTGATTAGCTGCAAATCTCTGCAGTTTCTCGATTTTGGAAATGAAGTCCGGGACCCCACCGCTGAGATTATTTGCAGACAGCACCAGGATTTTAAGCCTCAGAAGCTGCCCAATTCTCGAAGGTACGCTCCCCACGAGATTATTCTTGCTAAGATCAAGAACTGTCAAGTTCCTGTAATCAGCAAGCTGTGCAGGAATTGACCCGGAAAAATTGTTCCCTGATAACTGAAGTTCCTCTAAGATCATGGATTTCCCAAGCTCAACAGGAACCGACCCGAAAAACCCATTAAAGCTCAGGTTCAAGAGCTTGAGACTGACCAAACCATCCAACTCCGACCCAACACTTCCTGAGAACAAATTATAAGACAAGTCCAAAGACTCTAAACCGACAAAACCAGTCGAAAATGAGTCGTGCAGAGGGCCAGAAACTCTGTTAGAGCTAAAGTTAACCATTTTGAGCCCCTGAATCCCCCCACAGGCAGTGAAAAACCCGTCCGGAATCGAACCCAACATGTTCTCCGACACATCGATAGCCTCTAGAGTATCAATCTGGCATGCCACGGGCAAGAAGCTGGGGTCTGTGAGGCCGAGTTTCGAGAACGAAAGCTTTGTAACAGAGGACATGTTGGTGGTGGCATTTGTGCATGTCACACCGGGCCAATTCGAGCACGGGTCATACGAGATGTTCCACGAAACCGAAGCTTTTTGGGTTTGGAGAAAGTTGGAGAGGTTGATCATGGTGGTTTTCTGGGCAGGTGATAGCTCAGAAGACACTGGACTGGAAAACAGAGTGAGATAGAAGAAGAAGAGGAGTTTGAGAGGGAGAATAGACATGAAGTAGCAGTTTTTGATGCCCATGTTGAGGGATTTAGGGAGGGTGTGTTTGGTTTTTTGGGGGTTGTTTGGGTGGTTGTGTGGGGAAGTAATGATGAGAGGAAAGAAAGCCCTGAACACAAGGAGAGTGTGATGGAGGAACCAAACACAGGATGGATGGATTTTTAGAGAGAGAGAGAGAGAGAGAGTGTTAGAGTGAGAAATGGGATTGGCGTGTAGGAAGGGGTGGACATTGACTGGAAAGGAAAAAGTGGGAAGCAAAGACTTGTGAAGTCTAATTCTTGAATAGTTGCTTTGACTGGATGCTACTGGGTGTTGTATTGCTCTTTAGGGGTGAGAGGTTCCGGGTATCCTAAGTTAAAATTAAGAACCTTACTTTTATTCGTTAGGGTAGATTCTTAGCTTTTAGAAACTTGACCTATATCGCTCTTTAGGTTCCGGTTGCGGTTTTAGGATACCCGTCAATTGTGAAAATTTTATTTTCTGACATATAATTTTTTAGGAAGATACTAATTTTCTACTTAAGCACCAAATTTACCATACTGTTCAATTATGGCAATAATACCACACTTGATTTTTCATTTTAACATTAAGAATAAAAATTGTAGAATGACATTCGCTTTCAGAATAATGTATACTTCTTAATAATTTTATTCATTTGTTTACATCAAAGTTAGGCTCCACGTTCCATGTGTTTAATCATTCTGGATTCCTAGTGAAACTTGAACTTGTCTGACAAATTCTAGGTTTCAGTTTGGGTTAACATTTCATGAACCTTACCCTTACCTATTAAGACAGGTCCTAACTTTTAAAAATCTTACATTTACCAATGACAAGTTTTGGTCAAGTTTTAGGTCCCGTTTTCGGACCTCCTACTGTTCTCATTATCCTTTGTTCTTTCGTTGGGTAAGGTTGGTAAATTACCCACTACTTAACTTCATCTACTCTTATTCACTACTTAAACCTTTCAAAACCTATATAAAAAAACGGTTTTGCTAATCGTCGCCCTGGGGGCGATGGTTAAGAGAGAATCTTACCTATTTTTTTTATTTTGTGAATCTTATATAAAATAATAAAAGATTACGTTTCTAATAAAAAAAATGTTATATTATCTAATCAAATCTACAAAAATCTCATCATTACCTAATTAACATTTTCTAATTATTGAGATTTTATTTCCGCAAACCATTTATACTCAGTCATTCGACAGTTTGAGTAAAACACAAACATGCAACACTTTGTATGATGTTTTGGACCTTCTGCAATTAGAGACTCCACCCAACTATAGGGAAGACAAAGGTAATTGGTGATTTCCACATTACAGAGCCACCATAACCCTCAGCTTCAAGTATTGTAACAATACTAAAATAATAGGAAGGAAGCTGAATCATTTAAATGTATGATTAACTTATTAAGGATTGCAAAAAACTGCCACAGGAGCAGCCTTCAGTAATAGCTAAAATTACACAACCGGAAGATGGTAACCACAGTTACAAGTATTGACTCAGTATCAATTGTCCGAAAACAAAAGGAATGTCGTATGAATGAGAATAATGCTGTCAAAGCCCATCTCCAAGGGCAAAGGAGAAGACTACGAGTGAAAAAAGATGGGACTAACGTAACTTGTTGCAGCTCAAAACTCGAAAACAAAATCATGAATGCTATGATACAAACAGGGTTGCAAAGTGATGTATCCAGCAACAGCCACTACTCGATCATGACTACCCTCAGGTCTCAGCAGAGCGTCTGCTTTCATCATCCCCTCTAGGATTCTTTCATAGATAGATTTGATTAGATAATATAATATTTTTGTATACAGAGTTTATATTTAAAAAGATAATTAGAAAATTTTAATTAGGTAATGATAAGATTTTTATAGATTTGATTAGATAATATAACATTTTTTATTGGAAAGGTAATCTTTTATTATTTTATATAAGAATTACAAAAAAAAAAAAAATAGGTAAGATTCTCTCTTAACCATCGCCCCCAGGGCGACGATTAGCAAAACCGATAAAAAAAGGATGTTGGAAAGCTTCGAAAATATCTCATATATTTACATAAAAGTGAAAAATATAATGTTGTAAAATTATGTTATATAATCTAATCACATCAACTTTGAATCAAATCAAATTGAGTGAATCAAATCGAAATAGGGATGTCTGGACTTTGGGGTACCTTGAACATTTTCTTTTGTATGTGTGTTGGTGTGGAGATAAACAATTGTTTAGTCATCTAACAAGCTTTTTTAATAATGCTTTTGGAATGTCCATCAGTGTTAAGTACATGTAAAGCATGTTACATGTTCGCATTGCTAGTTCTGTTGGATTCTTTTTTAAAAGGGAAAAAAAGAAAAAAAATAGATTAATCTGAAAGTGCATCATCTTAATTTTACAATGCAGTGTGACACGGTGCGGTGTGGTGAATTGTGGTGGGTTTGGTAAAATTCTGGTGGATTGTGGTGGGTTGTGAAAAGTTGTGGTGAGTTTTGGTTTTAATAATTGTAAATGTGTTAGAAAATGTGAAATTGTAATTGGAAAAAGTGATAAAGTAATTAGAAAAAGTAGAATGTGGTGGGCTGTGGTAGATTGTTGTGGATTGTGATGAGTTGTGGTGAAATGTGGCAAGTTGTGGTGCGCCAACCAATCGCATAAAAGAACAAAGTCTTAATACTATCAAGATTTAAGGTTCAGTCCATCAAGGATGGTTACTTACTATTCTCTTCATTCTTTATTAATTGTTATTTTTAAAAGTTATCCTGTCAAATTTGTCAAATATTTTTAGTATTTCTCAATAGTCAGAGTTGTAGTTTCTACTTTTACCACGTTAATTGGGTGCTAGAAACATATGAAAATTTTGGATACATATGTTGTTATCAGACTAATTTATTATATTTAACGAGTTAATAAAAGTTTACACTTTCTTACAAACTTTCTTTTCAGGGTGGCGTAGGTATGAATTTAATTAAAGTCCATGACTATTACTGGTTGTTAAAAATTTGGGTTCAAATCATTTTGTTTTGGGACAAATTGAAAATCAAACGAAAAATTGATGTCCAATCCTCAGTTTTTTTTTTTCTGAGTATTTTCCGAGTTGGACTAAAACGAATTTATGACTATCCAAATTTCTTCTAAATTGGACTAAAACAAATTTTTAAATCGGACAATTTTTTGATAGGTCGGATAGCAAAGGGAGGAAAAAAGTCCAACTATTTCAGCTAGACATTTCACAAAGAAGGCGTATAAATGGGGGCAGGACAGGTGTGTATCATACTTGGAATCAGTCCAAAGCAGATGGGCCTTGGTCGGGCCTAACAACATTTCTTGGGTCATCATTGGTTCATTCCCACGATATAAAGGCAACTGATTAACTGATTATTCTTTTTTATTAAAAATACTAGTCAAATTTAAAATGGACCAAATTTAAAAAAATAGTGTAGGCTGATCCAAAATATCTTTTATTAAAGTAATTGGTTTTGTAAGATCAAACGATTGGAGAAAAAAAAGTCGAGTGATTGGAAAATTAACCTGATGAAAATAACCGTGCACAAATCCAAACGGACTCAAAATTTTGTTAGTTTTAACCATATGATTTAAAAGTTGGCGCGTTTGGTTCTTTCTTAGAAAAATATTTTCTAAAAAATTTTTTTCGGGAAAGTTTTTTCTAGGAAAAATATTTCACAATGTTTCGTTTATATTTTAAAACATGGGAAAGTTTGTAGGGAAAGTCATGTTTCTATAGGCATTTTGGGAAGTTAAGTTATAAGCAAATTCTCTTTTCCATGGGAAAAAAACTTCTCCAAGCTCCTGGGAAGTTCTTCACATCTACCATGGGAAAATAGTGCATCTATTTCAAAATTTTCCTATACTCATTTTGCAACCAAACACGAAAATTTTGGCTATAAAAATTGACTAACTTTTCTGTAAACAATTGCAATCAAACACAATATAAAGCTATTTTTACATGTCTCGGTGACTTCGTCCGTATTAATTCTAGTCAACTGGAATATGTGTATTGTGTGATTCGCATAAAAGGTATCCCATCAATGGTACTACGCGTAAATGACTTGAAAAATCATAAATGAGTCGATGGAAAAACTATTTTCCTTTGCCTTTTCTGGAGGAATTTTCTTTTGCCTTTCATCAATCGTTTTTGTTGGGCCGTGGAAAATTCAAGCTCGAGTAATTTCAAGTCCTAACGGTTGGATATCAGATGAAAAGTTGAGGTCCGAAGTCCGGCTTTTTTATGTATTTTTCGAGTCGGACAATTTAGATTAATCTAAATTCAGATCATTCTCATATTTGGTCAATAAAAAAATGAAAAATATTCTATTCAAATATTTGATTAAATTGGTTGAAGTAGAATTTAGACAAAAAATATATGACCATCCTATTTTTTTCTTAAGTCGGACTAAACATGATTTTCGGGTCTGACAATTTCTTGACCGGCCTCGTTTTTGCCACTTTGATTTCAGGTTTACCACTTATATTCGACTAAGGACCATGATAAACATCTTGCCTCAAGATAGTTAATAGCCATCTTGAATTATCTATATTTCACATTTTGTTAACTTTTAATAATATTTTCTCTAATAATTATATATATTTATCAACTACAAGAGTATAATACTTATTTGCTAGGTCAAAAAATATTAATAATAGCTAATTTTATCAATCATAGTAAAAAAAATGAACAGTTTTATGCACAATTTTATATTTATAAAAAAATATAAATATATAAATATTTTTAAATTGTTTATAGGTTATAAATATAGAATAAATTAATAACCCTCAAAGTAATGAAACACGCCTTTATTATGATTTAAATATACTTACATTTAATTTTATGAATGATTTAGGTGAGATTCAAGATGGTTAAAAACCATATTTCAACAAGATGTTTATCATTTCTCATTCGACTAAATTGTTCTTATAGTCTTTTGCATCAAAGAAAAAAAAATTGTTCTTATAAAGTTACATAATATCAACCCTAGAAAAGGTGGGTCTTGCGCTTTGTTGGTGAGAACAAGAGACTCGCTGACTTAGAGTAAGAGCAGTGCAAAGTTCCATTGATGGAACTTTTAGTTTCTCTCTCCTCTCTCTCCTCCATCTCATCTTTTTCCTTAATTTTTTTTCCCCATTTCAAAGCATTTCAAGCTATTTTAGAATGGGGAAGAGTTTTGGAACTGTTTGGGGAAGTGTGAAGTGAGGAGAGAGAAGATTCATATCATCAAAATTCCATAGCTAAAGATTTGCATTGCTCATGCTCTTATGTGCTATGGCCCATTGGATTAATTTTAGTGAACTTTTATCAAATCCAAAAATAAATTTATAGGTTTGGACGAATTAACGTTGGACTAAAAGTAAGTTCGATTCATATTTTAGGTCTTATTGAGTTTGGATATACAAATGAGCCTTAATTTGGGTTAAAATGGAATTCAGACAATATATAATATAAAATATGATATCTAAATTTTGAACTAAATAATAGTAGTAAAATTTAGACAAAATCTTCAACCATGTTCGATTTGCTTTTTTTTTTTTTTTAAGATTGGACTAGATCGATGTTAAGTAATCAAAATTACAACTCATTGAGATTGCTAGCTTTTTCTTCACGATTATTCTAAGACCCTATTAGGATCGCTAGCTAATTTTTTGATTATTCAGAGCCCATATCGAAGTTGTTTCACAATATCTACATCTAATACATGACTATTGATTATTGAATCTTTATCGTTTTTCTTACAAACTGTCCAAAGAACAAAATTTGTAAATGCTTATAGAAAGTTGACTGATCCAAATGACGTTATTAAATTTCCACAAGCGAATTGAAATTTGGGCATTTGGACATTAATGAATCAAGATTTAAGTCGGGTTTGAACTTATTGAATTAAGTTTGTGCATGTCAAAATTTTCATAAATAACTTGAACTAGATCAAGTTGGATCCTTTGAAAAATATTTGAACCCAAATTTTCTATACCTAACCATACATGAACTTACAGACATGATTAGAAATTTTGGGAGTATTTGGTATGAATTCTAGGGAGTTATTTTTTTCCATGGAAAAGATTTTCTTTGGAAAAATTTCTCGTAGTCCTCATAAGGCCACTATCAATGGTAAGAATTTTCTCACTTACACACAAGTTAACACAAATATGTGCGAGAAAAATACATCCAATAGTGAGGGAAGTTGTACGGTGGGTGAGAAAAATATTTCCCACCCATCTGTGAACTTGCAAAGCTTCAATTGTGTGGACCCCATGTACTTTTTTTACCTTTTGCATACTCAAGTGAGGAAAGAAAAAAAGAGAATGAAAGTAAATTTTATTATAATTTTTTCTTTTTATATTTATTTGTAATATTTTAATTGTTGGGTGAGTTAGCTTTCATCTACCATTGTAAAAAAAATTTAAGTTCCTATTTATAATATTTTATTAGAAAGTGAGTAAAAAAATCACCCGCCATCGATAAGTTTTCCCTAACAGTGTGTTTGGATTCAATTTAGGAGGGAGAAGGGATGGGAAAGGAGGGTAAGGTAATGGAGGGGAGGGGAAGGGAAGGGGGATGATTAGGGTTAACCTTGTTTGGATTTATTAATAAGGGGAAGGGATGACAAGTGTTAAAATTCTTATCTTCCCCCTCATTCCCCTTCATTTTGAGGGTTAAGAAAATGGAGGCCTGGAGGGAA
This sequence comes from Portulaca oleracea, assembly GCA_029582165.1. Lineage (NCBI taxonomy): Eukaryota > Viridiplantae > Streptophyta > Magnoliopsida > Caryophyllales > Portulacaceae > Portulaca > Portulaca oleracea. The sequence goes on from CM055871.1 coordinate 37,020,972, forward strand.
ACGAAGGGGAATTGGGGTTAAGTGTTCCCCTCCCATACCCTCCCCTTACTTTTTAATTGTTTTCCTAAATATGAAAAATTAGACAATTCCCCTCCCTTCTCTTCCCATCCCCTCCTTTAACCCACAATACAAACAAACTGTAAAAAAATGTAATAAACGGTGAATCTCATGTCTTTCCCCGAATTTTTTTATCAAATAAACGCACCCTTATTGTAAGCAAAATAGAAAACGAAAATGATAAATGTCTTTGTGCAAGATACATATTATGTCTTGTTATTATAGAAAACTTATATATTTATAAATTAAATTGAAAAAAAGTTACATGATTGACTTCTATAACTATAATAATATATATAAATTGGGGTTAAAAATAATAAAAAGTATTAATTTTGGGTGATGATAAGTGTCTTGCCCCAAGACACTCCTTAAATGTCTTCTCCCTTATAAAATCAATACTTATTATCGTTTTTAACTCCAATTTTTTTGACAGATACTATTAATTATCAATTATAAGAAGCTTGGAATGTGTTGGCTACGCCAACAATTAAAATTGACACCCTAACGAATGAACCCCATCCGTTGGGCATATTTCAGACGCTTTTTTGTAAATTTTTAAAAATATGGATAAAAGTGTGATTTTATACAATTTATATATATTATTATAGTTATAGAAGTCAATCATGTAACTTTTTTCCAATTTAATTCATAAATATATAGGTTTTCTATAATGACAAGACACAAAATATGTGTCTTGCACAAGACTTTTATCATTTCCCATTCATTTTATATGGAACAACACACTTAACTAGTATCTTGGTATTGTCTTGGAGCAAGACACTTATCATCACCAAATAGAAAAAACAAGCTATGCCTTTCCCATACACAGACTGACAGACAAGATTAGATACTTCTTTTACGCAAAAATTAAAAACAAAGCAAATTACATTTCGATTTTTTCTTTTACCACAAAGAACCAATAAAAATATATCCTTTTCATACTCTGTTTTTCCTCTGCTTTCTTACTCTGTTTTCCCATGGTTTCAACATTCAATGTGTGCAGACAAAAAATGCCAAAACTTACCCAAATTAGTTATGCTTCCTCATCTTTTACTGCTGTTATTCTCCCAAGAAAACACAAAAACGTTGGCACCCAAGAAACAAATTCTGCATATGTTCACAGAGGGTGAGATCCTCATATATTTGAGGATCAAAATCATGATAAAACCAAATCAAAAAACATCAGAAATTTGTACCCAAAACAATTATGGCTCTGTTCTCTTCTTGTACCTTTTGATTTATTTAAGTTCTTACCAGCCCTAGTTTTCCCTCCTCACAACTTCAAAAGCAGTTTAGGTATTCAAACTCTTTTCTTCTTCTTCATGAGTTTTTGATAAATGCAGTTTCTCTCTGTGTTTTGCTCATTTTCTGGTTCTTTTTGACCCTTGTAGTGTTAAGTATGCTCTGTTTTCTTCCTTGCTTACTTCTCTAACCATTTTGGGTCAGTTCTTCTTGTTGTTGCTGCTGCTGTTGTTGTTGTTGATGCTGTTGTTGTTGTTGTTGTTGTTGTTGTTGTTTTTAGGGTTTAGGGTTTTCTAGAAAACATACAACTTAGCTTATTATTTAACATGCTGTTTTTAGCAGATGCAGAAATTATGTATGACATTCTCTTCTTCAGTTCTTCATTAGTCCTGATATATACAAAGTTATCAACTGCATTCCTTTTTAGTTTGGGTTTCATTGAAGTTTGTGTTTTGGTGATTTTCTTGTTAGTGTTAAACATGCTCTAATTGTGTTTTACTCAAGTTTCCCTGCTTAATTTCTAGCAGACAAGCCTGTTTGAAATCATATTTGGTTGGATTTTCTGGAACCCTTCAAGGCCTTATGTTTTCTATTATTTCCTGAAAGTACTGCAACTGTAATCACTTTGGGAATTTTGAAAGGAGCTTTCACATTTCAAAAATGATCAAATTAGTTTAAGAAACTCCCTAATGGTGCCTTTGGTAGTTCCCGGGAAAGACTTTTCAAGGAAAAACTTTCTTGGGATTGAGGGGAATAATAAGACTCACTTCAAAACTTTCCTGTATATTATAGAAAATCAAACACGGGAAAATTGAGAAAAGCTTCTCAACCAAACATCCCATAATTTCATTCCAACATCTGTGCTATAAGTGCAATCTTTACATTCATGTGCACATACAAATATAGTGAAATCACTTGTTAGAATCCCTTACATTTGTGATAATTTGCTGGTTTAAATTCCAGAAATGGGTAGCCATTGTGAAAGTTGCTATCTAACAGCAAGGTACAAGTACTGGAAAGAATTCCCTCCCACTAATCAGAGATTCTTCAAGGCAATGGGTCATGATTTCAGCAACAGCATGGTATAAAACTCCCAACACTAACCATTCATTACTTATATACAACTGAACTAAGTTTGGTTAAACTCACAGAAAATCCCCGAGGAGTTCACTGACTTCTTCAAGGGACCGTTGTCCGGACTGTGCACTCTTCGGGGCCCAAGCGGCCACGAATGGTCTGTCAAGATCACCCGAATAGAGAAAACCGCTTACTTCACTTCGGGATGGGCCAAGTTTGTCATGGACAACGGCGTTGAAATGTACGACTTCCTCATATTCTCCTACAAGGAGCCAACCATGTTTGACGTCTTGGTGTTCAAGAAGAGTGGGTCTGAGCGCGAAGGGGCGTATTTTGTCAAGGAACCCGGGTTGATCCATACGCCCCGTGCAATGTGCACGAGCTCTCTCCATTTGCAACACCAAGATGAGGAGGATGATAACGAGGAAAGCGGGCTGTTTGGGGGACAACAGGATGATGAGTATGAGGACGCGGGTGGAAAAGGGAAGAGAAAAAAGGATGAAATCATCGACTCGTCTGATGATGAAGACTTCGATGAAGAACAGGAGGAAGATGTGGAAGAGGAAGAGGATGAGGAGGAAGAAGAAGATGAATATGTTAGGAGAGGACGGGGTTCGGCTTCTAGAGGTGTGTACATATGCATCAGTTTAAGTTTTTGGTTAAGATGGCTCCACATGGTATTAGAGCAAGACCGATAAGTAAGAGGTCTCAGGTTCGAATATCATCACCCCCAATATTCATTTGCGCAAGGTAAAGAGGGCCTTTGCAGCATTCGCGTGAGGGGGCGTGTTAGACTATAAAACCATCAGCTTAAGCTTTTGGTTGAGATGGTTCCACACATATGATGTATTCGTTAAGTGTCAAGTTTTGTTCTTTTCGATTAGCAAACCAAATACTGTTTTAATGTGTTGCTTTGACATACAATTAGGCCGCAAGCAGTTTTACACGATGTACATTTCGAGTAGGCGTAGTGTCACAAAAGATGAGATACAGAGGGCGTATGACTCGGCTTCTAGATATCAGATGAGCATACGGAGCAAGGAACGCAGAGCTCGGACCCTCCTAATCAGGATGTGTCCGACCCATGTCTACAAAGGCTTCCATATGGTACATTCGACGCATACTTGAGTTCATTGATTTCTCTCGATTTATTTTCTAGCTAAGCAAAATGCATTTTTGACGCGCATTGGACTGATTTTGGTGGTGCAGACTATAAGGAAGGAGTGGGCATTGAAGCATATGTGCCTTTATGATCACGAGGTGAGGTTGTGCGTTGCGGGAAAGGAGGGAAGCTGGACCGTCGGGTGTAGGTGGACCAGACAGGATTCACAATGCCAAATACGAACCCGATGGCCCAAATTCGTGATGGACAACACGTTGGAGGAGGGCGATGTCTGTGTGTTTGAGCTCGTGCGACAGGGTAATTCGTCTAAGAGGATTGAAGCTGTGATTAATGTTCATATATTTCGAGTGGTTGATGCGGTTGTCAAGTTGAAGGAGGTGAGGAAGCTTGTCTAACTAACTTGAAACTTGGTAGGTAATAGTATGTTCAATTATCCTATAGTGTAGTTTGAATCAAATTAACCTCAACATTCAAATGTTTCCATTTGATGTGAACTTCTTGTCTGTGATGTTGGGTGTTGTGAGTCTTCTTGAGCAGTTTTTGCTCTTCTGGGTTTTATGTTATTTGTGGCTGCATTACGTTGGATCATAGTTACCGGGAATGCTACATATGCCTGCGACCCACGTTCCGAAGTCAAAACTAGACTAAATTTGTGTAAAAATCAGCGACCCACGTTCCGGGACTAACGACCCAGCAAGCGTTCCTGGTAATTAACTATGTGTTGGGTACTTTGCATTATTTCTACTCTGATACCTTTTCATAAACTGTTTTACATTCTGTCATTTCATCCCCATGTTTTACTATACAGTATACATCACATACATCAGTAAAATTGTATGAATGTTAGGATATAGGGAGCCATATTTAGGTTTAGGAGATTGCCCACCAACTACTGCATAATTAAGCTTCCATGGTCACTTTGGTGTGTGTCAAGTCAGAACAATCACAATGGTTAACAAAGAATGTGTTCAATATTTCATAGGGACAATGTCACAATGATATGCTTGAATGCGTCTTACATCAAGATGGTTAGTAAATATCTTGAATTATCTATAATTCACATTTTTTAAAACTTTTTTAAAAAATATTTTCTATAATAATTATATATATTCATCAATTATAAGAATATAACACTTATTCGCTAGGTCAACAAATATAAATAATACCCTTATTTTATCAATCATACTAGATAATGCACATTTCATGCATAGTTTTATATTTATGAAAAAATATAAATAAATAAATATTTTTGCATAGCTTATAAGTGTTAATAACCCTTAAAGTAATGAAATATATCTTATTTAATGATTTAAAATATGCTTATATTTAATTATCTGAGTGTTTTGGGTGAAATTCAAGATGATTATTAATTAACTTAACTCAAGATGTTTATCATTTTATTATGGCATGGCTCAGTTTTAGTATGTTGACTGACTGAAAGTAGAATGTATATTTCATCATGATCATATCGGTCAACACTCTGCTAATAAATCCTTGAAAATGTTCCAAACATGAGCAAATACGCTCTCAAAAGTTTGGGTTCAGATAATTTCAGGTCCGTCGAGCATAGGACAAAAAAGTTTTTCTGGTTTATTTCTGGTCGAAAAACATAGACAAGCTTAATTTAGATTCCAATAACCAAATACGGAAAATATTGGTCCATGCCCAAAAAGTGTCATATATTAAAATTGGGATGAAAAAATTGATGGCTACATCTAATTTTCTGTTGTTTGGTTGGACTAAATTAAACTTTCAGGTTAAATAGGGTTAGATGCCTAGATGGTTAGGGTCTTTCATCCAAGGGTGTGTTTAGTGTAAGTGAAAATCAATTTTTAAGAAATGGTTTTCCTTATAAAATGATTTTATAGAAAATAAGTTTCCATTTCATTTGTTTCATAGATATGTACGTGCATAAATTTTTTGGGCTGGAATTAGACAAGAGAAAAAAAAGGAAGAGAGAAAAAGAGTTGGATGAGAAATGAATTGTTTCCGGTAGAAATAGGAGCGAACCCAAAGAACGAGAAGTAACATGGCCCGACAAATAGGATTTTTTTGAATTATTTGAAGATAATACACTGAACTTTAGGGGGTATTGAACAATAATGCACTGAACTTTTTTTGGACTCTAATACACCGAACTTTTAGACTATTGGACAATAATGCACTTAGACCAATTCCGGTGGTGGTTGACATGGTGGTTGTGCTACTTTGAGGTGTCGCTTTTCTTTTTTTCCAAAAATAATGTATTAGTCATCTTGCTTATGTGTTTTTTTACAAGACAAATTTTTTTTTTCCTGAAAATAAATAGAAAAATGACACCTCAAAGTAAGACAACCACCGCGTCAACCACCACCAGAATTGGTCTGAGTGTATTATTGTCCAATACCCTCAAAGTTTAGTGTATTAGAGTCCAAAAAAAATTCAGTACATTATTGTCCAATACCCTTAAAGTTCAATGTATTATCGCCAAATAGTCCTTTTTTTTTTTAAGATTTGACCTAAAACAATAGTTTGCAAACGGGGGAGGGATTGGGGGAAAATGATTTTTACTGAAAATGACTCTATCTTTTTGTTGCCAAATACCTAAAAATGGAAAAATTATTTTCTGAAAAATTAACAACTAAAAAAATGGAAAAAAATTATTTTCGATGAAAATCAGTTTTCTCCCAAACACGGCCTAAGCAAAATGTGAAAAGAAAATGGAATGATAGTGTCTCATGTCTCGATCATACTTGCGTTTCCAACTTTTCAAGGGCCCAATATTTGGCCAATAAATACTGAGAAAAAAAGTAGCAGAAGTGTTCAAGTATTCTACCAAAACTCAAAAGACTCGTTTGGCATTGAAAAATCATGGTCGTCTTCCCCTTTTTGGAAGAAAGCTTGCACTATTGACTTGTAGACTTTTGTTAGCAGTACTTGTTATAACTAGTGATGGATAATAGGATTAATTTTTATGAGGAAGCAGCCAGATCATTATATCATTATCTGCCCACGAATACCTAAAACTCTAGCATACAAATGATTTGCTAAACGGGAAGAGATAGAGAGGCTTAGAGAAGAGAGGCTACTGATTGTCATTATAATCCTTGTATTAACCTAACCTTGTTAGGTATTAGGACCCAATAGGTGTGACTGCATATAAGATCCAAATTTCAATACTTAGCAATAACAAATATGCCGATTTCAATATCTCAATTTTTCCGATCGGAACTAAATCAGATATCATCCTTTTATCCGAATTTCAAATTCGTTCAGTTCAGACATATCCTAATACAAATCGTGTGATTTTCGTGTTGAGTCACAAATTCGGGTTATCTCAAATTTGTGTCAAAACCTTGTAAGGGTTCGGATATATACGGGCAAATTTGAGCAATGTTTCGTTGCTCGAACCCCAATCCGAATATTTGGATAATGTCAAACAAATTCAAACATTCGATCAAATTGGCCAATTTACTCAATTACAGTCAAATTGGCAATTGTCTCAAATAAAAGTCGAACAATTTTGAGGTCTGGGTTCGGATATGAAAAAATGCCTGAATTTGAAACTTGGACAGGATTTCAAATTCGGATTTTTATCCAAATTATTCAAACCTAAATTGAACCGAATCTGAATTTTTACTAGTACTTATAATCTTTTGCAAGGTCAACAGAATCTAAACAACGTCAATGGTTTAAGGAATTTCGAGGAATTTGCATCTGCGTTATTATTCCTATTATTTTCACAAATATTACTTAAGAGTATTTCATGAAATACTCCATTCATTTACGTATCACTTGTCTTTGTAGGAAAAAGTGTAGTTCATCCTTATAACATTTTGACTACTTTTCAATATATATAATGACTTAAAATATAAGATTTGTATTATTATATTTATCATGGAAACATTTGTATATAAGTATATTTATGCATGCCACCATGACAACCACCGTAAGTAAAATAAATCTTACTCGTACATGTGTTAAATTTTATTTAGACCGTTCGCTTTTTTATTTAATATAAATTGTAAAAAGTATATTTTAAAAATTTTAAATATTTACTTTTTCAAAATATGCTTGTTTACTTGGCAAAAACTTAGAGTTGAGATATTTAAATTTTAAAAAAATTCATAAAAACTTTTAAATTAAAAAAATATATTTTATAATGTTGTACTAAATAAAAAAAAAAGCGGAGTTAAAAGTTGACACAGATATGGATAAACATTGTTTTCATTATGGTGGTTGTTGACAATCATGGTAGATTTTTCCATTTATGCAATACTATTAGAAACTAAAGATTAAATTTTTGCATTGAAAGCCAGAGACTAATACAATTTTAGTTAAGCTCAAAACAGAAAGATGTGATTACTGCATGGGATATCAATTAACTGCCTAATTCTAGGATTTCGAAGGATCTTAGACACCGTTCTTTTGTACGTTAATGCAACTAACCGCAACGTAAATTACCGCAACCTACCGCAAATTATCATTACCTTTTTACTATTTCCACCGCAATTTACCGCAACTAACCGCAATGCAACGCACAAAAGAACGATGCCAATATAGTTGAAAAACATGAATCTCATTTCTAAATATCGAAAGAGGCAAATAAAAACAAATATTTTAAGAGAAGGCATTTTTATATTGGACACATGCTTTCTTAGTCGATATTATTGAAGGCAAGGCAAAATATGGACTTTTATACATCAGAATTAGGCCCTCCAACAGTCACTTATATGGACCTACCTTTTTTTTTATCAAAAAATAATACTAATAACAATATAATAAAACAAATAAAAGATCAAAACTCACCACAAAAAGAAAACAAAAACCCACCAAACAAAACCATTTTGTTTCATTTAACCCTTTTGCATCAAGCAGTTGAACAACTAGAAAACCCTGCCCACATACCAAAACAACCTAAAAAAACCAAACCCACATCTAAAACTAACTCCCACCCAATATTTCTCCCTATTTACAAGCCCTTGATGAGCCAACTTCAATGGCTACTCTTGACCACCAAGACTTCACCTTCCCCATCTCTTACACCAATAGCCCCATCGACTCGCCCCCGCTTTGGCACCTCTCCCCCGCATCCTCTCCTGCTCCTTCCTACCTCGGGAAGACTGCTGATATGCTGCAAGTGCACGGGTGTGATTGTAGCAAGTCCAGGTCGATGTCAGCAAAAACGACATCCCCAAGGGAAAACATGGCCAAACATGGTCAAAGAAGGAGTTGTTCTTATGTTGAAGGAGGAGGAGGAGGGTTTTTGAAGAAAGTTATGGGTTGTGGGGGTGATGGTGATGATGATCAAGATGATGATGATGAGGAAGAGAAGATGGACATGTTGTGGGAAGATTTGAATGAGGAAGCTTCTAGAAAGGACGGCGACTCGAGGATGATTGACCTCCATGGTTACTCAACAAGAGGAGGGTTTGGTAAGTTGATGGAGTTTGGGTGTGTTCCTACTTCATTTAGGTTGATTAAGAATAGTGGTTATGATGGTAATAAGAAAGTGGTGATCAAGAATGGGAAGAAACATAGTGTGGTGGTTTTTATGAAGGCATTTAGAAAGCTCTTTCTTCTCCATAATCATCCCCAACAATCGTCTTCAAAGAAATGATCATGATTGTGAATTGATCCACGACCATAATTATTAGGGTAAATTCTTTTAAAGTAGAATTTCAAGAGGTTAGTATATATACTGTTTAAATTTTTGACATAAGTTGTCGAAGATGTTATTTTCTAAACCCGGATTATCAATCATTTTGTAAATTGAAATCTTGTAACTTCTTTATTCTTATGCCAATGTACCCAAAAAAAATTGGGAATTTGGGTGTGTTTTGGGTTTTGAGTCATTAATGACAATATGAAAGGTATGCCCTCTTTGATTGATCAGCTTATCTTCTTTTTTTGTTCTTATGTTATTTTGTTGGGAGTTTTTTTTTATATTTCATGAAATCATGATTTGAATTAAAAATTAAATTTTGTGGACTTGGATGATGATTAAAGAAAATATAATATTATGATTGTCTCATGATCTCACTATATATGATTCTGACATAGTTTTCTTAAATATATATTCTCAAACACAACAACCGAAGAAATAATAATTTTAATTAATTTTGAGAAGTAATTTTCAATGAGCTACCAAACAGGCCCCATTTGGTTGGAAATATGAACAAGTCATCGAACAATCTTTCATCCAAACACCGTGTACTTGTTCACTTGTGTGTCATGACCTCTCTGCGTTGATGAATCATGCAAATAAGGTTGGTGTATTGGAATTGCAATAACTTCCCTTGCCTTGGAGTTGGCAAAATTTTCTCCTACTCAGAAAAATCTAAACTGTCTGACCCGAAAAAATCACTCCGAATTTTGATATTGACCGAATTTATGAATAATTGGACATGATATTTCTTTTTTTTCTATTGTCTGAACCTGATTCTGACTAAACTCAGCTTCGTCTGAATTGTCTAACCCGCGGGTTTGGATATGAATTTTTCGTTCGAATTTCGACATTGATACAATTTAACCGACTTGAAGTTATCCGAACCCAAATTTTTGCCCGCACTACCTCACCCTTGGTTCTATAATAACAATTGAAATGATGAGTCATTTTTACTTGAAAACGACGTGACATTTATTGATATGATTTTTAGACGCTAATACACTTATTTTGAGGTGTTGGACAATAATGCACTGAATTTTTTTCTTGGACAATAATATATTGTACTTTGGTTTGGGGGTGTTGGATAATAATGCACTTGAAACGATTCTGACGGTGACTAACTTAGTGGCGGTCTTGCATGGTAGATTGAGTAGCAAAAAAATTAAAATCTTTATTAAATTAAAATTAAATCTTTACAAAACAAGCTCTATATGTAATTTTTCCATTCTTGATTTTCTCCTTTCATTCCTCAATGGTTGAAAATAGTAATGGAGCTTTTTTTTTTGTTTGATTTATTGATGAAATGAGTTGAAGGGAGAGCAATGACTGAAAATGGATGTGGATGGGAACATCACGATTGTTGAAATTCAGCCGTTGTTAAATAATTAATGGGTGCACTCAGTGTTAAACTATGGTTAGAACTTTAATAATTCACGGTTTTACTCAGTGGCAAACAATGGTTACAATTTGAATAAACCATAACATTTTTTTTGACGGAGCAGCTCGGGCAAGTGATTGGAAAAAAATAAAATAAAATAATTCTTTTCTACAATTTGGGGCCTCATTGTCCTCCTAATCCTCCATAATCAATTTGTTTCTTGGGTCATCCCTTAGGGTCAATAACCCATTTTGTTTTGGTTTTGTATGCCAAAATATTGGCTTATTAAGCGCTGAGAAAAATTCGGGTATGGGTAAATTCGTGTCGAGTACATTGGGCCAATGTCAAAATTCAGAAGAAATTCATGTCTGGACTTGCTTTTATTTTAGGTCGGACAATTCGGACGAAACTAAAATTAGGTTGGACAATAGAAAAAAGATAAATTTTATATCCGAATATTCGGTCAATATCAAAATTTGGAAAAATCTAAGTCTAGATAATTTGGATATTCCGGGTCGAACAAAATTTTGTCAACTCTAGCTTATTTAAAGAAAGAAGGGTTATTTACTCTAAAGGATGATCCAAGAAGCAAATTGACCGTAAAGGATTAGGAGGATAATGATGTCCCAAATTGTAAAATATGTGGGGACCACCAAAGCTGATGTGGCATGATCTTTTTTAAAAAAAATTTCCTGAGCTGTCTTGAAAATTTTTTAAAAGAAAAAATTCTGTTACGAATATTGTATTCTAAAAACTCTAAAAATAATTTAAAAAATAAAATAATAATGTTTTTAAAAAATTGTGTCACATCGGCTTTGATAGTCCGCACATATCTTACAATTTGGGACTTTATTGTCCTCCTAATCCTTTATGGTCAATTTGCTTCTTGGGCTACCCTTTAGAGTCACTAACCCAAGAAAGAATTGAAGTTGGGCCAGAGTTCTAGAATTTAAACGGGCTTGTTAATTCACCTTTTGCTCCAATATTCTCCTCATTTTTTTTCCTTTTTTTTTGGGTTTCCCCTTTTGGTTGGCTTCAGAAAACTTTGCAATCGGCTGCTCAAAAATGGAAACGGCATCCATTTTGTGAAAGGACAAATCAGCAACTTGATTTTCTTTTTCTAAAAGGAAAATTCTCAAAATTCCACTCTGAGTTGCATACTTTTGTTTATGCTCCTTGTCTGAACTCTGACTCTGAACACTCCCAAAGATTCTCCAAATTCTAGGGTTTCATTCACTCTTCTCTTTTCTCTCCAGGTAAACCCTCTTTCTGATCTCATAATCACGCCAAATGTGATAAACCCTTCATTTTGTCGTGCAATTTCGAGACCCAGATGTATAAAGATGTCAACTTTTGCTTTATTGATTTGGGTGTTGAGATAAAACCCTAATTGGGATGTCTGTGATGCAGGTTTAATGGGTGTGATTGAACTCTGCAATTCTTCTTCTGTGTGCATAATCAAGTCTAATATTCTGTATAATTTCATTGATTTGGGTATTGAGATAAAAACCCTAATTGGGATATCTGTGATGCAGGTTTAATGGGTGTGATTGATTTCTGCAATACTTCTTCTGTGTGCATAATCAAGTCTAATCTTGATAAACCCAGTTGTGGATTTGAAGGGAATCAGAGAAGGGTTGTTGCAATGGCCTCTACATTGCCTGTTAAACCAGTGAGTGAAGAGGGTCAACAAAAGGTCTCTGGGGACTCTTTTATCAGACCCCATCTCAGAAAATTGTCTCCCTATCAACCCATTTTGCCTTTTGAGGTAATGGAATTCTGCAATTTATTAGGTGTACCTGGAGCATGTGCTCAAATTACTATGATTGTTCATTCTTATTATCATGATTGTTCACTTTTGTTAGTATGATTGTTCACCAAATGCTACCATTGTGCACTCTTGTTATTATGATTGTTCACTTTTGTTATTATGATTGTTCACTTGCAATAGTTTGGAGCACATTCTCCGGGTGCACGTAATATATATTAGTATAATTCATGGAATTCTATTCCAATTTTGTTATTTTCTTGCTTTTATTTGTACCGTATGGCTTTGTTAATGAATCCCTGGATTCTTTTCTACTGATTTGTGATTAGTAGATGTAGTTGTATAATCGTTGATTGCTGCTAAATTCTGGGTTCATGCATGTTGCTTCTGTTGCCTAGTTTTATGAGTATATACAATCATTCTTGGGTCTTCAACCTTTGGTTGAGTTGGTTCTTGCACATTGGTTTAAATCTCAAGAGCCCCCATGTTTATTTGCACAAGGTTGGGGGATCCTTTGCAGCACCCGTGTTTTGAAATCTCAATAGCCCCCATGATTGTGCATACAACCAGGGTAGAACTACTTGCCAGGGTAAACATGTATTTGTAGTTTAGTATTAGTTTTCAAGGAAAATGTTTTTCTCTTTAGTAGTGAACAAGTGGATCATTTTGGGATGCTCAAGTTTAGTAGGATAGCTGAAAAAGGATATATGTTTTCAACTTAGATTGTGATGGATTAAAGATAAATGCCTCGATAAGCCTCTTCTGCTTCTAACTCTAGGGTGAGACTGCTACATCATATTTCCCCTCAACCCTACGCACTCGCCCTTTTTGCTGCGAGACTTTTAGGGTATTGGGTTTGGTTTTAGTATGATTGGTTTGAATTGCAAAAGAGGGTAATCTCCCCGAGACATAATCGTGTTTATGTGTTGCTCCTTGATTGTGGCAGGTTTTATCAACTCGTCTTGGTAGGAAACCCGAGGACATAATCAAATTGGATGCGAATGAAAACCCTTATGGTCCACCCCCTGAGGCAAGTGATGAGAACATGAATTCCCCGAGGCTGTTAGCTTTATCCAACTCCTTTTACTTTTTCACTGATTTATAAGATGGATCTTTTATGTACAACCCGTGATTTTAGGTGTTTGAAGCTCTGGGGAGCATGAAATTTCCTTACATATACCCTGATCCAGAAAGTCGTAGATTACGTGCTGCCTTAGCAGAAGATTCTGGCCTTGAGGCTGAGTATATTCTTGTCGGCTGTGGCGCTGATGAGCTCATTGATTTGATCATGCGGTTAGAGATTATATGTTACCCATCTGCTCCAATGTTAATTTGTAAAGTTAACAATATGCTCTGCCCGTCTTTAAACATCAGCATAATCCAAGAGCTTATATCTTTCCTTTTTTTTCCTTTTTTTTTTGTTTTCTTTCTATTGGATGATATTCTAGTTCAGTTGCGTGCTGGAACCTGGCGACAAAATACTCGACTGCCCACCCACATTTACTATGTATGAGTTCGATGCTAACGTGAATGGGGCTGCCGTTATCAAGGGTAGGAACAACTCGACACACTGATCTTGTTTAGTTAACTAGTTTTGTGTTATATTATCTAGTTCTGTTGTGCATAGTTCCGCTTTATTTCTCTGCTTTATGTTCTTTGTCGAGCATCTATTTCAGCATGCATTCTTTGAACAAAGGGTTCAGTGATCAAGTTGTTTGGTTTCATTTTTGTCACTGTAGTTCCAAGGAATGCTGATTTTAGCCTGAACGTAGAACGGATTTCAGAGGCTGTTCATCTTGAGAAACCGAAATGCATATTCCTTACTTCTCCAAACAATCCAGACGGGAGGTGAGAGTGACTTATTCAGTTTTTTGGAGAATGAGATTTGTTGTTTATTCATGGACTTTGACAATGTTACTTCTTTTTTGTTGTCTTTTCAGTATAATTAATGACGATGATCTGTTGAAGATCCTTGAGCTTCCCATACTAGTAGTCTTGGATGAAGCATACATTGAATTTGCAGGATTGGAATCCCGAATGAAATGGGTGAAGCAACACGAGAATCTTATCGTTCTTCGGACCTTTAGCAAAAGGGCCGGTATGCTTTTCTACTCAATTGAGTTGTTTCTGTATTGTCTTTAAACCCTTTTCCCTTATGAAACCATACCATCCGCCCAAGTGCTAGTATGTAGCTCAAGTGGCATGGAGTTGGGAGGTGTATCCTTCTCACCAAGGTTCGAATTTGGTAGCCATCATTTCCATGTTTAGGGTTTAGGGTTAGGGTTAGTCTCTATTGGCCTAATCTGATTCTTGTGTTACCCCTTCCCCCACTGTTGCCCATTGGGTCTATGCTCTATACTAGAGCTGGCAAAAATTTTGCTCAACTCGAATTTGCCCGACCTGGAAAAAAAAAGGTTTGGTCGTAGATTTTTGTTCGGATTTTGACATTGACCGAACTGATTGAATATTGGGACACAATATTTCTCTTCTTTCTATTGTGCGAACCCGATTTGGACCCGAATTTAGTTCTGTCCAAATTGTCTTACCCCAAAAAAAAGCCCGGGTTTGAACATCAATTTCTCATCCGAACTGTGATGTTGACCAAATATGACCTACCTGAATTTGACTCGGACCCGAATTTTCGCCAACGCCACTCTATACCTGAATTTGAGTGTTTGCATTTAAACAGGTTTAGCTGGGCTTAGAGTGGGTTACGGAGCATTTCCTGCAAGCATTATCGAGTATCTCTGGAGGGCAAAACAACCGTATAATGTATCTGTTGCTGCCGAAGTAGCTGCTTGTGCTGCATTGCAGAACCCCACCTATCTAGAGGTAAATTTCCTTGCTCGACATCCATTTCTGAAACCTTTTCATGCAGCATTTCGTTCAAGCTAACAGTTAACGATTACTTTTGCCAGAATGTGAAAGACGCTTTGTTGCACGAACGGGAGAGACTCTTCAAGCTTTTGGAGGACATCCCATTTCTGAAACCTTTCCCCAGTTACTCTAACTTCATTCTGTGTGAGGTGACTTCTGGATTGGATGCAAAGAAGCTAAAGGTATTATAAATGCAACTCTCGCCATTTTTACTAATATTTGACATGGAAGCTAAGCAACTATCGAAATTGCAACACGAGTAATTAGAAGTTATACATAGCTTAGAATGCTCATGAAACCTAGGGTTGTGCCATCCAGTATGGTGTTCGTCGTCATTCTGGTCTCATTGAATCCGTCTTTCAGTAGGCAGAAATGTTTGACGTGGAAGAAATATCAAAATAGCAACACAAGTAGTTAAAAGTTATTAGATAGCTCGGAATGCTCATGAAACTCGGGGTATTTGCGCCATCCAATCCCGAACTAGGGTTATCATGTAGGGGACTATTGGTGCTCGCACTTGATAGTCATTCTTGTTCAGTTGTACGTGTCATTTTGCGGTGGTTATTCATTGATATGTACAAGTCTCATGGTATCGATCTTTCAGTAGGTAAAAATGTTTGATGAGGTAAGGTTGCATACATCTGGATCTCTAGAGACGTGTGTAAGGCTGTAAGCGGGACACAACTCTGGGCATTGTTGTTGTCATGTTGTTGTCTTCATTCAAACTAGAGTTGCTGGCAAAATTTTGTACATCCCAATACCCAAAATTTCCCAACCCGAAGACCGGGTACAATTTTAGATTTTCCGTCCAAATTTTCGCGTTGATAAAAATTGACCTAAATCAGACAAAATATTTCTCTATTTCTATTGTACACAGTTTTGACCTAAATTTATGTCTGACGGAATTGCCCAACTTGATCCGACCCCCAAAAAGTTGGGCAGCGGTCATTAGCTTTTTGTTCGAATTTTGATATCAACCGATTTGATTGGTCCCAAATTTTTGTTAGTGCTAATTCAAGCATATGACTAGCCATTCATCGGTGATACTTACCCTGAATGCAGGAGGATCTAGCAAAGATGGGAGTGATGATTCGTCACTACAATAACAAGGAGCTGAGAGGTTATGTTCGTGTTTCGGTTGGAAAGCCCGAGCACACAGAAGCCCTAATGGAGGGCCTGAAACGCATAAGCTAATTCGCATCCCCATTTTTAGATCTTCAACAATTTCACGAACCCCTTTGTGTAGACCTTTCTTGGGTGACATTTTGAAAATTTGATGTCCAATCTCCTGGTGATAGATATCATGATATGCTGGGGTTTTGCTTGTTCATGGATATAGTTTTTTCTGTTGTTATCAGTGGTCATTGTAAACATGTGAGACTCTTTGCCAGGAAATGGAAATTGAAAGCTTTCCTTCTACCCTTTTGTTCAACTATTTTTTGGAAATGCAGAGAATGTAAATTACTTTCTTATTTAGGGTTGTTCTTTTGATACGTAAGATTAAATTAGGTCTAGGTTATGTTAGGTTAGAAAAATAGTAGAGGTTGATGAATATCATATTACCTGTTTCTTTTTTTATTTTTAAATAAATTTTGTGAGTTGAACAAAGAACTTTAAATTAAATTAAATTATGTTCTTTTGTATGATAAGATTAGATTAGGTTAGATAATGCAAGGATAAGCCTACAGAGTAAAAGAACAAGCCTATCTTTCTCCATTTGTCATTTCCAAAATTATGTCTAATCATAATTACTGTTTGATAATTTGTCATATAAAATTACCACCATTATATGTGCAACTAAAAAGTAAATATGTCATCATAAAAATCAGTTTCACAATTGTTGATAGATTAGCATGAGATATTTTCGATCAAAAACTGAAATTAGAGGAAAGTCAAAGTTATTAGTTAAGGGCAATACAATATAATACAGAGTATATATGTATTAGTACCAAGATCATGTAATAATCAATATAAATGTATCCAAAAACTACTCATACAACACATATCCAACCCAAAAATTTCTCCCTCTTCTTTTTAAAAAAATAATAAGAATCCATGTAGTAGTAATGTATTGTCCTAAGAATACATGGGACAAGTAATTTATCCCGAGTCGACTCAAGAGCTCCCACAGGGACATGAATCACGGCTCACCTGGCCGTTGAACCAAGAAATGAATGGGAATGAAATTGATACAAAATAGGGGAATGTGGACAACAACAAATAGTGTTTCCTCTTTCTATGTTAGGGTTGAAGTATGGAAGTGGAAAGTGTTATGCTCCCTCCTTAGTACATCCTTTGCCCCCGATAAATGATGGTGTGAGGGTGAGGCTGCGTGCACCTTTTCATAGTGTACATAATGTATTGTACGGACATCGAGAACCTCAGTGTTTAACTCGTGGGAGGGCAAAACGAAGCATAGGATAGGATAGGATAGGATAGGATAGCATACCCCTCAAAGAATGGCGAGCTTTGAGAGAGAAGCATAACATACAAAAGACAAGTGGAAGGTTGTTTG
This sequence comes from Portulaca oleracea, assembly GCA_029582165.1. Taxonomy (NCBI): domain Eukaryota; kingdom Viridiplantae; phylum Streptophyta; class Magnoliopsida; order Caryophyllales; family Portulacaceae; genus Portulaca; species Portulaca oleracea. The sequence goes on from CM055871.1 coordinate 37,038,656, forward strand.
TCACTATGAGTCTCTGTCTATGCAATGCTTAGTAGTTGTCTCCTCACTCGTCTGTATTTTGAGGACTACTATGCTTCGGTTCACTTCTGTGACTGAACAGTTTAGCCATTTGTCTTCTCTCACAATCCTGCCAATCCAATTTCAACAATTACACATAAATAAATGTCAACCATTCTAAGTAGAACAAGTTGGTTTACCAAAGGATTGAATTGATCGGTGGACAGTTTGATACCTTCCCTTTACCTAGGTATGTAAAGCTAACTGGTGGTTACTCCCATCTGATAGGGCCCCAGTGAGCAGGTCAAATTTACCCCAAGTATTGAAAAAAAAAAGTAGAACAAGTTCACTTTTTGGGCACTTTTGGCTTTTTTGCTCATGTTGCTTTTGGTGGGGCGAGAAATGTTTGTTGAGGTAAGGCTATTTATATTTGGATCTTCCAAATCTTGGCGAAAGCGGGACCCATACTAGGAGTTGGTCCCCTAAAACCAAAAAAGAAAAGAAAAAGAAAAAGAAAGAATGTGGATTTCTAAGAATTGGTCTCTCAATTTGCAAGTATGGCGGGACCCACGTTGAATATCGTCACTGACAGGGGATGGGTTTTGATAGAAACAAAACTCACCTTGAACATATGGAGATAAAACGGCTTGTCGGGGTTCTTGTTTCTCAACTTCTGGAATGTATACGCAAAGCTTAACTGATCCCTAGGGGTGAATCGGTCAACCTCATTGAACCAGAGACACGAGAACAGGTTTGACATCGGGGTGTGCGCTCTTATGATCAAAGATCCTTCAGCCACATCTGTTAGCAGATCAAAACAAACCGTTAGTTTGAATAACACAAAATCCCTCACATTGTCAGTGTCTTGTTGTAACTTGAACTGGGAATAAAGAGAGAGAGAGAAGAGGATGATGCATAGAAACATACTGCTGCGAAGTAGCTTTTCAGGATCAGAATCGTTGAATTTCTTCAGACCATCGGCCTGGTAAAATCCAAATTGTTGATCTATCAAGGTGTGATTGTACTTATTAAGCTTTTTATTCCACTCGACCTCTTCCCAAACACAATGACGATCATAATGATTTGAGATTGCATATTCATGACCCTTCCGCCATAGAAAGTACTCCAACAACAACAAAGGGTCCTGTTGGAGGCGCAACTTGCTGTCCAACCAAATTGAATATCTGTCACACATACATTATGTTCAGAAGCTCGGACAACAATAAATAGATAGACACACTTATGTCTGACAATTAACTTATGCTGTCATCTCAATTTTATTGAACCCAGCAAGACATTTCCCAGCTAGGTTGACCTATTTTCTTAAACCCAACCGCATCAGTATCAACAAAGAGCAATAACCCCCAGAAATCAAAATGTCAGACACAGAAAGGTGCAGTAACATGTAAAAACACCTTTAAAACATCACAAACCTAATTCTTACCTAGCTGAAGGGAAAAGCCGGTGCGACAAAAGTTTCGGTATTTTTCCTACTCTCCTCATGTCTTCATACGGAAGATTTTTCACAACCACTACTCTCCATAAGCCAATAAATCCTGTTCTGTCAGGCATTTGGCCTTCTGAGGAAAGAGTGTGCAATGTTGTCTCATCCATGAACATCACAAAGCAAACATTCTTTCTTGTCAGGCGACTGATCTGAAACAAAAAGCATGAGCAATGGCTCTTAGGTTCCAGAAACCTAATAGAGAGTGGATGCTTCACGATTTTACTTTTGGAAAAAAATAAATAAAAAAAAACGAAGCCACCTTATCGTAAACCATAGGAAACAAACATAGATGCAAATCAAAAAGCAACATGGAAGCACAAGTCAATCGCAAAACTCGTACCGCTTTAACAAAAGGAGATCTCAAGCGATCTGAGTTTCCAAAAATGCAAGAAATGACAGCAATGTGGCATCTGCTGATATATCTCTGATCGTCCTCAGCCAAGTCAAATCCAGTACTTGAATACCCTTCAGGACCTTTAACAAAGCCGCAATTTATCTTTTGATCACGGGCTATGAAAGAATCTTCCCTTTCATTCAAGCTCTGATGACCACCAAACCTAGGCTCCCAGTCATTCAATCCATCTGGCTTCGTTTCTTTTTCAGTGTATGACAGTGCAAACCTTGCGAATTTCCTACTTTCAAAAGGTTCCACAAGTTGCAAAGTAGAGTTCAATAACTTCATATCACATCTTGCTGCAACAACAAATACAACGTATCATACATATGTTCCAGTCATAAGTGTTGACCAATTAAGAGTTGCATTTGTAGTTGCATGAATTTTTTGCACTACCTACATAGTTGCGCAATATTCACCCTTACCACTTTTAAGTAGCATTATAAACGATAAGAGACATGACCTCCGAAGGCAACTAGTCCATCCAAATCATTTCTATCTTTCCTTTTTTTTCTCTTTTCTTGACACCCGGGTGAAGGGGGTTGCTTGCATTCAGTCTCAAGTTGATAAAAGGGAGTTGAAAACCCGGATACCGACACTCAATGGCATAAAAGCATACAAATCCTAATAATGCAATCCAATAATCCATAAAGAAGGGAGGAAAAAAAACACGGAGCTTACTGCGGTGTTTTCCATGCTTCTTCGATCGCTTTCCAGAGGATGGCTTTGACTGTCCGTCATCAACAGTACTTGGCTTATGCTTTTTTCTGTTGTTATCAGAATTGGACAACTTTGAAGAACTGCCTTTCGATGAGCCCTCATTATGGATCTCAAGTGCATCACTGGCTTTCCCAGCATTGTATCCATTGCCTTTAGAGTGAGATGTAGGCAGTTCAGAATTAACCTCATTTTCATGATTATTGCCATCATAATCATCTACATGGCCATCATGTGAACCACTCTCATTCTCATATTCACCATCATTCTCAGTTTCTTCATTCTCCAGGTCTGAATCGTTGCCATCAGAAACATGGCTTACCTCCCTAGTGCTGCCTGATTCGGCAACATTTTTCAAGGAGGCTTCATACTTTTCCTCGTATATTTTCAATTCGTCGCGTCCAGCTTCATTGTATAAACCATGACGATCTATTTGCTTACTCGCATTGCCATTTGACTTCTTTGCAGGACTGTTCCCTCCACTAGAATTATGACTCTTGTTAGACTGGTGGTCACTACTTAAACTACTCTTAGACGCTGCGTCTTCATTGTAATCTTCATCCCTTCTCCTATCATCTCTATCCCAATACCTTGAATCACGGCCATAAGCTACAGAGCCATGGCCAAACTTAACTTGAGAAGCAGTTATCCTTGTCACATTTGCAAGAAAATCATCCGAGAAATCATAATCTGGAGCATTATTTTTGTTTGTGTCTGCAAAAAAACCATCATGGATTAAAAAAATAATTAAAAAGATTAGCAACTAAACATTTACATATCAATTCATTATCAAAGCAGTAAATAATTGTTCCAATATTCCAGAAAGATAAAAAGAAATGAAAGGTGAAATAACAACTTTTCTTCCAGGGACCAGGGATTGGAGCTGGCAGCACTGATAATATGTTTATGCCAATTCAGTACCCACCAAATAATTAAGGTAAATCAGAAAAATAAATTATATCTTAAGAGTTCCAAATGTGTGCTACAAACAAAGTTTATCAAACATTAGAAAATTTCCCAAATTGAATATATAAGTCAGAAAGGAACATATACAAGTTCTACAATCAGAAAATAATACTAAATCAAAACAATGAATCATTCAATGCATCCAATTATTTTCGATCTCTAGGTGTTACTTTCAACAAGGAATCAAATAAACCATTATTGACTGCATAGATATAGTATGACACCTGTAATTTAAATCGCAGCCAAATCAAACACGCTCAAACACACAGCTACACTGGATCCTAATCCAAACCCAACCCATCAATGCATCTCAAACTTTCTCTTTTTGAAGTGAGCACTAGAGATCTAAAACCACGAGATTGACCTCATAATCCTCCTTTTATACCGCTTGATCTCAATTCACAACTACCCTTCCCCAAAACAAGTTGACCTTAACCAAATCAGGCAACCAACAAACACATTCAAAATCACCTGCAAATCAACCCTGCCTTAACAATAAAACCTACTTTTCTCTTCCTCCAGCATCTACTAGTAATAAATCTCGAAACATCAGACCTTGCCAGTTTTGATTCTGTACCTACCTACTCTCATCAGCATTAAACCAACTCTCTCCACCATTGCTAACAACAAAACTCGCAAGCATTCAATTTCATCACACTGATCAAAACCACATCCAATATCAAAAACCGCGAAATTAAGAGCGAGAAAGAGAGGCAATCAACCTGAGTGATGATGATGATCTCTGGAGATGAACAAAAAAAGGAAGGCAGAAACAGCAAGCACGAAGCAAAGAAACGAGACGACGGTACTGATCGAGATCTTCCGACCTCCTCCATTCTTCCGGCGATGGCGCGCCTGCTTATGCGCCGCCGCCGCTCGAACTCCGATCGCTAGGTGCTCGCCGCCGTTGACGGCGGCGCCTCCGCCATTGGCGTGGTGGTGGTCATGAGTGCGAAAACCAGCTCGATCGAACCCGGACTGCCTGTACTGAGCCATTGGCGCATTGTTCGGAAGCTCTCGAATCAGCTCAGATTACAGCATCAGAAGATTGCAGGAGCAGATTTCTAGGGTTTGGGAGGATTTCCGATGGAGAATGAGGCCAGATCTTGGGAGCAGGAGGAGAGAGAAAGATGGAGGAGCAGCAGCAGCAAGCAGCCTGTGAGGTGAGCTGTGAGTAAACTGGAAGAGAGAGAAAGTGAAAGAGACCGTGTTGGATTGGATTGGATATATATAGTAATGCGGGGGGGGAGAGAGAGAGAGAGAGAGAGAGAGAAATTGATCGGCGATGAAAATGAAAGACTGGTGTTTTGACCCCTCCTCCGTAATCCAACGCGGTGTCTTTTCGGGTTTAGCTTATCACCACCGACTTCTTTTTTTTTTTCTATAGTTAAAAGCTTGAAAGGATTGGGAGTGTGTACTAGCGTCGCCAAAACAGTGTAAACAACATGATAACATGACAATGAAAAGAAATCGTAAAAGAAACAACATTGTGCAACCAGCAATGCAAGAGATTCAGAACTAAATCTTAGAACTTCGCTGTAATCGCAAGCTCCCCACCGATGAATGAGTCATGAATCCAATCTGCATCTTAGACAAACCACTTGAAAACGTCACCAAATGACTCTTTTTCTTTCTAAACAACGAGTTCACAATCGCTATATCACAAGCAACGGCCAAATCCAAAAGTAACTCCTTGTCATTGTTACGAACCTCAAAATGACCCATAACCACCATGCACATTTTCGTATCTCGCACTCGATGTTCCAATGTGCCAATTGAAGTCCCTTCCCACCAAGAGCTTCTCGCTGCTATGTACACTCCGTAAAGCGAAATCTAACTCGACCATGTCCTCTAATCTCATCCTGAAGAGTGAAGACCTATTTGAGGTGTATAAAGTATAAACACTAGCTATGTTAAAGACCTCTACTCCCAATACCACTTAATAAGCATAATTTGATTGCTCACTCGACTAACCTCAACTACTTTGTCTACTAAGTCATTTCTAACCAAAATCCCTACTCCATTACGGCTTCTACAAATCCCGAATATCAAAGTTTGTACCAATCAACCTCCTTAGCTTTTTCACCCACCCATTTGGTCTCTTGCAAACACGCAACATCTACCCTCTGACTAGCTAAGGCTTTTACTAGCTCTATAGACCTACCTGTAAGCGTGCCAATGTCCCAAGAAGCAAAATGTAGCCTTCCAACTCTCTCTATCCCCTACTCCCCTACCCCTAGTCCCCTAAGAGGACAAGTACTTTCTATTCCATAACCCTCTGGCCTCTATGCCCAACGAACGATAAAAGAGCAGAACTTAAAAACTCCAAACAACACACTAAAGATACAACACCCCAACAACACAAAAGAACACCAAAAGATCAATAACTCAACCAAATAACTATTTTACAAAAAATATTAATAATTTAATCTAAAAATCATTATTAATACATATTAAATTGAAAAAAAATTGATAAAATTGAATTGTATAATTATAAGATCAATAACCCAACCAAATAACAATTTTACAAAAAAATACTAATAATTTAATCTAAAATTTATTATTAATATATATTAAATTGATAAAAATAATAAAACTGAATTGTATAATTATAATATCACATATAAATAACATTTAATTATAAATTTTGGCATAGCTTTTAACAATTTATAAAATATTATTTTCATAAAGTTTAGATTTGCCAATAATCAAATTCTTCAAAAGTTTATCTACACATTTCTATCCCTTGCAACATATGACGACTTTTTAGTCGTCATTTTTAATAATGTTGTAATGAAAATATGAAATACATGAGTAAACTCTGTATGGTCTAAAATCTAATACCTGTATGTCCTTTTTGGTTCCTTGCCTCCAAAAGTATAGGAAAATAGTAGTAATCATCTTTATACGTAATCATTGATTATGCATACTTTTTCATTAGAAAAACAACGAAAAAGGACATTTTAAGACATAAGTATGTCACCTTCTAGTATAACTTTGAGTAATTGCCCCCAACATCATTTGTGTAAAAGGAATAATCTTAATTTTAGATCATAATATGTTAAATAATTTAAATTCTTAATACATATGGGAGCAATACCAACTTTAAGTAAGGTATTGGTATTTAGTACTTCATCACGAAGTAAATATTTTCCAATAATAGAAGGTTAGGGAATTTTTTTCCTAAGAAGGTTTTTCCCAGTAAATTTTCGCCAGAAAGTATCAAACATACCATAAATAAGGTCACATTCTTTTATGCGGCTAGCAGGCTGCGGTGCCCCACCAATTTACAACTTTTCATATTCCACCACAATCTATCACAACTGACTACAATTTACTTTTTCTAATATAATTTATCTTTTTATTAAAAGTTAAACTTTCCATATTTCACCACAACCCACCATAACTTTCCCCAACTCACCACAATACACCATAACTTTTCCCAACTCACCACAATCCACCACATTTCCTCCGCACCGCACCACACCGCACCGCAACCAGCCAAAAAAAAAAGGGGCCTAAAATGGTTAGAATTTAAATGGACCACTTCCAACACCCCTAAAATTCATATTATTATCATATATTAAAAGGTTGGACTATTTATTGTGCCATGACATGAAATCGTGAATATTCAAATCCAAAAATCTTTTCGTTCTCACATATTATGAAAGTGATATAAGCCATTTTCTTTCTCTTTTCTCTCGAGTCCTTATTTTCTATCTCCTCCTCCTTCTCTCCTAGGTAATTTCTCAGTTCTAATAAACGGGTCACCGACGTCTGTGTTCAAGCCCGCGGCGGGCCGTAAGCAAGGAGATCCTCTCTCACGTACTTGTTCATCTTGTGTTTGGATGTATTGGCGAGTAATCTTAGGGCCGCCCAAGCGAGCGGGCTTCTCAAAGGTATCAAGGTGGCGCGTAATGCTGCGGAGGTAACTCACCTGTTTCTTGCTAATGACTCAATTTTCTTCACTGAAGTTACAGGGAAGTCCTGCCTCTCCCTTAAGAAAGAATTAGATAATTTTTGTAAGGCATCTGGGCAGGTTGTGAGTGTCCAAAAATCACATTTTCTCGCTTCGCCAAGTATAACTCAGTAGGAGAAGGAAGGTCTCAAGGTTATCTTTGGGTACGAGGATGTGGAAGTGTTCGACCGATATTTGGGTGTCCCCCCAACAATAAGGAGAAACAAGACATCCCAGCTGGGTTCCTTGGTGGACAATATTGAAAAACAGCTGCAGGGATGGAAAGCAACGCTCCTTTCACCAGGGGGCGGTTAGTGCTTATCAGTGCAGTTCTAGCCGCCTTAAACCAACATTTCCTGACGATTTACAAAATCCCGATTGAGGTTGCTAGGAGGATCGACCGACTGATTGTGAATTTTTTCTGGTGGACCGGGGGAGGTAATTGTGGTGTTCATTGGAAGGCGAAAGAGTGGTTACGCACTCCAAAAGGGATGGGTGGTTTAGGGGTCAGGAGTATAGAATTATATAATGATGCGCTCCTAATGAAGCAGGCATTGCGACTACACCAAAATTCAGACTCTCGACTGGCGGAAATCTATAAAGCGAAATACTCAGTGTCATCACCAATTGGGTTTCCTGGTAGATGCCCCACAAATGCCTCGTGGGGATGGAGAGGTTTGTCAAAAGCGATGGCGAAGTTCAGTGATGGCTTGGGGCATAGGATAAATAACGGCGCCACAACTGTCATTGGACGAGATCGTTGGATTTCCAACCCCTACAGTGGAGGAATGAGGAGGCACGCCGTCAGTGGGAACTGGAAAAAGTGCAGAAGCTGATGCTCCACGACCAACAGAGATGGGACCACTCCCTAGTTTCCTCCCTTTTCACGAAGGACATGGCAAAACAAATCCTGGGGATTCAGATTAGGCCTCAAGAGGAGGAGTATCTCACTGAATGGTGGGGTAAAGGGGAAGATTAATACAGTGTGAAAGCAGGATATTGGTGGGGATGGGAGAAGGCAAATCAAGTCTGGTTACGGCAAACATGGCAGTATGAGGGAAAGCTCTGGAAGACGTTGTGGTCTCTGGAGATACCCACAAAATGGAAGATTCATTTTTGGAAGATCTTCCATGACGCGCTTCCTACGCAAGCAAGACGGTCATGGGCACATATTGAGGGGGAACAACAATGCTACCTCTGCGGAGGGCCATTGGAAACGGTAGACCACCTTTTTAAAACCTGTGTTTTTGCTAATGTTCTTTGGTTTGCAGGTGAGTTGGGTATCAGGGATGCTGAAGACACTTCAATTCCAATCTCTCGTTGGTTGGCAAATTGGTTAAAATACTTGGCCTTAATGGATGAGCACAATGCCGGCAGAGTTGCTGTATTCATGGCAACACTCTGGACCATTTGGTGCGCGAGGAATAACACTGTGTTCCAGCAGCAACGAATCTCCCCAAGTGAAGCGCTGGCACTGATTAAGCAGGAGGTCAACCTAGTGACGACTGCCAAGCGGTTGTGGTTGAGGAAGGACGTCAAAAATCGTTGTCGAATGGAAGACACTGTCGACCAACTCCTGTGGCAGAAGGGACAATCGAATGGGGCGTTTAGCACGTACCTTTGCGATGGGGCTTGGATCAAGGAGACTCTTCAGGCGGGGTTTGCCTGGATGTTGAAAAATGACGCTGGAGAGAGTCAAAAGGAGAGTTATCCTTGTTACGGTTCGCCTGCACTTCAAGTGGAGCTACTGGCTGTAGAGCAAGCCCTGCAACATGGTGTCAACTCCGGGATATCACAGGCACAAGTTCTTACTGACTCAGTAAACCTGGTTAAACTTTTCCAGGGGCGTTCAAAAATCCCAAGAGACTGTAGGTCACTTTTTTTCTAGCTGTATCAATTTGTTTGAGTCCTTTGCTTTCATGCAGATTAGGAAGGTAGGACGTGGCTTAGTTCAGGAGGCACAAAACCTGGCCATTAAGGTTAGGAAGTTGTCACCTCCTTAAGTTTTTCTTCCTCTGTATGGTTTTTATTTGTTTTGTTATTGTGTTGTACCGTTTGCCAAAAAAAAAAAAAAAAGACTAATGCCTGTAGCTAGGTGATTATATTCAATGTAACATAGCATTTTATAGCCACATTATTGGAAGTGGTATTAGCATGGCCACATTTTCCTACTATTATAGTTAAAATCCTGAAAAATATTTTACTTTTCAATTTTTATATTTCCATTACCAAAAATCGGAACACTAGGTAAAAATGTAAAATTCAACCATATAAAACTGATATAAGGATTAATATAAATGTTTTTAACAGAACAAGAAGGATATGACTTTCTTTTTTTGATAATTGAGGTCGAAGCCAAAACGACAAAAAAGTCCACAACACCAACAACACCCAAACACCCAACACAACACCAAAACAGAAAAGGAGCATGACAACCACACCACGAGCAGAATAAACACAAACCACCAAAACTGAAGCTGCAGGCAAAATCCAAGAAAGCACCCAAAAAAAAATAGCACAAACTGAACGAACCATAGGAAAAAGAAGAGGCTAAACACCACATAAAAAAATAACCCGACCCAATCAGGCATTGGGAATAGTCAATCGCTCCTTCTTCAACATTTTTATCGCCAAGTCCCGATCTTGCAAAAGCTTCATGTCACCCTTGTTGCTCATATCCACAGTCAATTGGTCCAGACGGTCCTCCCAATAAGAGTCCTTCTCAAAAACAAGAACTGAGGTAGGCTTCGAAACATCCTGACACTCCATATGATGGCTTAACAACCCTGGATCTCCTCTTGCTTCTACTAGAAAGATTCAAATAATTGGATTGCATAATAACGCACTTGCTAAGGCTCCTATGGGCTCTCCCGATAGCTTTGACTTCAGCCTTCTTTTTCCTCCTAGCCCTATCTAAGGTCTTCAACTCCTCGAAAATAAACTCTTCGAAGCCAAGAGGAAACTCAGGGTCCAAGATTGAAAGGGACGTATCGACCCCAGAAGAAGCACATTGACCATTACCAATCACAGCAACACCATTACAATCATCCCCAAGGCAAGAACGAACTAACTCCCATATTGATATCTAGAGAACCCCATAAGTCTATAGCCACATGCACGCCCTTAGATTCAGGATCACAAGAGGGGATAGGAGATCTAAGATCACTATCCGCAACATGAGCACAATGGCCAACCCCATCGGAATTCCCATAGTTGCAAGACAGTAAGGATGGGCTACGATCCACGGGAACAACATGAACATCCTCCACAGCTAAAGAGTCCTCAACAATAGTAATAGGGTGTGGTTTCTATCCAACCTCAATAAGAACTTCACAATCAATCCTTGACCTTGATCGTGTGGACACAAACCTTGAAAAGATCAAAAGACTCCAAGTTCACAGAAGTATAATCAATGGCTAGAACTTTACCCCAACAACTGCCAATCCTTAGGAAATTTTCTTGACACCACAAATGACGTGGAAATCCAAAGTAGGATAACCAGGTCTTGCGCCAATTATAAATGCAACCTTCACTCCATTTTCTTACATTCTTGAACCATTTCCCAAGCCAATCAGAATAGTCACTAAACACAACTTCCATAAATTGAACTGACTCAAAAGTCATTAAGAAAAGATTCTCTCCAATGGGTCTAACAGAAACACTCTTCAAACCATTTCCAAGAAGAACCTGGTTAAATTCAGAATTAGAGAGTCTACCGTCAACATAAGCACCCACCACACTTCTCCCAAGCCAATCTAAATTTGCAACACACTCTATTCCCTTCACATAAAGACTTTTCTCTTGACCTTTACCATCATTGTCAATAACAAACACCACGGGTCTAGGCTTTAGCTTAGGAGAACCATCATAACGTCGAGCCTCCCGACTATTACTTGCATTCTCGACAATCAATCGAAGGTATCCCAACCAAGCTCCGTTACTCCAAGCAATAGCGCTCCTAACCTCCCTTTTAAACCCAAATCTCACAAACGCAAATCTCTTCTCATGGCTAAGGATGGTAGTGGGTCGTGGCCCCGATCGGACCCTACCCATTGGGTCTAGGTCAGGTCTAGGTCCACTAAAAATTTGTTAGGTCCGAGTTTGGGTCTAGGTATAGACTCGCGGACCCGTCAAATTAAATATATATTTTTTTAAACAATAAAAACCCTAATTTAATTACTAATGTAGTGTTATAAATTTAGGGTATGATTTTTATAAGTTGAAAGGTTTTGGATGGTTTATTACCACACTTGCCTCACGTGGTGTTGCCCTTGATTGTGTTCCACTTGATATAGAATAATATATGACAGTAACATGCAAATAATTCAGCATAAACAAGCAAAACAAGTACCAACTTACTCATCACATTGTTTTGTTCGATTGAAGAATCTTTATTTGGCTTAATCTCACCCCAATTGGATATCCAATTCAAGTCCATTAAACAAAAGGCTACTATTATATATATGTTTTGTCCCAAACATATCTCATTAATTGATTTAATCGAAAATTTATATATAATATTTCTTAATTTTGTTGTTCAAATCTTAATTTACACTAGTTCAAAATATCTAACCTCAAAAAGAATTACTAACATTTCATTTATTTGGACCAAAGTTGTTAGAATCGGCATCGTAATTAGTATTCATAGGATAGTTATGATCGAAATAAACTCACGTAAGATTATGGGTCGGAATGTAAATCATAGATTCACATCGAGGATTTTGGGACCTTACATGATGGGATCGTAGATCCAGATTAAAATTTTAGTAACTATGATCTGGATCCAAAAATATGAAATTTGATGGCTCTAGGGTTATCACTAATGGAGTAACGGCAAGTATACCATGTGAAGGATGCTTACATGGCTAGGAGTAGGGGGGAAAATGTCAGTGTACCTGAGAAAAAGGGTTTCGGTCATATATTTGGATACAAGAGAGAAAAAGCAATGGTCGGAACTTGGATTTGGAAATAGGGAAATTATATTTATGCATATTTAAATCATTATAAATGTATTTTTTATTAATTTGAGAAGTATTACCACCCATAAACTATATATAAGTAAATTTATAGGTATATTTTTTTTTATAAATATAAAACTATGCATAAAACGGACATTCTCCATTATGGTTGGGTAGGATTATATTATTATTTGTATTTTTTAACGTAGCCAATAAATATTATGCTCTTATAATCAATAAATATATTTACTAAAAAGATATTATTTAAAACCATTTAAACATAGATTATAAAAAATTTAAAATAATTACTACCTCCGTCTCATAATAGTTGTCCATTTAACCAAAATTTAGAAAATTAATAAAATGAGTTGGTTAAGTGTTGTGTTATATGGAAAGTTGTGAAATATTAGTATTAAGGCCCCATTCTTTTATACGGTACCACACTTTGCGATACCGCAATGTACCGCAACTCACCACAACTTACCACAACTCATCACAACTTACCACAATCCACCACAACTTACCACAATCCCTTTTTTAATTAATATAGTTCAATACCCACTTTTTAATTTCCACCACAAATTACCACAACTAACCGCAACTTACCACACTCTACCACACCGCAACTTACCGCACGCAGCGGTACTGTATAAAAGAATGGGGCCTAAATTGTATGAATATCTTTCTTTCAACTACTTTTTCTATCTGAAAAACTAATAAAAAGCAATAGTTAGTTGGAAAAAGTTGCATTGAAATTATAAAATAACAAATATTGTTGGACAAAAAAAAATTACTACCTCCGTCCCAATTTCTTTATCACTCCAACTAGCAACAACTTTTACAAAACCAATACACCTTGGAATTGGGGTAAAAAGTTTGAATCTTACCCAAATTGCCCCTATATTTATTGACGTAATAGTTGTTGAGATTGTAAAAAGTTATGAATAAAGTTATTTATTAGGGGCAAAAATGAAATTACAGTTGTTGGAATTATAAAAGTGACAAATAAATTGGGACAAAAAAATTAGTTATTTTGACAAATATTTTGAGATGGAGATAGTAATTAAAGTGACAATTATTATAGGATGAAGGTAGTATTAATTATCATGATTCACGAGATATACCCTTATGATTTTCCTTCCTCGTATAGCCTAACTCAAACCATGCTACATATTATTAGGTGGTAGGTCCAAAACAAGGACCAAAAGGCCTAAAACAGAGAAAACCAAAATGCAGATGAGCAGATCAAATCAAACCAATCCCACACGGCACACCTATTCACCAATTTAGCATTAATTAATCAACCAACCAAATAAAAAATGTTTGCATAATCTTATTGACTTTATTCTATTATTTTCGCTTACATGAATAACTTTTCTATGACAATAAATAGTTGTTATAGGTGAGGCCCTATTCTCTAGTTTGGTGAGATAGGTTTATGTTTATTTTGGCCATGTTCGGCAACCAACTAGTAGCTGGTAGCTATTAACTATTAGCTTGTAGCTATTAGTTGATAGTTGTTTGAATTAACTGTTTGACTTTAGTTGTTTGGGTTAACTGATTACATAAAAAACATTTGGTAAAGTAGTTTTTTGTGAAAAACTACCTCAAAAAGCTTCATCAAAAACTAGCTTGTTGGGTCCAAAAAGCTAATATAAAAAACTACCTACAAAACACCTCAAGTAGTTTTTTAACCTTGGTCAAAAAGCTAAAAGTTATCCAAAAAGCTAAAAGCTACCTAAAAAGTTGTGTAGCCAAACACCCCTTTATCTTATTTTATCTTATTGTTTAAAAGAATAATACTATGCTTTTAGAAAATTTTAAATTCTTTATTCAACTCACTGAATCAGAATCTATATAATAAAAATAAAAAAAAATAATGTCTTAATGCGATTTCACATTACTTCAAATTTAACGTAAATATAACACTAAGTGAGAAGAGCAAGATTATTCATAATCTAAACAAAATGGATGCAATATATGTTGATTTTACAAGTTGTTATTTATAAACAAGATGTATATATGTAATTTCTTTAGTCTTATTTATTTTCTATAATATTAATGAGCATATTATTTCTATGGTGGTAGTGTAATATGGAATAATAAAACTGGAGCAAACAAATTAAGAATATATTTCAGACCCATAAATGAACCAAATCGTTTATGGTCGATGATTTTGGTAAATGGGAAGTCCGAGTCGCGTATTGCTACAGAGAGGCCAATCTTGTGGCCGATCGTCTTGCTAAGCTAGCAGTTGATTTAGAAGAGTTAGAAGTCAGGATTTTTGTTGACCCCCAAGGGATGTTATGTACCAACTCCATGTTGATAACATGAGAGCTAGGGGCCTCTTTATTATGTAAGCCTTTATCCATTTTATTTGAATAAATAGGGGTTTCCCCGCCTTTTGCACCAAAAAAAAAAAAACTACGACTTCATCTCTGCTCCTTTTCTTCCCCCTATTTGACTTTGTTTTGTTTTTGGACTAAAATCAAAGTGTTTGAAGGATATAAACAATGAGTAAGTAGTCTAAAATCTAAATTAGGTCGGGGGAGGAAAGGGTTTAAGGAGGAAGGAGGTCAACTCCCAAAACATAAAAGTGTAAAACCATTGGTTAGAAACAATTCAGTATGCTCATGTATCAAAAACATACTTTTTTGTTGAAAATTTGTCAATTGGTAAGCACCAAAACAATTCAGCATGCTCATGTATAAAAAATAATTCGGTATGCTCATATGTTGTAATGTTCCAGTTTGATTTTTTGTTTAATTATCTTGCTATTATTGGTATTGTTTTGTTGCTTTTGCCACGATGTCACAATCTCTTCTATCTTTTTAAGCCTTGTATTATCAAAAGAAAGTATAATCTATATTGATAGTGTCTGGTATGTGGAATACCACCTAATTAAAATCAATTGCTCAAATCTCGACTGAAAAGCCAACCGAATAATCTAGCACAACAAACAAGAAGAATCTCGCTTTAACCATATAGCATCATCATCATCAACAACAACAAACAAGAAGAAGATCCAAATCCGACTAACCAACAACTAATCGAAGACAACATAATACAAGAAATAAGAATGTGTATCCCAAAACTGACACCATTGCACTTAAATCCACTTGCTTATCCTAACTTACAATTAGTTATAATTGCACTCGTGCATTTTGTTGGGTTGGATATGGAGACAAATTTTGTGTTGGTTTCTATGTCTTGGAGAGTAAGGTAGAACAGTTTGAGTGGGAATCAAATTGTTGATTTGTTAGCCGCCTCCTTTTGTAATTCTTCGGCTGCAAAGACTCTATTAACCCTAAATAATTGTGTTAGCCTTGTACAATTGAGAGTGTTTCATCTTATATCACAAGAGATTGACCAATAATCTCTGTGTTCCTATGGAGTTGTGTGAGATTCAATTGTGAGTTTTGAGCTCTCAAATTGTAACTCTAGGAAGACTGTGAGAGATTGTGGAGGTCTGAGAATCTCTGAAACACTGTTATAATCCTCTGATAGTGCATCGTTCGTGGTTTTTTTTTCCAAGCTTGGATTTTTCCATGTTAATTCATTGTGTCGAATCTTTATTTATTTTTTGCCTTTATTATTGCTTTCAGCTAACAAGGCTCTGAGAGTCCTAACAACTGGTATTGGAGCTTTGGTTGGTGGAGCGTGGTTGATTTGCAAATTGAGAAGCAATGGCGTGCACAATTGTGAAGATTCAGAAGTTCGATGGAAAAGACTACGCATGGTGGAGGATGCGCGTTGAGGATGTGCTTCGCCCCCAAAAGTTTCATCTTGCGATGGGTGAAAAGCCAGAACAGAAGGAGCCGAAGGATTGGGAAGAGCTTGACGGTCAAATATTCAGTACGGTGAAGCTGACGTTAGCTCGAAACGTGGATTTCAATGTCAAAGATAAGAAAACGATGAAAGGTATACTGGAGCCCTTGCAAAACACATATGAGAAACCTTCGACGATGAACAAGGTCTATATGTTGCGTCATTTGTTTGAATTTAGGATGCATGAGTCTAGTAATATGAATGATAGTACGAATGAGTTGAATGTGATATTATCAAAATTGACCTTCGTGGGAATTAGTTTTGACGACGAGATAAATGTTAATATACTGTTGGCTAACTTACCTAAGTCTTGGAATAATTTTGTGACTTTTGTGACATCTTCGGTTAAGAAAGATGAGAAATTGAAGTTTGGGAAAACTAGAGGCTCTGTCTTGAATGAAAGCATCTGTAAGTGAGATTCTGATGTTTCTGAGTCTTCAGGGAATGTTTTGATTGTAAGGGGTAGGAGGAACAGTGAGAGCTCGAGTCAGGGTCAATCTAAATCTAGATGTCGAAACATGGAGCATGCATTGTGTTGGAACTATGGTGATAGATGCCATTTTCATAGGGGATTGTCCAAAACCCAAGAAGAGCAGTTATAATGACCATGACTCATTAATTCTGTTGAGGATTTGGGTGGTGCCCTAACTATTGATGTTGACAAGTCAGAAAGGAATTAGACGATAGATTCGAGCGCGTTGTTTCACTCTTCGTCTAGCAGGGAGGCCTTTAGTAATTTTGTGAGTGAGAGGTTTAGCAGGGTTAGGTTTACAAACGGTCACAACCTAAAGGTGCTAGGAAGAGGTGATGTGAAAATTAAAACTTATAAGGGTGAGACTTGGAGGTTGAAGAATGTTTGGTATATCCCGGGTCTGAATAAGAACCTTGTATATGTAGGTCAACTAGATGAGAAGGGCTTTACGACGAGATTTGGGGATGGTCATTTGAGGGTAACGAAAGGATCTCCAGTAATTGCAAATGGAAGAAAAGAGGGTAAGTTGTATACTACCATTGATAATTCTAATAGGCCTATTCATGCTCGTTAAAGGCGTGTTAGCTTCTCTGATGAGAGAAGAGTACCAAAAACGAGGAGGTTTCCGGTCGAGGCTATGAGAACGGATGGTCAGCCGAAAAACACATCTAGCCTGCATGAGAATTCGACAAGTTCAACACGAGGTAAAATCCCAATCCAAAATTCCACTAACTTGTGACGAGGATACGTATGTCGAAGTTGTCGAGCGTGATCGGTTCAAGTAGAAGCCTATTGATAAAAAAAGTGTTGATGGGAGGTCAACTGAGACCTCTGTTGATCTTTGCTGAACAAGAAATGGATGCACTGGATGATTCGAGGAGGTGTTGAAGTGGTGATTGAAAATGATCGACGGAGGCTGCATTTACAATTGGTATGTGGGAGATTATTGGGTTGAACGTGAAGACCGATTTTGGGTTGGTCTTTGTGTCTTGGGGAGCAAGGTAAAAGAATTGGAGTGAGAATTAAATTGCTGATTTGTTAGCCACATCCTTTTGTAACTCTTGGATGCAAGGACTCTATTAACCCTAAATAATTGTGTAAGCCTTGTACTATTAATAGAGCCTATGTGTTAGACTTATTGTAGTGCAATTGAGAGTATTTCATCTTATATTACAAGAGATTGACCTATAATCTCTGTGTTCCTGAAAGAGTTGTGTGAGGCTCAATTGTGAGTTTTGAGTTCTCAAGTTGTAACTCTAGGAAAGCTGCGATAGATTGTGGAGGTTTGGGGATCTTTGAAACATTGTTGTAATCTTATGATGATAGTGCATCATTCGTGATTTTTTTTTTCGATTTGAGTTTTTCCACATTAATTCCTTGATCTTTATTTATTTTTCGCCTTTATTATTGTTTGTCTACTAACAACGCCGTAAGAATCCGAACACATTTGACTGCATTCTTCAATTTACCTTATCAATTACATTGATCATCAATCACACATACATACTTTTATTCATGTATATTTGCGTAAATTTACCAACACTTATTTTTACTAAACTATACATTGTATTGTCTTTTGTGAATTGTGACACAACAAGGTGGGAGTAAAGTGACTACTACACCGGTCTTCCAAGCTTCCCACTAAGATTTAATTCCAGGTGGAGGTTAAATCTTTTCAATAGATGAAAAAAGTAGGGTGATGCGCTATGCTTGTCATGACCAATTTGTTACTTATCCTTTGATCTATGCATGAGTCAAATTTTAAAAACTTTAATTACTAATTTATCAACATATACAATATTTTATTACTCCCTCCTTTTCATATTAATTGACACTTAGGCCCTGTTCGGCAAAATTAGTGTTTTAGGTAGCGGGTAGAGGTTTATGTAGCGGATAGCGGTTTAAGTAGCGGATAGCGGATGACTGTTCAAATGAAAATTGTGTTCGGTAAATTTAGCAGTTGAATTAACAGATTATAGTGAATTGACATAAAATGATATGAATAATTTGAAAGATAAAATTTTCAAAGGGTATTTTTTGGCCGAAAAATACGAAACGCTATACTCCAAACGCTAAACGTTAACTTTATTAGCGTTTCACAAAACGCTCCTCAAAACGCTAAACGTTACTCAAAACACTAGTTTACCGAACACTAATATTTACACAATTAGAATTTTGACTTGGTCAAAACGGTAAACGCTGCCCTAAACGCTACTGCCGAACACAACCTTAAACTAACTTTTTTTGTTCCAAAATAATTGTCACTTCCCATTTTCCAATACCTAAATTAATTATTTTAATTTTAATAATTATGTTAACTTTTTACTTTTTTCATTGAATAAAAACTACTCCTATTCACATTCTATCACTACCTACACCTTGGATCTGAAAAAATACCTTGAAAAATAGTATTATTTAATTATCTGGATAGTTTTTTTTAGTTAAATCGTGATATATGAAAAATTTTGAAATATGTCAATTAATATGGAACAGAGGGATTATATGAAAATACTATAACATATTCTTAATAAAATTATTATCAGAAAATTTATATTTTAATTTCTTAATGAAATATATTTATAAAAATTTATCAAATTTAAGAAGATATTAGAAATCGTACAATATTTAATGGATGACTTTCAATTTGGCTTGTGGGGCTCCAAATGCTCCACTTTGTTTCTTTCTTTGTTTAATCGCTCTCCCTGCTTGGTGTTGGCGTTGCTTCCAAAACTTCCACGAATCACTACTCCCTCCGTCTCTGCAGAAATTCCAGGTATCAACATCTAATCCCCACCCCTTTTTGTTTCACCCATTTCTTTTGTCTGGGTTTATCTTAGAAAAGCTAGGGTTTTACCCTTTCTGATTGTTGTATATCTTCATACTGGGATTTGTATATGTATTTGTATTCACTCAATATTCAGCTCATCCTTGAATTGAATTGAAGTTGGTTTTGTGGTTGAGATGAGAAAGATTGACATGTTAAGAGATTTGTGACTGGCTAATGAAATTGGGATTAGGGTTTAAGGGAGGAACCCAAGGTTGATGATCTAGCGATTTCCCCCCTTTTGATTTTTGTGGGGTTGCTTAGGTTTCTGTTTTCGCTGTTTGTTTGGACATAAGAAAATAAATCCAAGTCCAAAACACGATATTGTGGTCTGATGTAGTAGTCTTAACCTGTGAACTGAAGTTTTAGAGACGCGGGTTCTCATTGACCCAAGATTCTAAAGTCGCATCGTTCACTACTTATGAATCCATTGAAAAGAAGTAGAGGCAGCTTGGGAGCAAGGTTGTTAGAATCGGGATTCTAACTTGGATCCATGGGATAGTTAGGAATTTAGGATCGGAATAAACCCACGTAGGATCGTGGATTGGAATATAGATAGTAGAATCGAATCGAATCGAAGATTTTGGATCATAAAATCGTAGGATCATAGACTAGGCTCGGGATTTTAATAACTATGCTTGGGAGGGGAATTTAGCTTTTAGTCTAGTTTATCTAAGCTTAAAAAACACAAATCCTTTTTCGGGTATCTAGATTATTGACAAATTGGATATAAGAAAATAACTTCATTCAAAACATTTACTTGCTGCTGCCTGCTGTTTGATGTGCATTCATGTGGTGGAAGGACAGTATCATAGGCAAGAAACTTAGGGTACTTTATGAAAGTTTAGAAAGGTTTAGAATGACGAGCTTGATCGGTTTCACAACCCGTACCCTTTAGTGTATTTGTTGCCATCAACTCTTATGGATGTAACCGAATCAAAGCGTTGGCCTATCCAAATGTGGGTAGCATTATCTTTCATAGGTTGTTGCCAAGGGTGCTGAAATGTGTTGATGTACTATACAAAATGAGGAGGTGATATGAACATTACACGAGGTGATGGATAGTTATGGAGTTCACATTTGGCTGTTTCATATGATATTTGCTTTAGTCCAGAACCTTACCAATTAGAAGTGGATACATTCAAAATGACTTCAGCATTTTCCTCTATAGGTCCATATTGGCTCTGTTTGGCAATCAACTGTTAGCGGTTTGTATTAGCCGTTAGCCGTTAGCTGTTTGAATTAGTTGTTTAGATTAGTCGTTTGCAGTAACTCTGTTTGGTAAAATTAACTGTTTCAGAAACAGCTTGTTAAAAAGCTATTTGGAATGGCTTTTTGAAAAACAATTTTTTGAGTCCAAGCTAGTAACTCAAAAAACTATTTACCAAACACTGTATTAGTTGTTTTGACTAGTCAAAAAAGCTAATTAGCCTCAAAAAGCTCTTTTTGCTCCAAAAAGCTAGGTTGCCAAACGGCGCCATTGTTAGTGTTTTTATATGCTTAACTTTATGCAGCAATTTGTTAGGTGCTCCTGCAGCTTAGCAGTGGTTGTCCACTACCTTGTTCTGTTTTGTTCACTTATAGAATTAAGATTGCTCACTCTATACTCTAGAGTATATGTTATGGGTGTATGTAATTATTGCCTTTACACAAATAGGTCCAGAGCCTTAGGTCCAAGGCTGTGGAGGGCTTGTAGTTAGTTACACATTTTAGTCTCTTAACTAATTTAATCAGCCTCACCTCTATTTCTTCTCAGTCGGTCCATCATATAATGTATTCCGAACTTTAAGTGCTTATCTTAAATTTCCTAACAGTGCAGGGATGCTGGCCAAATTGCTGCCATCACCGGTGCTGACATTTGATTGTGGATCGCCTGCTCACTTTCCTTTTGTAAGTTCCCTCTCTAGACCTGGTATGTTGGAGTCTGAAATTCAAAGTACGACTGGCTTCTGGCTTCTCTTTCCGGTCACAATTTCATGCAGTCCTTAATTTCAGTTACAAATTGCTGCTGACGGAGAATATAATAGAAGAATCACGCTGTTGAAAATAACAACCTTAGCAGTTGTCCATCCTAAAACTAAATTGGCAATTATCGGTGAGCTTTATATGGTAGTTAAATCCTCCATCAACTCTGAATCCTGAAGCGTTGCATTCTTGATCATTGATCTGATAGTTTTGTACTCAATTCCCCTTTATTGTAGCGAAAGCTTGATCTTCCTAGGTTGCCCGCTTTTTGTTGCAGTGGCCATATCAAATGCTATTCAATGTCTAGGAAACCTGAATTCTACAAATTAATTATCTCTTACACTGTTAGGGCATCATGTAGTAGTGATTCAACCACTAGTCCGGCTACCCCGGAATCGGCACAACTAACACACTAATGTCAGGCTTTCGCTTTGGATTTTCTATGCAGTACCCTTACTTGGGAAAGGATTTTCTAGCTACAAAATATTTTCTCAAAACTTTTTTGTGCGTCTTTTGGAATCAGCCTCACTACAAATGATAGCTATATAGGTAGAGGTAGGGCACTCATTCCAAACCCCGTTAAAATGGGGCCCACATTGGGAGGTAGTGGTGGTAGCATTTCTGCCTTGTTTTCATGCCGTTAAACACACAAATTTTACCAGACCTGTTTTCTTTTTTTCTTTTTTTGGAAGGTTAGTTCAACTCAACTTACTCTAAAGTTTGAACTTATTTGCCAGACATGTCCTGAACTTATAAATGAAACTTGTTTTGAATTGAACTTATTGTGAGTTTGTGACTAATCTTAAGAAAACAAGAAGGTGAAATGAAGGGGTGTTCATCGAGTCAAACCTGGACCAGACCAGACCGAAACCCTAAATCCCAAAAATTTGGACTGAGGATCAGACCGGAAATGACCGGTCCAGACCCAGACCGACCCAATTAGGCATTGGACCAGACCAACCCTACCTAGATTTACCAATACTTTTTATTAGCTTTACGAAAACTTACGTAATATTACCAGTGTTACCCAATTTACCCAAATTTCCTAACCTTACCTTACCTTCAAAAGAATGCACTAAACTCTTTCATTTTGTGTAACACTTATGTAACTCGTCTTTTCCTACTACAGCCTGATCAAGTATCACCTTCTTCATTCACTCCTATAACCAATGCCAACCATGTGGGCATCGTTCCACTAAAACTCACAAGACAACCTCGGGACATCAATCTCTCATCCAAGAGATGGCAACTACATTCGACATCATCATCATCGGACACAATAACCTTGTCGTTGAGCAATGAAGATGCAGAGAAATGGGCAGCATGCAAGGAATCCCTTTCGGTCTTCGACTTCACCCCCGAAGAACAGGACAAGATGCTGGGCAAAGCATTCGGGCAAGTGCGGTCCCCATACTGGGGCGAGGAGCGCAATCCCGAGGTCCCAAACTACGAGACGGTGAACCAAACACTCGATTATCTCCAGAGTTTGGGTCTCTCCGACGACGATCTTTCCAAGCTTCTCAAGAAGTTTCCCGAAGTTCTGGGGTGTAGTCTGGAGAACGAGGTCAAGAACAACGTGCAGCTGCTGGAGAAGCAGTGGGGCATATCGGGGAAAGCATTGAGGAATGTTGTCCTGAGAAATCCCAAAGTTTTGGGGTATAATGTCGATTGTAAAGGGGATTGTGTAGCTCAGTGCACTCGCTGCTGGGCTAGGTTCTAGTCGATGTTCATTTTTCTGTCGAAATCTAATCTTTCTTTTGTATCATCAATCATGTGCAGGAAATTGTATGATTATCAAGTGTTTCATGCCATTGAAGGTGTTTGTACCTGTTCATAGTTCATATGGTTCTCTTTCTACCATATTTCCTAGTAATAAGTGCTATGTAATGTTCTTTTTAAACCTCCAATCCCCTAATGTGGGAGTATGCGGTATCATTTATACAGTTATCATTTATACTTTTCTGTAATGTTTGGCATGTCTGCTTCTTTTGAGTTCTAAAATATATTTGTAGCAAACTATCTAGAGCGATACCTTGAGAGAAGGATCTTCTTGATAATCTTTGTACTTAACCTTCTCAAAAAAACGATTGTGGGAGTATAGGGTATAATGTAGCAGTGTTACCTTTGAATTAAATTAATATTCTAGGAGACTGGTTTTTAGGAGTGTTCAAAATCGGTTGATTGCACCTTTCAATTGACCAAAAAGTTAGCTAGCTGAATTTTCGGTTCACATAAATCATGAATTGAACATATTATATTGTCTAACTTTTCAAAAAATTACTCTGAGGTACCTTAACTTTTGGTGAAATATTTTTCTAGTACCCCAACTTTTCAAAACTAATTTTGAGGTACCCTTACTTTTTGAGTTAGTGATTATTTGGTGCTTTTCCGGCCATTAATTTTATTAAGTGACCAAAATACCCTTGTTCTTCCCTCTTGAAGAAATACCCTTGAATAAGAAGAATGAGGGCATTTCGGTCACATAATAAACTTAATGGCCGGAAAAACACCAAATAATTACTAACCCAAAAAGTAAGGGTACCTCAAAATTAGTTTTGAAAAGTTAGGATACCGAAAAATAGTTTTTCCAAATATTGGGGTACCTCTGAGTAATTTTTTTGCTAACTTTTGGTTGACCAGCCGTTTTTTTCTGTTTGGAAAAAGTTTCAGATCGCAAATCAAAGTTTAACCTCTTGTTGGTTCTAATTAACCGAATATGAAATCTTCAATACTCACTACACCATGAAAAAAGTAGAGAGGTTCTTTAAAAAAAAATCTTATTTTAATTCATTACAATTTAAAATAATGACATAAATAAAATTTCACCTATTTAAATTATGGACAAATAACTCGAAAATATTGCACAAACTTGGTAAATAATCATAATATTCCTCTTGTTATACCTAATAATTTAATTGGAAAAAAAATAATCTATACTTTGAGGATATTGGAAAAAAATAATCCGAACTTACAACTTTGTTATGAATGAACTGAACTTTAACTCCTATTTTTTTTACCATCCACCGACTAGTTAAACTCACCCGAAAAGTGACGTGATTGTGTTGATATTACATGTGGAATATACTTTTGCCATTTTTTTGAGTTGCAAAAAGTTATACGTATAATATTGCTACCGCCATGCCATTTTTCGGACAAGTTAACTGTTAACTAGGTGGTGGATGTTAAAAACAATAGATGTTAAAGTTCAGTTCATCTATAACAAACTTGTAAGTTTGAATTATTTTTTTACATTACCCCCAAAGTATGGATTATTTTTTTGAATTTTCCTTTAAATAAAATGTCCTATTTTTGATGCATTATGTTGGCACTTTCATCATTAACCCTTTAGAAGAGGACAATGCTTAACATGTTTTCTATTTTAAGATTTCAACTTTGCCATTTTTTATCGAGGTAGAAACACCACTACAAGCCTCCTTTCCAAAATTAGAAACTCCTTTTCTCATATTTAAACATCTTTCTACTTGTGTTGATATTTTTTTCAGGGTTTCCAACAAATGTATAATTTTTTATTATCATAACAAAAACAGAAAAAAGGGGGAATCTAAAAAAAAATAGAAAATGGCTATGATCAATAGAGTCCTTCTTGCCTTTTTCTGCCTTGCCTTGATACATGAGGTGTGTTATTAATTAAGTTTACATGCAACTTAACATTTTTCATTACTTCTCTTGCTAGTTAATATTTGTTAAGTTAATTTTTTTTAATATTAGTCTCAAAATGATTGCTTGTACTCCTTATGTTTCATATTAATTCATATTAATTGTTATATATTATATTGATAATTTCTTATATAATATTTTATTAACAATTGTAATATTATACTTTTAGGATAACATTTATCGTTACGAATATAATGGTAGTAACCTTATATAACAAGTCGTTGAGAAATTTATGATCAAAATTTTTAAAGATTGATAGCACAATTTCCAAAAGATGACAATTAATATGGAACAGAGGGAGTAATAGCTAAAATAGTATTAATTCCGCTCTCTATCCTTCATAATTATCAGAAAGCAGTATGTTAAACAATGTTGTGAAAGATAAATCTCGGCTTCCTAGATTTAAGATTTGGATGTGCCCCTTTAACATAATATTTTTAATTGTATCTATTGACACATAAATATTTACATACTGTTTCGAAATTACTTGTTACAATAATTGATCATATATATTGACACATAAATATTTTTAACAGATGAGATTTATCTCAGTCAAATTAATAATAAGAAACTTCCAATTACCATAACTGAAGAAAAATCAACTGTGATAGTATTTTTAAAAAATTATCAAGTAGTCATTACAAAGCATTTGCCAGTTATTAATGTATCTCCTTTTGATTTGTGAATAACAGATAAAAGTTTGCAAAGCTCAATTGCCCCCCAAACCACGTCCTGAAATTTTAGAAGCAAAGATAAGTAAGCAACTCATCATTATATCACCACTCAACTAAGTTTTTTTTTTTTATTTTTTATAAATTAACCATGTTTTAATGTTTAGAAGTGGGTTTTCTATTAGGGTACGTTTGGTTGGGGAAACTTTCCCGCGGAAATTGGTCAACATCCGTAAGTTGACAAATTTTTCTGTGTTTGGTTGTCCCTAACAGATGGGAAAATTCTAATATGGGGCACATCATTTTACTCACAAATTTAGTAAACACTTATTCGAGGGGACTAGAGAAAGTCTTTCCCGGAAAAGTTTTTCTGGAAACAACTTTTCCAATAAACTACCAAACGCATCATTAGTAGAGTTGACAAAATCTTGTCTGATTTGAAAAAAAAAAAGGGTATGATCATGTAGTTTTTGTCCGAATTTTGACATTAACCGACTGATTTGACCACAAACATTCGAGTATTTCTCCTTTTCTATTGTACGGATCCGGTTCTAACTTGAACATAGCTTCGTTTGAATTATCCAACCTGGACAGACCCGAAAAAAAGAGTAATAGATGTCACTAACACGTTCAAATTTTAGCGACCCGAATTGAACCCGAACATGACTAGAGTTAAATGATCTTTATGTCATATATAAGTCTCAGATTTTATCGGTTTTGCCACTAAAATTTTATAATTGTTAAATATGTCACGTAACTTTGAAAACTTAAAAAATACCACCTAAAATTGTGATAAATGCTACTCCCTCCGTTCCATATTAATTTTCATAATTTTGACTTTCACGGTCTCCAATGTTACTATTTGATTGATAATTTCTTACATAATATATTATTAACAATTACAATATTATACTTTTATGATAGTGTTTCTCGTCACGAATCTAATGGTGGTAATTTTATATAGCAACTCATTGTATATATTGAGAAACTTATGGTCAAAATTTTTGAAATTTGACTGCACAATTTCCAAAGACGACAGTTAATATGGAACGGAGGGAGTACCAAATTTAATTTGAGAATTGACTTGGTTGTTTTTGGGTTAAAGATTGCAAGGAAATGTGCGAGCCAAGATGCCAAATGGCATCAAGGTATAGGGTGTGTTACAGGGCATGCAACACTTGCTGTCAGCGTTGCAACTGCGTGCCACCGGGGACTTCCGGCAATGCCGAGACCTGCCCTTGCTGGAACAACATGGTCACTACCGGAGGCAAGAAAAAATGTCCTTAATTTATCAACAAATTAACTAACATAATGTAACAAATATTTATATTTACCCTATCCCCTCATCTTTACTATTGTAACAAATAATGTTGGGACCCTCATTTTTTTAATTTTTCTAAAACAAGATGTAATTAATTTTTAACCCCCTTATAACTTATGAAAGTTATTTAATGGTGTATTTTTTTTATGAGTTTGGTAATTTTTTTACGTGAAAAACACATGGAACGATAAATTTGCTTGTTACAGTTTCACTTTAATCTTCCTCCCTGCTGGTAGAATTTCATAGCTACTCCATCATTCCTAATATATATTAATTACATGCATCTGAATTACAAAAAATTACTTTGAGGTTCCCTAACTTTTGGTGAAATGTTTTTCTGGTATCCCAACTTTTCAAAACTCATTTTGGGATATCCTTAATTTTAGGATTAGTAATTATTAGGTGCTTTTCCGGTCATCAATTTTATTAAGTGACTGAAATACCCTTGTTCTTCCATTCCTAAAGAAATACCATTGAAGAAGAAGAATAAGGGTATTTCGGTCATTTAATAAAATTAATGGTCGGAAAAACACCAAATAATTACAAACCCAAAAATTAAGGGTACCTCAAAATGAGTTTTAAAAAGTTGGGTACTGAAAAATAGTTTCCCCAAAAGTTAAGGTATCTCCGAGTAATTTTTTGTCTGAAGTATGCACTCCAAATATCTGTGAGTGAACAATCATAATATTCCCTCCGTTTTTTTTAATTGTCGTTTTGAGTGATTGGGGGAATACCTAGGTTGCTAAATTATATGAGGTAGTTATTAAAAAAATCATATCAAATATATTTAATAAAATTAATTTTTGATGTTTATTCAATGAATGATATGGGTAAAATAAAAAGATAGTAATTAATGTATCATTGGGATTGTAAAGTGACAGATAATATGAAATGAGAAAAGTTAGTTAAAAACTCAGATTAAAAAAAAACGGAGAGAGTAATCAGGATAAACAACCTAATAAGGTGGACTATAGTAGTATTTGAAGCATATACTCCAGGTGCACCTAATGAATTACACATCACTCCATCATTCGTTTATCCCTCCTGCCCACCCATAAGTCTTGATTATAAACTTTGATTTATTTATGGAGATTATATCTATAAATCATGTTTCGCAAATAATTACCAAAGAGGTGGTATCGGACCTGTCAATCGGGACGGATCGGTGTTGGGTTACGGGTTGATCGTATGTCCAATTTGGGTGAATACGGGTCCGGTGTATTTTGGATTCGTGTAAATACAGGCATTGTCTTTTGGTTTTGGGTCAACCCAATGGCCCATGTACGAAGGTTGGAATTTGAAGGCCAACAACATCTCCTCGATGAAACCAGTACGTAGACTGTGTCAAAAGCCTTATGACAGTCTATTTTGAGCATACATTTTGGCTAGGTTGTTTTCCGTTGGAATCCACGGGTCTAGTTCATGATTCATCAACATATGGTGCAACAACTCTCAACCCAGAACAAAAGTTGCTTGGCTCTCATTGATAAAGGATGGGAGGATTTCCTTCATGCGAAGAGCCAAAATTTTGGAGATGCCTTTGAAAACAACATTGCAACATGAGAGAGGCCTATAATCCGTTGATGTTTCAGGACCTTGGGTCTTGGGGATCAACACCAAATTTGTAGTGTTCCAAGCCTTGTGCATATGACTCATAACAAAAAATTTCTTAATCACCACACATACTAGAGGGCCAGTAACCTCCTAAGAGGATTTGAAAAACCCACTAGTGTATTCGTCAGGCCCTAGAGATTTATGGTTAGGGATCAAGAAGATGGCGCCATGGATGTCCATATTTGTGATCCCTTTGCAAACGTTGATTTGCTGATCCAACTTGAGTTTGGGCCCAAGATTGATGGTGGCTGGGTTGATGCTAGTGCGGTCAACGGGATGAAGCCCAAGCATTCCCTGATAAAAGTTGATCAGAAAATTAGCGACCGCATCATACCCCTCAACCCATTGCTATGTTTCATTTTGGATGGAGTATATAATATTGGTGATCTTTCTTTGCTTCATTTTGGCAAAGAAATATTTGGTGCATGAGTCACCAACCGCAACATTCTCGACTTTCGCCTACTGAGACATCAAAGCCAAAGAGGAATCCAGAATATCGATATATTTTTGATGGGTAGTGTGTACCTCAGAGATGAGTACGGGGTCAGTTGAGCAGGTGACCAGGCTTTCCCTGGCACACTCCACGGTTTTCCCAGCTTGGCTTTCTTGAGTATAAATATCAGCAAATTTCTTCCTATTTGGATTCTTAAAAATATGCTTGAGATCTTTAAGGTAGACGTACAATTTGTACATCTGAGTGCCTGGTGCCGTATAGGTTAAGTCCTCCTAATTGATAACCTTGAAGTTGGATCTTTTGTCTACACGTCACAATATTTAAAAGTTGGTTTAGGGCAGGGGCCTTCCATTGGCTTGGTTAGGATTGGTTTGTGTCCGAAAGAGCCTACATGGGCAATTAGCCTTCATGAAATTGATAGTATTAAGCCAATCCTCGCTCACAACAAGATGATCAATTTTGGATGAGACATGGTTGTTTGTCCATGAGAAGGATGCGTCATGACAGTGGAATTCTGTGAAAGCACATTTATCAGTACAGTCTTGAAAAGGAGTAATCTCTCTGGGATAGAGCTGTGTGCCATTTATCTTATCATTAGGATCGATTATGGCATTAAAGTCACCTAAGATACACCATGGTCCAGGCATAACTTGATTGATATGTTGGAGGTCTTGACTCTCATTATCTTTATTCATGTCTTAAACATAAGTGATATAACGTAACATACCATTTGAGTTGTCATGAACCAAGCAGCGGATGAATTTGGCATTGACCAAGATCGGATGCACATGGAGACTTACTTTTCCAGGTTATGAAAATACGCCCACGTGGGTGTATGTGAAAGTTTGAGGTCGTTTGTCAAGACTGAAACACACCTCATTCTCCCTTTTTACCTTTGTCTCAAGGAGACACACAACGTCACAAGGGACCTCGTTAAGGAAGACCAGTAGGTCTTCTATTTACGGAGATCATTGAGACCTCGAACATTCCAAACGAGGAACTTCATTGGGGACAGAGTTGTGAGTGGGAACTTGAGTATCATCATCATCATCGTTATCTTCAACATAGCCTTCCTTATTCAAGTCATTATCCAAGGTGAGGGCCTGATATTCGTTGGATGTGGAGGCCTGTTCAGCTCTGGGGTTAACCTATTTTGCAGGTGCCTTCCTCGTGGACAAGGTGGGCTGGAGGCTTGTTCAACTCTCGGATTTGGCTCTCATATCCGATTCAACAGTCGGCTTGGATGGGGGGTTCTTTTTGCATTCCCTTTCTTCATGCCCTAACATGGCACAACAGGTGCACTTTTTTCGGCTTTTACTTATATTCGACCTTCAATTTGGCTACCAGTCTAACTCATCTATTTAGTGCATCTCGTCGGGGAACTCACCCTCTAGGTTTACCTCCATAAGGACCCTTGCAGATGTGAGATTTGATTTCTCCTTAATGGCTCGGTCCGTCTTGATTGGTATTCCCACAAGACTTGCACAACAGCTTTAATTGTCAGGACTCCAGTACTTGAAATCAAGGTATGGAAACTTAATCCATATTGGCAGTGTCTTGATAGATTCAACGTCGATCTTCTACTCTTTGTTCTAGAGTTTATTCAGAAAGGGCTTATGGTTGAAGAAGAAGACTCCTTTTTCCATAGCCTCTTTGTGGCTTTCTTCTTTTATGAACCAAACTAGGAAAAGCCCTTTCCTAATTGCTGCAATATGTGATATGTCATACTTTGCCCATATTTTCATTATGAAGCCCTGAACCGTGTCGGGTTTGGGTCAAGCTAGGTAAATTAACCAAAGATAATGGTTATGATAATCAAAACTACGAACTATGAAAACAATAAAAGAAGTTCAGGCTGCAAAAATGATATGCAACAACTAATAAGTCTAAATAGCCTAATCTACCAATTCTAAACAAGTAATTAAGACGGGTCGATTGCAAAATATTAAACATCAAAGCCCTCTCTCGAGGGTCAGAGACTCGCCAACGCCCTCTCTCGAGGGACAGAGGCTAACTTAATCCCGTGACTCGCCAAAGCCCTCTCTCGAGGGTCAGAGGCTTGCTTAACTATTCTAACGGTCTATTCTCATAAAGTTAATCTAATTAAACCATAGGATTAACAACCTGGACCTAGTCAGAATTCAACACTCTCGTGCCAGAACCCCAACCATTTTCCCTACCCACACTAGAAAATTGATCTCACCTCTCAGCATAAATCAATTGCCTAATCAAAACAAATGAACCTCGAGCATTTCATCGAACATGTGGCGGGCAAAGAGAAAACCTCACATTACACGCATGAATTCGGTAGATTAGGCCTAAACAAGATTAATTCATCATCAATTACATTAATCACAACCCAAACAATACTAAATTAATAACAAATTAACATACTACAACAATTAAAATGGAACAAAAGCAAACGAGAAAGTAAGTAAGCATGAATGTAAAGAGCAAGAGAAAGAAAACTTAGTCTTGAAATTAGATGCGAAATTCGAAGTGCAATCCATGAACAAGAGAAGAATTAAACCTAAATCTACCCTAAAAGCCTCTAGAGAGGCTTGAGAGAAAACTCCCTCAAAGTCTAGATAAAAGATAGAATGAAAACTAGCCTCTCTAGAAACCCTAGAATTATGTATTAATATGAGGGAAAAACGAACTGTCAGCAGCACACCATGTGCTGACCTTGTCACAGCCTGTGCTAACATGAAAAATCAGCAGAAATGATTTTCATGCAGGAGCACAGCCCGTGCTGACTTTGCACAGCCTGTACCAAACCCTTTTTCTCTCTTTTCTTCATTCTTCTACCTTCCATTGCTCTTTGCCCTCTTTCTTATCGTCATTAAAAGCGTCGATCCTCAATTATAAGGGGTAAGAACACCTAAATACAAGGAAATTCACACACTTAGTTATAAATGAAGGAAGTAAATGATTCTAACTTATAAATTAGGGAAAAAGAGCTTGAAAGGCAAAAACTAGCATAGAAAAGAAGGCTAAAAGCTCGTAAAAATTCGGTTTATCATATAGTATCATGCAACTCTTCTTTATACCCCAATTTAGAGTGTTTAACAAATAAGAGTAGAGGAAGGGATGCCCTTCACAAAAAATAAATAAATAAATAAATAATAGTAGAGGGTATGAAGGGATAGCCCTTATCACTCCACCTTACCCTACCTCACCCTCCTTCCCAAACAAGGGTAAGGAGGGGTAACAATCCTTTTTCCCCATTCACCAGTTCACTATACCCCTTATCACTCCACCTTCCTTTATCACTCCACCTTACCCTACCTCACCATCATTCCCAAACAAGAGTAAGGAGGGGTAACAAGGGTTAGGGTGGTTTAGATCTATTTAGGACACAAGGAGAGGTGGGCCCGATCTAATCGAGACCTCCCTGAGGTAGGCCCAATCTAATCGGTACCACCCCGATTAGGGGCGGAATAGGAATCTTAACTATTAGGATTCCCACCTAATCTAAGCTAACTAACAAAAAATAATAAACAATAGAATTGAAATAGCAAGGGCTTAGTTATTACCTCAGGTCTCTCAAATAGAAACGCCTCGGTCGGCCTTGTACTCTTGAACGCACCAGCGTTAAAAGAACTCCGAGTCGAAGATTCCAAAATAGAAATCCTCCACAAAAGGTTCGCACAGTACCTTTTGGCACGGCTGCTAAATGGTTTCAACCCCGTTCAAACCGGGGTCAAAAGAGTATGTTTGGCCGTATCCAATACGACTTGTCCTTCCTCCTTTAGGGCGGTTTCCCGGGAATCACCCCGAGACCCCTAAAATCGGGAACTCTCAAATGAAAGCTTTTTCCGGTATCCCTTAAATCTCAAATTAGAAACTAGCCTTTATAAATGACCACTTTGGGATGGAAAGACAATTTCCACTAAGGGGGAAGACCCCTTTATATAGGGGAGAGAAGGGGGGAAATGAAGTTTCATTTCTGATGTGGGACACGCGCCTGGACAACACCACGGACCGTGGTACCCTACCACGGACCGTGGTGATGAAAAGAACCAAAACTGCAACCCAGGAGGATGCCACGGACCATGGCAGGGCACCACGGACCGTGGTGTCCTCCTTTACCCCCTTTTGCGGTATATTGGCCTCCTTGGTTTAATACCTTATAGATCCGACCCTCTTTCTAACATACTCTTGCCTTAGGGTACTGGCTTGTGTGACCCTATGGGACCAACTATCACGATTGTGATTGAACTTTTCAATCACCGGTTAAGAGATCTTCTAACAAAGACATCAACCACCGTGCTACGTTGGTTTGAGTACTCGGTTGTATTTGAACATTGCCGGGACACTCCAACAATCTCCCACTTGTCCCACAAGTGTTCAAAGTATAAAATTCCCTTGTCTCTTTAACGTCTCGGATTCTGATAAGGTAAGTCAAAGTTATCCTTGCTTATCCCGAATGCTCTCGATCTCCGAGTCAGACTTGAAAAATGGATGATCAACTGTTGATTTATCCAGGCTTGGCCAAGCACTTTCTAGGCCTGTGAGACATGTAACCCTCAAAGAGGGCAGACAATGCCGTCTTGTTCAACTACAAATCACTACACGATCGAAAATAACCCAGACACCGCCCACTTCACCTCCTTTTACGAGAAGTTTCGGACGCGCTCCAAAGTCATCACGAACCATGTATGAAATTTAAAGAACTCAGGATTTAGGAATTTCTTTGAGTTGGTGAAAATTCTTACAATGTTACAATAACTTAATGAATTTCTCATCGCGGGTTAGTTCAGTAAATGTCCTGAAACATTTTACCCATGTGATGACTATTAACATCCAATGTCCCTATGATCATGAAGACTCGATCATCATATAAATCCCACATGCTAATTGCTTGCAATCATCATTGTCCCAATATGATGATCCAATTAGGAACTCGGTCGACATTCGACCAGGTTTAGCATTTAGGCTGAGAACTGTGCCCCATTCTTTTTCACAAACAAGGACCAATTTGACTTAGGCTGCTTGAAACCATATTCAAGAAAAAATAGCCATGCGAGCTTTTGTCTCTTTATAGTCTTCCATATATCTTTGTTTGCATCCTAAAATAATCAAGCGAGTTTCTGTCTCTCTATTGTCCCATCTGAGTTGTATTTGGTTTTATACAACCATTTGCACCCAATATCTTTCTTCCTGGGGGTAGAGGGGTGACCTCCCAAGTATCATTGTTTTCAAGAGATCTCAACTCAGTGTTCATGGCCTCACACCACTAAGGATCCTTAACAGCTTGAGCATAATGTAAAGGGTCAGAGTTGGCAGCAAGAGCCATAGAAAATGGTTGATAGGAAAAGACAGTAGAATTGCTGACAAAATTAGAGAGCCAAACAGGAGGTCTGATAGCTCTAGTGGATCTTCGAGGAGGAGGAGGAAGATAAGGTGTGGGACTGGTGGATGTATTTGAAGGAGATATGGTATGGGTTTGGTTATTGAATATTTGGCTATTAGAACGTGAATGTGTGTAAGGGAGATGATGTATGAGAATGGTTATTTGAAAGTTGACCATGAGAAACAGAAGGTTCAGGTGAAGAGGGAGGTGTGAAAAAATCAAGGTGCAAATAGTCATCTGACCAAGTAGACACACCAAGTGAAGGAGAAGGGATAAGTTTCATATGCTGCTCAGTAGATGTTTGCTTATAGGGGAAGATATGCTCCATAAAACATCTCTAGAGACAAAGGTTTGTTTTGTGAGAAGGTTTAGCAGCTTGTACCCCTTTTGAGTTTAAGGGTAGCCAAGAATAGGCATGGAACACCTCAGGGTTGGAACTTGTTAGAGATACGATCAGGCTTGGATGCAAAATCCAGATACCCAAAAATTTAGATATGACCATAACCAGGCAGTTGTCCAAGGAGGACTTCATATGATGTTCTGTTGTGAAACTGACAAAGGCAACCTATTAATGAGGTATGTGGCTATCAACACACAATCCCCCTAGTAGTAAAGAGGAAGAGAAGCATGGAACCTCAGACTCCTAGAGACCTCCAGTAAGTGTTTTTACTTTCGCCCAGCAATCCCATTTTGTTGAGGCATGTCCACACATGTAGTTTGGTGGACAATTCCTTCCGGAGAGAAGTTGGCTTGCAGGCATGAGAGTCAAACTCCAATGCATTTTCTGACCTTATAGTCTTCACAAAACAATCAAATCGGGTTTTCACATAACTGCAGAAAGTTTGTAAAGTAGCAAAAGAGATTGAGACTTGAATCTAAGTAAGAAAGTTCAAGTAACTCTGCTGAAATCATCAACAATGGTAAAAAAAAAAGAATATATTATTTCCATGAGTAAAAACTCTGTATGGACCCTAGAGGTCAATATAAATCAACTGAAAAGGATGTTATCTTGTTGTACTACTAGACTAATATGGTAAGTTGTAACTATGTAAATCTAGCCACAGGGCAAGTAATGCAAGTGGATGCATTCTCTTTCACATTTACATTTATTCCTTCAATATACTTCATCTTAGGTACATGAATGTGACCTAGTTTGTGCTGCCACAAAGTTAAATCATCATACTTAGCACTGTCACCCACCACATTGCTTTGTGAAATAAAACAAACCTCCTCGTTCTTTACCAACTCCTTTGATTGTGTGGATGACATGGTCATGTATCACACACATATAGGCATGAAAAGTGACTACATTCATTGCCTTTGGGCAACTTAGAGATAGATATCAAATTGAATTTAAAGCTTGGCTCACATAACACATTCAAAAGCTTAAGACTATTCTTCAGATCAACGTTGCCACGCCCCTTCACTACTATACATTATAAATTTGTAAACATAAATTTCGAGTCTAAATTTAATAAAGATAAGAAATTAAGAAACACATAAAATTTGTATTAATATTTGAATGTTTGCAGGTACAATCTCTGACTAAGTACAATATAGTAGTCCTTTGATTCAATCTCCTGAAACTTGGTGAGCCGCGCGGACGCTTGATCTCGATCTCGAATGCAGGTATGGCTGAAGGACTCTTGTAGTAGTTCTTGAGCAGAAGGTTCTGAGCATTGATTCCTACTTGGTAGCTGGAGGCTGCTCAAAATTTAACCGTTTGCTGGTTGATTGTTGGTTGCGGTTCTTAAGTTCTTGGATGCGAGGGGTTGAGTGATTGATCTCGATCGATGAACCAGATGAAGAAAATGACCATAGTCTTTGATATGAAGAACATAAGTTGTTGAACAAGCCGACATTGGTCCTTGGTAGCTGGAAGTCGTTTGTAGTTCAATCTTTTGAAGCCTTTGGAATGCAGAATACCAAATCTCTTATGCCAAAATGTCGGGGGTTGAAAATGAGGCGAAGAACCCCTATTTATAGCCTTTGGACGTCTAGGGTTTAAGCTAGACTTTGGGCTTGAGCCCAAGTTAATTAATTATTCTTTTAATTTAAATAAGAAAATAATTATATTTTCTGTATTATCTTTGACACTTATCATCATCTGATTGGACGAAATCTAATCCTATTTAATTTTGGCATGATGAGTCTCCCGAAGTCAATTGGACACGTAACAACTTATAATTGACCAAATAAAAATTAATTTATTTTTCACGTGTCATTTTTTGATTTGCCCACAAACTTTTACCTCTTACAATACAATTACAACTCAACGGGCACCTCTATGGCTCTCCATAGGCAGACTTGGGTGCATGTAAACATTATTTAAGTTGGGATGAAAAGCCAAAAAGGCCAAAATAAGGCCTTGTGCAGGGAGCTCAAGCAAGATTTTGAGATTGAGAAAATGGTGAATAAAGAAGCAGTCCTCAAGCGGAAGATGATATCAACGACAGAAGTGTGCACCTGTTGGTATGTACTTCAAGTGTATGTGGAGTTCAAGAAGCATGAAAAACTATGTCCCTAAGGCCCCATTTTTTGATGCGGTGGGTGAAGTGCGGTGATGATACGGTACGATGAAACTTGAAAAAGTGTGGTGAGTTGTGGTGAGAGTTATGATAGGTGTGGTAGATGTTTTTTAATTTTAAATTGGAAAAATTAAATTGGTTTTTAAAAATTAAAAAATTAAGTGAAAAATAATCAATTATAAAAGTAAAAATGGAAAAAATAAATTTGAAATGTAGATGTTAATTACTCTTCCAAACATATTATCATAATCTAGCCAAAACAATCAATGACATGATAAAAGAAATGGAAAAAAATAAATTTAAAAAGTGTCATTTATATAAAAAAATTTAAGATTTATTATAAAAGTAGAAATAGTATGGTATAGTGAAGTGTGATAGAAATTAAAGAATGCGGTGCGGTATGGTGTGGTACCGCACCGCAACCTACCTCATTAAAAAAAAAAAAAATCATAGATGTTGTGTACATGGTGTATAATTGTACATGGACTTTGGAAAGTCATTGAACGATTTTCTAGGTCCAAAGGTCCAATTGAGAGTAATACTTATTGTGATAGGCTTGACACAATTTGTGACACTGGACAGAAAGTCAGATTATGGAAGATAGGTCTGACATGGACCATGTTTAGTTCGACCATGTTAGGCTACGGGATAGAAATTTGGCATTATGATGCCTGTGTTGGTGGCACCACGGTTCTTATCAAGCCAAATAATGTCATTTTCAGTATTTTTTTTATGTCTTAACGCTTCAGCATGACTTCATACACATCATATTTCTGAATAATGTTGGTTATGAGTCTCAAACTGCAATATCTAAGATGACAAGACTTAATTGGATCTAAAGGGTGTCTTAATCCTATCTATTCCGATCCAAAAGGTGGCTCTTTTAACACTATAAATAATGATGCCATTTGCCTTCATTTATTGATTTATTCCATCTCTAAACACATTCTCTTAGACTATGTCGGTAGTACTTCTTAAGATTAGTAAGTGAGCTTATAACCTTTTTTAAGACAAATTTTATCTTACGACTATATACGGTTGAGATATAAATCAAAGAAGAGTAGATACACCAACACCTTTCTTAATCATTCACATAAATACCCCTCCTACAACCTTAATTTCCAACAATATCACCACCACCATCAAAGAATAATCTTCAATATAGCTATGCTAAATTGCTAAGGTATGGACTGTATGGTATGGACATAAGTTTGCGTTTGACCAACAATTTTTTAGGTTAACTTTTAACTTGTTGGACACTGTAAATAACTTTTAATACTATATCCGTTTCATTATATTTGTCCATTTATCTAATTTGAAAGGATCAATTTATATTGGGAATTGAGGTAAATAGTTTATAATTTACCTAAATTACCTCTACTTTAATTGAAGATAATAGTTGTTGGAATTGTAAAAAGTGATAAATGAATTTATTAATTAGGGGTAAAAAAGGTATTAGAGTTGTTAGGATTATATAAATAGGACAAATATTTTGAGACAAAGAAGTTAAGTAAAAAGACAAATAATTTGGGAGAGAGGTAGTATTAGTTATGTGATCTCATAAGCTTTTTTTTTCTTTTGTTGAAGGGATGTGATCTCATAAGCTAGTTATCAAAAATTACTTAAAAAAGATTTTTGAAATAGTTTTCACAACACCCGAACCGTTAAAATCAAACAGCAAATCCAAAAAAGAGCCTTGGTAACCATGATTAAATTGTAGTGCAGACAAAAATGCTTGACTTTTAACAACTTTTACTGGAAGGATTAGCAGCAGCACAGCAAGAATAACGAAGAAAACTCCATCCTTGCAACTCATCCCGATTCAACTCAAACACCATGAGACGGTGGTTACCGCTACTCCTCCCTTTCTCTCTCCTACTTGCCGCCATCTCCGCCGCCGGCGACGGCGATGCGCAGTTCGCAGTGAATGGGAAGGTGATCGAGTTGGACGAATCCAACTTTGAATCAGCAATCTCCTCCTTCGATTACGTCTTCGTCGATTTCTACGCCCCTTGGTGTGGTCACTGCAAGCGCCTTAATCCTCAGGTTTACTTCATTAATCTCTCTCTTCAATCCTTGATGTTTTGAATCTGGAATCTGGGGTGGTTTGATTTAGGGTTTTCTTAATTTGGTTGTAAGATTAAGTAGAGGGATTGGATTTTGATAATGTGTGAATTGGATAGAATTGAAATCCTTTTTCCTTTTGTGCTTGCTGTTGAAGTTAGTATTGGATCGTTGGTGATTGAATATGTTGAAACATCAATGTTGGTTTGGCTTGGTTTGTTTGTGATTGTGACGAATTGTTTGGTGACACACTCAAGGAGGAAGCTTTGGGGTCAGAAGTTATCAAATCATAAGAAAAAAAAAAGGTATAATAGATCAGATCAGCAAAAGAAGATAGTTGGAAAGCATAGAGTGCAATTGGACTGTTCCAACTTCTCAACCATAGAGTGAAGTTGTTTTGACTTGGGAGTGACCGGAAGTTTGAAACCGATGAGGGGTTAAGAATCCATTTTGGTTTGTCGACTGTTTTCGAACCATGCCATAATCTGGATAGTCGAAAAAAAATTTTGTTTTTTTCAACTTATATTGTAATGGACTAAAGTAAAATGACTCACTAAACCTCCTCTACCTCTTTTCCATGGGATAGTAGGTAGCGAACGGTTTCTGAATCTTGTGTCAGTTGGAATTAGTCGTTCTAAATTTCGAAATTTTGGGGCTAGTCCCTCCCTACCTTGCTAGGACGGGATTTCGGAGTATTGGTTTACTGTTTTCAAAACCCCGCCCTGAATCACTCTCACTTAGCTTGGAATGCCTTCCTTAGCATTCATTCGTCCCATCTCATGTTTCTATTTCTGTGCCTCCTGCCTGAATTTTGGTGACCAAAATTTCAATGCTGATAATGTGAACTGGGCTTCATAAGTAGATGCAGCCATGCTTTAAATTTGAAAGGCTGCTAAAAAAATTGAATCATAAGCTCATTCCGTCGGACTTACCATTGAATGGTTAAAAGTCTCCTGATATTAAACCATGTAATCCGGTGCTTGGGTTTACGGTGGCTCTCGTACACTTAACTTTTCTATCTTGTGGGTACGGTCAGATGGGATATTTTCCTCCTATGATTCTGTTGTATTGGGTGAAAATTCCTATAGCCATTGGCTAAATTGACTGAGTGTGCTACAATCAATAGCTTAAATAACTAATTGTTTCTTTTTTCCAAGTGCAGTTGGACATTGCCGCTCCTATCCTTGCAGAGCTGAAGGAGCCAATTGTGATTGCAAAGGTCAATGCTGACAAGTACAGACGTCTTGGTGACAAATATGAGATTGAGTATGCTATTTTGCTTTTCAGTTAAACAAAGCTAAATTTACCTAAATAATTAACTCTTTGGACTTACACCCAAAACGGCCGAAAGGGAGGTTTTAATGTGAAATTTAGTCTCCATCAAAGGAGCATGGGTTTGAATCTCACGGAGGAGATTTGTTGAGAGAGGTTTGGTCCTTTGTCCAACTGATCCTCCCCCTACCAAAACCCTTCTCCTTGTTGGGAGACTATTGCAGATAACAACAGTAGAATTGATTGCCCTTTAATTTTGCAGTGGCTTTCCAACTCTTAAGCTCTTCATTCACGGTGTTCCCATGGAGTACAATGGACCGAGGAATGCCGACTTGCTTGTCCGATTTTTGAAGAAATTTGTTGCTCCAGATGTAGCCATTCTTGATTCAGACACTGCCATCAGTAGCTTTGTCGAAGCAGCAGGCACATTTTTTCCTATCTTCATTGGCTTTGGAATGAATGAGTCGGCGACATCCAATTTTGCAATCAAGTACAAGAAAAAGGCGTGGTTTGCAGTAGCAAAAGATTTCTCGGACAGTGTTATGGAATCGTATGATTTTGACAAAGTCCCTGCTCTGGTAGCCCTGAATCCAACTTATGATGAACAAAACATATTCTATGGTCCATTCGATGGTAAGTTCTAATCCATATTCTGAACTAAAAATCCTATTTGAGTGTGAGGAACTGAAATGCTGATTCAATGATAATGACATTGATTATTTTGTCTGTTGATAGTGCTTGTTTCATCAACATAAAAGTATGTGCAATTGCCTGGTTTGTTTCAATTGATTTGCTTGACATGTTATTTAGACTCGAACCTGTTTTCTCTGGGACTTTGTTGTTGTTGTTGTTTGATCGAGATGAGGTAGGTTACTTGAACATCATCTAATGGTGATATTTATTTGGCTGTGAATAATATACATAACCGCTAAATCAATGTGAACATCACTTGCAGATCAATTCCTAGAGGAGTTCATCAAGCAAAATCTGTTCCCCTTGTGTATGCCTATCACCTCAGACACTCTGAAATTGTTGAGGGATGAAGAGA
The DNA here is from genome assembly GCA_029582165.1 of Portulaca oleracea. Taxonomy (NCBI): domain Eukaryota; kingdom Viridiplantae; phylum Streptophyta; class Magnoliopsida; order Caryophyllales; family Portulacaceae; genus Portulaca; species Portulaca oleracea. The sequence continues at coordinate 37,080,248 of CM055871.1, forward strand.
GGAAAATTGTTCTTACAATTGTGGAGGACGAGAGTGATTACAAAACAAAGCAATTGGTCAAAGTATTGAAGTCAGCAGCGTCTGCAAATCGCGATTTGCTATTTGCTTATGTTGGCCTCCAACAATATGAGGACTTCGTTGAACCGTTTGAGATCAGTAAGAAAACAAAGCTGCCAAAAATGGTTGTCTGGGATGGCAACGAAGAGTACTTCATGGTAAGAATTCATTTTGCTTCTCTTTTGGAGCCTTGCTGTGTTTAATCTAAGATATGAAACATCAAAATTCAAATCCAATACCCCAAAGTCCCGTCGTTCACTACCTATTACTCCATGGAAAAGAAGCAGAACAGGCTTTACAGCCTCATTTTTCTTTAGTCCATCCCTTTCTTAGCTTAAAACAAATAATTTTTCAGCTATCCAGATTTTGGACATGGTAACTGATTCTATCAACATGTCTTGATCAGGTAATCGGGTCTGAGAGCATCGGTGAGGAAGATCAGGGATCAGAAGTATCACGGTTTCTCGAAGGATACAGAGAAGGAAGAACAGTGTCGAAGAATATTAGTGGCCCATCATTCATGCAGTTCATCAATTCCATGGTTGGCTTTAGACTCATCTTCATCTTTGTGTTTGTGGTGGCTATCATTATGGTGTTCCAATCACTTGGTAACTATGAAGAAGAAGAAACTAGAAGACCTCTCAGACGCGATGTTGGGCAACACCAACAGCAACAGCAACCGCAACAGCAGAGTTCAGGTGACAAGGAAGATTAGATAGATCCTAGGAGCTTTATATACTGGTTATCACTCGTACTCTGTGAACAGGTTGTCAAAGGTTTCATCGGACATCTGATGAAACCTTCCTCAAATTATAGTCGAGTGATTGGCAAACGGTATGATCCGTTTTTGACCAACAGTGTTTTCATATTCAGTTGAATGGGTCATACTGTTTTTGTATCTTCAATCATAGTTTCATCTGGAGCAACTAACCTTTAAATTTTGTAAAGAGATGCTTATCAATATCACAATATGTTTCTTTTTTTTGTCATTCAGCATTGTGTATTTGTGTGGATGATTGTTTACCTAGAGATGAGTCGAGCTCCAGATATACTTATCAGCCAATGCTCATGTTCATTGCTTATGCTAAAGTAATTAGCATTTAGCGTGACAAATAAAAAGAAACAAGGTAGCAATTAAATCATAAATCTGCCATTGTATTTTTTTTTTTACTAGAAACGAACCGTCTTATACATAATGTATATCCCAAAACATGCCCACACCAAATACACATCATAATTCATAAATATAAACATTACATCTCTTAGTTGGACAGAACAAGGCGGCCTAAACTACTCCTGAGCACTATCCTCTTCTCCCTAGCTCTACAAAATTCAAGGAAGCCTTGACAAATTTAGCTATAATGCAAATCAATCTGGTACAAAACCATCATGATGTACAGAGTATAACACCAGAGTTCAAAAAATATAACTGCAATAACAAGCTCCAAGGCAAAACAATAGCCCTATCCCTCCCAAAACCTCTGCACTTTTCCTCCTCATTCATCAAACATGAAGAAAACCAATAAATCTTCATTTACTGCTGTAAACAATGTCAGAAAAACCAAAACCTGACGAGCAGCTTTTATGCTACAATATACATGGATAATACACTGAAATTAAACATCAAAGAGGTGCCAGGTTAGATGTAAGATGGATCAGGAGGAGATTGTCCAGAGGCGAATGGAGAAAAACTCGCTGCTGAGGCGCTATGATGCAATGGATTTGGCCTTCTATTCGAAGATCCAAGAAAACTCGATGAGAAGTTGCTAGGGCTTGGCATATAAGGAGACAAGTACTGGCCAGAAGCGAGTGGTGATGAAGACGGATATCCGAGGGAGTGGGGAGAGTAATACTGAGAAGTGAAGGATCGTTGGGAAGACAAGTTCCGAAGATCCAACGAGCTCCGGCTCACGCTCATTGCGGAAGAGGAAGAATGCCGATGATGATGGGATGATGAGCGTGGGGGCCGGGGGATTTGGGGACTATTCGAGAATGATGGGGCACAGGAACCGGGTCGGGAGTGGGGCCCGGGTGAGGATATTGGTATTGTCGAGGAGTGTACGGATGATCTGAATGAAGAGAATGGGGAGGAAGCGACGGAGGACGGGTTGGATGAGAGCAGGGGTGTGGACTCGGAAGCTGGTGGTTCGCCGGTGCTCGTTCTGGCGTCCCGTTTGCACACTGGGCAGAACGTTCGCCATGTTGTCAGCCATGAATCAACGCAGAACGCATGGAACTCTGTCACAGTGGAAAAGGTAATGGTTAAAATTCTGTTGCTGACAATAAATTGGGGAAATAAAGAACTGAAGCAGCTCAGAGACATGAATACTTGAAACCAACTCAAATTTCTCGAGATCTCATGCAGGGTTCTTTCTAGGCTTTGTGTGATAAGAGAATAAACCAAAACCAAAACCAATACTCCGAAATCCAGCTAAGGTGAGGTATGGAGGGGTCAGATGCAACAGTTTTAGCCCTAAATTTTTCAATTTAGAGAGACTAGTTCCAATTGACTCAAGATTTAAAAATCGTTCGCTACTTATATCCATGGAAAAGAAGCAGAGTAGGTTTAATGAGGCATTTTACAATCTAATTAAGTCGAAAAAAATAATCTTCTTCAACTATCGAAATACACGTACATTGTTCCTATATAAAGAGTAGACTGAGCAATCTTAAGGCAGTAGGCTGTACAAACAACAAACAACTGGCACATATAAACCCAGCATATTCCCACAACAGTGAATCCAGTATCAATGACTGGCTGTTCGCGTGAGGTATCAATAGATGTCAAGGGAGGTAATCAAGAAATTCAAGCAAAAACTAAAGAGCACCATAATCTAATCCACATTGGTTTTAGAAAATAGTCATAAATCATAACCAATACTAACACACAATTAGAAGAGATCATCTGAAGTAAGGGTGTAACTTACTGTGACGGCAAGGAAGAATCCGGAGCTTGTCGCCCACCCTGTAGTCCTCGAGGCAAATGGCACATGTCGAAGACGTACAGTTGTCCTCTGTCACAGCTGTGAATATCAAGCTTGGCATTGCTCTGACTAACCGGCGACTCATTCCATGAAACTCTCTAACTCGTCCTTGAGGCCTCTCGTGTCTTGTCCGGTGCCTCCGAACAAAGAAACAAGTTGCCAGTATTACTGCCATGGCAAGCAGAGAAATGAAGGAGATCGCTATGATTGACCATGTTGAGCTTCCGTAGCCAGGAAGTATCCACAGTTCCAGGTCAAGGCCGGCGTAGGTCTTCAATGTTTCACCAGCTGTTTTTGAAACAAACACAGCAGGGATCTTTATACCGGCAGAATTTCCTGCCACTGCATTGCCAGATGATTTACCGGTTAGGGTTTCACAAGACATCATCATCAATTCATCATCATAGGAAGAAAAAAAAAGTACATTATGTTACAGTAAACTGTATAGAAGACTATCTCTGTTAGAATATAAAACCATCATTTGGACTTCAACCAGTAGCTTAAGCTTTTGGTTGAGAATAAGATGGTTCCACATGATATCAGAGCTAGACTGGGTAAGAGGTTTTAGGTTCGAATCTCATTAGTCCCCTTGTACACATGCACTTAGCTTAAAAACCCCAGTGAGGCTGCCTTGGCGCCTCAGACAACAAGAGGCAAGGTTTATCCAAGAAGCCCACAAAAGGCATGCCTTTTGAAGGCCTTTCGTGTGCCTTTTTGCGCCTTTTGGATCCCGGTGAAAAACAAATGTGAAAAAGATTCTTTTTGTTATGTTTCCTTCTAATTCAATCCCCTAAACCCTAAAACACCTTCTTAAATCACTCACAACTTCTACCCTCTTCTAGAGCATTCATGAGGGAATGATTTTCGTGCAAAGAAAATATATAAATATGAATTGCTTTTCGCGTCCAAAAGGAGGGCGCCCGCGCCTAGGCTCCAGGATCCCTCTATGCCTTTTTGTGCCTTGGACTTTTTTAATCTAAGCAAATGCGCAAGGTTAAGGGAGACTTTACAACATCCCAAAGGGTATTCGCATGAGGAGGCACGTTAGAGGTCAAAACCATCATTGTGGCTTCAACTATCAACTTACACTTTCAGTTTTTATGGTTCCACAATGTCAATAACAAAGTTCAGCCTATGTCCATTTCATCTTCTTCAGAAAAAAGACCACACAAAACAGCTGAAAACTTCCAAAGGGCCTTAAAACATGACTTTAAACTTGTGGGCATGAGACCGAACAAGAGGTAAGTAAATCCCTTGTCAATTATCTCCACCAAGGCCTTGAAAAGCTAGTCTTGTGCTACATAAGAACCTCAAAAGATTGGCAAAAGTCTACCATATCCAGCTCAACAATCAGTATGCACAACAACAGTACAAGCATGAATTCACAAACTTTCTTCCACACCGCAGAGGCCTACTATAACCCAACATAGTTTTGTACAAAATTCAGGGTTTAAGACAACAAACATATGATACATAACACCTTCGTCGAGATGTCAATTTAAGCACACAATCACTTATAATGCAATCAACTACTGAGACAAAGAACAATATACAGAAACCTTGGACATTTCTTCCAAATTAACAAGTAAAGCACTCTATATCATCAAGTAAAAACAAAGTTGAAGAGAATTACTTGCAACCAAAGGGCCAGTTTCCAAATTGTCATAGACAATTGCAGCTTTAAAGCCTGCCCTCTGTGCCTTCTTAACTTTATCCTCAAAACTACATCCACCTCTTATGATCAAAGCAAATGGAGAAGTATAATTCCCACCAGGGTCAACCTTATTTCTCAATGGAGAACAAGCATCAAGAGGCTCTGCTTTGTACAACTTCCCACAAATCCCATTTTCCTTCACAGCTGGTGCTGAAATAATAAACCAAGTTTCAGTCATACAACATACTACACAACCAGCTTAACAAAGATCAAACCTTTTTTATCAAATTTAAGGTCAAAACTTACAGAAATTAGCTTCCATGTCATCAAAAGAGAGGGTGACATTACTCCCAATCAAAACCACAGTAGCAGAGGACACATCAACCATCATAATCAAACACAAACTACCCACCAAAATTCCAGGGGTATACCAAACACCCATATCAATTCTATTCAATTACAGAACACCCAAATCAGAATTGAAGAGGAATTTCGAAATTAGGGTTTAGAATTCAGAGAATTTGAGATAAATATCAAAAACCCAGAAAGGGGAAGCACTAAGTAGGGCTAAAACCCAGTGATTTGTGGAAAGAAAGAAAGGAAAGTTAGGGTTTTGATGATAGAGACATCAGCTTCCATCTGCAGAGAACAAGGGGCAATGCCAAATTTCTGGGATTTGATAAGGGGGTGTTTGGGAAGGAAGAGATAAGGAGGGGGAGAATCAAGGGATGATTAGACAGAGAAAAACAATGGGCTTTGTTTACGATTTTGGTAGGTTTTGTTGTTGTTGTATTGCATTGGGATTCCAGGGTGATTTGATTATTGATTGGTGAATGAAAATATGAAATACCTAACAATTCAGAATGGAAGAAAAAGCTAGATTATTCTGCACCGCTCTCATGGATGTCTGATCGATCACCTGTGTGAACAAATGATTTGTGTGTGGTTTTTATATGAGCAACTTGGAGTTTGTGATAAATGATAATGACAATGATTGTTAATCAGGCGGCTTCCATTGTGCTCATCCCAAGTCTCGACATGGCCCTCATGTATATATGTGGCGGTTGTAAGAATTGATATCACTTAAATTCGATTAATGTTAAAATTTAGACTAAAAGTTGATGTTCGAATCTACAATGGATTAGATTGGACAATGAACGAAACAAATCTTGGTCAAAATCGGATCTGGATAATAGAAAAAATATAAATATTACGTTCGATTATTTGGTTAATGTCAAAATTCGAACAAAATTCTATAACTATATCCAATTTTTACAAATTAGACAAATTCCATATTCCGGACAAAATTTTGTCAACGCTACCATCTCTCTTCAGCAGTGACCATCTTCTGTAAACTTTCCATCTTATACTTTAATATAGGCTTACTCGGTAATCATGTGTTTAGAGAAGTCAACTTAGCAGTAGATTGGTTAGCGAATAAGGAACACTCTATCTAAAATAGGGTCGTTTGGAGTGTTAGCCCTGATTCTATTTTTCTTTTATTTTGTTTCCTGATAACTTAGGAAGACACCTTGCGAGGAGGGTCTCCTAAGTTCCTTTGTATCCCTTTTTTTTCCGGATTCAAAAAGAAAAAATAACTTTGATATAAATCCTATTTGGTAACTAGATTATTGGGTTAGTTTTTAGTTTTTTTGGGTACTATTAACTTTTTTTATCAAAGTAAAAAAACTACATGAAATGTTTGGTAAACAATTTTTCATATTAACTTTTTGGAGTCTCAGTAAGCTAGTTTTCAAAAAATTAATTATGTTGTGTTCGAAATAGTGTTTAGGATATTGTTTTGACCAACTCAAAACTCCAATTGAATAAATACTAATGCTCGGTGAGCTAGCTTTTTGAAGAATATTTAGTATTTCAAGTAACATTTTGTGAAACGTTAATAAAGTGAATGTTTAGTGTTAAGAGCAACGTTTCATATTTTTTGATCAAAAATACCTTTAAAAAGTTTTCATATCATTTTATGTCAATTCATGTTAATTCGATAACACCGCTGCTAAATTAACTAAACACGATCCTTGTTTGAACCGCCATCCATCATCCACTACTAAAACTTTATCCTCTGCTTAAACTATTATCTGCTACATAAACCGTCGTTCACTATCTAAAACGTTAATTTGCCGAACAAGACCTTCGTTGAAGAAATTTTTTGAAGCATATTTTCACAAATAGCGACGTTACCCCACAATATTTTTGCAATCAACTAAAGCAAATAGCTCAAATCAAACAGTTACCGGCTAACCACTATCAGCTATCATCTACCAATTGGTTGCCAAACAGACTTATAATAAAAAATAAAAAATAAAAAAACTTATCAACTCATAAAATTTACGAGTTTCATGGATATGTATTCATACTTCTTTTTCATGAGTAGGACTAACAGAAACTTATTTGACCCAATAACTAAGATTTGCCCAATTTAAGCCAAAATTGTGTCTTTAGTATCATAATTTTGATCAAATTTAATGTTCGGACAGGTGTCCTATATAAAATTAAATGCATGTTTGATGCATTTTTAGCAATCGTAATGGAGCCAATCGGTTCAAAAAGGTTGGAATTTAATAATTCTTTTTTACACCAAAGAAATTGTTCCCAATTTTATTTTATTTTATTTAATTTTTTCTGTTTGATCTGTCGGAATCAGTGTCTTCATATATTTTTATGCATGGGGAAGACTGTATATCGAGACTACCCCAAACCTAGCATTGTTGTTGTTTTATACAAAAAAAAAACACTAAAATAAAAAATGACACGATACTCATAATAAAACATCAAATTTATGTGTAATGTTACAATCTTAAATAGAACTTTCAAGTATTATAGTTGGAAGAAATATTCAACTACAATAGAACTTTCAAAAGACATAATAGTAAAAAATATGATAAATGTACAAAATTATTAGTTTTTATTGCCCTGAGGTAACGAGTTGGTATGGGTGGTTTCAGGTACGGGTCGAACCCTCTATTTTTCAAACTTTTTCGGGTTCAAACCGAGAAACCATGTTCAAAACCTGTGAGTTCCAATTGAATTTTCGGATGTAGACAAATTCCTTCAGGTCTAGTTTTAATAAAGAGATAGTTTGATTTTGCGCATAACAATGTTAGTTTTATTAATAACTTTTCAGAAAGGATAAAGTAACAACATGTTAAAATATAATCAACTTTGTGCATGAGCCAAATGTTTACTATAGATGAACAATCAATAAGATTATTGAACTTTAGCATGACAGATACTTGATATACCATGCATAAAATATCTGTGTCAATTTTCTAGCTACAAGCAAGGTTGTTAGAATCAAGATTTTAACTCGAATATACGGGGTGGTTAGAATTATAATTAACCCACGTAGGATTGTGGATCAAAATGTAAATAGTACAATCGCATCGAAGATTTTGAATCATAGATCGTAGGATCTTAGATCATGATTGAAATAACTATGCCTACAAATATCGTTATTCATATATATTTAATGACAAAATTGACAAATTGCATTTTCACATATTTCATCAAAATATTTCCCCAATCTCACCAAACAAAGTGCAATACGCAACGGTGGGATTAGTTGATTGGGCGAGCTCGAGTTTTCACTTAAATACCCACAATGGTGAGCATGAGTTATACTCATTGGATGAGGTGGAAGCAGTATGGACCACCAAAAAAATTAGAGTTAGACTCTCCATATTAACTTGCTTTCCAATAGTGAGTGTAAGTTTGATTAACATAAGTAAAAAAAAATTATAGGGCCCATATTTTATAGTTTAAATACACTATAAGAGAAATTAAAAAATGAAAAAATATGTCGAGAATCTCGTCGGACAAGTTCGAGTTTTTCTCACCGACACTTGTCCTCGCCGCTGCACTGTCTTTCTCGTCCTCGCCCACGCCACATCAGCGTCATTTCAGTCTCAAACTCGCCGTTGCTGATGGTCTCACAAGGTCAATTCTAGTGGTCACCTCTCCCACATCCAACTATCCTTCAATTTGTCCTTACTTCATCCAGAACAAGCTTTCACTGCACTAGATAGCAATGCTAGTATATATTATATTTTCTATTACAAATGTCACAAGGTTTTTGAGGAATAATTAGTAACACTTTTTCATACATAAAAAGGCTAAATTTGTCAAACTCGAAAGAAACTGTATATGGTCACGATATTTATGTCTGAATTTAAAATCTGGACAACCGATCATGTTCAAATTTACATTTAGGTTGGGTCCGGGTTGTTTGAAGACAATTTGAGTTGTAACAAATTCAGTCAATTGAACAACCGTATTCGGATTTAAGAAAACTTGAATTTTAGATATTTTTATAATTTTTGAAGAAATGTTTTAGAAAAAATATTTGGACAATCGGTTTCGGGTTCAAGCCCGATCACATACAACTTTTATGAAAGTTTAAAAAAACAATACCAACAAATTCTAACATTTGGACAACTAGATCAAGACATCGAACATCCGAGTAAGAATCCGAGTTCAATGAACATATTTGAATTAGAAGTCGGACAAGGTCCATGTCCGCTAGTTTTGTCCAATTTTCGAATTTTTCGATCCTAAATTTTACTCGGATTCAAATTTTTACTGGGCCAACTTATAAACTTATTCTCAAATTTTTTTCTTTTATGTAAAAATGAATTTTAATTGCTTAGAATTTGACATTTGAAAAAGTAAGAATGGTCACACCAATTCATTTGAAGTAGATCTTGGTTATATTCACAAAATATTGATACTTGGGCTAGACTTTTGGACTCACCTACAAGAATATTGATTTAAACGAAAAGGGCTGGGCCTCATGTGAAAATAAACATGGGCCAAAAATGTTCAACTGTGCAAAATCCATCATGGTCAGACCCATTAACTGAACTTCTTCTTCTTCTTTTTTTCTTAATAAAAACTGAACTTTTAGATTTAGTAAGCGATAGTGGACTTACAGCTTCCTTCAAACGTTCTGCATTACTCTCAACATCATCTTCACGGTTGGATTTACGGTTTTCTAAGAGCTTATTCTTCCATTGAATATAATCTACACTACTAGAATAAGCGGTCTTACACGATGCTCTTCTGACCAACTGCACCTTAAATTTCCACATTAAGTTCAAATTTCTTTTCTACCTACTCCTAACTTTCTGAATCTTATGAAAAGAGTTCTCAAGAACCACGGGCGAAAAAGAAACCATCTCAGCATTCACATTATTAAACAGATTCCTAAAAATGCATGCACTATCAGAAACAATCATCTTATTAGGAACTTCTTCATCATAGATTGATGACCTCTCAAAAACACATTTTTATGTGACGACAATTTAATGAATTTTATTTTATCATACCGTTTTACCAACCAACTGAAAACTACAGGTGTAGTGCAAGTTCAAAAGCTACATTGATTTATTTTCTTAATCAAAAACTTTAATTCCCAAATCCTAACTTTTAAGAATGGAGAACAATTCTTTACTAACTTTTTACTAATTAAGTTGAGCTCCCAAAACAAAGGGATTAGTTACTGCGATCAACGGTTAATACCCAACCCTAATTTAAACTAAAGGTAAGGCTCGAGAAACTCATGCAAAGGAATTCCACGTAATGGGAATGCATGTAATTTAAAGATACCATTAAATTAGAAAGTTTGTAGCGCACCTATAAAATAAATTTAGACCTAATTTTTTAGAGTGGTAGGATTAAGTTAGATAATATAAGATTGGTGAGGAAATGTAAGGAAAATAAAATGACATTAGTTTGAGTGTTTTTTTTAGAAATTTAGGTAAAGTAAAATAAGAAGATGATAACATAAATCTAACTTACCATTCTAAAAAATAGAATCTTAACTTGAATTCAATTTGAAATTTCTGAAAAATATTGAAAGCAAAATATACTATAAACTGATCTAAATTTAAAGCCAATTATATAGTTTAACCATTTCTTCTTAAATTATGATTTTAGTTCATTTTTAATTAAGAGTGCCCTTATCCAAAACTACTTGTTACTCAACTCTAGATGCAACAAATAAATAGGATGATGTACAATTAAGTTTTAAATTGATCGAAGCATGGAATGTAGTAGTTGCTTGATGGGAAGATGGCCAACATGCATAGGTGTATGTATCTATATACCATATATTATATATAATCTTGAAGAGGGCTCTAAAAAATTAATACCATTTGCATGGTAGAATTAATTGGGATTAATACCATTTGCATGGTAGTATTATATTATAATATGTTTTCAATATAACTAATTGCATATCTCAGTTATATGCCACTAACTTCAACAGCTCAGACATTATCAGATTTTGTACTTTTTTTTCCAGTTATATTGCAGTTATATTACTGTAATAAAATAACAACTTGTGGAGGTATCCAAGATCAAACTAGCTAATTAATTCTTTATTTCAGTTTGTGCAAATGCCAGTTAATTAGTATGATAAATACTTGGAATTTCTCTATTTAATTTCTTTGCTTTCGTATGATAATTCAATATCCAGGGTTGATTTGCGTAATGTACTTGTGTAATGTATTCTGCCGACTGCTGGGCCCTGGCCACTATGTATTGTATATATTAGCTGAAAATCATTACATGCTAATATATAGTATTTATTTTCTGTGTGATAGTCAATATTCATACAGGAAATTATGACATTAAGATTTAAATCTTGATAGAAAGGATAATCTTTCAACCCTTATATTGTTACCTATTAATCTGGATGGATAGATTAAATACAGAACGTTTTCAGGTAAACACGAGGCGTTTTATCTCAGTTTTGGATCAGTCGAACGGGTGGGGATTTTAATTTGCGACATTTTTCTTTTTCTTTTTTTCTGAAAAAATATCATTAATAGTAATTTGTTCAATATATGTAAAAACACATAGCTATCTTCTTATAATGATAGATTATTATAAATTATACAAATAATATCTGATTGAATTGTGCTTGTAATTTAATGATTAATTATAATTGTCAAAAAACGGTCTCAAATTTCAACAGAATTAAATTTTAAAAAAAAATATTTAAAATGGTAGATTGGGTTGACCTGCTAATTTTGTTGATTTTTCGAATTTGATTTAGATACAGAAATATCAAGTAAATTTGACTCAAATTATCGAATTAATTAGGTCACAAATTGACGGGTCTACTTAAAACATTAAGGCATACATTCATGTAGATGCCATAAGATTTGAGAAGTCATAATGGTAATAATGCAAAATCATAAACCCCGTGCATAAATTCAACTCCTTATAGTTGAGTGCAAAAAGTAACATATGTATACATGCATGATTACAACAAAAACATACCGGCATAGATTTCTAACTTTCATCATTCTTAGGAAGCATAAAGTCTAACTCCATCCATCCCCTTGATCCAATATTGGGTCTATAAACTTTATTGGAAATGTGGCTCAATTTCATTATTATTTATCATGACTTAATTTGTAAGTTTTCTCCTTTATAATCATCACTCTTATATAAGTAAGCATATGGTACGATATATGTGGTCACCACTACATATCAAAGATTAATTAAATATATCTCGTACGTAAACTAAAAGTTCAATTATGATATTTGTCGGTCTCCCATATATATTTATATAGACATTATATTTAAGTTCCTGATACATACACTCTCTGTTGTACATGCAATATATTTTTAACTTTTTACATGTCTTTAAATATGTTATTTTAATTTTTAATATAACATATTTATAAAAATTATAAATTATATTTATATGAAAGTATTTTTATGAAGACAATCCAATAAATTCAATTTTATACTATAATAATTAAAATTTGCAAATATTAACTACACATACCCTAGCTACAACAACAAACAATAAGCGATAGAACCCACAAATAATACCGTATACCATGGTGAACTTATCTAGATCCACTATATATAGATCAATTTTTTGCGTGATGAATTAGTGTGAAAGACTGGTAAATATTAAAAATATTGATGAATCTTATAATAATGTTGATAAATTTATGATGAATTTTATAATGATGAATTCTTTTCTAAAATTTAATACATTGATAAACCTAGATAGATACTCTAATATATACCATTCTAATATATACCATATAATAATTGGACAGAATCCTAAAGTAGCAAATAAAGAGTAAGGAGAAATTTGGTTATGATATAGGTTTCATTATTTTAATTAGTGCAAGGAGAAATTTGTAAATCGAAGTCTTAATTTATTTTCTCTTTTTGACTGTCTATGCTGTATTGCTTTTTGCTAGTTGTCATGCAATTATTATTGTTAATTTTAACTGTTACAATCTATTCAACCTTTTTATACTTTGAATAATAAAAAAGAGCATTGGGTCGAGTATTAAGGCCCCGTTCTTTTTAATGGTGCGAATGCGGTGCGGTTGGTCGCGGTGTGGTGGAATGTGAAAAGTTGTAGTGAAAATAATGGAATGTGAGTTGGTATATTTTAATTTGAAAATAATGATAGGTGAAAATAAAGTGAAATTTTTGATTTTTTATTTGAAAACCTTTTACTTTAATAAAAAGAGAAATGAAAAATTATTGTGAGTTATGGTGGAAAATGGAAATGTGCAGTGCAGTGTGGTAAACTTACCGTTTGACTTAGGTTTTTCAATTTTTGTTATTTTTTGGTGGAGGGCTGGAAGGGGGGAGGGAGGCCAGATGGGGGAAAGCCAAGTCAAACCCTTTTGAACTTTGAATCATTTTTATCAGCTCCTTTGCTAGTACCATACCTAACACAATTTCAAAGAAAAATGGAAAAAAAAAAGGATTGAGACATTGAGTTAGAAATTATCATGCATAGATGCTATTGACGTGTCATACGTATAGTCACAGATAATAAATGTACTATTTTAATATAAAAATTGTATATGATTGATTCGATTATGGAGTTATTTATATTTCATCTGTTCTTTTTTATCTGTCATTTATGGTTTTCTGTGCCAATTTTTAATCAATAATTTCTAATATAAAACCTTTATAGAAAAATATAATATTATACTTTTTTAATAGTATTTTTTATTACGAATCTAATGATATTAATTTTGTATGATGAATCATTATACAAATTAAGATATATTAACGGTCAAAATTTTTGCCACAATTCCCTAAGCGACAGATAAAACAAAACGGAGGTAGTATTTGTTATAGCTGATGCATCTTAAATTTTCTTAAAGTTGATAATTAATATTAATTATTAAAAAATTATGAAAAAAAATCATAGAAATATTAATCTAATGAAAAGTATAAAACACTTCCAAATAATTAAATTTAAACTTTCAGAGCTATTTAATTTTCCTTATTTAGTATGCATATGTGTTGAATGATGCTTGAACAGTTTCTGTTCACAGTGTTTCCTAATTTTCAGCAAGTAGCAGTTAGTTGTGACTTGTGAGTCAAGTCAGTTTCTCTTTCCTATTTTTAGGCAATAAGGTATTAGTCATGTCTCAGTTAGTTGCTAAATTTCAGTTGAGTTTGTTTGGTTAGTCCTATTTATTCTGATGTGTATTTCAGTTTTGAATGCAATGAATTAGAGTTTCAGATTCTCCCTCTGTTTATTTTTTATCTGCTCCAACAAATTTGGTATCAGAGCTTATTGAGAAGTAATTAGGCAAGGGCAGCCTATTCTCTCAATCAGGTTTTTATTTTTTTTCTGGGAGTTATCAGAGAGTCCCAAACACAGTGAGGCAAACACAATTTGAGTGAAAGCAATGGCGAGCAATGGTTCTAATTCCTCAGCCCAGCCACTAATTCCCATATTCAAAGGGGAAAAGTATCATCTCCGAGCCTCAAGATGACAACTATGTTCAAGTCTCAAGAGTTATGGGACTTGGTGTCAATCGGTACACCGAGCCTACTCTGCACCGGCCAACTCGACTGCATCTTCAAGAGCTTCGCAAGAAGGATGCCAAGGCTCTATTCCTCATCCAATATACACTGGATGACGAGATTTTTCCAAGAATTGCAGCAGCCGCAACTTCCAAGCAGGCATGGGAGATTTTGAAGCAAGAATTTTTAGGCGATAAAAAGGTAATCGCTATAAAATTACAGACTCTTCGTCGTGAATTTGAAACTTTGGTCATGCAAGAGAAAGAGTCTATTCAAGATTTCTTGACTATGGTGTCTGGGATTGTTAGTCAGATGAAAACATATGGGGAAAGTGTTAGTAATGAAACTATTGTGTGCAAAGTGCTGAGGAGTTTAACCAAAAAATTTGATCATATTGTTGCTGCAATTGAAGAATCTAAGGATCTGTCTACTTACATTTTTGATCAACTAATGAGTTCCTTGCAAGCCCATGAAGCCAGAGTTACCAGAACTTATGAAAAGGTCGAGGAAAAGGCCTTTCAGTTAAAGGGGGAGACTTCAGAGAATTTTGGTCGCGGCCGTGGTAGAGGTGGTTTCCATCGCAGAGGTCGTGGGAAAGGTCAAGGAACAGGCCGAGGTAGAGGAAGTTATAATGAAGAGAGGCAGAACAAACCTTTCCTCTGTTGTTACTGTAACAAACCAGGCCACAAGGAGGCATATTGTTGGCAGAAACAGAGAGATGAAGCTAATCAAGCAAATTTTACAGAGGAGGAAAGTAAGCTTTTCATGGCTGTTTTTTCTGAGAATGAGAAGTCTAACGATGTTTAGTTCTTAGACAGTGGTTGTTCTAATCACATGACTGGAACAAGGTCTTTATCTTGATGAGTCCAAAAAGTCAACAGTGACACTTGGAGACAGCAAAGGCTATTCATGCCGAAGGAAGAGGTACTGTAAGCATTACAACTCCCAAAGGTAATTCCAAGCTTTTGCATGATGTAATGCTTGTGCCTAGTTTGTTCCCCCATAATTTGCTTAGTGTCGGGCAGTTGATGATGAGTGGATATTCTCTTTTCTTTGATGATGGTTATTGTATTATTAGAGAAAAGACTTATGAGCAGATCATTGCTAAAGTCGCAATGAAAAATAATAGGATGTTTCCACTTGAAGTCTCTATGGTTGAGAGGTGTGCCTTGGTTTCTAATGCTAATGATGAGACTAAACTATGGCATTTGCGATATGGGCATTTGAATATTAATGGGTTGAAGTTGTTGAGCAGAAAGAAGATGGTTTTCGGGTTACCTAAGGTTGAAAGTATTGGTTTTTGTGAGAGTTGTGTTTATGGCAAGCAAAGTAAAAAAACTTTTCCTGTTGGTAAGGCTTGGAGGGCCTCTAAATGTCTTGAATTAGTGCACGCAGACTTGTGTGGACCCATGAGGACTGAATCCCTTGGTGGGAGTCGCTATTTTATGTTGATTACTGATGATTATAGTCGTATGAGTTGGGTTTATTTTCTGGAAAACAAGTCTGAAGCTTTTGACAGGTTCAAAAAATTCAAGGCATGTGTAGAAAGCCAAAGTGGTCTTTTGATAAAAAGCCTGCGAACAGACAGAGGAGGAGAGTTTACCTCTATTGAGTTCACTGTTTTTTGTCAAGAAAGTGGAATTCGCAGAGAGCTAATAGCACCGTATGCACCTGAGCGTAATCTGTCAGAGAGGAAGAACCTGATGTGGTAGAAATGGCAAGGAGTATGATGCAAGCTAAGGGTCTTCCTACTCATTTTTGGGGCGTAGCAACAAAGAAGCAGTGTACATTCTGAATTTGTCCCCTCAAAAGCAAACAGTGATCAAACACCCTATGAAGCATGGACAGGTAGAAGGCCAACGGAGAGTCACTTAAAAGTATTTGGTTGTATAGCGTATGCTTTGATCAAAACATATTCTCAGAAATTTGACAAAAAATCTGAGAAATATATTTTTGTTGGCTATTCTTCTGAGTCTAAAGCATACAAGCTATATAATCTTGTGAATGGCAAGATAACCATCAATAGAGATGTGGTTTTTGATGAAGTTTCTGCGTGGGATTGGGGAGAAGGTAAAGTACAAGAAGGTATTACCCTGGAAGTTCCTTTGGTTGAAAGGGATGAGCAAGAATTACAACCTCCAAGTTCTCCTCATAGAAGCTCTTCACCAGCACCTTCTGAGGAGAGTCCAGCTGCTCCTCTGCCCAGAAGGTCAGGGAGGAATAGGAGGCCAAATCCTAAATATGTTGATTATAATACAACTTGCACCTTTGCTTTATTTGTTACAGATCCTATTTACTTTGAGGAAGCTACAAAGCAACCTAAGTGGTGCAAAGCAATGGAGGAGGAGTTGTTGTCCATCCAGAAAAACCAAACTTGGGATTTGGTAGACCTTCCAGAAGAGAAGAATGCGATTGGTTTGAAGTGGGTGTACCGCACTAAGTACATTGCTGATGGAACAATTCAAAAATACAAGGCTCGACTAGTTGCAAAGGGTTATGCTCAAGAACAAGGTGCCGACTTTGATGAGACCTTCTCGCCCGTGGCTCGCTTTGAAACTGCTCCACGTGCTTGGTATAATAAGATTGATGCTTTCTTCGCTGCAAATGATTTTCAGAGAAGTGCAAGTGAGCCTACCCTTTATTTCAAAAGACAAGGCTCTATAGATGACAGAAAGAGTACTTCAGGTCAAGTATTATTTCTTGGTTCGGGAGCAGTTTCATGGAGTTCTAAGAAACAGGACACTGTGGCTTTATCTTCTTCAGAGGCTGACTACATGGCAGGGACTTCTTCAGCTTGCCAAGTGGTATGGCTAAGGAAGTTACTAGCAGATTTCGGGCAAAAACAGATTGGTGCAACTGAAATATTCTGCGACAACAAGTCAGCTATAGCGATGTCCAGAAATCCAGCTTTCCATAGTCGTACAAAGCATATAGATGTGCGCTATCATTTCATTCGTGACCTGACTACAAAGGGTGAGGTTGAACTAAAGCATTGTCGAACAAATCAACAAGTTGCTGATATACTGACCAAGGCTCTCCCTCCAGCCAAGCATGAGTATTTTAGAAAGAAGATGGGGATGACAAGTTTTGAAGCAAGGGGGAGTGTTGAATGATGCTTCAACGGTTTACACGTTGTTTCCTAATTTTCAGCAAGTAGCAGTTAGTTGTGACTTGTGAGTCAAGTTAGTTTCTCTTTCCTATTTTTAGGCAATAAGGTGTTAGTCATGTCTCAGTTAATTGCTAAATTTCAGTTGAGTTTGTTTGGTTAGTCCTATTTATTCTGATGTGTATTTCAGTTTTGAATGCAATGAATTAGAGTTTCAGATTCTCCCTCTGTTTATTTTTTATCTGCTCCAACAATATGTATTACTTGAACTAGATCTAGCAATTTCTTATCCCACCTGATAACCCGTCCGAAATTTATGGGTTTTGAATACGATTTTCCCAACTAAAACCCGAAATATACCGAACCCAAAAATTAGTGGGTTAAATTTGACCCGCCCGTTTGACTCGAAAAATTAATTTCTAAAGTCTAATTTATTAAAATTTGTGACTTTTCATTGTAATTTTTAACTATTAAACTATAAGCCAACTTATTTATTTGTTATTTCTCTAATTTAAGTTAAAATAGTTACAATAATCTATCATTACTAGAGGATAACCATTGTTGAGTTACTCTTAATATTATAATTTTGATGCAAGACAAAAATAGATAAATAAATATGGCTAATAGAAGAAAGATATGAATTGATCATTATGATAATATTTGATATATCATCTTGATAATATTTGATATGAATTGATCAATCATGATAATTGGGATCCATGACATCTAAGGATACAAATTGATTTGATCATTAAGATAACTTATATACAAATGTATGTGGGGGTGTGCTAAAATAATACAAGCACAAGTATCATGATTCTTTACATGTCTACATGCATATCTTTATTGATTAATTATATTTTTATGTGCAACTAAGTTGATTTTTTACATGCATATATTTATTATTTAACAGCATGATATACATATATATGCATGTCAAATATATACTCGTACATATGCAAGGTCATGAGAAAAAGTGCAATAAATGTATTTCTTGATCGATTTGACATCTCACAAAGATAATGATTGCTTGCTTTATACATACAAGTTTGAAGTGATTATGCAAATCAAGTCTCACCATTATTAATTGATCATACTTATCATCTTGCAATACATTTACAAAAAATACATGGGATACATATATATTTGCATATCAATTATGATTTATAGGGATAACTCATCAAGAATTGAGATTATCTTGGCATATCACTTACAAGGATGACTCCCACACCTCTTGCCAATATCAAGTTATTATGTTTTGCTCTTGGAGATCATGCATATCAAGGATGAAGAAGTTGCCGAATTCGGTGGATTGAGTCTTGGCCATTCAACCCTAAAGACCACTATATATACAAGGAATTCATGGTCACTCAAGACACAAGAAACAAGACAAGCATACTACTCACTTGAGCGTTATTTCATACTATTGTTTGTGAGATCACCAAAGAATTATTGTATTACATTTCTACTTTCCATTTGAGCCAAGAGTATTAGGGTGAGGACTAGGAGTTGAGAGGAAGACTCCTCCCACACTTAATTGAGAGGTGATATTAAGTGGTGGGTTAGATCTTGAGAGTAGAGGAGGCTCTAAGATTGTCTACGGTTCATCCTAATAAGAGCTCGAGATTCAATCCTAGAGTTGGAGAACTCTAGGCGGTGACGCATCCATTGGGAGGAACATCGTTAACAACCACCGTGTCATTTATCATTTATTTTCCGCACTTTATTTCCGCAATTTAATTTCATATTTAAATTTACGCATCTTATTTTAATTAAATTTTTGTTTGTAATTACCCTATTCACCCCCCTCTAGGGTAATCTTATCTTTCAATTGGTATCAGAGCCTAACCTATTTGCGTGACTTAACCGTCTATAGGAACGATCATGGCTTTCTTAACACAAATATGGAGGGTAGATCACCGTTAGACCACCTCTTTTGCGGAAAAGATTTTGGTTATTGGAAAAATGCTATGCGTATATTTATTGAATCCACTGATATGGAACTTTGGAGGATTATTGAAAAAGGCCCTTATGTTGTCCCAAAGATTAGAAATAAAGAAAACGAATTAGTGGATAAACCCGAAGAGGAATATACTAATGTTGAATGGGAAAAACTCTCAAAAAATTCTAGGGCAAAACATATTCTTTATTGTGGCTTGGATCCTAACGAATATAATCGTATTTCTGCTTGTGATACAGCTCAGGAGATTTGGAACAAATTGGTGGTGACATATGAAGGTACGAGTCAAGTAAGAGAAACTAAGTTGAACATGTACGCATCAATATGAGTTGTTCAAGAGGGAGCCTAGTGAGTCAATCAAAGAAATGTTCACACGATTCACCGACAACACCAACAACCTAAAATCCCTGGGCAAAGAATACACAAAAGAAGAACTGGTGAGAAAAGTGCTCCTGCCTTCCCAAAATAAATGGGGTCCCAAAGTTACCGCTATAGAGGAGGCACAAGATCTCAAGAAGCTTTCACTAGATGATCTTTTGGGAAAACTTCTTACCCATGAGATACATCTAGCCGAAGAAGAGAAGGAAGCATCCATCAAGAAAGGTATCGCCCTAAAGGCCGCCAAAGAGAATGATGACTCATCCGAAGAAGAAGGAGAAAGTGAAGACAATAACGACCCCCTTGCCTTGGTGGTTCGAGGTCTTCGAAAGATGGCCCGAATGAAGAAGTACAATTCCAAAGAGAATAAAAACAAGGGATCCTCATCAAAGAGAAGTGAAAAAGCTCCTAAAGGTAAGTCCTCCAACTTTAATAAAAATGAAACTAATAATGTTTCTTGTTATGGATGTAGTATGTCAGGGCATATGATAAAGGATTGCCCATTACTTCAAAAGTTGGAAGAATACCGCAAACTTAAACCAAAGAAAGACAAAAAGAAGGCTATGGTCGCCGCTTGGAGTGATAGCGACTCAAGTGACAATGATAGCGATGAGGAGTATACGGCCAACTTATGTCTAATGGCCAAAGAAGGAATGGACAATGATGAAACCGAGTACGAAAGCTCGGATGAGGTAGAACTCTCTCCCCTTCATGAATACTCTAAAACTGAATTAATTGAATTTTTAATCGAGTGTGCAAAAGTAGAAGAAAAACAATCATCTAAAATTAAAGAATTAAAAAGAACGATACAAGAATTAAATGAAAAAAACTCCACCTTAGAAAAGGAGAATAACAATTATTGCAAGAGGATAGAAAATCTTGAAAAAGAAAAATGTGACTTACAAAATAAATGTGACAATAATAAACAAATAATTTTAAAATTTACAAAAGGACAAGAGAATTTAGACAGGCTAATTTGCACTCAACGAGCATCATTTAATAAAGAAGGGATTGGATACAACCCATCGAGTAAAAAGAAAAATTATAATAATTTCTTTAAACCCTCATCACATAAATCAAGTTCAAGCAAGTGTAAATATTGCTTAAGAAATGGGAATCATGCATATTATTGTCATTATAAAATTTCAACACCTAAAATTGTTCAAATTTGGGTTCCGAAAGGAACTAAACCCCCTAACATGATTTCTAGTAATTGTGATGCAATTTTCAATGTCAAAGGAAGTAGAAGGGTTTGATGTTTTGTTTTGTAGGTGCCCTTGAAATCCAAGGAAAAGCTATGGTACCTTGATAGTGGATGCTCAAGACACATGAGTGGAAATCCTTCACTATTCTCCGAACTTAAAAGAGAATTTCATGGAACCGTCACCTTCGGAGACAAAAGTAAAGGATATAAAGTAGACAGGAAAAGTACATCAGGGACTTGCCAATTTCTTGGACAATGCCTAATATCATGGCACTCAAAAGCAAAATTTCGTAGCTCTATCCACCGCGAAAGCCGAATACATCGCCGCCGGCGCATGTTGTGCACAACTCTTGTGGATAAGACAACAACTTCGAGACTTAGGTATGAACTTCAATAATGTCCCCATCAAGTGTGACAATAAAAGTGCAATCAACATAACCAAGAATCCGGTTCAACATTCTCGAACTAAACATATCGAGGTACGTCATCATTTCATTCGAGACCATGTTGAAAAAGGTAATGTCACTCTTGAATTTGTACCAACAGATTTTCAATTAGCGGACATTTTTACTAAACCTCTTGGTGAAGATCGATTTAATTTTATTCGCCAAGAACTTGGTATGATGAACATGGATGCATTTGTTGAGGGGGAGTATTCCCTTAATTGTTAATACATTGGACATATTATTATATTTCTTTATTTTTTATTTTTCCTAATGTTAAATCTTGACAAATTAATTGTCATGATTTCTCATATGGATTGTTATATATAAAAATTACTGAGCACTTGAGTTGGAGTTAATTAATAAATAATTCTCTCCCACTCAAATTCACATGAGAATCATTTTGTATAAATTTTCTTTTTCAATACTTCTTTTAATTTGATCTCATTGCCAATTTTTTGGTACGTGTATTGAGCAACTTTTTTTGTACACGTATACTTGCATAGTGCATACTTGCAACTTATATTCTTGATCTCATTTTCCTCAGACGTGTACAATACCCTTTTTATTGATTCAAAATCTTCCATTTTTTTGGGGATTTTTTATTGATTTTCAATCCTCCAACATATTTTCAATTCTCTTCCTTACTTCCCTTTTTCTCATATATTATTCTTTCCCTTGCTTTAGCAATCACATTGATTCCTTTTTCATTTTCTTAACCTTGATTTTTTGTCCCATGTGAGCTCAAACATTTTACTATCTACTCTATGCATCTACTATATATTGAATAAGAAGACTTGATTATATTTATTTTTGGTTGATTCATATCTCTTTCCCTTCATATATATCTTTTTGATGCAATACAAAAAGGGGGAGAAAAATATACATATCTAAAGGGAAAAACAATAGGGTTTTGTCTCACATCAAAAAGGGGGAGATTGTTGAGTTACTCTTAATATTATAATTTTGATGCAAGACAAAAATAGATAAATAAATATGGCTAATAGAAGAAAGATATGAATTGATCATTATGATAATATTTGATATATCATCTTGATAATATTTGATATGAATTGATCAATCATGATAATTGGGATCCATGACATCTAAGGATACAAATTGATTTGATCATTAAGATAACTTATGTACAAATTTATGTGGGGGTGTGCTAAAATAATACAAGCACAAGTATCATGATTCTTTACATGTCTACATGCATATCTTTATTGATTAATTATATTTTTATGTGCAACTAAGTTGATTTTTTACATGCATATCTTTATTATTTAACAGCATGATATACATATATATGCATGTCAAATATATACTCGTACATATGCAAGGTCATGAGAAAAAGTGCAATAAATGTATTTCTTGATCGATTTGACATTTCACAAAGATAATGATTGCTTGCTTTATACATACAAGTTTGAAGTGATTATGCAAATCAAGTCTCACCATTATTAATTGATCATACTTATCATCTTGCAATACATTTACAAAAAATACATGGGATACATATATATTTGCATATCAATTATGTTTTATAGGGATAACTCATCAAGAATTGAGATTATCTTGGCATATCACTTACAAGGATGACTCCCACACCTCTTGCCAATATCAAGTTATTATGTTTTGCTCTTGGAGATCATGCATATCAAGGATGAAGAAGTTGCCGAATTCGGTGGATTGAGTCTTGGCCATTCAACCCTAAAGACCACTATATATACAAGGAATTCATGGTCACTCAAGACACAAGAAACAAGACAAGCATACTACTCACTTGAACGTTATTTCATACTATTGTTTGTGAGATCACCAAAGAATTATTGTATTACATTTCTACTTTCCATTTGAGCCAAGAGTATTAGGGTGAGGACTAGGAGTTGAGAGGAAGACTCCTCCCACACTTAATTGAGAGGTGATATTAAGTGGTGGGTTAGATCTTGAGAGTAGAGGAGGCTCTAAGATTGTCTACAGTTCATCCTAATAAGAGCTCGAGATTCAATCCTAGAGTTGGAGAACTCTAGGCGGTGACGTACTCCATTGGGAGGAACATCGTTAACAATCACCGTGTCATTTATCATTTATTTTCCGCACTTTATTTCCGCAATTTAATTTCATATTTAAATTTACGCATCTTATTTTAATTAAATTTTTTGTTTGTAATTACCCTATTCACCCCCCTCTAGGGTAATCTTATCTTTCAACCATATTTTATTATGTATATTGTACTAAAGTAGTATTTAGAGACCATTTTTTTAAAGAAAAAATGGAAAAGGTCGCAATCATAACCCGTTTGGTTGACCCGAAACTAATATACGACCGACCCGGAACTCTCTAGCCAGAACGAATTGATTTTAACCAATCCAAACTTATTCAAACCTTACACAATTCCCAAAAAAAATCTTCTCTAAAAACATAATTCCCCAAAAAAAGCATCATAAGTTATCCAAACTAATCCAATTTAATCCAATCCAATCCAATCCAATCCAATCTAATCTATCTAAACTTAATTTTAACCAATCCAAAGAACGGGGTTTCCGGACTTTAACTTGAACATAAAATTTGAGAGATATTTAAATACTCATGTGGAGTGGTTGCTGATGTATGTACTTAACTCATATCTAATTATGTATTGAACATACTCATTTGACATGTATTACATACATACCACTCGTACCATTAAATTAATTAGGCAAAAGAAACGACATATAGAAGAAAGCTTCAACCTAACATTGGACACTTCTTAATCCAACATTGATGTAAAATTATTGATTAGGTTTTAAATGCCTTTATTATGTAAGCATCAAATTGCATGTTAATTATCATTAATGTTAGAACAAAATGAGTGCAGAAGTACTGGCTCCTTCATGGCCAGAAAGCAGAAGAACAAAATGAATTGAATGACAGTATCTGGTTGGCAATTTTGTTTCTATTATGTCATGATATATAAAAACAATTATACAAATCTCAACTTTACTGGTCAATAAAAGTTATATATTGTGAACTTTTCGAAAAATAGTGCTTACAACTTACAAGTAGTTGACTTTCTCAACCAATGCCAAGAGGCATCACGTCAGAAATTTTTGAAATTACTCCCTTTCTATATTAATTATTCAAATATCCTTTTCTTACTAAAATTTTTTCATAATATATTTTATCAAAAAATTACAACATTACATTTTTATGATAATATTTTTCGCGATGAATCCAATGACAGAATTTTCTTACACTAAAACGTTGTATATGCTGAGAAATTAATAACACTAAAAAACATCTAATATATATGGAACTTAAGAAATATTACATATTTTAAAGCACTTTAACAATAATACTAGTACAAAAATGATAGATTATTAATACTCCCTTCGTTTTATATTAATTGTCATAATTTTGACTTTAACGGTATTTAATGTCACTATTTAATTGATAATTTCTTACATAATATGTTATTAACAGTTACAATATTATAGCCTAATGATATTTTTTTGTTACGAATCTAATGTTGGTAATTTTGTATAATAACTCGTTATATATATTGAGAAATTAATTTATCAATATTTTAAAATTTTAATTGCATGATTTTCAATAACGACAATTAATATGGAAACAGTGGGAGAGTAATGTTTTTCAATTTTGTGTAAATGTAACAAATTTTAAGGTGGATTTGCTTGGTTTTTGATTCTTTGGAAAATGACGACTTTCCTACCAAACAATGAGGCAAATACCCAATGTTAAAGGCAAAGAGCAATTGAGATCGACGGGCTCAAAATTAATTATCGAGAAAAAGCCAGCTTACCCAATTCAATTTCCCCATGCATGAGATCGTATTTAATTGTCAAATGACTCAAATCTACACATAATTATATAAAGTGGGCTCAACAATATGGCCATAGTATAATCCCCTTTTACACAATGAGTAATGATATATGTATTGATGTATTGATATACGTTGGTTACCTAAAAAAATTATCAATGAAACTTTAACCAAATAAACTCGATTTATTAGGTATATTTCAGACACTTTTTTAAAATTTAAAAATTATGGATAAAAAATATCATTTTTATATATTTTATATGTACTGTAGTTATGAAAGCCAATTGTATCATTTTTTTTAATTTAATATGCAAATATATAGGTAGACTGAATATGACATGTCTGATGAGCATAAAATATTATTTGTCCGCTATGTTATGGAAGAACCGTAAAATTGTGTATAGGCCCAATCTGGTGTGATCGGCCCAAGAGGGATGTCCCTGACTCAGTCTTGATCTATTCTAACCATATTAGTTGATTTGGATATTTAGTTGGTAGACCGAATATGACGTATATTCTTATTGGAAACAAGGATCCCTTGGCATGCAATGATGTTAGGACGTATCTCCTTCAATCTCCAAGCAAGAATTTTAGAAATGCACTTACAAATAGTATATGTGAAGATACATTATTACTACAATAATTTTGGTTCCCAAATTAATGGAGTAATTCAAGAAATATAGGTCTTTCAAATGCACATGGGAAGGTTACCTAACCTAATTAACACAATGTCCCCATATCACCAAATTAATGTATGAGTAGGACATCGAGAATCCTTTGAATTGGCCTTGCATGTTTTTTTAGCATACGTGTTTAAACATTTATCATCTACTTACTTTGTTTCATATTAATTATTATCTATATGTCAATCAAATATATATTACATAAAGTAGATGAAGAAGTATGGATACTATTAAAAAAATGGGGTAAAATAATTAAAAGTGAGATAAGTATGATAAATTTATCCTACATCACAAAAGTACAGAATTTTAATCCGTGAATAATTAGTAATAAGTAAAAAAAGAATAAGCCCTTTAAAACGCACCATGATACTCTACAAAAATACCCTAGTTATATGTATCATATTTCTAATTAAAATGTTATTTTCCTAGATTGACTAATCAAATGAAAAGCTAGGTACTGTCTTTTTGTGAATTATTTAATATAAATACAGAAAAAGTTGCACAAAACAACTTTGAGGGAAACAACACCCCTTGTTCTAAGAGACAACTAATCATTTCAGTTTTGATCATTAGAGTACACTTTATTCTCATAAGCACAATAGTTATTACTCCCTCCGTCCCAAATTAGTTGACATTTTAACAAAATTTTAACAGTTAACTACCATAAATCGCAATTAGTTACAATATGAAATTACTGTTATTAGAAAGATACTTTACTAAAAATAACAATGGAGGTAATTTCATATTGTAACTCATTATAATTTGTGAATAATTAATGGTCAAAATTTAGTCAAAATGTCAATTAATTTAGGACGGAGGGAGTATAATATGTTACATACTATCTCCGTCCCAAAATATTTGTCCTTTTACCTAATTTCTTTGTTCCAAAATATTTGTCCAATTTACAATTTCAATAACTGTAATTACTTTTCTACCTTAATTAATAAATTCATTTTTCATTTGTAACAATTCCAACAACTATTATCTTCAATTAAAGTAGGGGTATTTTGGGTAAATTACAAACTTTTCACCTCAATTCTCAATATACATTGGTCTTCTGAAGTTAGGTAAATAGACAAATATAACAGGACGGAGGTAGTAAAATTTATAAAGTACCCTCCACGTACATTCCTATTTATTTATCATTTTAGAAAATTGAGGAGGTATCAAAAGATAAATTAGTTAGTCAGAAAAACTACTCCCTCCGTTCTTTTTATTTGTCAATCACTTTAATTTTTGCATATAATAAATTTTAAAACTTTGACCATTAATATTTCAACATATAATATTTTATTATAAGAAAATATTAGCATTAGACTCGTAACAGAAACTACTATCATAAGACTACAATATTGTAATTTTTTGATCAAATAATATGTTATAAAAAATTCTCAGTCAAAGAAGGATATTGAAGACCGTGTAACATTTATTAGCCGACAATTATTACGAAACGGAGGTAGTATAAAATTACTTAAATTGAAAAAATGTAATCATTAGAGATGAAGAATACGAATGTAAATTTTTTATCTGAAAGAAAATACAGATTTCAATTTGTTAAAAATTATATTGAGATATAAAAGGACAAATAATTAGAGACAAAAACAGCTAGCCAAATGGATAAATTAGTGATACATAGAGTAATAAGTAATTGCACTTCTTACTGATACCTTTGATTAGTTGGTAACATTGTTTGCCAATTAAAAGAGATTAAGTGAATGATTAATTTGGATATTAGCAGTAACTTGAGGCTTAAAACACTACCTGAATTTGACTGTCTACTGTCACTGGCTGGAGTATAGTATTTTATTAACTACTGTGATTAGAGATAATGCTTGTATTATGTATAAAGGATGTTTTTAAGCCAAGGAAAGTGTTGATGTATGACATTTCTTACCCTCTAATCCGCAATATTAGGCATAAACTCATATCTAATCACCCATAAAAGTGTAAGTTTCCACGACACCTGTTGTTTCAAGTAATTTTACATTATTCCTCTTAAATAAGATTTTAAGTTCAAGTTTTGTCAAAAAAAAATAAAATAAAATAAAACTTTTACCACAATTGATTTTTTTTTTTCAATTATGAATTTATCATGAATTTCAATCTTTTAAAAAAATTATGTATCAATAAATACGAATAGTTGTTGCAACAAGTTATTTTGATCAATATACTACTTATTTCACATTTTAAAGTAGAATCGACTACAGTAAAATCTCACCTGTAACCCTTTATAGTTTATACTACTTATAGGCCCTGTTCTTTTCTGCGGTTGGCAAACTGCGGCGCCACAGCCTACCGCAATTTGCCACAACCCGCCACATTTTACCGCAAATCATTACTTTTCTCTCTCCTCGCTTTTCTCCTCTACTTTTTACATCTTCTCTCCTCACCTACCCTACATACCAATAACCCACCACAATTTCACCATACCCGCCACAATTCCACCACACATGACCACACCATTCCGCAAAATACCGCATAAAAGAACAGGGCCTAAGTTTGTGAATAAAAAGAAGGGAGATTCTACCATAATTGAAAATATTTTCAACTATGGTAGTTGAAATGTATAATTACCCTTAATTTTATTATTAAAATTAAAATTAATATATATATTCATCATAGGACTTGTTACAATAAGTAAATCTATATGTTAAGTTATAATTGTTTACAAAATTGAATGTTTTTAAGGAAATTCTACTATAATTGACTTTTTTCAACTATCGTAGTTGGAAAGTGAAAATACCATTAACTTTACCATAAAAATTCAAAATCAATGTACGTTGATCAAAGTAACTTGATACAATAATTAACAATATTTAGGAGGATATAAATCTTTTTAACAAATATGATTTATTTTTGATAAATGAATGGTATAAAATTTTCAATTACCATAGTTGAACAACTATGGTAGAATTTTCATAAAAAGAATTGCTTGGAGAATTACTTGTGTCTCTTTATATATAGGCCAACAGTTAACTCAAGCACTGATAACATAGGCAACGTAAAAAAAAATGTAGACTTCACTTAACTCGGATTTTTATGATAATTGGAGTACAGGATAAATTAAGGTTTTCGTTTTTTAAAATTCTACCATAGTTGAATTTATTTTCAACTATGGTAGTTGAAAATTTTATACCATTCATTTGTTAAATATAAATTATATTTTTTACAAAGATTTATATCCTCCTAAACATGGTTAATTATTGTATCAAGTTACTTTGATCAACCTATATTGATTTTGAATTTTTATAACAAAATTAATAGTCTTTTCACTTTTCAACTATGATAGTTGGAAAAAAAAGTCAACTATGGTTGAATTTCCTTTGAAATATTCAATTTTGTAAAAAATTATAAGTTAACATATAGATTTACTTATAGTAACAAGTCCTATAATGAATGTATATATTAATTTTAATTTTTTATGACAAAATTAAGGACAATTATACATTTCAACTACCATAGTTGAAAATAAATTCAACTATGGTAGAATCTCCCTTTGGTTTTATGAATATGGCGATATTCTTACTGTTTTTATCTCGTTTCATGAAGGGCAAAGAGACCTTGTCGACACCAACCTCAATATCAAGTGTAAAGGTGTAATCTCCATAATTTTATAGGATAAGGATAAAGGATGCATATCAAAACATCCATGGCAATCATACTCTCGAAATATTAGTCACATTCTCTATTTTTATATATTCAAAAAGATTATAGTGAAATGAATAAGTCTACGAGCGTATAGTAGATCAACTTTATTTAGATAAAATAGATATGTTTGTTCTTTTATATGGATGGTAAGTTGTGGATGTGAATAAATTAATATGATAAAATAGGAAAGTAATGTAGGTAACTGCAGATAATACGGATATTAACACAGAAAAAAAAGGAGGAATTTGACCATGTTTTGGGCCGAAACTTAACTTTATCTCCTTTTTTAACAATGTTTATGAGTGGCAGTAGTGCTTATAGTAAACATCACTTATTGATAGAGTATGAATCTCACCTTTTCAAGAGGTGCGAAAGTCAAATCTAAGTTGTCAATCTCACAAATATACACTCTTATCCATAGAATCAGAACACAAAAAGCAGCATAAGTGCATCAAATTCATGCTCAAAGATGATTAATCCATGATATAATTCTTCTACCATAAACGTATTAGTAACAGAGTACACTATCAAACTTCCATTCTTTCTTTTTACACATCTCATCAGAAATGAGATTATAAACTAAGATTAACAGCATTAACCAAATTAACAACTTAATTGTTCTCCCTATCTATTCAGTAGTAATTGATGCATCAACATTAACATCGATCATCAACAACAACAACACCAAAGAAGAAAAAAAAGGGGCAAATTTTCCTAACAGAAGGATGTAATTAAAGTCATGAAAATTCACAGAATACCTTAATAATTAACCTCATTTTCGATTCAGATTATCAGTCATTAATCATTATCAAATCCTACACCCAGATGAAGAATATGATAATGATTATTTCTTCATCATTTCATACCCAATTCTTCGGGTTCGTGTTTGGATTCTTCCTCTTCTGGGAAGCAAAACCAGAGACTCTGCAATGTCGGAAGCACTCTTACAAGACCCCATTAACAAACTCCTCCCTCCGGATTTCCAACTCCCCCCAAACACGTCCTTATCCACCGCCGCCGCTTCCTCCGCCACCTCCGCCGCCGTCCCACCGCCGCCGACGCCTTTGGAGCATTCCACGAGGGCGGTGAAGAAAGGATCCTTCTCCATCCCCCTCCGAGTGGCATTCTCGTAATTACCCTTCCGGCCAGGCTTCGCCGCCGCAGGCGGCGGCAGCGGGAGGTGGTTTCCGGCGAGTTTCCGATCGGTGGGGAGAATCATCTGGGTGTTCTTGGGTATTCCCGGGATGGACTCCCAGGAGAAGGGGACTCCGCCGCCGCCGGCGGTGTAGCGGGGGAGAGGGGTGGCGGGGCTCGGCGGAAGGGAGTCGGAGGACGCGGAGGACGCGGAGGAGGAGGCGGAGGAGAGGGAGTGGGTCCGCCGTGACGACGGCCATCTGGGTGTTGTGAAGATCGAGGATTCTGTTTGGGTTGTGATTGATCTTGTCATTTTTTTTAAGGAAGAGTGAAGAAGATCAGTGAAAGAAGAAGAAGATATGGTATGTATGCTCTGTTTTTTTTTGTTGTTTTGTGAAAATGGTTTGTGAGTTTGGGTTCAAATATTATAGGGGGAGAAGACTTGAATTTGCAGCAAGTTTTGGGACCCAGAAATAAAGGGAAAAGTGGGGGGTGGTGGATGGTTTTTATGGGAATTATGGATTGTGTAAGGGACAATATAATGAAAATTTTCAATATTTAAATGGGGGTTTATTTTATTTGATTGGCAATGGTTGTAATGTAATTAGAGTTTTCAATCTTTGATATGACCCGAACCTGTCCGGAAATTTTGGATTTTGGACACTATTTTCTCCACCCGAACTTGAAATAAACAAAACTTTAAAAACTCAACAGTTAGCGAGTCAAACCCAACCTGTCCGTTTAAGCCATAAACTTTATTTTTTAAGTTCAAATATATTAGAATTTGTAATTTTTCATTGGAATTCATGACTTTAAACTATAATATTCATTTGTTCTTTCAAGAATTTAAGTTGAAACAATTACAATAAACTATCATTAATAGAAGATAATCGTATTTTATTATGTATATGATATGAAACATAGTATTTAGAGGTAAATTTGTTTAAAGAAAAAGCGAAAAAAAGGTCTCAGTCATAACTCATTGGGTAGATCCAAAACCGAAACTCATCGTTCATATTTATCCGAATCCGAAATATACCTAATCCGTATTTACCCAATCTCAATATGCGATCGACCCGTAACCTGCCTGCCCGAATTGGCAGGTCTAAATGTAATATTGTGGCGTCATTTTATTTAGTTGTTAATTAGGAATTTTCATTGAAAATTATGGTCAGTCTGTATTCTAAACATTCCATCCACATTAATTGGGGCTTAAAGAAATTAGACAAATTAAAGAGGTTAGGTTGTTGCTTTTCTAGATATTTTGGGGGAGGAGGATTGCAATAATGTAATTTGCATGGTGTGATAATTAATTATATTTTATTGTTTTAATTCAATGCATATGGGTAATTAAAAAAAATTAATAAAATCATCTAGCGAAAAAAGAGAAGAACAATAATACAACCTTTCGTCTCATTACATTTGTTCATCCACCTAAGGCCCCATTCTTTTATACGGTATCGCTGCGGTGCGGTAAGTTGCGGTGTGGTAGAGTGCGGTAAGTTGCGGTTAGTTGTGGTAAGTTATAGTGGAAATTAAAAAGTGGGTGTTGAAATATATTAATTAAAAAAAGGATTGTGGTAAGTTGTGGTGAGTTGCGGTAATTTGCGGTATCGCAAAGTGCGGTACCGTATAAAAGAATGAGACCTAATTTGAGAATACCAATGTGTATTGGAAATTGAGGTAAAAAACTTGTAATTTACCCAAACTACCCCTACTTTAATTGAAGATAGTAGTTGTTGAAATTGTGAAAAGTAATAAATGAATTTATTAATTAGGGGCAAAAAAGAAATTATAAGTGTTGGGATTGTAAATAGGACAAATATTTTGAGATTAAAAAAATAAATAAAAAAATAAATAAATATTTTAAGACGGGGTAGTAAAAGTGTATAACATAGGCCATTGGTTTTGGTTAGATCAAAATGAAACTTTTCATGTTGACCAAAAGTTTAGAGCTGTATGGAAACTATAACAATTTTAATTGGTGAGCTGTTGTTTTTAGTACTCTATCTTTCTTTAGCAAACTTTTCATAAAATCAAATAAGTTTATGTAGATATTAGTAATTTTTAATAGAAGTAGATGAAAGTGGGCAATGCGTAAATTGAGTGTTCAAAAAACATAGCTAAAATAGAATAATATTAGATAAAGTTGAATGCAATAGAATTATGAGTCGTTTATCCTTGCAAAAAAAAAGAAAGTTTTCTATCATCAAGTCTTATAATTAAGAGTATTACGTTCCGAAAGTGAGTTTGTGTGGACACTTTCAATTTTTCAAATGGATGCACTTATAGTGGTTGTCAACCATGACAACCACCGTAAGTAAAATAAATCTTATTTGTACATGTGTCAAGTTTTACATTAACCATTAGCTTTTTTATTTAATATAAATTGTAAAATATATTTTTTAAAATTTTAGTTTATTTTAAAACAAATTTAATATAAATATTTTTCAAAATATGCTTATTTACTATGCAAAAATTTAGATTTAAGATATTTAAATTTTAAAAAATTTCAGAAAATTTATTTTAATTAAGAAAATATATTTTATAATGTTGTACTAAATAAAAAAATTATGTCGAAAATAAAAGTTGACACATGTATGAATAAATATCGTTTTCATTGTGATGGTTGACATGGTTGACAACCACTATAAGTTTTTCCTTTTTCAAATACAATTAATTTAGGCAAAATGAAAACGGTTGCGTAAGGTTTAATTCTTACCTAAATTGTATTTTATTTAGAAAATTAATGGATTATAAAAATATAGGAGGCACAAATGCATATATGAAGTATTAACTTAGTAATGAATCTTAGTAAACTTATTTGTTTCTTTAAAAAAACTAACCTTTACAAAGGTAAATGAAAATTAAATGCAGCATACCATGCAACTAACATTCAATCTCCAATTATGTGGTTTAAATCTATGTAACTCTACTGATTTTATGTTATTATATGGTCAACATTTAGAAAGAAAATCATATCATTTATATAGACGAAGAGTATAAACATGATATTCGTAATTTGAATATTGTAGTCTATTCATATGTACTTGATTTTGTTTTGTGGAATTATCTACCAGAAATATTAGATGAATGTAACTAAACCTTTTATAGTAAATTAAACTTTAAATTACTTAAGTTGTTAGAAAAATGGAAGTTTCACTAAAAGTGTGAAACCCTAAAAGAGTAAACATAACCAACGCACTTAATCACATATTTTTAATCTTCACAAATTTTAATTTTAGGGTATGTTTGGTAGGGATGAAAATTATTTTCTAGAAAATGGTTTTTCTATTTTCTGGTGTTTGGTGAACGAAAAATGAAAAAAAAAAGAATTTTCCAAGAAAATCATTTTCCCCCACCACTTTGTAAGTTATTTTCTTAATTCCAATATGATGAAAACCATTTTCTATCTCTCTCCCCTGCTCTCTATATTCTCTCTCTCTCTGTTTAATATTTCTATCTATATCTTCTTTCTCATTCTCCCTCTCTACCACTCTCTCTCACACACCCATTTGAATATATCTATCTCCTTATTGTCACCAAGTGAAAATTATTTTCTAGGAAAATCATTTTCTTGTGTACCAAACACGAGAAAATATCAAATGAAAATTCATTTTCTAAGAAAATCAATTATAAGAAAAACAATTTTCCTAGAAAACCATTTTCCTTAGCACCAAACGCACAATGAGATATATTACTTTAGTCATTGGAGACAAAATTCATGTGATTATAAGAATCATAGGAAATAAGAGGAAAAAGTTAGATGAAAGAAACAAAACATGATCTCCTAACCCTAGTATTCACCTAGATTAGGAACCTTTAGTCACATGAATATGATTTTACGTTTAAAAGTTTGCATAACATTTGAAGTGTCCATTTTCTTGTTTTAGCTTCACTTTAGAGATTGTTTCTTATAGTGTTTTTTGGTAACTAATTAACAAAGGGTTTTTGCTACTGTTTAAAAGCTTTTTTTTTAAAAAAAATTATATCGTGGCCATATAATAGATTACTGATAATGTCTTATATAAAATTGTCTCATTAGGAATTGTTAGCATCAACTTCACACTCACAAAATAATATCAAGGTCGGAAGGGTAAGAAAAGCAAGATCAAGCTAGGCACGATATTTAGCATGTAAAGTTTTGAAATTAGAAAACAAAAAAAGTCATGAATGATGTTACTATGTTTTATGTACTTAGAGTACTACAATATGTGTATTACCATGGTTATTTTAGAGGATTTACTAGGTAAGATAATCCTCACTCTAACCATAATTCTACCCTCATCATATATACTACCCATGAGGATATACACAACCTGCCCTCCAGGAAGCTCTCATCTTGTGATGTGTATTGACTACCCTTTTTATGATAACATTAACCCTAGCCTCCACCTATATATGTTTATATAGGTTAGCTAACACCTAGAACAACCTAAATCATAGAGTAATAGCCCTAGACAACTCACTAAATATCAACCAATATTGATAATCAATACACACAATTACATGTAACAATCAAAATATGAAGAGGCAAACTTCAGACAATATTATGTCTATCAAATCTTCCAGTGTTGAATGTGTTGGGTTATTGGCTGGTTGTCGCCCGTGGGTTTTTCTCCGAGTTCTTCGGTTTCCCACGTAAAATTACTGTCTCACCCTATAACAACTGGCAACAGATCTGAATCCGATCCCTAACAGAATGTAACACTATTAGATTGACCCCAACACTACCAACTATGTTGCCTTCGATCTCTTGACATCAAACTTGGCCTCCTTCGTCTTCTAGACGTGATCACCATCTGAACTGGCCACCTTAATTGGTACATCTCTTAGTGCATTAATCCAAACATGGAGGACGTCGACCTTTTATTTTTTTCTTTCTTGCTTTAATTTATTATCACATACGCATCAGGAATTTAGGGCACATATTTTTCAAAGTGGTAATTAAGATAAAGTTGGATAAAATGAAAATTAATAAATTAAAGTAAAAATTAAAAGCTAGGTTGAGTGTTGAAAATATGAAAAGAATGGTTAAATTGGGTTGAGTTAGGTAAAATAGACCTAAAGAATAGCTCCTTATTGTGAGATATACGTCCGATAACTTACTGGTCAATAATTTATTTGGGAATGATATAAAATTATTCCTCGATTAATTATTAATCATATTAGTATTAGAAAATTATTTTCCGACATGTATAAGAGAGGTGTATTATAGCTTTAATATAAGTTTTAACCTTACTTTTGAAGTTTGGTGCTAATCGGGAGATAAATTCAAACGTGGGAAGAAAGAAAAATAATACATACACGGGTCTTTTTTTTCAACCTACAAAGTTTAAGGTCCTTTTTTTATTCAACCCATAAACTTCAGAGTCCCAAAAATAAACAATGAAAGCCAAAGATTCAAAAAATAAATACTCAATACTTCAGAGTCCAAAATGCAAATAACCCCTAGCTAGTATGACTATATTAATCATCATAGCAAAACGTTCAAAATATCATTAAGAAGTCTATTTGATGACCGGAGCTCTTTCATGAGATGATTTCACTGTAATTATAATTTGTACATAGTTCATATGCAAAATATACAATTGGCCGCATTGAAATATACAGTATGTAGTGCTAACGTATGAAATTTTCATACTACGGCTCTGTCAAATTCATGGGTAAAAAATAGTTGGGTAAAAGTTAAATTTTGATAACATTTGGTAATTTTTGGTAACTTTTGGTAACTTTTGGCAAATTGATATTAATATATCAAAATTAATTTTTTTATTTTTTTAAGTTTAATAATTTTTGGTAAGTTTTGGTAAATTTTGAAAAAATTAGATAAAAACTGATAAATTTGAATAAATTGTATTTACCCATAAATTTGACAGGGCCTACGTACATATGTACCATTCATGCTGTGATCACTATTCACTATTATGTACCATTCATGCTGAAATCAGCGTTTTCATAACCAAATGTGTTGGTAAAAATTAATTACAAACAAAGCATGTAGATCTTTCCACAATTCAGAAACACTATTCTGAAATGACATCGATATGATACTCGTGATCAGTAAGATCCCAAAAATCAAAGGGTACGGTCAAAGAAGCTTCCCTCCTTGTTTTTTTTATGGCAATTAAAATGCACATCAGAAATAGTATAATAATAATAAAGTGGGGAGGTGTTGTCATTAATTATTGGGGGGGACAAAGGAATAATACTAAAGGATCCTATATGATTATATGAATATATGAATATGATATTATACCAAAGTGACTACTGGTAGCCATGCTCAGTAGTGCTAGTGCCATTAATTAGTTCCTAAATTTGAGGGATTAGCTTGCTTGGTAGGAGGATTTTAAGATGCATTTCTGAATTTCTTGATGCAAATTCCCCAAACATAACGCCGATGCTTTAAACATAATCATAATAATACTTTCTATGTTATATATATCATAGGTTAGCCGGCTAGATATAACATGTTGTTTAAAGACTGGGAGCTTATGAAAACATTGTATAACTTCACGACAATGAGAGGAATTCTTGGTTTCAATCTTGTCTACCTCTTATTTATATTTATTTAGATTAAGATTGGTTTGAAATTAAGATTAAAAAAAAAGGATTATGGACATGGGGAACCAGAGGTGGTTTGAATATTGTTAATGGAGGAGTAAAATTATTAAAATTGTGTTAGGCATATAGAATATGCTTAAGTATTTGAAGTTCTTTGTTTACCCGCATTAAAAAAAATGTAGAATAATATAATATTTGGTTCAACCTTAATTTACTTTCCAAATTTGGTAGTGTGGTTTTATTGCTATGTCAATAAAATTAAACAAATTTTCACTATACTTGTCGACATACTATTAATCAGTAATTAATCATATGAAATTTATATAAATTTGTCAATTTTCTTTTCACCAACGTGTAGATGGTGGTCTACTACGCACACGACCACCATGCATCATTGTCCCACGTGTTTTGAAATGAGTTACTTGCATAATAAATAAGTTTTTCCTGATGAGCTGGAACTTGGGCTGCATGAGTAAGTGTAGGGTGTGAGACCACTTTATTTTATGGTCTCAGGTTCATAAATGAATTTCTATTAAATGAATATAGAATTATATATTTGACACTAATTAATAAAATATTAATATTTCGATTCACAAGTAAGCTATTATTTAGGGTAAGAGGGGATCATCTCATGCTCTATATAAATAGAATGTACGTCATATGATCTCTAGAAATACACACTTTTCCTAAACATCAAATTACATTCTCGATCACTTGATCTGTAATAATACTAGGTATTTCATGGAGCATCAACCAAGATTGATCATGTTATTGAGTTTTTATGTGTTGTTTAATAAATATGAGATTCAATTTGCACAAACAAGAAACATGTTAGCTTGTACGTACTCACCTTCTCACTTGTCAATAGCATTCTTTCTTGCCGATCGACATCAACTTTGGTTTTATTGTTCATTCGTCAATGTCCATCTACTTTAAAAATTTGAAAAACAACGGACATAAATACACATGTTTCTAAGCATGTCTTCAGACTTGAATGAGTCTGAAGTTGTAAAAGATTTCAAGTTAGACTAAAGAGTTTAAAGTAAAACCAAAAAACCAATACTTTAAAGTCACGTAAGGTATAGAGAGGTTAGTTGTAACAGTTTTATCCTTAAATTTTACGATATGGAGAGACTGGTTCCAATTGATTGATCCAAGGTTTAGAAATCATTTGCCCTACGTACCTACTACTTCCATAGAAAAGAATCACATGAGATTTAATGAGTATTTTTCTTTAGTCCATTACTCTTTCTGTTCAATATTAATTGTTATTTAATAAATATTACACGATTTTCAAAATCATTTTTTGACTCAGTATTTCTTCTCGTATATTTTATCAAAAAAGTTACCACATTATAATTTTATGATAGTAATTGATCTCATGATAGTTCTTTTTCACAGAAGAACATTGTAAATGATGAAAAATTAATGACCAAAATTTTTATAACTTTAACAGATACGTAGATTAAGGTGAATTAATATGGAACGAAACATTTTCCAGCTATCCAAATTATGGCCACGTAAAGGATTTAAAGCCGCCCATGATATCAAAACGCTGGATTTTCATTTCGGTTGTTATAGTAACCAAAAACCCTTATAAATTTGTACATAAAACCGACCACACTGTATGATGACAAACTATGTGCAATTTATTGAAAGAAAAAAAGACCCCCAAATAGAGTCCATGGACAATTTGTCGAAGAGATGATTGACACAGACTAATAACGGTTGAAACAGTTTGAATGAGCAATGTAGGGAGTGTATGTGTTATTGAATTAATCCACCGCCAAAAGTTATAGGGTTGTGGAGATATGCAGATCGACAAAGGGGTTGTATGTCAACTGCATGCGTAAATAATACATGCATTTATTACGTGATTGATGTTGATACGAAGCTTCACCCAAACCTCATGCTTGCACTTCTCCTGTTCATCATATCTTATGCACGTACCCTTGCCCTCAACATAGTAACATAGCTAACCTCGGTGGCTACCTACTGTGTTTTTAACATCTTACTAGCTTGAAATTACCTACAACTGTCGAAATTAAAATATAGGCCCACACTTTATAGGTATTGGACATTACTGAAAAATTGATATTCAATATTCTACTGTTTTTTGATTTATTTCAGGTCGGATAAAATTAAATTCAGGGTATGGTTTGGGTAATAGAAAAAAGAATATGCGTGTGTATATGTATATTTTTATTTTATATATAGGTAAACTGTCTAACTCGTCAGACCCCTCAATGATCCAAAGCTGGGCCCCTCTCCTGCCCGCAACATTTTTCGAAATAGTAAGGGAGAACCGGAGAATGCCCCAGGATTCGAACCCTAAAGATAAGGGATAAAAAGAGGACAATATGTCACTCGAGCCAGAGCTGATTGACATGTATATATGTATATGCACACACATGTGTGTGAGAACCAAGAGAGATTTATTAGCTTTAAAAGCTTCTATTTATGAGTCTTGTCCCTCGACATGGCGTGTATGTGTATTTTGGTGTGTGTGAAGTTTGAGTTTTAATTTAGGGTATACAAAAAACTAATGTAATAATTTGTACATTTTTATTTATAGTCTGTACTTAAATATATATCAAATAAGGCATAGAATAAAGATTGTTTATATACAACTTCAGTGACAGCATCAGTGCATCCTACTATCCAAGCATTAAGAGTGAATGGCTGTCATGTAAACCGTAAATAATAGATATCTGTGTGTATGCGTGTGAGCGTATGCCCGCGTGTGTGAGAGAGATATACTGCGTATACAGTAATACATAAGAAGTAATTTTAGGCCCTGTTTGGCAACAAGCAGGCAGCTGGTAGCTGTTAGATGTTAGCTTGTAGCTGTTAGCTAATAGCTGTTAGGATTAGCTGTTTGACTCTAACTGTTTGGGTTAGCTGATTGTAGAAAAAATGTTAGGTAAAGTAGCTTTTTGTGAAAAGCTAACTCAAGTAACTTACCAAATACCTCAAGTGACTTTTTAACTTTGGTCAAAAAGCTAATAGTTATCCAAAACGCTAAAAGCTACCCAAAAAGTTGGGTAGACAAACACTCCCCTAACAACAAATAAAATAACTCAAAAGTTATTCTTGTGTAAACTATCTCCCCGAGGAGATATATCTAAGCCCCACAACATTCTCCTTTGCCTTTTTTTTTTTTAATGAAAGGCCCAAATACAAAGCAGTGAAGAAGCCCATCCTCAATAAGGCCCAAGGCCACACAAAACAAACAAACAGTCTGACCACCAAAAACAGAAACTGGCCCAAAACAAAATACGAGACCCAGACAACCTAGAAGCTAGGCAAAGCACCAAGAGCAGGCCAAGAATATCCAACTCGGTCAATATCAATGGGGCTGGAGAGGGTTTCCAAGCAGCTTCGTCAGCATCAACGGTCCAACGCACCTGATACAGGGGGGTGTTAGGGTTAGGGTTTAGGGTTATGCTCTCCCTAAAACCCTAAACCCTAGCAAGGAACTTCAGTAGCAAGGCTATATTAAGGTCATGGGGCATCACTTTGAAAAGAAGCTCCCATCCGCGCTTCAGAATTTCCTTAGGAAGTGTTTGGTAAGGGAAATTTTCCTTAGAAAAATGGAGAAAATGGTGGGTCCATCGTGAAAACTTTCCTGAAGTCAACCCGCATTCAAACTGGAGAAAATAAGTCAACCCGGAAAAATTGATCATTTCCACGGGGTTATCGACCAACCAAACGCACCCTTAATTTGGTTCAACTTGAGATCCACATTGGGATGATGGTCAGGGTTGGGCCGATGCTTGATAACATCGATCACCTCCTCCTCAAGATCAACCTCCATTTTGGAGAAGTGGTAATCACAAGCAGCAAGTGAATCGTGATGACAATCAGCTTCTCGTTTGGCTCTTGCTCGATCAAATTTCTGAAAAGATAAATTTTTTGAGTATGGACTTTGAATATGTTTTGTGGAGAAACAAAACAGCTTTGTTTGGTTAAAAGATGTCCTAGACCATGGGGTTAGAACTATATGGATAGATCTTTAGTTGATATAAGTTGGATTTTGAGAATTTCAGCTCTAATTATCTCTCTAAAAGACTAGTTTTAAATCCGTGCAATGTACAGTGTCAATCTATAACAACTAGATACTCATAGCATATTTTGTTACTAGAAATCGATCCCCAAACTTATAGTAACACCACAGTGCAGCTGTTAATAAGAGCTTATTGGTTTTGATCTTTGTTACATATTTTTCATGGATTATGTGATTCCATATTGTTGATTGACCCATTACTCCTTGAGTAACCTATTCATTTTGTGTTTTAGACCATATAATATTCTTATCCGATTTTGGATTAGCAACTATACTTTCAACAGTTACGTAGCCCAAAATGTACGGCCCAGTTTTGTGATAACAGTCAAGCCGTAAACTGATTAAATGGTTGGGCCTAAAAGATCACAGACCAATGCCTTTTTCTTCTTCAGCGTTGAAGTTACTTGATCATTTTGAATCGGCTTCCAATTAGTTTAAATTATGATAATAACTTTTAAATTGAACTAAAAATTGTTAAATACTTGTAAATGAATTAAAAACAACATACTTGGAGAAGAATATTTTACAAGGTCTGACCTTGGTGGGTATTTTGAGACAAGTTAGAAAAGAATGAATTCTTTTTGGCTGATATGGTATGCATATCCAGTTTGGTCCAAAGCTTCTGAGGTTCCTCGATATGCATAACCTCTCTCTTAATATGCTCTATCAAACATAACAAATTCCTACCAGAACCTTATCCTCCAGCTTCTTCCATTCTCTTGCATTCAGGTTACCTTGGATCTCCTTCTGAAGTTTTTTGAAGTTTTCATCGCTCATTGTTGCATTAGTCTTTGTGTAGGGATACTCGATCACATCTCATAGCCCGTGCTGAATCAGGACCACCTTCATCTGCCGCCTACACATTCACATACTTAAACTCCTCGTTCCACCGAATTTGGGAATCTCGCACTTCATGATTCATATATATTCAATTTGTTTGAGTTTGAAGCACATAGATTGGTTATTTAGATCTTCTAACTTGCACTGACAGGGTTTTGGCAATTTGGTGAAAAATTTAATTAATTTATGGCCAATTATCATTTATTGTTAGTTTGCTATCATCAACTAATTAATTGAATGAAAGTTGTTTACAGTAGGTTTAGGTTGTTTTCTGTATTCTACCGTGATTTCTTAAGTCCATTTCTTAAAGATTAACCACACCATATTATTATCTCTCTAATCTCTATCTTTGTATCGACACAGTTTTGGAGACAACAGTAGATTAGTTGCTTGCATA
Organism: Portulaca oleracea; assembly: GCA_029582165.1. NCBI lineage: Eukaryota > Viridiplantae > Streptophyta > Magnoliopsida > Caryophyllales > Portulacaceae > Portulaca > Portulaca oleracea. Next base: position 37,123,014 of record CM055871.1, read on the forward strand.
TAGATCCATGCATGACTATAGCTTGGGTATATAGAGTTAACAATCTGTTGAACTATGCCAAGTTACTCTTGGTATATATATTTCAATCGAGCATGACTCGAACCGATTACTTTGGATCAACGTTATTGGTTCATTGTGGTGTAATTGATTATCATTTTGAGCATATTGAGCGTAGATACGAGGTAGGGTTTGTTGGATAGTTGGTGAAAGGAAATAAATGTATTGTTCGTAATAAATATCCCATGTGGATAGGAAAATATAATTTCTAATTCTTTATAAACTAAAGAGTACTCTTATAAATTTATGAATAAATGAACCATTGGGTTAGGCTGGACTTTTTCTTGTACCGAGAAATGCCCAAACAACAACATTTGCCATTGTTAGAAAAATAAATACAATGTATCCAACAATTAGTTTTTAATATAGTTTTTAATATAGTTTTTTAATTGATAATTTTTTATATAATATTTTATAAATAATTATGATATCTATATTTTTAAGATGGTATTTTTTCTATTACAGGGCCAATGATAATAATTTTAGATAATAAATCTTCATATATGTTAAAAAAAAATATTATATATCAAATATTTTAAAATTTGACAAAACAAATTTAAAATGCGACAAATTATGTGAAACGGAGGACTAGCTAGTACGTAGGTTTTAAATAACTAGCTTTTACTTTGGTGTGGTCAAAAGATAATTAAATATAAGTAGGTTTGGCTGTATGTAATTGCTTTTGGATTAGATTAATTCAAATAAAATGATGAGTTGAAATTAATACGTTGCTATCATTGTTATTACCGACATGAAAACGTCAACATTATTTACTTTTTTTTAGCTTTTACCTGGCTTGTTGGACATTAACAAGGAATCTATTAAATTGGCAGACAGGGTGCATGGAGCGACAAGTAGTATGATACAAGTAAATCATTAATTAATTACTCCATTAATAATCTTCAACATTATTTTTCCAATTCTTTTTGACAACCATCGAAAAAACAAAAACAAATTAGTTACCATTTTTTTGGAGAGGCTATCATTAATCCTAAGTATTGTCGACAACTTACATGTTTTGATCCTTTCTTTTTTTTGTCACTCATTAATTTAATTTTAGCGGTCCTTTTTTCGATTATTAATAATCATAAGATACAACAAAGCGCATATAAAACAGCAAACAATCACTATCAAAAGAAAAAAATTACAACCAAGCTGTTAAATAAAATAATACAGCAAGGACTTTTGCGTATACACAGGCAAACGAAATATTCGCGTCGCAAATAAGATGCAAGATCAATAACTTTAATTTGGTGGATTATCGAGGACTCGCACGCCTATAACTATCTTACAAACAGTTCGTTCAGTCACTTCATTATGTAAAGTTGTTATTTTGTCCAGGATGATTATTTACATTTTTATGAGTATTTTTCAATAGGTATTATATTGTTAATTTGTTAGATGATGATTCATTTTTGAATTGTTATAATATGGATTATGATCTTTTTCATCATAAGTAAAGATATAGAATAATGGAAGATTATTTCATAACAAATTGTCATGATTTTCAAGTAATATCAATAAATTTAAATTAGTTAATTATTTGAAAGTTAAATTTAAAATCTATGTGAGTTCTACAATTATTTTTCAAGGTTTTCATTATAAATTTTTGTTTAGGTTGGCTAGCCAGTTATCTTCCACAATATGTATCTAGGTTCAAATTAAAGTTTGGTAAAAGCATATCTTCCTCCTTGTGAGGAGTAGGTATGCTTATATGAAGACCGCAAGTGTTTTGGATGGACTTTTGGGCTTTAGGGTATGTTGGCTTTAGAAATATGGAATGGCTAGATAAGGTAAAAATATATTAAAAATTTAAATAAAGTAAAAAAATTGAATATTTAAAATATAAAAAGAATGAGTAAATTTAGATTGGATAAAGTATCCCAATTAGACTAGATAAACGGGTCATTCAGTTTGAATATGGTTTAAAATTAAATTTCAAATCGGGTGATTTTCTTGTCAATTGATGTTTCGGTTCAATTATGATTTGGTTAAGTGGCTTTTAGTCATATATGTTGAACTAATTTTTAGTCTAGTATGATTTCCATCGAAGAACAAGCAAAAAGCTTTTCATTGAGTCCGGTATAATTCGGGTTTTTGGTTGACATTCAAGTGAAACTTTTCGAACGTCAGTTTATTGGTCGATATACAAACTAGTCTTCATCCCCCGCGCAATGTATGAATTATTATATTTTATTTGTTGATTTTTAATTTAGTTATAAGTAGATATTCTATGTCTTTCTTCAATGATGCTCAATTCGTAGGAATTTTAGCCATAGTGTTCTCTAGATAGTCATTCTTATTTTTCCTGCAATTGGATCAAATATATTGTCATTAATTTTTTTTGCTTGTTATATTTTAGTGTCAATCATTTTTATGATAGTAAATTTTGAATCTTAACATATATTTTTCATGTAGGTTTAAGATAAATATTATTAAAGTAATTAATAAAGTGAACTTTTTAATTTTCTCTTTATTTATAGTTATCTAAAGTATTATCAAATTAACCTTTCTAATTGCCTATTACCAAAAAAAATACCATCAATTGTTGTAATAGTCAGTTATTAATTTAACCTTTTGGTAATAAGATAATTGGCTTGACTATTCAACTCCAATTACATTCTAGCCGATAACTACTCTTCAATTCATGTAGTCATATTTAAATCCCCGTTGAGGTTTTAAGTTTGATTCTTCATCCCCCAATTGCTTATTACCAAAAAAAAAAAGGAACAATCATTCAACTATATTTTCACTTTCTTTTTTTTCATCCCTCAATATATTTTTCAATATTCTAAATAGTTGTCTCTCTTTATTTTTCCACCAGATTATTATTTATTTATTTTCAAAACTTAGAATGATAATGAGTACTCATGTAGTCCCTTTTTTATTTGTTAAATTACCTAATTTTTTTGGCCCCATTTTAAGTGTATTTTGAAAAGTATTTCCACAATAATTTTTATCACGTTCCCTATTAATTATGATGTAGATAATTAGGAATAGAAGCAGTTGTAGTAACACAATAGAGAGCGTCGAGAGTGTAAAATGTTAAATTGATAGAAAGAGTAGGCATATAAGTAAGATATTTACGTCAAAATATGAGGGAAGATAAATAGTTGTGGAGGCCAAAAAGGGTGTACGTAGCTTCATTATTTCACGTAATAATTATTTATTTAATATTTTTATGATATTTATTTTTATTTTCTTTATTCTTTCATAAAAGTTGTAAAAATAATTCCATCAAAAGAAAAGTTTGAAAAATAAAAAATGTAGTGGAATGGAATTAAGAAATGAAAGTATATATTTGGCTGTGGTAAAACCTATAACTTATTGCATTCTCCTATTATTTTTGGCTAAATGAACCAAATTACTATTGCATTTTTGTTATCTTACCACTCTCATTTATTTGCCAGCTATTTATTTTTTTCAAATAATAATTAAATTATTTCTTATTTTTTCTCCAATTCCTTTCCTTTCCTTTCCTTTTCTTCTTTCTTCTTTCATCTTTCTTCTTCACAATGAGTGAGGGAAAATTTGCTAAAGTCCCTCCTGAAGTTTGGGGAGTTAATTTTTTTAACCTCACTGTTTGAGAGTTTTATTTAACCTCCCTAAGATTTGAAGACCATATTACTGGTAAATGCTCCGGCAAAATTTTTAAAAAATAGATAAAGAGACTCTTTTGCACTTGCATTAAATGCATGACATGAAAATTAAAATCCTACTGTTCACCATCTCCCATACAATCTGCCTACTATTCAATTTCCTTATTTCATGCACATACTTCCTTTTGTGTCTCTTCTCTATTTATTCTTGAATTATATTTGGGAATTCGGTAACAAAAAGAAGGGGATTTTGAAAAAAAAAAAATTGGTGAAACTTCCAAACAAAATTTTCATCAAAATTTTTTGGGCATGGGTATCCGTCTATGTGGCAGTAGCAGAAACACGGAGTAAGACTTTTCTTTTGCTGAAAATCTTGACGGAAAATGTTAGTAAATTTTTATGGTCTTAAATTTGTCTTTGAAAATTTGTGATGTTTTGTTGATAATCGCCGTATTAGCAGTAGTGAAAATCAAGTTTTGATGGTGAAATTAGAGAATTTACCAAAATAAATACTTAATCAGACTTGGACTTTAATTAAGTTGTTCACTAAAGGTGAGGGGTGGTTAAATTCAACTCCAAAACAACAAGGGTAAAAAAAATTAATTCTCCAAACCTCAGGGGGGTTTCAGCAAATTTTCCGTGAGTGAGTGCATGAAAGTTTTTCTGTGACTAATGTATCATATGATTCACATTATGAGAATAGTAATTAGATGAGAAATTAAAAGTTTACTTAAATAAATTTTCTTTATTAAATATATTTTTGATGATTGACATATGACAACTTATCATTCATTTAAATTTTATTTTAATATAATTAATAGATTATTCGATAAAGTTTTTAAATCTCAGGTCCATTTTACCACATAGAAGCCCAATTATACTGTACTGACATTCTGAAAAAAAAAATCACTAATTAAAATATTATATTTTACTAAACAAATAATTATCTTGAACTTGTGATGTTTTATGTTGATGCACGCGTTAGTTTAATGGATTCAAATTAAGATTCCAACATTTTTGTTTTATACGGCCAATTGAGTTAACATGCATGATAAACTTTTACTTTTGACATCTTAATTTCAGAGAATCATGCAAGGAACTAACTATATACGTGCAGATGGAGTTGGGATTAAGCTGTAATCCTACTGAGTATGACAGCAAATAACACCATTAGAGTTGAGATTAGGCCGTAATTAACATGAACATGGACAGCTAATTAATTAATTCCAGGATAATTATCTTGTCTAGTTGATCGAGCAAGTGTTTCAATGCTACATATAGTTCCTATTATAGGATATCCTTACATAAAGTTAAAGAATGTATTTATCTTAAATATCCTATTTAATTAACCTACTAATTAACAGCTATACCAAAGCTATTTAAAATAATAATTACCCTAAACCCTAAATGTCAAAGAATAAGGACAACAGTTGTATAATTCATGGGGAGGTTATTCTCTTATATATGTGAGCATTATATGTTTTGTTATCTAAGTAGACCCTATTCTTTAAAGTGGTGGGATTAAGTTAGGTAAAGTAAGGTTGGTAAGGAAAGGAAAGATAAAGAAATGACAATGGTTGTATAGGTTTTTTAAGGATTTGGGTAAGATAAGGTAAATAAATAGTAAAATAAATCTAACTTACCATTTTAAAGAACATGACCTAAGATGAAGAAATATATATGTCCCTACCAAATGAAATGTCAAAATATATATACTACCTCCGTCCCAAATTAATTGACACTTTGATAAAATTTTGACCGTTAATTGCTTACAAATCACAATGAGTTACAATAGGAAATTACCATCATTAGAAAGATATTTTACTATAAATTATAATAGGGGTAATTTCGTATTGTAACTCATTATAATTTGTGAATAATTAACCGTCAAAATTTAATCAAAATGTCAATTAATTTAGGACGGAGGGAGTAATTGCCTTTAGGCTATAATTTTTATCTATAATATAACAGGTAAAACTTGTTTATAAGTTCTCATATCCTTGCGCTCGGGGCAATGACACAGCCAGTGAGGTAATAATCGAAGCATGTCAATTCTTGATTAGAAACTATTTCCGAAAAAGTTCTCATCAGTAATTTTAGTACAAGAATTATTACGAGGATAAATATATAACCTTGTAGCTAAGTGGGTTGTTGAGAGAATGTACATATATTTTCCTAAAAATGAGGTTTTTATTTTTAAAAAAAAAATCTAACCATTAATATCTATCAACTGATGTACGGTTAACTAAAGGCATAACAGAAAAATTCATTTATAATCTTAAAGTTATCGTGACTTATAAAATAAAGTGAATAGACCTAAACATATCGTAAGCCAATGTTCATAGTAACACATGTAATTCATATGATAGGAAGATTGTGACACTATTTTATTAGTCAAGCAACAACTACTATTGCACTATTTATTATTATAATTACCAAGGGTAATGGAGATTTATAAGTGTACTCTTTTGACTTGCAAGAAATAGATATCATTTGCGTAAAGTATCAACCTAGTACTTGATGATGAGCTTAATTAGTCAAAAGTAATTAGATATCAAATTTAAAACCGGACACATGGATTGTTAATTTCTGGACGCAATTTTTTTCCACATCCAAAATTCAAGGGAAAGAAAAAGGCCATGGAAAATTGGGAAATCAATAATATATATGTCTTTACTCGGATGGTTAATAATTAATCATCTTGAATTGTTCATAGTTCAAGTTTTTATAATTTTTAATAATATTAAAATAATATTTTCTTGAGTAATTATATATATTTATTAATAATAAGAATATTATAACACTTCTTAGCTAGGTCAATAAATATAAGTAAAGTACAATTTTATCAACCATGGTAGAGAATGCATATTTTATACATAATTTTATATTTATAAAAAAGGTATAAATACATATTTATTTTTATAGAGTTTATAAATCATAATAACCTTAAAATAATGAAAAATATATTTGTAATAATTTAAATATATTTATATTTAATTATTTTGAGTAATCTAACTGTAATTCAATATGGTTGTTAGTTATCTTGATCATAGTTATTAAATTTCCGATCTAAATCTATAATCTTACGATTTTATGATTTCAAAACATTGATGTAATTCTATGATTTAGGTTTTGATCCACGATTCTACCTAAATTTATTTTGATCCTAACTATCTTATAAATTTTAACTAGAATTCCGATTCTAAGAAGGACTTAAGATTTAAGTCGCTTACCCTTTTCATTTGGAAAATAAGAAAGGAGGGGGGCAAAAGAGTGGACAAAGCGGTCCATTGAAAATGTGACAGGTAATGATGGGCCCAACGTGTACAGTAGGCCCAATTAAGGTCCCCAGCACACGCGTGCCACGCGCCGTTAATCTGCGACTGTGGAAATGCGACAAGTGGAGTAATTGGAGTGAAGAAAAGTGAAGTTCACTGTGGACTGCGCCTCCTTCAACCACCCGCACAATCATGGGTCGTGGCTTCAGCCTCCACCTCCATTTTTTTTTCCCATCACTTCCTTTTTGGACCGTTCAAAACTCTAATCTTGGATTATCTTAATCCAAATTAAAAAAAATTGAGTCTGATTATAGAATTTCCACTAGACTTGTCAGTTCAGGAAGATGGGCAGGTCATGCTCGATGGTGATCAGTTTTAGGTTCCAAAATCGGGTTCAGAACCCTTCAGGCATGTTTGAGTCGAAATTCAAGTGGGGTCAATTATGTCAGGTTAAAAATTTTAGATAAAGGTGGAGAAAATTATGTTCAAAACCAATAATTTTTAAATGGTTTAGGTCAGATTATCGAATCGAGTCAAGAATTGACATGTTTATTTTTCATCCCTAGATTTTTTAGTTTTGTTTCTTTAAATAAAGGTTCTTAAAAAAGTTTCTTTTACTCCATTGAAATTAGCCTCTTCATACATTTGTATGTATATAAGGGGACATTGTCTGCATCTGAATTTCTCTATATATCATGCTAGCTGTTGTTGATGATAGATCTTTCATCTCAATTTTAATATTGCACAATGTATTTCAAGGCTTGGATACATTTTTTTTTCTTTTTATTATCAATCTTAATTGAATTTAAACTTGTCCAAAATCTAAAATGGACCCCAAAAAATAAAATATGGACATTGAATGTTTCATTTGATAGTTGATACATAACCGGACCTAAAATGGAAGCCGTACTAGCCTCTCTCAACTTTTTCTTTTGATAATTAACTGATCAAAGATCAAAATAAAAATTTTATAAACTACCTATTAAATAAACAAAATAATTAAAGAAATATATAAACTCACAAACATGAAAGAAACTTGACACAATCCTCCCAGTACACGCCTTACTGCTCTCTCTTTTGGAAAGATGGCTAGGTACCGGTCAAATGCCTTCTTTTTATTCTTTGAACTTTTGTTTGAACTTTTTTTTTTGTTCTTGTTTGACATGCATTTTTTGCATGTTTTGTATTTTAATTGATGGTTGCTGCTTTTGGTGTAATTAATAAACTGTATTAGTTTACAATAATAGTTTTCTGATCGATTCAATTTATAGAGACCAAACCACAATTGACAAATACATGCACTTCAACCTCAAATGTTGTAAAGCTTGTAGTGAATGTATAATTGATGAACATGTTTTGATTGGTAGTTTAGCACTTTACTCTTTATGGATTTATATGTTTTGGTCAAAATTGAGGGGCAAGCTCTCCAATCTTGGTGAACTCTACAACATATTTCACTTGAACATTTAATATTAAGCATTATTTAACATGTTCTTGATGTGAATGTATCATCCATGAATATATGTAAGTTTTTTTTTTAACTTGAGAGTTTTATGGTGACCGCTTTTTCTTAGAGAATGTAATTTTCTCCGACAAACATTATCTATGTGATTATGAGTAGCTCTTGATCCTTCACAGGGATGAACATAATAACTAGAAGTACTCTCAATTATATATGAACTTAATCATTTTAGTTAAAATTACTGAATTCCCTTTTATCTTGTAATATTTCAAGTCATCATCAAGAGTCTACCATAACCATACCTTACTCCACCTAAATCCAACTTCGCGCACTATGTGTTCATTACTTTTGTCCATGGTACTTCTTACGAGACCACCATCCCACACCATGCGTCCAACTGAACGAACCACCAGCTCTGATGACTGATATCCATTATTTGTTGGGGAGATCAAAGGTAGGGACCCATTTCAATTAAGGGTCATAGTAGCAAGCTCAGTAAGGTTCCATCTTAAAACTAATTAGTGTTGATAAAGATAAGTAATTCGTTTGGCTTATATACCATGCTATTTCCCTTTACTTTTCTAATGTAAGACATATTACTCATAGAGTCATTGGTGAATCCCAATCCTAAGGACGATCGAGAAATTTTGATATCAAACTTTGTAATCTTATTCTTCTTGATCAAAAACCAAGTAATACACAACCATATTTACACATCACAAAATAGACTGCTATTGAGATCAGCTCTACTCTGGCTATGGTTTCCCATTCCTAGTCCTAGCTACTACGTATAATACATCACAAGTTGTACTTATTTAAATTTTATTTGCATATGCATTCATGTAAAAAAAAAAAAATCAGTACATAATATCTGATAAATTTGATGATAAAGTGCACATTTGGGTCCCTGATCTTACGTACTAAAACTTATCCAAAATATGCTTTTTATGTGTGTTTTAACAATATATAAATATAATTACTTGATTACCAAAGATGGACAAGTTTTTAAAAAAGAAAGCAACCTTAGCTTGAATTAATTAATTGCTTATAGCACTGAAAATATATCAAAAATACAATCATCGTTCGATATTTCAATATTATTATAGTGGAGGTAATTATGGAGTGTTAGAAAGTAAAATTAGGCAGCTAGTAGGACCAGGATTAGTTTTGGAAATTTTAGTTTTATAGTGGGTATCATTGCCTAGCTAATAGCTATCACCATTAATTAATTAATTGAGAAGTAAGAAAGCACGACGTAGTAAAAAGCGCACTTAATTACTTTCAACCCCGTTGACGTACGACCCCAAATTAACTCGTGATCACTGTCAAAGGGTAATTAAAAATGTGATTAATACTCCCTTCGTGTCACGTTAATTGTCATTTTATTGACTGTCACGATCTTTAATATCACTTTTTGATTGATAATTTCTTATATAATACTCCCTCAATTCCATATTATTTGTCTTTTCGTTGACCGATACATATACGGTTTCTAATGTTATTCTTTAATTGATAATTTCTTATATAATATCTTATTAACAATTGTAACATTATACTTTTGAGATAGTTTTTCATTACGAATCTAATGGTAGTAATTTTATTACAAATTATTGTATTTATTGTTAAATTTTGGCCAAAAAATTTTTAATTTATTTGATTGCGTAGTTTTCAAGAGAACAAATAATATGGGACGGAGGTAGTATGTTATTAACAACTGCAATATCATGCATATACTTTTATGATACTGTTTTTCGATCGTTATAAATATAATAATGATAATTTTATATAATAATTCATTATATATATATATATTGAGAAATTAATGATCAAAATTTTTAAAATATAACCGCACAATTTTTTAAGATAACAATTAATACGAGACGGGAGGGAGTACTAATATATACTACCTCTGTCCCTAAATAATCGTCTATTTGACTAAACTTTGACTGTTGATTACTCACAAATTACAATAAGTTACAATATAAAATTAATATTATTGTAAATTTTAGTACTATATCTTTCTAAAGGTGATAATTTTATATTATAACTCATTGTAATTTGTAAGTAATCAACGGTCAAAGTTTAGTCAAATAGACAATTATTTAGGAATGAAGGTAGTATTAAACAAGTTCTGTTGTGGTCAAAAAGGTCAACAACTGCCACCCTTAAATTTCTTGATGTTGTTAATGCTATGTGCAGAAGAACCCTTTCTTCACTTCAGGTTGTTTACTTGTCCTAACCAACAATGATATCTCCAACCCTTACTTTTGTTATTAGTCTCATGACAAACTATAAAGAAAGTTTATTTTGCACTATTTAAATCATATGTGACATATGTACGTACTCTTCCTCCCATTATTAAAAAAAAATTGTACTCTCCCTCCATCCTTTTTATTTATCATTTTACAAGATGGAAAATCAATTTAACACAAAATTTTATGTAGAAATACATCAAAATAACAAAATGTAAAAATGACAAATAATTAAAAATAAAAAATAATTAAGTGAACAAATAATTTAGAGATAGAGAGAGTACATTAATGTTTATGAGTCATGGAGTATACAACAACAACCAATTTGGCACCTAGGCTCTTTTGATGTAAGGAAAAAATATAGTACTTGTATTTTGTTTTTTCCATAGTACATGTAGTAATGATAATTTACAATAAATATTTTCATAAATATCTATAAACTTCGACTCAAAAAGTCAAAAGACAACAATTACTTTTAAACTAGGTAAATAATAACCAATTTTAATACAAATTTGAAATAACAATTAAGGTTCCATTATGCGGTAGGTTGTGGTGCGATACAACACCACAATACACCGCACTCTATAACTTCTACCGCACACCCTCACAGCACATAATCATTATCAATATATTTCTGTACTTTTCTTCTTTTTTTTTCGATAATTGAGGCTGAAGCCAAAGCTAAAACGGCAACAAGGTTCAAAGCACCAACAACACACACACCAAAGAAGAGACCAAACAACACCACGCCGGAAAAGGAACAAGAGAAACACAAAATACTACGCCAGGACCAACCACCAAAACCGACTCAACAAGCGAAGCCAAGACGCCACCAAAACAGCCCAAAAGCAGCAAAAAAAACGCATCAAACAAAAAAAAAAAAAAAAAACACAACAGCTCGAAACACAAACACACAAAATCCGCCTTGAAGCTCAAAACCAAACGTCAGGGGTAACCACCCCATCAACCCTTGTCTTCATCCAATCTCTTCTTCTTTAGCATTTTTATAGCCGTCTCCCGGTCTTGTAATATCTTTGTACTTTTCTATCTCCTCACTTTTCACATCTATTTTTCACATTCTCTCTCTTCATCTACCTCTCCTACCTCACCTACCATGACTCTCACCACAACTCACCACACTTTTTCAAATTCCACCACACCGCATCATTACCACACCGCACCAACTGTATAAAAGATCGGAGTCTAAATATCTTAAAATATCTTTATATTACATCTTAGCACTTTTATAAAAGTGCTTACAATTCGTTAAATGTTCCTTTAGTTGCCGTGATCTTGATAAATGAAGGTAGAAATGTATACGTTCATTCTATAAGCTTAGGGGGCTATAAATATATATAGCTCGCTAATTTAATAGACACCTATTCAAAAATCTATGGGCAATTTCTTCCTTGTTCTTTATGCTCTCACATTCTTTTTTGACACTTTACAAAAATTAAGACCCTTTTTCCCCCACATTTTATGGCACATACAATGTACCCAATTATATATCACGACAATATGCTTTTAATTTTTTTTTTGATCAAATAATATGCTTTTTAATTAATTCTTCTTTCAACTTGTTCTTTATTATTCTCTATTAACTCACATCACTTTATTTCACAAGCTAACTAAGTTACTCTCTCTGTTCCATATTAATTGTCATAATTTTGACTTTCACGTTTTTCAATGTTACTTTTTGATTGATAATTTCTTAAATAATATATTATTAACTAGTGCAATATTATACTTTTATGATAGTATTTTTCATTGCGAATCTAATGATGGTAATTTTATATAATAACTTGTTGTATATATTGAGAAATTTATGGTCAAAGTTTTTAAAATTTAACTGGATAATTTCTAAAAATGATAATTAATATGAAACGGAGCTAATAATTAAAATGCATTATGAAAGCAAAATGTACGGTGAATTAAGGGGTCTTCACGCTTCAACATGCATATATATCACACAATTTAAGTACTAATTTTTCATGACAAGTTGACATATATTATACATGCTTTTTTGTGATATCACATGAATACATGATCAATTTAAACTTTTATATTTTAAGTTTTTAAGTAATGCCTTTTTTAAAAAAAAAAAGAAAAAAAAGAAACATTCTAGAAGCTAAGTATAGGTATATGTCTCATACTAATCATTTAAATTCTATGGGCTAAAGAATCACCTTTCAATGTGTGGGAATATTCAACTCAACTTGAATGTTATTTTTGTTATGGCCATTCATTTTCTGGTGCATGCATGGATGTTGGAGTATTCTATATGTTATCTAGGATGGTTTTAAGCCTCAAAAATATAAGTTAAATAATCGTATGATCGAACGTGTTTGATTTGAATACCAACTTGGAGGTCATGTAAAAAGCTGTAGATATGTTTGCAGAATTTACAAAGTTTTTGTAAAGAATAAAACATGCAAGTATATACGAGCAAATTTTACACAATTTGAAAGGGAATGAGAATCTTACCGTATGAACAAAACTTTGATAGCGTTTGGTAGATGTTAAATCCTTAAAACTATTAAAAAAAAATTTGTTTGATAATTCAGATATATATATATAAAATAAAAGATACGTTGTAATTAAGGTCACGTTCTTTTATATGATTGGTTGCGATGTCGTAATGGTGCAGTGTGGTGGAATTTGAAAAAGTGTGGTGAGTTGTAGTGAAAATTGTGATAAGTGAGGTAGGTTAAGAGAGAGAGGGGAAAAGTGAGCAAAAACAAAAATGAAAAGATATATTGGTAATGATTATGGTGTGGTGTGGTGTGTTGAAGTGTGGTGAAAAATTAAAGAGTGTCGTAAAAGAACGGGGCTTAACTATTTGAAAGGTTTGAAGGATGAGGGTTTCCTTGATCTCAAAATAACAAGGTGAGGATTCCTTTCGGTGTTTTTTTTTTAAAAAATTTTTTAAAAAGGGATTCTAATGAGATGAAATAAAGATACATTTCTAATTAACTATTGGGTTTTTGGCTCAAAATAATTCGAATTAAGTCAGAAGTGAGTGGCTGAAAATAATCCAAACTGATTTTTTGGTTGAAAATATGACAAACTTTTAATCTATTTACTCTGACTAAACCAGAATTGAAATCCTACATCATAAAGTTGACTTGACACCCTTAAAATTTCAAAGATGCAGTAGGTTAATATCTGGTTCGGTCCGTTTATATTATCTTCAGTCAAGTCCGAACTTTTCAAGGGTGGCAAATCAATTTTGCGACGTCGGAATTCAATTTTGCTTAAGTCAGACTGTCAGAGTAAATAGGTTAAAAGTTTAGCACATTCTCAGCCAAAAAATCAGTTTGAATTATTTTCAACCATTCGCATCTGACTTCGAATTATTTTCAGCCAAAAACCCTTAACTATTTGGCAAGTTTGAAGGATTGGGTTTCCTTAATCTAAAAAAAAGGGAAAAAAAAGGAGTGAGCTATTCAATCGGGGTTTCTATCTTAGGAATATTTTATTAGACTTACGGTCCCGTTCTTTTATACGGCTGGCTGCGGTATGATGCGGTGCGGTGTAGAGAAAATGTGGTGGGTTGGGAAAAGTTGTGGTGAATTTTGGTGGGTTGGGCAAAGTTGTGGTAGATTGTAGTGGGTTGAGAAAAGTTTAACTTTTAATAAAAAGATAAATTAAAATTTAAAAAGTAGATTGTGGTGGGTTATGGTGGATTATGGTGCATTGTGGTGGAATATGTAAAGTTGTGGTTCGTGTTAGAGAAATAATAGCAAGGTAACAGCGGAAGCGAATATAAAATTGAGATGGCGGAAATTACGACAAAATTCAGGAACAAAATAAGAGCAATAAAATCAAACACAAGGTTTACGTGGGAAACCGAAGAACTCGGAGAAAAACCTACCGACGGCGACAGCCAGAAAATAATCCACTATGACAAAGGAGGAGTACACATGATCACTATCACAGCGTGTGATGCGATCCACAACAGAGGAGATTACAACACAAATCTCTCTCCTTACCAACTCTCAATCTTTCTCTCTCGGGATACACTTGGGAAAATATTGGTGAGACCCTTTTCTCTCTCAATATTTTCTCCTTCTCTGACTCTCTGTCACTCAACCGTGATCGACGGGCGCCGTGCTCCGTGAAATAAAGTGGGAACACTGAACCCTATTTATAGGAAAAACTCACTATAAACCTAACTTGACTCCCTCTCCAATTAGATTTAGAATCTAATAAATTAGGAAACCTAACATAATAAGGAAACCTAAATAATACCTTGATACAATTAGGAAACAAATAATTGTAAGATCAAGAGACTTGGTGATTTTAGGACACTTTCCTAACAAACTCCACCTTGGACTAAAATCAACAAATCATCGGTCCAGATAAACATCTTGATTGTCGCCATCAACACGCCCCTCCACAAGAAGAACATCAGGCTCATCAACCTGAACTGTTTGAGCAACATCAGCGGCTTGCTCCTGACTGCAGGTTCCAATGACTCCACCTTGAGCCTCAACCTGCTCCACCTCGAATTCAGGCTGTCATGGTTCTTTCTGTAACTTTTTTAAAGTTCTCATCGCTCATCGCTTCATCAGTCTTCGTGTAGGGATACTCAACATCTCTTACCCTGTGCAAAATCAGGACTGCCTTCAATGCAGTCTCCCTGTTCCCTCGAATTTTGAAATCTCGCACTTCATGATTGAAGTCATCTCCACCTTACTCTGATACCACTTGTTAGAGAAATAATAGCGAGGTAACAGCGGAAGCGAATATAAAATTGAGATGACGGATACGATAAAATTTAGGAACAAAATAAGAGCGATAATATCAAACACAAGGTTTACGTGGGAAACCGAAAAACCCACGGACGGCGACAACCAGAAAATAATCCACTATGATAAAGGAGGAGTACAAACCTAATCACTGTCACAGCGTGTGATGCGATCCACAACAGAGGAGATTACAACACAAATCTCTCTCCTTACCAACTTTCAATCTTTCTCTCTCGGGATACATTTGGGAAAATATTGGTGAGACCCTTTTTCTCTCTCAATATTTTCTCCTTCTCTGACTCTCTGTCACTCAACCGTGATCGACGAGCGCCGTGAAATAAAGTGGAGAACACTGAACCCTATTTATAGGAAAAACTCCCTATAAACCTAACTTGACTCCCGCTCCAATTAGATTTAGAATCTAATACAATTAGAAAACCTAACATAATAAGGAAACCTAAATAATACCCTAATACAATTGGGAAACAAATAATTGTGATATCAAGAGACTTGGTGATTTTAGGACACTTTCCTAACAGCGCGGTGTGGCACCGCAACCTGCCTGCCGCATAGAAGAACGGGGCCTTAGTAGCTTAAGGAGAAGGGAAACTCAAACAAAAAAGCTTGGTTGATAGCCTTTCTTATTTCAACACAAGGAGACTTACAATTTATAGAAACCGATCTCATGACCTGCAACATGGAAAACCATCTAGATATATGCCCAAATAAGCTATTACTCCTATTAGTTTATTGTCAAATTCCTTGGTGTATTATTAGTGTATAATAGGTTGAAAAAATTTTCGATTTTGATTTACAAAAGGTTTATTAACTAAGTATATGATGTTGTAGGAGTCTACTCCTCTTTTTTCTCCTACAAGGATAAGCATCATATACATTGAGTCAATATCTTGTAGAGAAGTAATTGCAAAGGGTTAATATATAAGGGACGGGTCAATTTGTTGAACTCGTTAGAGAACTACAATTGGCGGGGGTGGGGTGACTCAACGTGAAAAAACAAGGCAGTTGCAAGTGGAGATCAGTGAGGGTGTTGTTATAGCGGTGGGTGAGGTTGGGAGAATATGAGTCTTTAGGGACTCACCGCGAAGTCGAGCCTCCACGGTGGGGTAGAAGGAGAGAAAAGAAAGAAGAGTGGCAAAAGGAATAGAAGGAAAGAGTGGAGAATTTTTTTTTTCCTTAATTTCTTTCCTTACCTTCTTTTTGTTTATTTTAGTAGTTGGGCGAATAATTTATTTCTCTACATTGGGGTAGACTTGGCAAAACTTACCTAAGATTCGAAAATGAACCGATTTCCCTTAACCGATTCGGATCCAAGGAACAAAAACAACCAAACCATACCCAAACCGGGCCTGAAATTTATTCTAAATTGAAATTACCCGTACCCAAAATGACCTGATATAATTCAAACCCGACCCAAAATGACCGACCTGAAATGAATCAAATAGGGGAAAATCGTAGCCAAAATCGGTCCATAGACACAAATCGAACTGACTCGTAACTGAATATAGGAAAAACTGAATTAATCCATATTCGAAATGACCTTACCCACCTTCAACCAAACCCGTATTATCTAAATTCGAAGTGAACTGAAGTTAAGCAATCCAAACTCAATTCAAACTGTAGAAGCCTTTAAGCTAACCCAACTCATAACCTATTTTGTTGTATGTCAAAGTGATCCAACCCATCATTAACTGAACTTGAACCGACTGTCACTATCCCATGAATCACCCACCCCTTCTTCGTTCATCTTCTCCGATTGGTCACCGCCCATGCACTTTCTGCGTCCCCTACAAATCCTTCTTCGGCACAAACTATGGTGACTCCTCATGGAGACCACACATAATAATTCGAACCAAACCCAGTATTGAATTAAATCATATTAAAACTCATATTACAACCGGTTAACGTTGACCCGAAATCAACTGGCCATTTATTTTACCTAAACCAATTCGAACAGAATCCAACATATGATAGAGTATCACCCGATCCATAGTATAACGTAACCGATTAACATTGACTTGGAATCAACCGAGCTCATTTATAACCAAACCAATTCAGACCCGTCCCAATGTGGAATCGAAAATTTAACCGAACCATACTCCAATCAAATTAAATCGATTTATACCCGACCCGAAACCGAGTCACTGTAGCATGTCTGAAATATACTAACCCAAACTTCGACCGAACCCTGTATCCAATGATTCAGTCTTCAACCGGAAATTACCCGTACTCGAACTTCATTTGAACCAAACCCGTATCTGCTCCGTAAATTCTATACTCGGAATTTATCTGAACCGAACACTACCCAACCTGTAGCCAACCCGAAATACACGTTTTCCAGTTCAACATTGCTGTAACTTAAGTCATATTTACTTATAATATTCTAATAAATAGTGATTGATCTTATCCCCGCCATTATCAGTGCTTTTAATGACTCGTTTGGTAATGAGAGAATAGAGGGTTGGGGATGGGAATAGAAGGATTGGGATTATGATTCCCATATTTGTTTATGGTAATTAAAAAAAGAGGGGAATGAGAATGTGAATAAAATTGTCCAATTCCCACCATTCTCTTACCATGGGGAGAGATCGTAATTTGTGTTGAGAATTCATAATTCATGTTAAACACCAATATTATCATCATACTTAATTAGTATTACCAATACTATCCCACTTGATTTAAATTAATGGAGGGTATTCTTATAAATGTGCATTTATTCTCAATCCTACTCTCACCTTGAATTATCATATAACAAACAAGGAACTTAAGAATTCATTAACACATTTTCATTTACATTCCCATTGTGAATTCTCATTCTCATTCCCATTACATACCAAATGAGCCCTTAAGACTTGTCTCTTTTCATTCAAGATATTTTAATTGTCACTAGGATAAGTAATTTGTTTAAACTTGAAACACTTTTGTATTCAATATTTTGCATAGACAACTATAGTAACTAATTAAAGGATTATTGGATAGCAATGATATGAATTTTGAAAATATTGGCTAATAATACTACCAACAATTTTGTTGGATATTAGTATTACCAACTATGGACCTATTTTCCGACAATAGTACATTGCCTAGTTTGTAGGTGTTTGACTTAATAAAAGGATGATGTTAGGATAAGATTCAGATTTGTTGCCAGTTGTTAGCCACTTGTTAGGGTGTAATATAGAGGATAATAATAGAGAGGCAAGAACAAACATAATATGAAAAACAGGATGATTAAGGAACCAAGGATAATAATATAGAGGCAAGAACAAAGATATATGGGTGAGACAGTATTTTTACGTGGGAAACCGAAGAACTTGGAGAAAAACTCACGGGCGACAACCAATATCCACTAGTAAAAAAAAGGAGATATTACAAGAGGGGGATTATATGAACTCTCGTAGAATCTCGCAGTCTAGGGATAAGTAGGGTGAAGATGTGGAAATAACATTGTACCTCCCTCATGGGGAATTTTGAAGGCACTCACATCTATTATATTAGTCGCTACTTTACAAGGTGAATAAAGATCTTTATTTATAGTAGAATGAAGGAAAAGAAAACTATGTTAAATATTACAAAACCTAGAAAACAAAACGAAGAAGTCGCCGCAGACGTGAAAGGCCCATAAGGAAAGGCGCTAGCAGCGTCATGTGTTTTGGGTTTCCTTAGACAAACGCTGGTAGCGTCCAGCGGCTTGATGGTAGCGTCTGAATCCTTCAACATAGATAAAATAGAATTTGGGTCATAAAGCCCAACAGATGATGCATCGCCTAATTGTCTAAGTCAGAGATTAGAATAAGTTGAAAAAACATTAAGAACTACATTTTTAGGCTAACTAAATAATATTAACCAACTTAGTTAAATAATAATGTAAAAATAAAAGTTTGATTATTTTTTAGCTAAATTGGTGAACAGGTGAGGCGAAAAAAGTGACAATCAACATTTTTTCCACTTGTTCTGGCCTCCAACTTAGACAATTAGGCAACGTGTCGTTTTTTTGTCAATTCAAACACATATCAGCTCAGTTTCCTATTATTGCCAAAAAATAGGTATCTATAGTTAATATTGTTAGTATCCAATAAAATTGCTGATATTATTATTGTCCTATGCCCCTAAAATTTATATTATTGTTATCTAATAATCCTTAATTAAAAAAGTTGTTTGACTTTGAGATAAGAATCGAAAAAACTAAACTAATGAACAAAGAAAAAAATATGAGGAGTAATATTCGAGGACTAATTAGGCCAAGAACAAACACACATTAGTGGAAAAAGAATAGAAGACTTGTTTGCCTCCCCTTTCTAATTTTGATTTTCGTAGATATTTACCCAAACATAAGGGAGCGGCAGTCGAGTCATATAGATGAACGGCGCTCAATTGGGCAGCTGCCTCTGCTTAGCTTACCCAAAGAGAACGAAGTAAAAGTTAGCGGGTCCCACCAAAGTCGGCCTAATTGCACATGGTTGCGCCACGTCGCGTCCTTCAACGGTGCATCTGTGACGTGGCACCCATTTTCCTTACTTCCCCTTTTTAATTGTTTTTTTTATTGTATTACTGCTCCCATAATTGCTCGTTAATATTTTTATTCAAGTGTCATCTAAACAGTTGCGTTATAAATTTTGATCGTTAATATCTTATTTTGTATAATGAATTATTACACAAAATTAATATCATTATATTCGTGATAAAAAATACTATTAAAAAGTATAATATTATATTTTTTATATAAATATTATGTGATAAATTATCAACTAAAAATAAATTTTAAAAAACGTGAATGATAGATAAAAAAGAATGAAGGGAGTACTACTTTTGTTTCATGTCATCAAATTGTCTAGTCAAATTTATAAAATTTCAATTAAATTTTCTCCATATATAAAATAATTTGTTAAATAAAATTATTATTATATATTTATAACAAAAAATACTACCATAAATATATAATATTTTACAATTATTATTAAAATATTATATAAAAAATTATAAAAAAAATAAGAGACGGTAATAATTAATAAAAAAAATAAATAATATGAAACAGTACACTCATGGGTGATAAATAGACCCCTTGTGTGATACCCTCACTTCTCTCAATCCTCTCTCCTTTGTTTGTCTACCCACCTTCTTATTTCTCTCTCAATAACAACTCAATCCTCTACTTCAACAAGAAGGTCTATAGATTACAACAACACAGGAAAATACGTTTCAAAGTTGATTATAATATTTATGTGCGATCAAAGTTGATCATTACAGGAGCAACAAAGTTACAAGAAGTTGAAGATTACATAAATGTCAGTATACTACGATAGCAAGCCTCCCAATATGCATTTCCATCCTAAATCCTCCTCTATTTTATCCACCTCTTATCAGATCACCCTGAAGGTAAAATCAAACTTCATTTTCAGTACTTCAGAATTTAGGGATGGATACTGACTGTTATATCCGACTCTTTCATACTTCGTTTGGACGAAATTTTGGAGTATATGTTTTGGTTTTTCAATACTAAACCTTAGATGGTGTATGGTGTGTAGTGTGTATTAGCTTAGTGTTGATTTTGATCGTGTGATGGGGAATTGCAGTTTGTGGACGTATCCTACAAAGTGAAGGTGGAGACTACCGGGGGAAGCAATGTGCGCCGTCTGATCTGCGGGTGTACACCGGACGACTACGACTCATCAACGGCCATGATGGAAGAGCGTACCATCCTGGACGGGGTGACCGGAATAGCTCGCCCAGGCGAAATCCTAGCCGTCCTCGGCCCCTCCGGTAGCGGGAAATCAACGCTCCTGAACGCGCTCTCCGGCCGGCTCCACCATACACCCGCCCTCACCGGATCCATCCTCGCGAACGACAAGAAACTCTCGAAATCCACCCTAAAACGCATCGGATTCGTCTCCCAAGACGACGTCCTCTACCCCCACCTCACCGTCCGTGAAACCCTCCTCTACTGCGCCCTCCTCCGGCTTCCGGCGTCCCTCCCCCGGTCGGAAAAGTCCGCCGCCGTGGACGCCGTCATCCGGGAACTCAGCCTCTCGAAGTGCGCGGACACGGTGATCGGAAACGCCTTCGTCCGGGGAGTCTCCGGCGGGGAACGGCGGAGGGTAAGCATAGCGCACGAGATGCTGGTGAACCCGAGCTTGCTGATAATGGACGAGCCGACGTCGGGGCTGGACTCGACGGCGGCGCACAGGGTGGTGGCGACGGTGCAGGGGGTGGCGAGGAGGGCGGGGAAGACGGTGGTGATGTCGGTGCACCAGCCGTCGAGTCAGGTGTTTAGGATGTTCGGGGATGTAATGGTGATGTGCGATGGGAGGCCGATTTACTTCGGGAAGGGGGCGGATGCCATGGCGTATTTTGAGTCGGTTGGGTTCAGGCCGTCTTTTCCGATGAACCCTGCGGATTTCCTCCTTGATCTCGCCAATGGTGCGTATTCGTAATTCATTCAGTCCCACCTTTCCTTCTGTTTTTTCGTCTTCTTGTTGCTATCTGCTGGTTTTCTTTTCTTATTGCATACAATACGTCGTTGTGGGCAAATTTAACCCGGGTATTTAGCAACTCCAGAATTTAGTCGAAACATTGAATGGGGTAGTCGAAATATTTTTTTTTTTTGGATAGTTTTAATTTTCATATTATGTTTGTTCTTAAAAAAAAATCATATTATATTATATTTTTTTTGAGGGAATCATATTATATTTTATTAAAAGTTAAATATTAATTCAGATAGTTATCTGTATTATATTTTTTATTAAAAGTTATTCAACTCTGTTTTTTTTTCATTTTTTAAATTTGATATGACAGTAAATTATGGGGTAATTATTAAACAAATTATTTAAATTATAAATTATAAATAAAATAAAAAATAGTGTTGAATATATATATATATATTATTGAAATTATAAAGTAATAGATATAATATGTAAAAGGTGAACATTGAGTGAATAATATAGATAGAAAAGAATAGAGTATATAAATTTATATTATTACCATAATATAGATAGAAAAAAACAGAGTATATCCACGGTTTACAATTTATTATCATGTTGAAGATTAATGATTATGAATTTTATCTAGTATAATAATTAAAGTACTACCTCTGTCCCTGATTAATTGTCCCAAAAATTAATTTCACAAAACCAAGAAATATAGGAAATGGAACAAAAGATTTATACATTGCCAAAAATGTCCTTGAAAATACTCTTGGAAAGAGGTAAAAAGTGCATTTATTAGGGATAAAATGGGTATTATAGTTATTGGAAATGTAAAAGTTTAGTTAGGTAATTAGACAAATAAAAAAAGACGGGGAAATTAATTAATTGGACAAATATAAAGAGACGGAGGTAGTAATAAATAAAATGAAAGGGAGTGAGTAATAATTTTTGGAGACAGACATTATCTGTTAGGATGTGGGTGAATTTAAACCTGAATTTTGGGTACTCGATGATCTAAAGCTAGCTTTACGCGTTAAAGATAATCAGCAGTCGCTCTCCTTTGTGCACTATTTTACAAGGTGGGATACTTCATTGCTTTTGTTGTCTTTGTATTTTTCTTCATAATAATTTATAGGTGCCCAAATCTAGCTAGTTGCTAAATTAATTATTGAGTTAAATCTTAATTACTCTATTTTCAAATCCATAAATAGAGATATAAGACCATTTATTTTCAAATTTTGCAGCAATCTTATGGGTGCAAATATTTTTTAAAATTGTCTAATCTAAATGGAATAATTTTATGATTTTTAATTAGTTGAACTGATAAATTATTCGTAAAATTATGATGGGATCATTATGGATATGGAATGGATGCCTCTTTAATTACGTATCTGGTAAAGTTAAGAGAGTGAAATTTTGTGTAAAGCTTTTGGGGAATTGATGGGGCATTCTACAAAAGGTAAAGGCCAAATTGAGGTGGATAAATAGGATGCTGACATATTTATGGGGTCTCATATTTTTACCTTTTCCCTTCCTAAGTTAGGCTACCATGTAAAATATTCAACATTTTAAAAGTAGTTATTTTCTTATTAAAAGTTTTTTGGATTAGGATGCGTCAATGATGGAAAATTTACCCGTAACCCCTTACCGTTTATCACATTTTTAAATTAATATTTACAATGAACTAATTTCATTTAGCAATATTTTCAATAAATTTAGCAACTTTTGGTTTTATTATGTGATTTGTGATGATATTTATTTGTTAAAATTGACGATAATTTTAGCAAATAAGTTTCACAAATCACATCTTCACCGAAAATTTGCTAAATTCATCAGAAAGGTGACTAAATAAAATTAGTTCAAAATATTGATAAAGAGAATTTATAAATATCATAAACATAAAGTAGGATATACACAAATTATCCAGTAGCAGGAATTAATGTTATTGTAGCTGCTATTTATTATTCTGTCAATTAATTTACTAATTTATAAAATGTTATTTTAAAATATTAAAAACTAAAATACAAAAATCATCTTTTGTTAATTTTTCTTGGCCAAAAAAAATCATAATAAGGGGACGATACATGTAGATTCGATGGAGCATTCACACTAGAAGAAGTTAGCAGAGCATTTAAAACTGTCTCCAATTTCCCAGTAACATAGACAGGCATTAATAAGCAGCAGAAGAAAAGAACAAACCCTCGTAATAATGAACTTACACGTACCTAGGATCAAGTTTCTAAGTTTCTACGTTAATAGGGGTTATATATGTATGTATACATTACATGTTCTAGTGTTCAATATTATCTCAAATCAAATATTCCCTCCGTCCCAATCAAATGTCACAAAAACTAACTCATTCAAACTAATAAAAATGAAAAATGAGGTGAAAATTTTCCAAATTATCAAAAATACCTTTAATAATACCTTTGAAATGAGGTAAAGAGTTTATTTATTTAGGTTAGAATTGATATTATGATTGTTGGAAATGTAAAAGTTAGGTAATTTGACAAATAAAAAGGATGATATAATTAGAAAATTTGACACTTTTTTAAGGACAAAGGTAATACTATTCTATAGTCTATAGTCTCAATCCATGCTGTCACAGTTAAA
Source organism: Portulaca oleracea (assembly GCA_029582165.1). Lineage (NCBI taxonomy): Eukaryota > Viridiplantae > Streptophyta > Magnoliopsida > Caryophyllales > Portulacaceae > Portulaca > Portulaca oleracea. The sequence continues at coordinate 37,147,463 of CM055871.1, forward strand.
TGTAATTATCACTTGTTTACGTGTTTTATAAGAATATTTACACATGTATACTTCTATCGCGATAATCGTCCTTAGAATATGATTCATAAATTTAGTCAATTAGTAAACGAACGTGAAAACATGATTTCAACTTTAAAACATTGAAAAGATATATACGGCGAAAAAAAACAAATTTAGTATTCTGTGTAAATTTAATTTATGTATGAAATTGACTTCCAATTAATTCTAAGGGTGTGTTCGATGGGTAGGAAAATTATTTATGAAAAAAAACGATTTTTAAACTTTGGAGTGTTTGGTGGTTAAAAAATGAGTATTTTTCCTCCTCATCTTGTTAGGTCTAACCTTAAAAAAATTCAATTTTTCGGTCTATATTACTCTTCATGGTTCAAGTTCCTCGGGTTCACTCTATCTATGTTAGAAATAGTCCATTTCTTATTTAGTTCTTTCTCTTTCATCTGACTGCTCTTTTTTTCTCTCATCAAACCAAAGAAATATATCCGTATATATTTCTCAAACAAAGGAAACTATTACTTGAAAACATATTTCTTTGAAAAATCATTTTACAGAAAAACCCAATTTCCTGAGAACATAATTTTCACTTACGCTAAATACAATAAGATAAAAATACACCATACAAAATGCAAAATACGTACGGATCAGATAATCCCTTCATAAATAAGGTTCGCTAGCTGGCTCGTGAGGGTTGATGCCTTTTTTGCCCTATACGTAGTAAGATAATCAAAATTAGGTTTACATGGCTATGCATGTAAATCTCTCCAATGATATTCATGCATATGTTTGGTTTAGGTCCTCTCTATAGACTCTAGATTAGATTGGAATTTTGAGATAAATATGAATTTCACTTTGGTTTTGCTACTACTAGTACTAGATTAGACACTCCTAGCTACTAGGAATTTAATTATTTGTTCATAATTTAGGTTTAGATAGAGCAATATTCTAGTGACACTTTGCATCATGTTTGTTCAATTATGGGAAATTTTAAAGGTAATAATTGATTCTATTGGTAAAATGTTTAATATTTACAAACTAAATGATACTCTTTTGTCACCTTGTGATTTACTTTGTGAATCCGAATGTTACAAATCATCAGTATTTTTATCCTTCAGATTCGGTTTAAATATATGGTGTCTTTCATATTTATAGTCAATTAGTTAACTATTATTTTCAGTTTCTCTTTGATTAATATCTTTTATATAATATTTTATTAATAATTGTAATATTATATTTTTAGAATAGTAATTTTCATTACAAATTCAATAATAATAATTTTATTAACAAGTCATTGTATATATCGAAAAATTTAGGGTCAAAAATTTTAAGATTTGACTGTACAATTTTTAGATACGGCAAGTAACATGAAACAGAGGGAGTACATAATTTTGTTATCCTAAATTTTGTAGCAACATGTACTTTATTTTCAACACTTCCATAATCATAAGCACATAGATAAACTCATAATTTTCAATTCATTTAGTAAACCTTGAATTCTTTGTCAACATGAATATTCAAATTTTTTGTAAAAGCATTGACATAGATGAATTTAAGTAATAAGGAAGCAAGGGTGGTGGTAGTACTAATTAATTTACTTTAGATAATTTTATCCAAAAATTAAATTGAAAATAAAATACAAATGAAAGGGACAGTGATAAGTGTTGGAGGTGGTGGGAGCAGAGCAAATGGACCGACCCTTGTTGCCTTTAATTTTCTTTATTTCTTTCCTATGCTTGAGAAAGCAATTATTTTTCAATATTATAGCCAGGAAAAGAATCATATGAACATGTGAAAAGTTGTTGCTTCACTTTCTTTTTTTCCCTTTACTATTATTATTATTATTATTATTATTTTATTTCCTAATTTTTTTATGAGATACTGTAGCTACAGAAGAAAATCAATCAAATTGGCTGTTTTACTGCCACGTGTCTTTCCTTGGTAATCAAATTTTTGCTTTTTCATAACTGTTTCATTTTATGTCCTTTTTCAGCCTACAAAATTTGACTCCTTTTTACACGGCAATTTTTTGTGCACTATCATTTCTTTGATTGGTTTCATATTTTCATCTCAATTATGGGTCGACAATCATTTTGTTCAAAAAATTTTTCTGTTGTACCTAATTTGATCATGTAGAAGGTTTTCCTATTTCATTAAATAATTTTGTAAAGTTTTTATTTTATTTTTCGGCAACACATCATTATACAAGCTCCATTTTAAGAAAAATCAATGCTTAATTGTTTCTATAATTAGGTGCCCCTTGATTTGCAAAAAAAAAAAGGGACTATTATTAGTCTAATATTATAAGTTTTATGGTTATTTGCGATTCTAGCCTAAAAGGATAGCATAAATGAGTTTTAAGTGCATTTTAACAGTTTTTTTAGAGTCATATATTTATACGAAAATAATAAACATCTTACTTTAAGATGGTTCTTAACCATCTTGCATCTCACCTAATCACTCATAAAATTAAAAATAAGTATATTTAAATCATTATAAAGGTATATTTCATTATTTTGAGGATTATTATAATCTATAAATAATATAAAATATTTATTTCTTTATATTTTTTCATAAATATAAAACTATATATAAAATGTGCATTTTTTACTATGATTGATAAAATTAGCTATTATTTATATTTTTTGGACCTAGCAAATAAGTACTATACTCTTGTAATTGATAAATATACATAATTATCAGAGAAAATATTATTAAAAGTTAACAAAATGTGAAATATAGATAATTCAAGATGCATCTTGAGGCAAGATGTTTATCATGGTCCTTATTTTATATCTCTTAAATGGATTATGCATTCAAATGAAAGAACCAGGGAATTGCTATGTCGTAGATAGAATTCACGAGAGTACGTAGATGATCAAAAAATCGATAATTTTCGTTTCATTAATTAGTAAACTTCTCTCTCTATATATATATAATGTCACATTATAAAATTCACACATGTAGCTATAGAGATACTAGTATAAGAATAAGTATATATACATATTTTGGTGATATGTAAGAGATTATTCTTTTATACACAAATAATTAGTGCCTTTTTATTTATATCCATGGAATCGAATTTGAGAATAGTAGTAGTCCATTTAGGTCAAAGAAAAAGATTTTCCGTGGGGCTAGTTTTACTTAGGCATTTTTGGCTAGGTTGTCCTAATGAGAATAATTAAGCTAAGTAATTAATATCCTAATTAAGCTAGCTAGTGGAGCATTATATTCTATGTCCTTAATTAGGACCGTCCGACCTAATGAATGGTTTTTCTATCATGAGAATCATATATTTTGTATATGAGGAATGTACTCATACACATTTTACATTATTTTTACTTGTGGTAGAAATGAGAAAAATTATATTTTTGAAAATTTCGATTAAATTTAGTTAGGGATGAGTATGTGATTTAGACACTAGAATTTGAACTAGGTCTAGCGAATTGAACGACTAGTGAGTATTGAGATAATGTCTTAAATTAATATTCGTTTAGATATTATTCATTGAGATGCGATAGCTGACGTTATACGTCTCTTGATCGTGCATATGTTTTAATTAATCTACATATCAAAGTAGTCAAATTTGAAAGTGATTAAGGGGCCAAGGTTACCACTAATTAATCATATTGAAAGCGAAACACTTATACAATACAAATCCAATCTTTAAGGGTCCAAAATCTATTATCTTAATTAGACAAAAATAAAGTATACACATGTGCCCTTTAGTTATAATGCTCTTTTGACTCGGCCTTGTGGGCTTTATTAGAGCCATACCTAGTTTAATTAATAGTTGGCTTATATGTATAATCAAGGTGGTCACATAATATATTAGCAAAAATTTGGTTACCACGATTTCATGATACCTTTATTTTCTTTTCTGAGTATGAGTAACCTAAGCATCCACTAAAGCTCTAATCCCTATATTTAAGGATAGTCACTCAATAATTAATATCACTTAAATGTGTGCGGTATAATTTTGGACTTGTAAAGAAGAATATTTTTGTAGGATTCAAACTCGTGTAAATTCTTTAAAACGATACTCTTATCATTTAAGCTAGTCTTAATATAATATATTGTTTTAGATTTTTAAAGGAGAATACTTTTCTAAGATTCAAACTCTTGTAAATTCGTTAAAAACGATACTCTTATCGCTTAAGCTAGTCCTAATGTATATATAGTTTTAGATTTTTAAAGGAGAATATCTATAATATGTGTGCTAGGGTATAATTTGAGCGTTTTTTTAAAAATTAAAATCGATACTCATACAACTGATACTCTTACATGAAGCTAACCCTAGTATTATAAGATTTAAACTTTTAAACAATAATGTGTATTCATCATAATTTAAACTCTCGTGAGTCTTTTCGAAAACAACAGTTATATCATATATAGTTTTAGATAGGAGAATATCTATAATATATCAGGGTATAACTTAAGCGAGTTCTTTAAAATCGACTCTCATACATCTAATCCGTAATTTGTTTTCGAAAACAACATTTATATCATTTCAAGTGGAGGTGGAAAGATGCCGATTGCTTTTTTTTTTTTTAGGGGTGAGTACTATATTGAAAAATATGCATGTCTAGATTGCATGATGAAGACATGGATATGATAGTGGGAGGGAGTGTGAAAGAGGAGTTGTAAGTGACGCCATGACGTACGTTAGAGAGCATATTTCTAGTATTTTTTTATGGTAGCAAACAATCATGGTAACATAACATGCTTTGTTGATTTATGCACCCAAACTAAAAGTCACTATATGTATGTGAACAAGCACTATTTCCCTTACTTGAAAGTATTTATAAATGTATCTTTTTACCCTATCTGTCTATCTGTTTATCTATCCATCAAGCTGTGTCCCAATGGCTTTGTATTATTCCCCACCTTTTTCCTTTCCCTTTCTTGTCTATCCTTTCCTGTTAAATTCGTGAATAACGATCTCCGCGAATCCTTAAGAGATAGTTACTACACGAATTTTCTAGTGTTGTTTAGATTATACTTGGAGTAGTTATTGTCATATCTGATATGCTTACTTTTCATATTGTTTTTACTTTTACTGCATAATCAATAAATTCTAATTTAAAAGGCTTGAAAAATAAGTGTAAATAATGAATGAGGTCTACATACATGTATTCATATGATTGAACACTTGGTGCATAGAATTCAAGATGTAGCTAGGGTTGATTAATTGTTGGTACATTATGTGGGAGAAATTGATGTCATGTTCATGAATTATTGGTCATTTTTTGAACTATATAAAGATAATATAGATTTCATTTTCTCATCATGTCGGATACGTACTGTTGAATTGTTGATGCTTGCTTTATAGTCAAATTTAATTTATTCCATCTTTATAATATGGAATCAAAACTATACTCTATCTATACCCCACAACAATCCCACCAAGAAGAAAATTCAATGTTCATCATGAAATTAATTATTATTTTTTCCAATATCATAGCTTATCATTTCCCTTGATCATTTCATGAATTCATCTTCTAGTTTTGTTAGCCACACAATTTTGGTTCCTTGATTTTATTTTTTTTTTAAATATGATTCTGACTTGAATTATACAGACCAGAAGTTTGCAATCAGTTTTCTTCTTCAAAATTTTCTATCACAGAGACTTGTTTATTAGCTCATTTGTCATTTTTCAAGTACTCATTTAGATGCATGATTAGTATGATTACAGTCAAAAGCTTGCATAGTGTATGTATAGGTTAATGTAGAAAAATTATCTAGCAGTTCACATCTGAAAATGAATTTTTATGATAGAGAAACTTTGCTGAAAAGGACGATGAATGAGTACATTAATTATTCAATTTGTGACAATACATGGATAAATAGTTTGAAATTGTAACAACTGTTTTATGTACCTACGATGTTTAATTTAGATTTTTTCTCTTTTGTGGGTCCTGTTCAATTAAATGATTAAAACTAAGGCCCCCTATTTTGTCGTGCGGTTTTAGGTTGAACCTGTTACATTTTTTCACATTTACCACAATTCTATACTATACCATACGTACCATTCCACATTTTACCATAACAATCATAATTTTTTTCTTTTTTTACTTTTTTCTCTCTTCATTTTTCTCCTTTACTTTTCACTTTCTCTCTCCTTATTTATTACATTGATCATTCTTACAACAAATTTTTATCATACTATATCATATCATACTTTCCATAACATTGTCATATCATACCATTTACCATATCCAGCTTACCATACAAAAGAATATAACCTATAAAATGGTAAAAATTACCGTACATGTAAGCATGGAGTTAGATGCACATAAAATTAACTAACAACCATTCCTAACATATATATTTTACGAAAAGGATTAAAATAAATTTTCTCAACAAAATTCAAAATCATCTAAAGATTAAATTAAAGTTGGGGGGTCCAAACACTTTTTCTTCTCCCCTTGCTCTCAAGTTTCAATTCATTGTTGTCAAACTTTGCCATGTTCATGTTCTTTTCCTCCTCCCCCTTTTTTCTTGTTTGCTTGCCTTTAAATTTGAGCATTATTAGTTTATCTAGTAAAGTGTACGTCCTAAACTATGGGTCATTTGATGCCGCCACGTGTGATGCCTACTTTTATGCTCTTTAATTATTAGCCATCCAATACAATCGCAACAAATAACACCTCCCTCAATTTCTTTCTCCTTTTTTTAAAATTAGTTTTCCATGAAGAAGAAGCTAAAGTGGGAGTCCACCATAAATCCCACCAACATTGGTCTCCTTTTATTCTACTTTATAGTTTGTTCTATCTATCTATCTGTCCACCTGTCCTCTCTAATTTGGCCCATCTCACAACATCTTAATCTTTGCTATAGTTTTATGCTATGTGTGATCTTGATTTCTGAATGAATCAGATTTGTTTTCTGAAAATGTCATAAAGTAGACATCACTGAAACTGTACAAGTTCCTAACTTTCTCTTGTTTGTCTTTATGCTGCACATTGCTACTTATGCCTCTTTTTCAGGCTTTATGAGATATTTAAACATTCATATGTTTATAAAATAGGGTAAATTTGGATAAAAATAAAAATTTGACTGCCAAAAACATAAATAAAGGTATGTAGTAGTATATTGGCATTGAGTTAGGCAAATAGGTTCTTTACTCCTCTAAAAAACAGAAGGTCAATAAAAGAGCTGATTATCTACAAATCTTGCAATTTGAAAGTGAATAGTAGTCGTTCAATGTTGAAATAGTTCATAATATTGTGGGTCTATTAGAATCAATCTCTGAATGAATTATCGCAGGACCATACTGAAAGCTGTTGTATTACGCATGATCGTGTAAAATGTTAGTCTTAATTGTTTCTTAGTTTGATCATATGTTGCATAACTAGAAAAATAACCTAGCTAACGTACAATGCTGCTAACCATGCATGCAGGAGTTTGCCACCAGCCGGAGACCACAAACGAAAGAGAAAAACCCAACGTGACACAAACCCTCATCTCCTCCTTCAACTCCACCCTCTCCCCCCGAATCAAAGCCGCCTGCCTCGACCCCACCACCACCACGTCCACCACCACCCAACCAACCCCCATCCACCGCCCCAGCCGCCGCCTCCTCAAGGCCTCCCTCCTAACATGGCTCCACCAGTTCACCGTCCTCCTCCAACGCTCCCTCAAAGAACGCCGCCACGAGTCCTTCAACTCTCTCCGCGTCGCCCAGGTGCTCGCGGCCGCCCTCCTCGCTGGGACCATCTGGTGGCATTCCGACCCGAACGACATCCAGGACCGCCTCGGCCTCCTCTTCTTCATCTCCATCTTCTGGGGGGTATTCCCGTCATTCAACGCCGTCTTCTTCTTCCCCGGTGATCGACCCGTCCTAGCCAAAGAACAAGCTTCGGGTATGTACCCGCTCTCGGCCTACTTCATGGCCCGGGTCACGGGCGACCTACCCATGGAGCTCGCCCTCCCGACCGTCTTCCTCGCTCTCGTATACTGGATGGCCGGGCTCCGGCCCGACGTGTGGGCCTTCTCCCTAACCCTAGCCGTCGTCTTATCCTACGTGCTCGTCGCCCAGGGGCTCGGCCTCTTCATCGGGGCCCTCGTCATGGACGCAAAGAAGGCGTCCACCATCGTCACGATCGTTATGTTGGGGTGTGTTTTGACGGGGGGTTTTTATGCACATAAGTTACCGCCATGTTTGGGGTGGATCAAGTATGTTTCCCTCACGTATTACTCGTATAGGTTGTTGATCTACGTGCAGTATGGAGATGGAGAGAGCATTGCCAGGATCATGGGCTGCGATGCACTCGATAGTAATGCGGGAGGGTATGGTGGTAATTTCAGTAGGGTGGCGAATTGCAGGTTTGTAGAGGAGGATATAGAGGGCCAGATTGGGGTGTTGCAGAGTGTAGCGATATTGATGGTCCTGTTTTTAGGGTTCAGGTTTTTGGCCTACTTTGCCTTGAAGCGTGTCAAGCCCTAAAGACCCGACCCGGCCCGGCCCAATTCATGTTTTATTTTTATTTTTATTTTATTTTTTTGTGAATTATTTTAGGGAAGGTGGTATTATATAGATATATTATACCTGCCTTGGGGGGGCATGATAATATGGTATTATTATGAAGCTAACGGTTGTTTTTTTTTGGGGGGAGGGGGGGAAGTGAACATTTGTAAAGAATTAGTGGGAGAGGCTGATGTACTCTGCGAAATAGATAAGCAGAAGTGAAGTTACAGCTTGACTTTTATGATGATAATGAGGAGAAAAGAAAAAAAGGATACCATTTCTCATTCTATCGACTTTTTCATCTTGATAGTTTATTGATCAATTTTATCATTTTCGTATTGTATTGTTAATTTGTTATGTATTGACTGATGAATTGGTGAAATATAAAAGGTGAGCAGAGTTAGAAACGAAGAGAATATGAAATAATGAAACTATTAGTATTTGAAGGACTAACCTTTGCATGGAAATACGAGCAGTTGATGTTGTTATACCTATAAAATTGAAGTCCGAATAGTATTAATCGATCTCCCGTGACTACCAGTGTCGTTGGATAAGTGTCACACTGCAAACCCAAGTTTTCTGAATTCTGATAGTAGATTGTGTTGAGATAACAGATGGTCAATTGTATGTCTAATTGTTTGTCAAAGCAACTTCCTAATCACCCCCTTAAGTAGTATTAAACACACTAATAGGAGGAGTGATTAGTGAGACTTTTATGAATATCGTAATAGCCACATCAATGATGGAGAAATTAATCTCATTGATCATGTGAACCGTTTTTTTTTTCGATAATTAGGGCAGCCAGCCCAATTTTATTATCACCAATTAAGTGAGAGCCACAGTGCTCAAATGGCACGAAAACAGTGGCCTCCCACAGCAACACATCCAAAAGTTACAAAATAGAGCAAGGTCCTTCAATACCCAGTTGTTACAAGTATCCAATGGGTACTCATATTGTCATTCTTACTACAACAGTTCTCACTTACCCCTACGCATATACAATAGGAATGAGATGGAAATTCACTACTATAGTTGCTGCTGGGTAACCCAGTCCTTTGCTCCACTGTTCACTCCAAAGGGCCACCCTCCATTTTACCTCCTGTAATACCAGTGCAATGTCCGCTGTTGCTCCATTAAATACCACATCATTCCGGTGGTTCCACAATGTCCAAATTGCCGCAAACCAAACCACCATCCATATCTTTCTCCTCAATTTGTTGTGAAAATACACTACCATCCACTCTTCATACTGCTCTTTCAATGTTTCTGTCTGCTGTAACCTGTGGCCAAGGTCCTGCATCAGTCTTCCCCACATTGCTTGTGCAAATGGACAGGCCACAAACAGGTGATCATGTGAACCGTTACTTGTCTCATTAAAAACAATAGAATCATTATTTAGAGGTAAGTATGTAGTATACTCTTTAACAGCACTATTCATTTGCATTGAACATAGAATCGCCCAAATTTTAGTGAAGATTGAGAATTGTATTTTTCTCAAACAAATTTAACTTACCCAAATATATATAATCCGTTCTAATAATTGGGTGGGTAAAATGGAAATGTTGATGAGGTCGTACAACAACACATTAAGGTATAGGAAAAATGGAAGAACATATCTGACTCGTTGTATTATGTGATAAGAATGTTCAAATTGGGATGAATGACAAAGCTTACAATTGTTATACTTGTGTTGTTATCCGGAAGAATCATATATTTAAAAGGCTAATAATATATAGTTGTAGAGATGAGGATGATTAAGTGGATGCGTGATGACACGAAGATGAAAAGGGTAATGAAGTACTCATCGGTGAAGTTTATATGAGTGAAACCCACTAAACATAATATGTGAAAAACTAGATTCAGATAGTTTGGTCATGTATTATAGATGGACATGCAAAGACACATTTATGAGTAGTAGTGAAAAGAGTATGTTTCTAACTCGCTTTAACTCATATTTACCATAGAGATAATTTATGTATTGTTTATTAATTTGGTCCATCACATATATTGTTTTTAATTAATTGTTAATTAATTATTTTCTTATAAGTATCTATTTAACGAGCCAACACATTTCCTTATTTAGTGTTGATCATATTATTACCATATTAGTATAGTTATTGGTGGTATATATTTATAACTATTCCAAAAATAAAATTCACATTAACAATTTTCATTGTCCCCTCTCTCCTAAATGCTCATCCTAGGAATGTCTCTTGTTGTATTTTCATTTTTCTTAAATATAAATATCTAGTGAATATGCCTAGCTTGAATCAAGGAGATTCCAAAGTAACAAGATATTTTCATGATTTTATGAAAAAAAGCTAGTTGTAAAAGGAGGAGGAATTAATAGGGATAGGTGGATAAAGTTTGGACGTCGTGCCATACAGGTGGTGAAAGCCACATTATATTCATTAGCTACCTAGTATATAGGTGCACCAAAGCTACATATATGCTAGGTTTTGGTCCACTTCATCCCACCAAATTTGCTATTGGATGTCATACACGCAAAGTAAAAGAAACTATTATATATCCAAGAAAATAATAAATTTTGTGTGAAGTACATGATCTTACCTAAAGTTTATCATGTGATCAATTTTATTACAATGACGTTTAATATGTATGATGACTAATTTAACCAATGCAAAGTATCAATCACTTTTGGTTTATAACTAGGTCATTCTAATATACATTATTAATAGCATGTCTCGAGATCATTAATTCTTATAAAACTAAGAGCACAAACAATGTAGAATTTTATAGATGAAATAAAATTGATTTGACATTTCTCTCTCTTTCTTTCACCACTCTCTATACAATTTTCACAAGTTCCTTCTCTCCGCATAGATCAAGAAGGAAGGAAAATGAGGGAGAGGAGAAAAGAGAGGTTATGAGGTGGAGGATAGCGGAGGTTATTTTTTAGGAGAGAGAATGAAATTGTGGAACTTGTATTGTGTAAGCTCTAAGAGCAATAGCAATGCGGAATGAAACTCATGGAATTAATTCTGACACTCTCTCTCGTACTTGACATCCCCCGCAACATTTCAGAACTCAAAGGAATGGAAGAAAAGGAGGAGAGAGAGGATGTCAAGTAGGAGAGAGAGTGTCAGAATTCCATGAGTTTCATTCCGCATTAAATATGCTCTAAGAAGCATCAACATAGTCCAAGGAGTCCACTAGTATGTGACATGAACGAGAGTGATATGCAAATGTTAAAGAAAGGTAATCAACGTGTGCTAACTAATATGTATGTGTGTATGCACACACCATCAACAAAATAATAATAAGTACAAACATTAATTATGTTACTAATGTCCATGATCTATAGGTAATAGAAAAATTATTTATGTTTTCAACTTAGATTTATGGGTTTTTGGAAGCTAATATACTGAACTTTCGGGATATTGGACAAAATACATTGAACTTTGACTATAGATAATAATACACACTGTACTTTGAGGGTTGTTGAACAATAATGTACCCAAAACGATTCTGACAGGCGACCGTGGCTGATTCAGTGGTAATTCTACGTAACAGGTATATGAGATGAATTAGCCCAAAAATATTTAAATTTATGACATGTCAGCTAATCTGTGCATTAGCAAAGGGAATCAACTTTGAAAAGAGTAAAAAAACATAAAATCACATTTGCTTAAATGTGTTTTCACTGAGATATTATTGTTGTAGTTGTATAAAATCACATTTGCTTGTGTAGATTAGCCGACATGTCATAAATTTAGATATAATTTAGCCAATTTATCTTCTCGGCCTGCCACGTAATATATCGCTACCAAGTCAGCCACCGTCGAAATCGTTCTGGGTGCATTATTGTCCAACATCCCTTATAGTTTAATGCATCATTGTCCAAAGTCAAAGTTCAGTACATCATTATCCAATACTCCAAAAATTCATTTTATTAGCGTTCAAAAATCCTAGATTTATCGGACTAAAATAAAATATTTATGTACATACATCTTTGTTACCTATTTTCTATGGTGTACTAGATGGGTAACATTTCTAAAATATCATATCACTTAACTGTCGCTAAAGTTTCTCATTCAAGGGTAAAGATTAGGATCATAGTATCCAAACACTGTTTTATTACTAGACATTTTTGGAGTTGGAATTGGACTTGAATTTGTTTTGTTGCCCATGTGTCTATAATGAACTTGCTTTAAGAACTATGACTTTAATGTACAAAGGTTATATTGAGTGTACCGTGCGTGTATAGTAACTAATTGTTCATAATATGTGCTTCGTGTCACACTCGATCAATAAGAAATTTGAATTTGTAAATGTGATATGTACTTGAGAGATCTCAACAATCCAAAGAATCTCACTACGTGTCAAATTAGAACACGCCGAGCCATAGAAAGTGTTTGTCCTTTTAAATTTGAATTAGAACTAGTGACTCAATTTTCTTCATGTTAAGTTTTTCAAGAATAATTCATGACAAATTTAAAACAAAATTGAGTTAGTAAATTCAGAATAAATTCAAGATAAAAGATGCAAAAAGCTCTCATCAAACATTTAAAATAAGTTTAAAAAATATATATCTCTAGAATAAGTTTGATTTAAAGTAAATTTAATCAAAATAAACTATGGAGAAGAAAACTTGTGGGCTGGCTAAAGAATGAATAGGTTTTTGGATGTTGTACTTTGGGGGTGTTAGATAAAATAATAATGTATTGATTTTTTTTTTGGATAATAATGTACTGTATTTTGGTAGTGTTGGACAATAATTCATCTGAAACGGTTTCAGCAGTGGCCAACCTGGTGGTGGCCTTGCGTGGTAGATTGAGTAGCAAAATATTCAAATATTTACTAAATTAACTAATGTCATGTAAGCAAGTCCAAATAAGTAAAGATAAATTCTATTTTTTTTGCAAACAAAAAACACCGTTTACATTGCAAAAATATAGAGTAATGGAGTGTTCTTTGAAAAACAATAATTAAATTTCATTTGTACTTGCTAACAATGCCTACTATGACATTAATTTTGTAAAGATCTTAATTTCTTTTGCTTATCAACCCACCACGTAAGACCGTCGCCGAGTTAGCTGCGGTCGGAATCGTTTCGGGTATATTATTGGTAAACACCCCTAAAATCCAATATATTATTATCTAGAAAAAAAAGCTTCAATACATAATTATCCAACACGTCCAAAATACAATAGGGTGATGCATGATATGTGTCTTGCCCCTAGACACTACTTAAGTGTCTTCCTTTTTATAAAACTAGTATGTATTATCATTTTTAACCCTAAATTTTTTGTGAAATACTATTAATTATCAATTATAAGAAGATTAGAATGTGTTCCCCGAAATGCAAAAGACAGCACGCAACCAAAATTAGGCCCAGGACTCCAGGAGCAAGAAAAGGCAAGAAAAGACAACTTATCAAGTAGTACTTTAATTCTGAACCCTAGATACTATATACATGCATTAGACTATCACATATTCACACACATTCTTTAAAGAAGAACAATGTGTTGGCGTGGAATAGCTGCACCAATGACCCATGCATGCATGTCTACTATTCATTTTCATTCGATTCACAAAATCTTTTTGACAACTGAAAACAGAAGAAAAGAAAAAACACACAGTGACAATGACGAAGATTGAAGAGGTTAGAACTAGGCCACCCGGAAAGTTTGCAAAATAATCCAAGTCCATCAATTTGATGGATCAATATATCGACCAATCATAATTTGTTGAAATTGAGTATTCTTTCCATTTTAAAATAATTATCACCTTGAAATTTATGTCTGCCTAACAAATAAGTATTATACTCTTGTACTTGATAAATATACATAATTATTAGTGAAAATATTATTAAAAGTCAACAAAATATTAACTATAAACAATTCAAGATGATTATTAACCATTTTGAGACAAGATGTGTATCATTGTCCTTTTGCATATCATGTATTGGGTCTCAATTTTGTCTAGGAGAATAGCAACTGATTGTTGTTCCAAGTCAGTAATAAGGAGGCTGTTTTTTCAGTTTTTGGCTTGAGAATTATATTATCCATTTTTCAGGATGGGTTGGATGTTTTGTAGTATTGTTTGGCACTTTGCTGCTTGAATAAATTTTAACTAATAATTAAACGGCCTTTAACATTAAAAAAACAAAAAAAGGAAAGGTGGCACTAATGTTTAATGTGAAGTTGGATAAATTATCATCCGTCCATGTACCTAAAGTTACGCCCATTATTATTGGCATCCCCAATTAAAAATAATATATGGTTCGTGTTTTATCCGGTAATATTGTATAAAAATATGATCAATTATTCAATGATATAAATGTTGATTTTTATTAAACGGTGGTATATGAAAATTTTGTGTTTTATACAGTAGCTCTTTATTCAGAAACACTGATAAAGTCTTATTATTATATCAATTTCATGTCAATAATTCTTACTTTCCCCTTTTTAAAATGAGTCATTCTTGTATTAAGTAACATATTAAACGTTATAATTCGGCGAGGTCAAAAAAACACTCTTATTATTCCGCGACCTCCATAGAAAATTGATTCGCGCTTTTTAAATACCGAATTCATCTATACGCGTTTTATATGCTTATTATACACATTTAACTAACAGATGTCTACAACCATTGATAAGATATTTTATTAAAATTATCAATTAAAAAATAACATTAAATATCACATTATATAATAATTAAAATATGACAATTTATTATTTTGTTGAGGGGAGTAACATACACAACCGCATGAACCACTGAAGTCTCAAGTCTGAAGTCTGCATAGATAGTTGAAGTCAACTTCAACATGGATTATACTCAGGTGAGGGAATTGTGATTTGGAACAAATAAGAATTGGCCACACTCCACCCAGCAAAGCTTGTGGATTTTGATCTAAATTTGAACAGAAATACCATATTACTCCCAAATTAATTGACACTTTAACTGAGTTTTGACCGTTTATTACTCTCAAATTATAATGAATCACAATATGAAATTACTGTCATTAGAAAGATATTTTACTAAAACTTACAATGGATCGGAGGTAATTTCATATTGTGACTCATTATAATTTGTGAATAATTAATGGTCAAAATTTAATCAAAGTGTCAATTAATTTGAAACGGAGGGAGTATTTAAAAGCGACTGCTAACTAAGTACATATAAAGCATTGTGGGTGCGATGAATGATTGAGCATGCATGCTTGGATGTTTCTTCCTCGTTCATGCCTCAACATATATATATATTTTTTCTATGCCCTAATTGGATTATATAATATCAATCGTTATGTGTCGGCATGTTTGGATATTTCATATAAAGTTGTGATCGAGATTGATGGGTTAAATTAGATTAATAAAATATTTGTTAAAGTAATGTAATTGTATTTATGTATTTCTTTTATAATGTACTCTTTAATTTATAAAGAATTACTCATGAACCTCATATATATTCAACATGGTCAAGATGAGAATCAATTACACCATAATGAACCAATAACGTTGATCTCAGACATTGAATTTCACCTAAATAATTTTTAAAGTTTACAAAAAAGTGTCTAACATATTCTTATTGGATAAGATTTATTTGACTAGGGTGTCATTTGTGATTGTCCATGTAGCCAACATATTTCAAACTTTTTAAAATTAACAAATAACAATATTTATCAAAAAAATTGGTGTAAAACCTATAATATGTACTAATAATCAAAAGTAAGACACATAAAATATGTTTTCTTCCCCAAGACTCGTATCATTATCCTATTTTAATTCGTTCACAATTATTTAACAATTTTTAGTTCAATTTATAAGTTATTATCATAATTTAAACTAATTATTCTAATAACCGATTCAAAATGATCAAGTAACTTCAACACTGAAGAAGAAAAAGGCATTGGTCTGTGATTTTTTAGGCCCAACCATTTAATCTGTTTTAAAACGGGTTTCACTTCCATCACATAATTGGGCCATACACTTTGGGCTTCAATACAGTTCAAAGTTTAGGCTGTGATACAAAATTGGATAGGGTTATTGACACTAAGAATTAAGAAATGGCGCAAGATGTGAATTGACCATAAAAAAAAATAAGGAAGACAATGAGGTTCCAAATCGTACAATATGTGGGGACTAAAAGCTGAGGTGGCATGACTATTTATAATTTTTTTTTCCAATCACTTGCTAGAGCTACCCTAGAAACCTTATGTCAAAAAAATTGTCATGGTTTATTTAAGTTATAATCATGGCTGTCACTGAGTAAAACCATGGATTATTAAAGTCGTAACTAGGGTTTTACACTAAGTGCACCCATGAATTATTCAACCACTGCAAAATTTCAACAATTGTGGTGTTGTGTTTCATATCCATTTTCAATCATTACGCTTCCATCATCTCATTCTCATCGTTAAATCAAACAAAGAAAACAAGTTTCATTGCTATTTTCAACCACTGAGGGGAGCTGCCCGCGGTTTTGGGCCGTTGTTCGTGCTTCTCTGAGGCCCAAGTTTGTGCTGCAATTGTGTAGGTTTTTATTATTGTAACCCAGAGTGTCGTCAGGTATATAATTGATTTCAGTTTCTCCTATTATTAATCTCTTGTATCAAGTGAGATAGAGAGAAACACAACAGTTGTATATATAATCATCATATTACTAGTGCTCGATTCCGTGTTTTTTTCCCGCTTTGGGTTTTTTTCACGTTAAACACTGGTGTCAAATTCTAATTTCATTTTCCGTTATTATCTTTCAGTGTTTGTGGTTGCTTTGAGTGCTCTTTGATCCTATCACAGGAGACGAGGGGTGGAGGAAGAGAAGGGGGAGGCAAAGCTAGGGGAAGAGGAAAAGGAACGAGGAGAGTAAGAGGACAAGATAACGAGCTTATAAGGCATTAGAATTCGAATGATTTTAGAATTTCAAAATTCCTTCAATTTTCATTCACCTTAAAGCTCATCTCTATTCGCACCTCCACTACCCAAACTCAGCAGTGGCGATAAGGGAAAATACTAACTTAATTTTTAAAGTATTTCATAATGAAATTTGGGGATTAATATACTTAATTGATATTTTATGTCTTTATTATACTATCTCATTTGAATTATGGGTGTTCTGTTATATTTGTACAAATAAATCATATACACTCCAAATATCACATGCATTCCTTGATTTATCATTGAGCGAGCTTTCCAACAATATATTATAAGCTCAATTCCGAGTTGAGACGAAGGAGTTATTAATAAGGTAGTAGAAACTAGAAAGTATGTGAGAACTCATACATGTCTGCTTTTTTACTCACCATTTTTCCACACATATGCTTTGACTTTGTAAGTTGGACCAATTAAGGGTAGACTATTAAAGCTTTCCAATGACTCAAGACTTGAGTCTATCGAGAGGTCGGACGAATGAGACATGACTGAAATAAGTTGGCCTAGTCTGATTTGGATGTACTTTATTCAATCTATGGCTATTTTTGTCATTGCCTTTGACTAGCTACCAAGAGTATGGCTATAGATTGCTGAATGAAGCATTGATATGAGCAATTCGAGAATCTAAAAACTTAGGTTGAACTAATTCTAAAAGAAACTAGACATAGAATTTTTTTGAATTAGGGATAATTTGATTATTTAATTATTAACTTAGAGTGTCTTTGCTGCAAAAGGAAACCTTATAGGAAAATGACTTTCCTTGTAAAATGATTGATAAACTAGACTTTTACGGATTTTTTGCCTTGTTTTCTTGGCTCATTTTGACCTTCTAAGGTTCTTTTACCTAGATTCAATATTTGATTTCACTTACTTTGTTCATTAGTTACTGAAATGTATGAATTTATATGTTTTAGATCTTTTGCCTTTTTCTTATGAAGCGCGACACTTTCTTTTGATATTGAATTACTTTCAAGTGTTGTCGTCGTATGGTGCTTCATTTCCTGTATGACTGCTTTCCTATCAGTATTAAATTGAGAGGTCTATTGGGTCATTGCATTTATACTAGGGCTTTTGTCTCTCCTCAGCTTTGTAACCTTTATACCAATGGGTCGGTCAAGCCTAGAGGAGCCCAGTTGAGTAGGCACTTTATTAGTAGGTGCCATGTTAGGAGTGTCGGTGGACTCGAGGTTAGAAGGGTCCACATCTTGTGTTCCCTCGTAGTTCCTTGGTCGTTTTGATGAGCCATTCTTACTGTTTTGTTTGGCAAGCTCCGCTTTGGCAACTGGTTTCCACTTTGGAACATCTTTAAGGATTTTCCACATATGCATGAGGTCAAGCTATTTCCTTTTCGTTCTAGCAAAATAAATTCGTTTGGCTGCTGCTATTATGTCTTCCTCGTTGGTTCCGCTACCGGCATGCTGCATCGCTTTGTCATAACATGTAGTGAATTGACTTATGTCTCATTGACAGCGGTTAAAACGCACGTTGGTAGTCATCGAGCTTCTTTTAGGCAAGCCACTAGGGAGATTTTCGTTGTACACAACTGTCACCCTCTCCCAAAGTTTGTCTCTCTTCTAGTTATTCCCCACAATATGGTCGACACTTACATTAATGCAACATTTAACCAAATGCACATCTTCTTCCATTGTCCACCTCACCGGTCCACTACTCTCATTGGTTCCTCGATTTGGACGAGTTGAGGTACGTCCAGCTGATTGATTGGGTGTGGATTGGGATGAAATGTTTGGGTGACTCGATGTTGCGTGCTGGTTTTGAGGAATAAGTGGCAGGGGTTGTGATGAAAATTGTGGATAAGTTTGGGTAAGGTGTTGCATTTGGGGAAACCGAGACATACTTGGATCAGTTTGGCGGTAATTGTAATTGAAACTTGGAGGAGTTGTTGCATATTTTGCACATTTGGTGTCAAACTCAGTGGAGTTTGATCATCATTCGTCATAACTTGTCCTAAATAGTAAGAAAACGAACCATTCCACGTTGGATCCATAAAACCTACATACAAGATACGTGGTATTACATGTTTGAAATGATCTTTTTTTAATATTACGTCACGTGATATTACATATTTATTTTAATATAAAGTTTAAAATTTATATACAATTTAGCAATTTTACATACAGAGTTATTTGAAATAGTCCTACAACTACACCATGATACACAAATGTAAATATTCAAACTTAAAATAATTTACACATTATGAATTTGAATTTTCTAAAATTAGTTTATTATATAATGTAATTCCAATATATATGATTTATAAAGTATGTTTAATTTAATTTTAAACACAATTATGAATTACTGTATTATATATAAAACACCACAATTATTCAAACTGATTGATCATGACAGAAGAAAGAGGAATTCTAGAATACCACAATTACAAAGAAAATTGACATAAATTTTGACCAAAAAAAAAAAATCCATTCAAAGGTAGATCAGCTGGTGGTAACTGAAATTGAGCAATAGTCCGTGAACAATATTTCAAACAGAGCAAACCCACCAAAAACAAGAAAAGGATAAACAATATTATGAATTTGATTTTTCTAAAATTAATTTCCAGAACTATATTTTGTAATTACAATTTATATAATTTCTAGAGTATGAATAATTTAATTTTAAACACAATTATGAATTGATATTTTCCAATATAATTAATTCAAATTCACAATTAAATACCATAATAATTACCTATATACATTTTTATTTTGCAAACAATTAATGAATAGATTAAATAGTTACTATAAAACTTACCAAATAGCCTTTGCAAAACTTGTGAAATAATCTTCAATTTATCTACACAATTAAATTTAATAATTCTTAACATATTATGATTTATATACATAAATTAAATTAAGTAATTAAATAGTAAAAATAAACACAAACAAAAAAATAAATGCTTACATGTTTGGAAAGTTGCCTCTACAAGCCTCTTCAAAGAGAAAGATAATTTCTGATAGAAGAATAGTTTACAATTGCTCAAGAAAACATAGGAGTATACAACTATTTATAGGGGAAAATATAACATAAAAAATTTAAAATATCTAAATCAAAAATATATTCAAACTCAAATTGTGATGAAATTTCCAAATTAATGAAACAAACTTTTGATTGGAATTCTAAAAATAAAGATTGCAATCTTTTTAATCTTTACAAAAATTAGGAATTTAAACAAGTAGCCGTTGGAGATAGATATGTTGCTGATTTTTGGATATTGAAACCTAACCAATAATTCTTAAGTATGAACGACTCACCATAAATTTATCGTAAGACGTATAATTTTTTGATGACTATTCAAGCACAAAGGGGTGACCAATAATTTTATTAGGCCGACACAGATAAAATTCACCGTTTAATAAATTATTAGTCATATTTATATTAAAAAGTTATTCGAATATCGCTTATTAGTTGCACTAAAATATCAGAAAAGTTATCTCGTGAGGAGTCCGTTTTACGATAAATTTATACTAGAATTTGCGGAAGCCTAATATAAACCAAGCCCAACATCCTCCCCACGCAGCCCAAAAAAGAGGCCCAAAAGTTACGAATACGACGGCGTTTTGATAACTGAAAATGAAATAATAAATAAAGGAAAACCCTGCGGAATTCTCGTCTTCAACCTCGCGTGAATTCGAGAGTGTCTCGGCCGACATGGTCGTCCCTGCCGCTGCTCTCCAGTACTCGACCTCCCCCAGTTCTCTGTCGATCTGATTCTTCTTTTTCTTCTTGTTCTTTGGCCTGCAAATGTCAATCAGTTTCTCCTTTGCCGGAAACCTTCAAATAAATTAGGGTTTGATCATGGATGTGTTGTTCAAGTCAATCGAGCTGCTCGACGACACATCGTCGCCGGTGTCGGCACCGGATCTCCGGCTTCTGATCGACCGTCTGGACAGCCATTCCCAGCGCATAAAGTCCAAGGTTGAAAACTATATTCTCTCCCATCACTCTGACTTCTCTCAACTCCTATCTCTCTCCTCCACCTCCCTTTCTCAATCCCTCTCTCTCTCTCCTCCCAACTCGATTCCCTCCTTTCTATACTCTCCAATGGTGAAATCAACTCCATTCTCAAGGAGATCAAATCCACCGTCTCCGATTTGGACTCCAAGAAGTCGCAAGCCTCCTTCTTGAGGGTCATTGTGAGGTTCACTCACAGGCTTAATAGAATCAGGGAGTTGATGCAAAATGGGGAAGTCCTTCAAGCAGTGAAGCTTATAATCGATTTGAAGCTCATTGGTCACGAAGAGCAGGGTGAAAATGAGGTTGTAGTCTATGAATTGCTTAGGAAACAGTGGTTACTTAGCTTTGAACAGGTACCTCTAACTTTGAATTTTATTTGTGGTTTTGGTGGTTGTTTAAAAGAATTGTATTTCGGTTTGTAGATACAACATTTACTAGTAAAGTTTATGGAAAATGCTGTGCGGTTTGAGCATGACTTGAGTCAAATTTGGGTGGTTTACAGTGCTGATGAAATTCAACTTCCGACTGTTTTGGAAGCCATGGATGTAAGTCAAGCATGCTATAATGCCATTTTAAGTTACATGCATGCTTAGGAAATAAAATAGATCATCATCATTGTATGTCGGAATTGATGTTTTCGGGTTTTCAGGTGCTTGGAATCCTTGATTATGGGCTTGCTAGAACTGCTGACTTATTCATAAAGCATGCTATTAGCCCTGCTGTATAATTAAGGGCTTCTATTTCCTTTGTGGAAGAATCTTTTGGGAGTTTTATAGAGAATGGTGAGGCAGTCTTGAAGATAATTCCCACTTCAGATACCAAGGTAATACATTATGATCACAGGCTATACAATTCTACTTTGTTTTAGTTATCTATTAGTTTATAGGTGAGAATGCTCAGCATGCTTGAGACTCAGTGAAAACTTGACCTTATATGACATTGTAATTTTCATGTGTTCATAGCTCATATTCAATCAAGAATGAATTTGATTTTACTAGCAAGCAGCAAATGCTAACTAAGATTTGACTAGGATTAATTTGTCAAGTGTCAAAATAATATTGGAAATGATCTAAAACGCAATTATTTCTGTAAGAGAATTGACTGGCTACTATGGAATGCTAACCAAGTGGTGTTAAGTGCAGAGAGAGTTTCAGTGCCAAACTGCAACAACTGGTGAAAGCCAAATTCCTCTGAAATATCATATTCTCAAAGTACAGCTGTATATGAGATGAGAGAACAAAAACTCAGTTCCTCTGAAATGGTTTACATTCCCATCTCTTAGTTGGTCCATCCGACTATGCATTATTTAGCTTTCGCTGTCACATGAATAAGGGATAATGCTTCCCGCTATTCTTGTAATGGTTGGGTTAATTTCTATTTGGGGCATTTGTGGGTCAGTGGGATTAGTTTCAGGTTTAGCTAATTTTTTAAATTTTTTTATTCAGCTTGAGGTTTGGTTGGTTGATGTTTGTTCTAATAAAGTTTTCTTGCAAACAAAAAACATTTGGGGGTACTGAATTTCAGGCAAGCTATGTTTGGGTCAGTTCAATTCGCTTGTAGGATCAACTTGAGTTAAGCCAATTTCAGGTGTTTGTTCAGGTTTCAGCTTTGTCTTAGATCAATTTTTGTAGGTCAATTCATACCCTATCATGATGTTTCTAGCTTCCCTAGTGAGACAAGGAAATACAATTATAATTTTTGGAATTGTGTATTTTGAGGCAACAGAGTATCACTGAAGCCATAGTTGCCAGGAATATCTTTTGGTTGTTTGTTCTGAAATGCAAATATCTACGTTTAGTTCTTGCAAGTGATCACAAGTGTTGTAGTGATCTTGGTAACTATGGTAGGTGTTGTTGCTCCTTAGCAGCATGAAAAGACTGTTGTGGAGTAACCAGAAACTCTCCAATCTCAGGGCTTTGGGTGGCTCTTCCACCTCTAGGAGCAATCTCCAAAAAAAGAGAACTCCACCTTGTCAGCATTCATCCCCTTATTTGTTTTTGTGTCACTTATTCGTTTGAATAGTTGTTGGTTAGCAGTTTCTCCTTTGGTAAGGTACTTTAGAAGTTTCATTTTGTGCTTATTTTGAATACATACCACGTAGATTAAAAAAGTCCAAGGCACCAAAAGGCGCAAAAGGGCTTTGGAGCCTAGGTTTGGGCTCCTGAGGTGAAGGCATATCCCTTCTGGATGTGGGGCAATCTTCATATGTGTACTTTCTTTTTGGCATGGGATTCATCCCCACATGAATGGACTAGAAACAAGTAGTAGTTGTGAGTGCTTCAGGAGGCCTTTTTAAGTTGGATGTTGAATTAGATGAAAACACAACAAAATGAGCCTTTGTTAACATTTTTTCTCTAGGTCCAAAAGGTACAAAAAGGCACACATAAGGCGTCTGGCTGTTTCAATGAGCTGTGCCTGACTGATAAGTGTATTTTATATATATGTGATCTTGGATTATTTAGAGTTAATTTGGGTGATTTTAGTTATGAGTGTATTATTTTCATACCTAAATTCTCTATTTTATACTTAGTTGGAGTTTGGTATAGTTTTGTAGGAATTCGGAGTAATTTGGATCAAATCAAGCTCAAAACCAAGTTGTAGAAGTCCAAGTAGATCACAAAAGATGAGAGAGATCCACCCCAAGACCCAAACTCAGGCCCAACATACCAAAGAGCCGCGTCAGGCATCAATACGGGTGCCATTTTGGGTAGAACGAACCGTTTTAGGGTCCAGAGAAGGCAGAATTTACTTCCAGTGAGCAACACGACCCGTGTCCCAGCAACACGACCCGTGTCCCAGCAACACGACCCGTGTTGGAACCCCTTACCAAAAAGCCCACAAGCTAGGACGCGCTGCGTGTAACGGAACACGGCGTTCGGTATGTGCGTGCATTTAGACCTACTCGGGTGGTAGTCATTCTTAGTCGTGGTGAACTGCCAAAATTCATTGGGGTTCCATTCAGCTAGAAGGGGCACATCTCTTTCTGTGACATCAGGGACTACAGGCAAACGAAAGATTTAGGCAAACTGGGCTAGCGTCAAACTAAAGGTAATCCTAAAGGTTCACAACAAAGGTGCTAAGCACCTCAAGGGTAAGGTTCCTATAGGTCGGCTCTCTCATCCTCGCAAAGTCTAACATCCCTTTTCTATTCAAAAGCCATTCAACATCATCCAACATTCCAGTAGTTTGCAAAAATGGCTCATGCATATAACGAGTGGGGATGATATTACGTTTGGATAAAGCTAGGTAACGTTCAAATTGAACACCTTCTAAATTGAAAGGATTGTTACCTCGCGTTTGCCTTGAAGACGATCCAGTTTTGCCCTTGCCTTTGTCACCTTTGCGCTTCTTAGAAGCTTGCTTCTCACCACGAGTTGTCCTAACCATCTGGTGTCTGGGTCCCACACGGACCGTGTTGGTCTCTTTGCGCTTCTTAGAAGCTTGCTTCTCACCACGAGTTGTCCTAACCATCTGGTGTCTGGGTGTTGGACCCAAACGCCAGATGGTTAGGACAACTCGTGGTGAGGAGCAAGCTTCTAAGAAGCGCAAAGGCGACAATGCCGTCAAAGGCAAGGGCAAAACTGGATCGTCTTCAAGGCAAGCGTGAGGTAACAATCCTTTCAATTTAGAAGATGTTCAATTTGAACGTTACCTAGCTTTATCCAAACGTAATATCATCCCCACTCATTATATGCATGAGCCATTTTTGCAAACTACTGGAATGTTGGATGTTGTTGAATGACTTTTGAATAGAAATTGGATGTTAGACTTTGCGAGGATGAGAGAGCCGACTTATAGGAACCTTACCCTTCTTGAAGTGCTTAGCACCTTTGATGTGAACCTTAAAACTTAGGAGGATAGGATTATCTTTAGGATCGAAGAAGAAGAGCATAATTTGACGCTAGCTCAGTTTGCCCAAATCTTTCGTTTGCATGTAGTCCCTGATGTCACAAAAAGAGATGTGCCCCCTCTAGCTGAATGGAACCCCAATGAATTTTGGCAGTTCACCACGACTAGGAATGACTACCGCCCGAGTAGGTCTAAGTGCACGCACATACGGAACCCCATGTTCCGTTACACGAAACGCGTCCTAGCTTGTAGGCTTTTTGGTAGGGGGGATAGCATGAATGTAGCGGCTCAAGCAGAATTCTACACGGTATGGGGTATGTATTATGCACGACCCGAGGTGAACCCCGCCGCTCTTTTCGCCATACATTTGGCCCGTATCACATCTCATACCAAGGGTGATATAGTTATTGGTGGGTTAATTACGGTTTTGGCTAGGCAATTTAGTTGGGACCCGGCTCGTCATCAGCGAGATAGGGTAGAGGGGCCCATGACCTTAGACATACTCCTTCTGGATGACATAGCTGCAGAAGAGACACTGCAAGTAAGTAAAAACTTTACTTCATTTCCCTGGTTTGTATGTAAGAGAATCCTCTGAAATGCTCATTCTTGTGCTGGCAACTTCAAAGATTGATTCATTTGCTGCTGGAAAGTTTGGCCCCACTACTGGAGTCCCTGAACATTATTCAAGCGGACAAGAACTTAGATCACTGCTTCTCCCGTCCACTTGAAGCAGAGATTCCTTCTTTCGGGAAAACGCGGAAACTGGGTGGTAAGTAGATTGATTCAATGCCATTCAAATGGGCCTGATCTTGGCAAATTTATAGGACCAACCGAACCCATAAGAAAATATTACATTAATGTAAAATCATTCATACCTGCTGTTGATGAACTCATTCAAACTCTTTTGATATTGACCCAACTATTTTGCTATAATTCTGGATATTGTGAAACAACGGTTTGTTGCCTAACTGTCCTTTTACTGCAATTTGCCAGATCTTCTGGATATGTCTCTGAAATCTATCACAGAATCTTGGGAAAATGGAGACTTGTATGGTTGTTGATTTATTTTAACAGAGGTAGGCCACTCTTCGAAATCCCTGAAGAAATGACTTGATTGATTATGTTATGTTAACAAGGGTTAGTCATTGCAGGTAGTAGATTTCATCAAAGCCATATTTACTGACTCACCTTTGCGCAGAGATTGCCTTGGAAGAATACACAGAATAAACTTTTAAACCCTCTTTTTGCATTGGTTATATTTACTTGGAATGCTCAAGGTTGACACGTCTCTTCATTTTCGAACAATGAACTCTGACATCCATTACTCGACTCTGTAACACATGCTCCCGTTCTTGATCTTCTTCCGTGTATTGGATTTGCAAGGATACTGTGGAGTTTGTAAATTCTGCTTTACTCCTACAACACCGGACATTTAGCTAAATTTTCAACAAAAATTTGCTGGAAGGTGCCATACGTTCTTAACAACTGACTCCTGGGGGACCACATTTTTTTAATGCACTCAAAGGGGACCAAGTTGTCAAACAAAAGGCTCCTAGGTGCCTTTCCGGCCATTTTTTATCGGAATCCATAAAAAGACTAAAATGCCCTTGGGGATGGTTGTGAAAAGACCACGTTGCCCTTATTTCATATTCATTCAATTACAAAAGTTAGCTCCTTGAAGCCCACCATCATCATCAACACCATGATCAGCACCACCAAAATCATCATTAATTTCCAGTCTTTCTCCAACTCAACCCGAACATTCGTTTTAGCACCCTGGCCGTCCCCTTGCTTCTGCTCTCTCTCTCTTTGTCTCTCTTGGTCTGTGTTGGATATTTGCTTGACAACTTGGTCCATAACCTAGAAATCAAAATCGGAATTCCATAAAGCATTTTCAAAAAATGTCATCTTCTCTCGTTGTTCGTTTGGTCCATAACCTGAAGGATTTGAGCCCTCCTAGCAATTTTTTGAATACAGCTTGCAATTTTTTGGTGCCATAGTCCTCGAATGCTAAATCGCCTACAAATTTGGTACCGACACAAGATTTTCCTGTAAAAATGTCATCTTCTCTCGTTGTTCATTTGGCCCGGGATCTCTGCACATCCTCAAGGGAAGCAGCAGGGGCTCCTATCTCAATCTCCAGAGCAAAATCAAAGCTCTGATTAGAATTCGACCTATATAAAGCCTTGCGAATCTACTCCTACGTTTCCAACAGCCACCGGTTCCCCGGTTCATCTCGCTACGCTTAGGATCTCACCATCCAATGCCTTAGATAGAGAGGGAAATGAGAAGAAAACCTAGAGAGAGCTTACCCATCAGAAAAGGGAGAACAGAGAAGACAAGCATAAAGGAGGGAGAGGAAGAGGGTAGATGTTAGTCGAGTTTAGGGTTCTTTGATTTCTAGGTTATGGGCGTTGAGATTATTGTCCCCGTTTCGGCGATTTTGATGGAGATGTGGTGACAGTACAATGATTGGCAAAGCTAGAAGATGGAGATGTGTTAGAGGGTAGTATCGGAATTCCATAAAGCATTTTCAAAAAAATTTCTCATTTAACTCAACTGTCACCGGATTCCGGTGAAAAATGGCCGGAAAGGCACCTCGGAGTCATTTGTTTGACAATTTGGTCCCCTTTGAGTGCATTAAAAAAATGTGGTCCCCCAGGAGTCAATTGTTAAGAATGTATAACACCTCCCAACAAATTAAGGCATATATATCTTCATGTAGTATTCTTGTGAAGTGTGTTCATTTATACTGAAATGGGTTCCCCATGGCAATGCATATGTTGGATATAGTAAAATTATGATGCATATACTATGCTGTATTTTTCCTTACAATTAGCTTTAGTTAGGAGATGCATTGGCATTCCTCAATTTGGGGCTTGGGGGAGGAACCGGAGGATGCTAAGGGATTCAGAATTTGCCCTTAAAATTCACAACCAAATAGATGCATGACATTTGTGAATAAGGCCCTGTTCTTTTATACGATTGGCTGACACCGCACGACAACCTGCCATATTCCACCACAATCCACCACAATCTACTTTTTTTTAAAATTTGATTTATCTTTCTATTAATAGTTAAATTTTTTATAATGCACCACAATCCACCACAACCCACCATAATTTTTCCCATCCCACCACAAACCACATTTCTTCCACATTGCAGTCAGCTGTATAAAAAAATAGGGCTTTAGTGGAATTTAGATTAATAAATTATAGGGGTTTTCATTTTTAACAATCCTAAATTAAAAAATAAAGGAAAATTTAAAATAACAAATATAATATCGATAAATTTTGATAAATTGAAGTTAACTATTAATTTGACAGACCTAAGTCCTTAGTTAAAAGTATAGTAACAAAATTGAAAGAACTCAAAGTCATATAGCACAAATATAATTTATGGTCGACTTCTCGAGTAATATGCTACTTGGCCTGGTATTCAAGCTGCTGTGTAGTGTCATTGCATAGAACACCGTCGTGAAATCGCCAGAGTCAGATAAATTGGAGAAAACTCTAGAAAATCGCACCTCCTCATCAAACACCCATTTTCAAGTATTGATCAAACAAACTAAGCAGAAATAATCAAAAGAGTGATTCACAAAACCCTAACTCTGAAGATTTTGACGATGGAGAAATCGAGTTCTGAGCTTCAATGTGTAGGAAGGCTCGAAATTGTCAGACCTAAGCCAGTCGGATTTCTCTGCGGTTCAATTCCTGTTCCCACTGATAAATCATTCCATGCCTTCAATTCGGCTCTTGTTCCTTCTTCCGAAACGTAATTTCTCTATCTGTCGTCTTTTTCTGAGATTTTTGCAAGTTTTTTGTTTCAATTTTGTGGTGGTTTGATTGGCTTGATAGGGTGAGTGCGCCGAGGTATCGGATGTTGCCGACGGAGACTGATTTGAATATGCCACCATTGCCGTCGGCTCTTCCTGACAAGCTTCTTCCTGTTCAGTTTCCTTCTGCTAAGAGCCCGCCAGTTGATGAAGGTGAACCATTTCATTCGTTTAGGCTTGTAATTATGTATTTTGTTTCAATTGCATCGACTGTTGTATTATAAATAGTTGGTGCCTTGGTGGAAATTATGCCATTTGCTGGTAATGAACTGTATTGAATTGCTTCATTTTCTTCTGTCATGGCTGTGATCAGGCGTGACAATTTTTTGAGGAAGTAATGGCATTTTATCCATTTATGAATTTAAGTTCACAGGGATAGAATTCGCTGCAATTGTATATTGAATATTCATTGGTCCTATTAATTCCCAATATGTTAGCATATATGGGGATGTGAAGTTTAAAAACTATGATTGGAAGTGCTTTAGTTACGAGGACTTTTCTCTAGGTGACTAGGTCGTTTGTTCGTGTTCCGCTAACTTTTGCACATATTTAGTTTAGTTTTGGCATCAGGGTGCTAGTTCCTGGAATGAGGATCATTGCGTTATGTAGTGATCCTGGTACAATGTCACGTGTTGCTGTAGCAGCAGCATCCTGGTGATATAAGCAATAGCAATGGAGTAGAGAGACCTCCAGGCTGTGAGCTAAGGGGTTGTATGATTGTAGTACACTGCTTGCCGTGTTCAATCCTATAGAATTACTAGTTCGTTGGAGTGTGCTATGGAAATTGACTATTGTGAGTCCTGGACTTGCAGAAGTTTTATTGATGGTTTCTGCGTAATGCATATTTGATAATTTCCGGTCTGTTAACCGAGATTGGGTCTCTTATTGTTCCGTTTTGCAAAATGGTTGTAGATGTTTAGTGCTATTCTACTAATTTACATTGTGAAAGTTTGAGTCGCATATTATGAAGATGCTTAAATTTTATTTAGTTTAGATGATGTGCAATTATCATCATTGTTTTGATGTCTGTTATTTGTTCCTTTTCTGTTTAGGATTTTGCATCAAACTTTCATGCTGATGGTTGACACTTTAGCAGGTGTACCCTGGGATGACAGTGCTATTGCTCACAATCTTACCAGGAAGGGGGAAGCCCTTGCTGTATCTGGTTTGGTGGATTATGGGGATGAGATAGATGTCATTGCTCCTGCTGATATCCTAAAGCAGATTTTTAAGATGCCATACTCAAAGGCTCGATTATCGATTGCAGTTCATCGTATAGGGCAGACTCTTGTCCTGAACCCTGGGTACGTTAATGTTTCTTTTCTCTTTGCCCCTCTCCCCCTCCTCTTAAGTATGGGATTGTGTCACTCTTTGGGTGACATCTTTTTTGAACACTATCAGACCTGATGTTGAAGAAGGAGAAAGACTAGCAAGGAGAAACCAGCCCAAGTGCTCAGATGAATCTCTTTTTTTGAATTTCGCAATGCATTCAGTTAGGATGGAGGCTTGCGACTGCCCACCTACTCATTCTGCCTCTGGGCAAAGACAATCTGAATCATCTGTTGTGCCTGACTTATCTAAATCTGGAGCTAGCTCCTTTAAACCTTCTGAAGTTCAGCGTGATGTTGCTCAAAAGGAACGACAAGATGGGCATGCAGAATACTCAAAAACTAAACAGGATGGTTTTTATTGGGGAAGTAAGAAGAACAAAAGAAATAAGGCAAGGGATGCAGTCAAAAAGGCTTCTCATATAGGTGAAAAGCCCAGGTGCCCAATGCAGGAATCGGACAAGTACAGGAAAGGTGGTAATGAGGAGTTTCTGAGAGTTCTATTCTGGCAATTTCACAACTTCCGCATGCTGCTTGGCAGTGACCTGCTTTTATTTAGTAATGATAAATATGTTTCTGTAAGCTTGCATTTGTGGGATATTTCTAGACAGGTATGTATTTTACTGTTGAAACTCACTCTCGTCTGCTGTATTCTTGTTATGACATTTCTCATTGCCTCAATTTTTGCTTTTAATGAACATTAGGTTACTCCATTAACATGGCTTGAAGCATGGTTAGACAATGTTATGGCAAGTGTTCCAGAGTTAGCTATCTGTTATCATCGAAACGGTGTTGTCCAAGGTTATGAACTCTTAAAAACAGATGATATATTTCTGTTAAAGGGTGTCTCTGAGGATGGAACCCCAGCATTTCATCCTTATGTTGTTCAGCAGAATGGACTCTCAGTCTTGAGGTTTCTGCAGTCCAATTGCAAGCAAGATCCAGGTGCTTATTGGGTAGGGTTGCCTTTTCTATGGATGCTTTTTTTCTTTTTTAAAAAAATTCCCTCTTTATTGATGAGTGATTCTTCATTATTTGTTGTACATATTTTCTGTTTCTAAGGTCCTGAACTATTTTCCCCCTACAGCTTTATAAAAGTGCTGGGGAAGACGTGATTCAACTATTTGATCTTTCTATTATTCCCCAAAACCATATGTCTGAGAGCACTGCTAGTTGCCCCAGCTCCTTGCCTTCTTTGATCCATAGAGGAAGGGCCGATTCTTTATTGGCTCTGGGGACACTCCTTTATCGCGTCGCTCATAGGATTTCACTTTCTGTGGTATGGCAGGATTTCTCTTATGATATCTTCTACTGAAAGTGAGGTTGCATTGATTGCTTCTCACATCAATTTTCTTTTTCAGGCTCCCAACAGTAGGTCCAGGTGTGCTAAGTTTTTCAGAAAATGTTTGGAGCTGTTGGATGAGCCAGATCATCTGGTAAGAACTTTATCCTGGTATTGTTGTTAGTGGATATTCCCAGATATCTGATTCACTATAGAAAAGCAGCTCCTTGTGTGTGCACATTCTTGCACGTGTTAGTGCCAGAAGCTTATTGCTCTAGCGGTACGGGAGTTGGAGGTTTATCCTCCTCACCAAGGGTTCCAATCCTAGTGGCCACAATTTCCTTTGTGAATATTGTGGTGCTCTTGGAGGCTCCTTGTGTGCCTGCTTCAGGGCTAGGCCTCCATTTGGCCTAGTTTGGTGCTTGTGTGATCCCCATCCCTGCTTGTAATCCTATCGTGATTTACCTCTGTAGAGGGGGCACAATATTCAAAATTTCGTATTGATTACTCTTGTAAAAAAAAAAAATAAAAAAATGCATGCATGATGTGTCAGTGCAGAGAATTTTTACGTTTGAGCATGTATTTTGTCCCCTAAAGTAATTTTTCTGTTGGTAGGTTGTCCGAGCATTTGCACATGAACAATTTGCAAGGCTTATCTTGAATAGTGATGACGAACTTGATGTAGCTGCTGAAGCGTTTCCTCTGACATCAGAAGTTATTGTCACTGACCAAGATGAAGAATCATTGGACATTGTCAGTAGTATATCGGCATCAAGTACCCAGGAGTCTTCATTTAGTGGCATGAGCAATTCTCAAGATTCATTGCCCAATGCTTCTGAAGCAGAATATGTTGAAACAAATGTATCTGACTCAATTGGTTTGGTTGCATCAACTGTTGATGGCAAGTGTTTTGGACTTCAGGGTCAGGGTAAAGGAGATGAAAGTTATGCCATATGCAACATGACTCCACCTTCCCCAAATGTGGTTCAGACAATTGCTGATCCAATTTCCTCCAAACTCGCTGCCGTACATCATGTTTCACTAGCTATTAAGTCTTTGAGATGGACGAGGCAACTGCAGGGTACCGAGTCAGATTCAGTTGATGATGAAGAAGGAACTGACAGCACTCAGGACCCAACTGCAAGATTTTCTGTTTGTGCTTGTGGGGAAACTGACTGCATTGAAGTTTGTGACATTCGGGAATGGCTTCCGACATTAAAGCTGGATCACAAATTGTGGAAGCTCATTCTTTTGCTTGGAGAATCTTATCTGGCCCTTGGACAAGCTTACAAGGATGATGGCCAGCTGCTTCAAGCCTTAAAAGTAGTTGAAGTGGCATGTTCTGTTTATGGGTCAGTACCTCAATATCTTGAGGATGCAAAATTTATCTCCTCTATCAACAATGTCTCAACTTGCCATTATGGAGTGGATAGTACACAAGACAAGCGAGGGTATTTAATGGGGGAGGAAGTGCATCTGACAAAGAATTCTCGTGATGGCCGTATTAATCTTAAGGATTGCACTTCAACCTACCTCTTCTGGGCCAAGGCTTGGACATTAGTCGGGGATGTCTATGTTGAGTTCCTCACTTTGCGAAGTAAAGAGATCACCCCGCCAACACAAACACCACCTACGCAGGAGTTGAAGATGTCATCCGAAGTTGTTAAGGAGCTGATAAGGCTCAAGAAGAAGCTAGGTCAGGATGTAGAGAACTGCAGCTCATGCTCTTTGGTGAACTGCAGCTGTCAAAGTGATAGGGCAAGCAGTGGCAACAGTGCCAGCAGCAGCACTGGGCAGAGCGGCTCATTTATTCATGGAAAAAGACAAAGCAAAAGATCAAATTCCAGAAGTGTGGCTAGTGTGCTTTCTGGAAACCATGGAAATAGCGTTAGTGTGGAGACAGATAGGACCAGACACGGCATCAAGCAAGAGTATTCTGCATCCACTTCTAGCAAAGATGACTCTGGGGAAAAGTCTTCTGCTTCTTCTGCTGTGGAAGATGTAAATTGTGCTGTTGATAATGGTGGTGTGGCCGGTTCGGAGGGCACTCAAAATGAAGCTACCTCGGGGAAATCTCCTAAAACTCGAAGTGGTGGAATATTTAAGTACCTTCAGAGCCCCGGAACCACAGACTCAGATGAAATTCTCTCATCGGCTTTATGTTGCTACGAAGCCGCTAGAAAGGCCTTGGATGAGGTCAATGTGGGTTCACATGAGTTGTATTCTGTGGTAAAGAAGATAGGATGGGTTTGCAATGAACTTGGAAGAAGTAGGCTTGGAAGAAAGGATTTGAGCAAAGCTGAAATCTCATTTGCCAAAGCAATTAATGCGTTTAGAGAGGTATCTGACCATGCCAATATCATACTAATTAACTGTAATTTGGGTCATGGCAAACGGGCGTTGGCTGAGGAGCTCGTAACAAAGTTGGAGTATCTAAAATCCAACTCGATCTTCCATAATGCATACAAGCAAACTTTGGAGTCTGCTAAGATGGAGTACAGCAAATCCCTTAAATATTATGGAGCAGCCAAGTCTGAGCTGGACACCATTGGCAGTGAAGCTGATGATTTCTCAACCCGCCTTAAAAATGAAGTGTACACTCAGTTTGCTCATACTTATTTAAGATTGGGGATGCTACTAGCAAGAGAAGACACTGTTGCTGATGTTTATGTAACCGGAGTCTTAGATGACAAACCATTGGAGTCTCATGGTTCCAGTGACAAAAGAACGAATAAGGAACATAAGAGTGAAATCTCAGCCAACGAAGCCATTAGAGAGGCTTTGTCTATTTATGAGTCATTGGGTGAATTGCGGAAACAGGAAGCCGCGTATGCTTATTTTCAGCTTGCTTGTTATCAGAGGGACTGCTGCTTTAAGTTCTTGAATTCAAGCCATGCAAGGCATAGATCCAGTAACCAATCTAAAAATGAAGGCAACATCTTCCAGAGAGCCAAGCAATATCTTTCCTTAGCTGAAAGGAACTGGCTGAAGGCAGTGGAGTTCTACAACGGAAAGACACATCCGGTTATGTACTTGACCATTCTGATTGAGAGAGCTGCTCTTTTGTCCGGTATCTCTGATTATTTTCACTCATACACGGTACATCTCTTCCCTGAAATATTTAGTTACTGAATATTGAAGAACTTTGTTTTCAATTAAATAAATTGCTTTGACTTTAAGATCAACATTTGATAATTCTCAAGCTTGTGGGAATTTTGTATATGGCCTTAATCTTGTGAATGTTATTATGAGGCCTGTTGAACCTGTTGCTCACTGAGTAATTGGGGAATGATCAGCTATCAGAATAAATGGTTGGTCGACTACTGTCACCAAAACTATGTGCCTGGTCAGCGTCCTCTGTTCATACTAGTATAAATCTGTTAAATACCTATGAAAAGCTTGAGCATGGGGACAATTAGCACACTCTAGAGGCACC
Source organism: Portulaca oleracea (assembly GCA_029582165.1). Classification (NCBI taxonomy): domain Eukaryota; kingdom Viridiplantae; phylum Streptophyta; class Magnoliopsida; order Caryophyllales; family Portulacaceae; genus Portulaca; species Portulaca oleracea. Next base: position 37,182,538 of record CM055871.1, read on the forward strand.
CCTCACAAGAATCACTAAGTTGGCTAGAATGTTCCATTGACTTATTACTTGTTAGAGGACCTTGCTTGAAAAAGTTAGACAGAGGCATTCAAGTAGAATGAGACAGATATGTTGACTGATTAAAGGTGAAGTTTGACATAGTATTTGTTTGAATAATTATCGTCCGACTTGCTAAGATCCTCAACAGAAGATTACTTACTTAAGCATGCAGCTGTCTATAGGAGGGTGGCATTATTCGTTGGAGGGCTGGCAAGAACACAGAGTGGAATTAGTTCTAGCTCTTTCATTTTAGCACTTTTTTCTTTTTCTTTTTTAATATGTACTTCACATTTTGCGGAATTTTTTGTTCGGTTTTTGAAATGTTTTCTGGGTCGACCAGAAACAGCCTCTTCATGCATTCCTATCCATGGAGGAAAGTTGCCTATATCAGGATCCCCTTTGACTCCGCATTAGGGGGACCACACTGGAGTTTGTTGTTGTTGTACTTCACATTTTGTGGAACTTTGTTGTCAAAATGTTGATCACTGGACTTTTGCAGATGCTGGAAACTGCTCTGTCATGCCTGCTTGAAGGACGCCATGTATCGGACGAACTGCACTCTGATTCCTCCCAAAACGACAATCCGGAAATCAATGCCAAGTTCTGGAGGCAGTTGCAGATGCTTCTGAAGAAAATGTTGGCCTCATCTCTGCCAGGAGGTCCAAACAAACAACTCTCATCTTCGCAGGCAATAACTACGTCTAAGAAGGCTGGAGATGCTGAAAAGCTTAAAGAACTCTACAGGATGTCCCTGAAATCAACAGATTTCAACCAACTGCACGCTATGAACAGCTTATGGACTGGATCTGTTACTGTGTCGTAAATCTACAGCTTTGCAAAATCTCTCTGGGGTCGAATTTTCAGTGTGATTTTTGCGGCGTATGTTTGTAAATGCTGAAAAGTGTTGTATTTTGATGCGTATATCAGTTTTCTGTGTGCCAAAATTTGCAGGAATTTGTAATTATATGTGGCATCTTTGAGTAGTCAATTACAGAAACAATCCCTTTTCTCGTAAATCCAGTTGAGAGAAGAAAGCATCATAACTGCAGGGCATGTTTCTTTCGTTTTTGTTTTTGGTTCTTATTTCTGTTGATCATGAAATGTCAAAGAAGCAAGTTATGTAATGTGTGAATTTTGTGCTGCCACCCAACTTTTTGGGTAATTCCGTTCCTTGAAGCTTTGCCCGTGCTTAAAAACATGTTCCTTTTGTTGCAAAAATCATTGCTGGTACGGCGTCTGAACGAATGGGTAGAGTGGATGAGCTAAATGTGCCATGCCATGGAGTCCAATACGCTGCCAAAACAAAGTTGCATTTTAAATTCCATGTACCACATTGGTAAAGCTATAAATTTTCCATCCGAATTTCTAAATTAGCGAATTTGAAAATGGAAAAGTGAACAAATAATTCTATTATTTCGATTGTCCAAATTTGATTTTTATTGAAATTGAGGTTTGGTTGAGTTTTACAATCTAGTTAGACTTAAAAGAACATATAATAAATCTCAATTTCGTTCAAATTCTGACATCATCCTATTTAATCGGCCTAAATTGATTAGAACATGATCTTTCTATTTGACCGACCTAAATTGATTAGAACCTGATCTTTTGTGTGTTGTATATAGTTTAAATGAATTACATTAGACCTCAACTAATACATAAATAAAAAAAAAGTAATCAAAGTAGGATTAATAGGATAAAATAAATCGAGTTTGACATTATGTTTTCTCATACCAAAAGTGATGTATTACAATTTACTTAGGGAAACTCTTCTTTGGATCCTTTTAATTCTCCCCGATTGCTTCACTAAGGTTTAAATGTTAGTTATTAATTACTTCTCTGTTAAGCTAAGTTTCAATCATGATTTTAAAATTTCTAAATAGTTAAAATAAAACGAAGTCACATCAGAGTAATTACTATCATGAATTTCAAATTACAAACATAATTTTAATAAATTTAAACCGCTAAAATATTTATGTTTTGCTAAATAATTAAATAAATATATTAACATATAACGCCACATATATTACTTATTATATTGCAGTAATTATCAGAATTTCTGCACCTTTCAAATTGTGGATATTCATACACATAAGATCAAGAAGATGGGTAAGAAATCAACCAGCACAATTAAAAGGAAATGAAATCCACCTATAAATAATAAGAAAAGAATCACTTAAAAAGTATTAGTTGTAGTACAACTGGACAAAAGTACAAAACTTGAAAGGAGTATAAAAACATGGAGATTAAACCTTCATCTTCATCAGCATCAACCCTATTACTCTTCCTATTTGGGATTTCAATTGCAATTTCTGGATCATTTCCTGTGCAATCAAATTCAATGGCTGACGCTAGGGCTATCTCACAGTCGTCGTCCAACGCCGGCGTCTACATCGTCTACACGGAGACGCCGCCGGCCATGGCGGAGCCGGAGTCCCACCACCTCTCCACACTCGCCTCCGTTCTCGGCAGGTCCTTTCCTCAATTCATCTCCCCGCGTTTATGTTGATTTGATCGATTTTCTGATGGCTGCTTTTTTGCATTTTGATTGATTCTGGTTATGATTTTCTAGGGTTTCGTAACTTTCGTTGTCGATTATCATTCATCAAATACTGTTTTGGGGTTCAATTTGGTTTGATGATGGAAATGTGGATTCTGAATTGATTTAAGAGGCGTGATAGTTGTTTATGATGGATTTTTGTTTGTGATCTTCAATTTTTCAAGAGTTTTGAGGTTGGGTTGAATTTTAGGTTCAATTCTTGAACTTAAATGTATACAGCAATTGATTAGGGGAAAGTTAATGATTAGTATTTAGTAGCTAATGTTTTGATCAGTGAGTCTTTAGCAGCTGCAACTTTTCCTGTCCTATGTAACACTCTGATGTAAAAAGACAATGCTTGGTTTGTTGCATGTTGATTGGTTTTGGTCATGATTTTCTAGGATTGTATTGTCGATTATCATTTCATCGAATACTGTTTTGGTGTTAAATTTTGTTTTCATGATGGAAATCTGGATTTTAAATTAATTTACAAGATGTGATACTTGTTCATGATGGATGGTGAATTTTTCATCTCCTGATTTTCAAGTTTTGGCGCCGGGTTGAATTTTAGGTTCATTTCTTTGAACTCAGAAGCAGCTTAAATGTAGACAGCATTTGTTTAGGGGCAAGTTAATGATTAGGAGTAGTATTTAACGACGAAGGTTTTGATCAGCGAAATCTTAAGGAACTCAGCAGCAACCTTTCTGGTCCTATGCAGAAGTTCAGAAGCCCTAAACGCTAAACCCTAATTGTTTTTAATTTTGGGTGCAATCCAATAGCTGCTAGTTGTTGATGATCAGTTTCAGTAATCTTACTTAAAACTGGACGTGTTTTTTGCAGTGAAGAAGCAGCTAAGGAGTCTCTGGTTTATGTTTACAAGAACGCGGCTACTGGGTTCTCAGCCAAGCTCACCCCCGATCAAGCTGCCCAGCTTGAAAGTATGCTTCCTCTACCCTTTGTTTTGGCCATTAGTGTAATAATATTCTCCATATTTGTGTTACAATGTAGGTCGCAACAATAGTGTGGATTTTGCTTGGATCTTTACTTGGATTAGTCATAGGCATGACTCATGAGAAATGTGTTTTTTGGGGATGTTGTCTGTGATTTCTGCTAGGGTAATCAACTTTAGGGATTAGCCATTAGGGCTTTTACATCGTGAAGGCATAGAACCGAAGTGGGTGTTGTTTAATGTTATGACTTCAATTAGTGAAGATTATAGCAGTTTCATCTGCATTTTCTGTATGATCTGAAGTGACCAATATTAACTCAGAAGAGCAAGAATGAAACTTTTGACAACCATCCTAAAGGAAGTGCATGACAAATCCATTGATGACAAATTTTACCATTTTCTGTAGAATACCAAGTGAACAATGTTAAGATGAATTGACCAATATCAATTTGTAGATAGAAGAGGGGGAAAAAGAAAAGGAGTAACTTTCAACAACCATCCTAAAGGAAACGAGTGCATGACAGATTCATCGGTGATTTGGTGTCGAACTTTAGCATTTGATGTGTAAGATGAAGTAACCAATATTGAGTTAGATAGATCATAGAAGAGTAAAAATGAACTTTTGACAACCTTGCTGAAGGAAGTGCATGGCAGATTCATTGATGGCAAATTTTATTGCTTGCACTGACCTTGGCCTGAGCTAGTAAAACATTGCAGTTCAGAGTAACATTCTCTGCTATTTTTTATTGTTCTCATAATGATATTGATGCAGTTTCGACTATTTTTCATTTGTTATTTTATTGATCATTTGCCCCTCTTATGTTTATGTTTTTTTCCGATGGCTAGCATTGTAGTCTGTTTGCCAAAAACCTTTTTTTCCCCCTAAAATTTGAATTTTCCCTCTTTTCGAACTGAAATTAACTTTTTTTTCTTACTCGTCTGTTACAGAGCAACCTGGGGTCCTCCAAGTCGTCCCTAGCCAGACTCTTCAGCTACATTCAGGTTCTGGAATGACGAATATGAGGACTTGAACTTGGTTATCGGAAACACCTAACAAGTTCCGTGCTACACATACCGTATTGTTGTGATTTCAGAATCTGTTGTTGTGGATTGTAGGAGTAGAATAAATAAGAAACAGAGTACTCATTAGTTTAGTGTTAAGGAAGAATGTATCTTTTATATATGGATAGTGTGATAATAATTTACCAGTAGAAGTTTGATTGCTTGATTGTTCTAATGAGGCTTTCTTTTCCAAAAAGATACAAGAAAACACAAAAGTTGGGGACACCATGCAAGAGAAGCAAACGAACAAGTTGTGTAATTGTGTTACTTGTTATTGTACATCACTCATCCTTTACTTGATTATCAAGTTTAAATTTGCCAATCTTGCACAATGGGAGAAGACACAGAAAATTATAGCAAAAGGAATAACTTTATGGTCCATCATAAGCTATTATATATTCCAACCTTTGCTCTATTCAACTAAGGTGGTGATATATAAACACCCCCCCCCCTTCCACTTTAAGTTATCCCAATAATTTATTCATAGATTCATCAATATCGGATCTCTAGATTGTGCTTAAACGTGTTTTTCCTGAGAGTGTTGTTGTTTGTATTCATCTATATCAGAGAAAATACGAGTGTTTATCGTTTCTTCTATCCCAATCCTTCCAAGTCTCGTGTTATCGAGCAACATTCATGTCTTTGTCCCGGAGGCCTAGGGTGGTGATTGACGGAGTGAGAAGAGCACGTACATATCGTTTCTTCTGGTGCCGCCACTGCAATCGGACGGTGAGGATCTCATCCTCCAGCAATCGGTATGAGTTGATCTGTCCCCAGTGCTACAGCCTCGTATGTCAGGAACTCCATGTTTCAAGAGCAGCTCAACTTCATGAACCCGGAATGGGAACATCAGCTGCCCAGCTCCTCGACACCATGGTTGACATGCTCGAAACAACACCAACAACAATCAGGCACCACAGACCGCAATCTTTCCTCCTACCTAGGCCGATTTCGCCCCATGAAAACGCGCTCTCGTGGGTATCCAACAATCAACCACCACAGGCTGACTTCCCTGAAGACCGACTAATGACAGAGGATGGCCTTCAAACAAGGGTCGCGACAGCGAATATGTTGAGCAGTGAACCCGTCTGCCCGGTTTGTAAAGAGGACTTTGTGGTGGGTGAACTAACCAAGGCACTACCCTGCAACCATTTCTACCATTCCGACTGCATTCGACCTTGGCTTCAGAATCACAACACTTGCCCCGTCTGTCGCTTCCAACTCCCACTCCCTCCTCAATCTGCTGCTTCTGACAACATGCGCGGTTTTCAGGGTGTGTCAGAGAATGATGACTATAACTTACGGTTTGACGATGTCTGGAGCCTGAACTGGCCAAACTGGGACGAATTGCTATCTTTATGGCCTTTCAGATCGCATTCTCTGCTCAACTGGTCGATCCCTTTACGAACCACCACCTTCGACTCCACAAATCGCTCTTCGACAACCAGATCAGGTTCGGAATTCAGCTTAAAATTTTCAGAACTAGTAATTTATGTCAGAGTTGACATAGTGTGTCTGTCATGTTTGCAATGCAATGCAGCACCATCCTGGTGGCGCTTCCTGACACTCCTATAGGTCGGTCCAGAAGAATGAGAAGCAGCAAGGTAACATATAAAACTCGACGTCCATTTCAGTTCCCAGGTAAGTAGCTCCAATTTTCTACAGAATTATATCGAGTCAAAAATAATGGGCGTGATGCACTTAAATTAGTTTCAATGCACCACAATCTATACATTCAGTGTTTCTCACTTTTCTAACTTTGCATTGTTTCTTTTCCTACTACTCTTAATTAGTGGATGGTATTTCGTCGAGGTATAAAGCTGATCTTCTCATCTCGATTGTTAGCTCAATGAGTTAATGGAGTACAAGAAACTGTGGACAACCAAATCCTCAAGGCATCGTGCAAGCTCAAAGCTTCAGAAAATCAAATTGATTGCGATGGCGACGATTAGATGTAAAAGAAAGGGATTGTGCATTGCAATAACTTGTACATAATAGAATCGACGACCCTCAAAGAAATCATAGGATTCGAGATTATTGATTATTCTGTATATAACTAATTAACTCTTTTTTTCAATGTTATATATCTAGTAACCATCATCCACCATTCTACTGCATTCTTCATTTGAACTGGGTGGATAAAACTGAGTATTTACCATTCTTTACTGACAGAAGGTTCACTTGCCCCAAACTATGAATAAAGAAAACTTGGAAACCAAATGAAAGTCTCATTCTGTGGTGAATCTGATAGTATTGATTTTCTGACCCAGTTCTAAAGGTGGGTTACTGTAATCTGATTCCCTTTGATCTTGATCTGAAAAGAACCAAATAATGGACATGAATTTCTCGTTTGAATTTTAATACAGATTGATTTGATTGACTCAAATCAAACTCGCTCGAATTTTTTGCCATCCTAAGTTTCATGCAATGTAGTGTCATGAATAATACTATAAAGGGTTTTTGGATGCTAATATACTGAATTTTGGGGGTATTGGAAAATAATGCACTGAACATTGACCTTGGACAATAATACACTGTACTTTGGGGGTGTTGAACAATAATGCACTAAGAACGATTTCGACGGTGGCTAACTTTATGGGAATCCTACGTAATAGGTGGAGGAGATTAATTGGTCCATAAATAGTTAAATTTATGACATGTCAGTTAATCCAGACATAAACAAAGAGAATTAACTTTGAAAAGAGTAAAAAAAAAAGTAAAATCACATTTGAATAAACTTGTTTTCACTAAGAGTTTGTTGTTGTAGTTGTATAAAATCACCTTTGTTTGTTTAAATTAGCTGACATGTCACAAATTTAGATATTATTTAGTTTATTCATCTTCTCGGTCTGCCATATAAGATCGCTACCAAGTCAGCCTCCGTCAAAATTATTTCGGGTGCATTATTGTTCAACACCCCTCAAAGTTTAGTGCATTATTATCCAAGGTCAAAGTTCAATGCATTATTGTCCAATACCTATTAGCGTCCAAAAATTCTACTATAAATGAGCAAAGCTTGAAGGAAATATTATTCACTATTAGACTATGTTCATTGAAATACAATTTCAATTTTGCTTACCACAAATCACAACACTCTGATGTGCACAACACTCTCTTTTCTCAAGTCTCACCTCACCGTCCTCACCCATATATTTTACAATTGAGACCTCATTATTCTTCTAATCCTTCATAGTCAATTTGTTTGTTGGGTCATCTTTAGGGTCAATAACCCTATTATAAAAGGATAAAGTTGGGTCTGGTATGTTAATTCGGGTATGGACTATTACAGTCTTTTATGGACATGCTTTTAACAATGGGATCATATCAATATCATATATAATAAATGAGGGGGCCTCACCAGCTTCCGTCATTTTTCTTGAATTCGGTCGGGGCTGAAGTTCTATCATTTGCTAGTCAAATTTTGAAAAAGATTATAGTAATAGTATTGACTTGTGGCTTGGCTCTTACAATAAATAAAAATTATTTATATTTTAAGTTTTATGTATTAAATAATTCCTTTATGACAAATAATAATAATTTACCTTTTAAGTACTAAATAATTTAAAAAATGAATTTAATTCAACTGTAAGGACACGATGATACTTGATGCTTTGATTTGAGTTTGACAATATGCAATGCTAATAGCCTAATACAAGGTGATGGCTTGCCCTATCTTTAGGGTTTTCTATTATTTTAGCCTCTTTAATTAAATATCAAGTCATCCTAAAGCAGGCTCACGATGATTTTTTTTTCTTCTGAAAAATAGTTAACTTTAAATTGACTTATGTATATTTTTTTAAAAAAATGTCAACTCAAAAGACCCCAAAAAGCATGGGAAAAGAATTTTTCCTCATAATTTTTTTCCAGGAACTTTACCATTAAATTATTTTGCACGACATGCCAACTAATTTTTCCTTTAAAATGATAGTGAGGAACTTTTTTTTTTTTTGAGGCAATGTTGTTTATTGAGGTAGAAGAAAATAATAAATGAATAAGAGAAACCCAAACCCAAAGTCGGAATAGTTGGTGGGAGCAAATTTATTGTAGCATTTTTTGTATTGATAGAGGAAGACCAAGTCGTTATTTGCAAAAATTTGACCACTTCAAATTCAAACATGACCAATCTTCTACCTTCACTTTCTTATATTGTGCGCATAAACATCACGTGAGATACTTTTCGTCTTTCACTCATGTTATTTACTTTATTTACATCCATCTCAAATTAATTGACGTTTTGACTAAATTTTAGTTGTTAATTACTCATAAATTACAATGATCTACAATATGAAATTACCATCATTAACAACATATTTTATTAAAAATTGTAATGAAGGTAATTTCATATTGTAACCTATTATAATTTATAAATAATTAATTATAGTACTATCTATTAATGTTGACATGTTGTGTGTAAAACTTAATTGATTATAGTAGCATACTACAAGTCTACAACAAGCTATAGTTAATTATTGTGTTCACAAAGCATAGCAACAAAGGGAGAGAAGAATAAGAAGATTTATTTGAGCTAAATCAATGACTAATTTTTCAATTACAACAAGAGTTAAAATGACCATTAATCAAGCATATATCAATGACACAACAAAATCACACCAAATTAAATTAATTAATATGAAATCTATACAATCTCGTAACAAATGGGATAAAATAGTATTTGTTAACGCTAAAAAACGATGAAATCGATATAATATCAGTAAAATAATTCATTTGTCAGTTCAAACACACTAGTCTTTAAATAAGCTTAGTATAATGCATATATGGCTGCTAGAAGTAGAAGTCCATATTGTCAGCAGATCTTAATACACTGCGTAGCAAAAAGGGCGTTATTAATTAAACAAAATATCAAAATAGTTATCTGCATCTTGGTAGCTTAGCTCATACTCTTATTTATAAATCATAATAGTATAAGTTCTACCATATAAACTTATCAATCAAAGTAGTAAGTGGCAATTTAAGAATTTTTCAATGCAAGTACTAGTTATGAAATATTTTTCTTACAGGATTTGTAGTTGTAACAGGTTCTTTTTCAAACGTTTTGAAGTGTTGTAAATCAATTTTCTGTATCTGTAATATTTTTCTACATAATTTTACAGATATTTAAATCCACACGGGTCATATAAATGATAAATATAATTTGTTAATAGAGAATTTTTGCTTCTAACAAATTTGAATTTCGGTGAGAAGGTAGGATGATGGGGTGGTTATTACTTTACCACCTCTTTGACAGATCATATAAATACATAACTAGAATTGAATAGTACTGGTGAGATTGTAACTGCTAGCCCGTTCTTAGCCTAGATCCCCTTCAACTCGTCATTTCCTCTTTTCTGGATCAACCATAAACCCAATTCTGCCCCCCCTCCTTCCTACTAAGTCTAATCACCCCTCAAGATGCCAATTTGACTACAGAGGACGAGGAAATTCTCAAGTCTGACGATCCAGATGCGGAAAAAAAAGTAGAGAAATAAGCAGCTCTTTGATTAGCAGGGACACTGCATATCCAAACTAAGTTTAATCCTGATGGGAAAGGGTCTGGAAACCATCCTAGGAATTGCCACGAAAAAACTCGAAAAAACTGATTCTTTTTTCAATTTTTTGAAGCCAATAGAGACATGATGCTAAACGAGGGTCCTTGGACATTTGATAATTTCTTAGTCCTTAGATGTTTGGATGACAATGAAATGTCATTTAGATGTGCAATTTGACACAATGAAGATATGGCATGGACTTGCCGTTAAAAAGAAGAATCATACGATTCTAGAGTTTGTTGGGAATAGTCTTTGTAAATATATTGAAGTAGATGAAGAAGATATCTTGGCTCACTCAAAATATCTCAAGATCAAGGTCGTTATAATCATATTCAAACCCATTAGAGGGGCATGCATGAAAGGATTGACGGTACTCATAAGTGGATTCTAGTCAAGTACGTTAAAATATCAGACTATTGTTACATATGTGGCATAATCATACACATATTAAAGGGACGTTCTTGATACAAATTGGGAATAGCAAACGTTGAGATGGGAAAGGGTCTCCATTGAAGAGGAAGATAAGAGGCGAAGGAGAGGAAGAGTGGCTGGAGGATAGGAAGAAGTTGTTTGAGTTGAGAGGAGAAGGTAGTGCTAGTAGGTTGGAGCAAACAAGCTAGGATAAGTAATTGACAAAGGATTTGGTAAGATTGATGCCATGCTTATTGATGTAAGCAACAAAAAGAAGAAGTGAAGATATAAGGGGAGCGATGCAAGGAGAACAAAAGTCAGGATAGTGCAAGAGGGAACTACAACTATAATGAAGAGGTAGATATTGCAAGAACTAGTCCCACACAATCCAATGAGTCTATGCATAAACTGTCGTGGGCTTGACAAACCTCAGGTAGTTAAGCGTCTCATGCGGGCCTTGAGGTCCATGAAGTCAAGCATGGTCTTCTTGTCAGAGACCGAGATAGTGAATGCAGACTTAGTGACTTTGATGCAAAAACTTAGGGGACTTTGATTTATTTTTTTTTTTTTGGGTGTAGATTGTATAGGCATGTCAAGAGGTTTGGGGTGTTTAATGGAAGCAAGGGTCAGATGTGGAAGTGATCAATTGGTCATTCCATTATATTGACCTAAATTTGAGATAGGTTAGTAAAAGTGAAAGGTGGCCTTTTACGAAAATTTATGGATACTCGAAGAGTCCGGAAAATATTAGGACCTGTAATATGATATGTGACTTCAAAAACCATTCGGATTTCCAACAGCTTGGGGGATCTAAATGAAATCTTCTTCAATTTTGAGAAGAGAGGAGGCTCGTTGAATTCCCTAAGTATTATTGATGTTGTCCAACAGGTGTTAGAAGATTATGAACTTACGGATTTGGGCTACAATGGTTGCGATTTCACTTGGTGGGACAAGAGAGATGGAGGACAATTGATAGAGGAAAGGGTGGATCGTTTATTGGCTTACATGCATTAGAGACTTAGGTATCTGTTGGTAAAGGTTAGACATGTAGAGGACGGTTTTTCATATCACATTCCTTTGTAATGAATTGTTATGCTACTGATGATATGACTTCGTAGAAAGAGTAAAAGGAAAAGATTCAAAAACATGTGGGTATCAAATTTGAAGTGATTAAAGAGGCTTGGAGCAAAGATGATGCCATGAACCTAGTTCACATTGCATTGGCAGGTTGAATACTTGCATGAAGGATTAAAACACATGGAAAATTTCCAATTTGTGCATAATTAGTCCAAAATATGAACTCTCCAGGAGGAGTTTAGCGTGGTAGTAGGTGTTTATCGGCGCCAAGGCATCTTTAACGACATCAAAGATTGCGTACAAAAGAAGAGGTGTTTTGGTAGCAGAGATCACGAGTGGATTTTGTACAAATGGGAGATGCGAATACAACATGGCTCCACAACCATGCAAATGCCAGGAGGAACGATAACCTTATTAAAGCACTCAAGGATGACAGTGGTGAGCTTTCTGTTAACCCCAACAGAATTGAATAGGCCATCATCAACTTCTTTTTGGGACTCTTCTCTAGTAGTGGTTGTGATGAGGTGGATCATGTTTTGAACCATGTGCCATATGAAATAACTGATGAGATGAACAACATGCTCAATACGCCTTATCAACCGAAGGAGATTTTTGATGGGCTGAAATCTATGAAACCGGACAAGGCCCCTGGCGCCGACGGGTTTAACCCGTTCTTCTTTTAGAAGTTATGGCATGTGGTTAGGTCGAATGTGGTGGACACAACTCATAGTATTTTGAATGATGTGCCTATCTCAGACTCACTTAATCACACCTACATTGTTCTGACTCCAAAGAAACAGAAGCCGAAGGAGGTTGATGACTTTACACCCATTGAATTATGCAACTTGCTTTACAAGTTTATCATGAAAGTGGTAACCTTGAGGTTGAAGGAAATTCTACCTATTCATCATCTCAATTAACCAAAGTGCTTTTATCCTAAGTAGATATATTACTGACAATATTTTTGTTGCGTTTGAAACTTTTAATGCTATGAACGTGGGGAGTGGTAGTAGCAATCCAACGAGCCTCAAACATGACATGGAAAAAGCTTACAGCGTATTAACTAGCTGCTTTTATGGAGAATTATGCTCAAAATAGGATTAGGGATAATTAGGTGAACCTAATTATGAGTTTTGTGGAGACTGCTACAATATCATTTATTATTAATGGAGAATTGAGAGATTTCTAAAACCATTCCGAGGCATTCGACAAGATGACTTGATGTCCTCACACACACACACACACACACATATATATATATATTTTGCAGAAGGATTACCTTTGAATCATGCAATCCAACATGACAAGTTAAATGGCTTGCAAGATTGCAGATTGGCGCCAGCAATCTCTTAATTACTCTTAGCGAACAACTCCATTATTTTCTGTGAAGTTACCGAGGAGGATGCCCAGAAGATGAATGATTTTGTAGTGTTACGAGGCAACCTCGAGATAGAGGATAAACCTGAACGAATCTCAACTGGTGTTTGGCAAGAATGTGATGCAACAACGTTGAGATGAAACAGTCATAACACTTGGTATCAAAGAGATCCTGACACACGAAAAGTATTTGGGGCTACCAATTAAGGTGGATCAAGCAATGTTAAGAGCTTTTAAACTCGTAAAGATTCGAGTAATGAAGAGGGTGAAAGGATGGCTACGCAAAAACCTTTCCTAGACCGGTCGAGAAGTGCTAGTAAAGGTTGTGCCTCCAGCTATCCCGACCTACACTATGAGCGTTGTTAAGATTCCAAGCGGGTTTATAGGTGGCGTTCAATCCCAAATCGTTAACTTATGGCGGGGTCATGAAGGTGGTTACAAGAAAATTCATTGGGTCTCAAAAAAGAAACTTTGTTGGAAGAAGAGTAAAGGACATAGGAACGTTTAATCTCGTTTTATTTGCTAGGCAAATATGGAGAACAACTCATTCCATGACTTACTAGTGATGTAGGTTTTAAAAGCAAAATACTTTCCACAAGATGCCATGTTCAATGCTCAGCTTTAGGTGTAGACCGATCTTTACCTGGAGAGAGTTACATGAAGCGATTGTCGTGGTTAGCAAAGGTGTGAGGTGGGCGGTAGGAGATGGAAGGAGGATCAATATTTGGGAGTAAAAGCGGATACCAAGGCCTATGTCTTTCTCGCTAATTACAACTTTGAAACCGGAGGTATATTGGATTACTGTAAATGATCTTGTAGACTAGGAGAATGTGAAATGGAAGGAAGGCTTGGTGGATTTAATTTTTGTGCCTGTAATGCCACAATTATCAAGAATATTCTGGTTTGTCCAAGTTGGTCGAACGATCAAGTGATTGCCATTACACTCAGCACGACGAATTGACAGTCCGCTCAGCCTATCATCTTCTAGTTGCGCACAACAGACTTGTGCCACCCGGGAGCTCAGGAGCAAACAAGAGTATTTGTGTCGATATTTACGATGTTAGCCTCCCTGTTATATCGGAATCTTTCTTTTGGAGTGTTGATATAAGTGCACTACGTACAAAGAGCATCATTCCTAGACGGCTACATCATATTAATGTGACTTACGCCCTTTGCAATTTGGAGGAAACTGAGATTCATGTCCCTGTGAACTATCGGGTTGCCTAACCAATTTGGGTGGTTGTTGCCTTGTCCATAGAGGGTGGAGCTCACAGCTACAAGTCTATCTTGGACCTCTTGAGGATGTAATAGCCATGGAAACAACACAATCAACTAAGACCTTGACGATTATGTGGACATGTTGGACTTTATAGAACAAATTGATCCATCAATTCAGGGCTGAGAATTCTTTTTATGAGCTTAGAAATTAAAGGGACCCAATTTTATAGAAGAGTTCAAAGGAGCAAAGATGAAGCTTCTTGCTAGTCATACAAGAATGATTGATATAAAGTCCCTTCTTCAGGTATAGTGAAGATAAACTTTGATGAGGGTGAATAACTAGGGCATACCACGAGTGGAGGCCTGTCATCAGAGATTAGAATGGGGAGATACTGAACACCCTTGCGTGCCAGGGTGCATGATTCAATACCCAAAGAGGAGGAGGCACGAGCTGCCATGTTCACTCTCAGAGTTTCGGGGACAACTTGGAACCTTAGATATAGGAAGGTGATCCTAGAAGGGGACTATTTGAGTCTTATTTTGAAGCCAAGGGAAGGTGAGCAATGCACCCCAAAATTGGTTTTCTTGTTAATGACATTTTTACTTTAGTCCTATGTTTAGATTTATGTACATTTTCGCATATTATGAGTTCCGAAAATAAGGTTGCATTCTATTCGACCCACTTCCAACCCGTTGATCTTGGTGCTAGATCTTGGGAGAATGTGGGGCTTTAACCTCTATCTAATCTTATCACTATACACGCTTATAAGGATGCTTTCAGCATATAATAAATTTCCTATGCTTTTCCATAAAAAAAAAAGAAATTTCTTCACTCATGTATTTGTTACAAACTATTTTCTTTTGTGATAAAAAAAAACTATTTTCTTTTGAAAAAAAAAGCATACATTTATGACCTCAAAAAAAAAGAGAGATGGGGAATTTTTTGTTGGAAAATTTAGGAGGTGGCTGCATGTTGATGATGTTTATGTATTATCCACCGTCAACCGGATGACTTGGAAAATTAGTGACGTCCAACCAATCAACACGACATTGCAGAGACTCATCAATCAAACATTACATGCATCCATTTTCTCTCTCCTTCCTCTCTCTTTCTCCCCTGGATAATATCCCAATAAAAATCTCAGCTTTTGGTATATAGAACTAGAAAGAGATCCAAATCCACCCCACAAAAATACTCAAAATAATGCATACACATCGACCCCCTTTTTAATTCACTTAATAATAATAATTCCAACCCTCAGACAGCTGCTGCACTGCAGATTCATCCCACCCAGAAAAAAAATCAACAACATTCTTCCTTAATCCTTGCTCCCCATTAAACCCTAAATCCGAGGCACCCTTTTGAGTACCCAGAAAGTTAATCAACCCCAGAATCCGAAAAGGGTAAAAAATGGAGCCGGAAAACAAGGCCGCCGGAGCTCCGGTGAGAAAGCTGATGACCTCGTCGGCGACGAAGCCGACGACGTGGGTTTTGCCCTACCAAACCCCCCGTCTCCGGGACCATTACTTGATCGGCAAGAAACTGGGTCAAGGTCAATTCGGCACGACTTACCTCTGCACAGAGAAGAACTCCGGCGGTCGTTTTGCTTGCAAATCCATCCCAAAACGCAAGCTTCTTTGCCAGGAGGACTACGACGACGTTTGGAGGGAGATTCAGATAATGCACCACTTATCTGAGCACCCAAATGTGGTCAGAATCAAGGGGACTTATGAAGATTCAGTGTTTGTTCATATTGTCATGGAGTTGTGTGCAGGTGGTGAGCTTTTTGACAGGATTGTTGCAAAGGGACATTACAGTGAGAAGCAGGCTGTGGAGTTGATCAAGATCATTGTTGGGGTTGTGGAAGGGTGTCATTCTCTTGGGGTTATGCATAGGGATCTTAAGCCTGAGAATTTCCTGTTTGAGAGTGCTGATGAGGATGCTAAACTCAAGGCTACTGATTTTGGGCTGTCTGTGTTCTATAAACCTGGTTTGTGACTTGATCTTGACTTTGATTTTTGATGGAATGGACTAAAGTAAACCTCTTGAATCTTGGGTCAATTGGAATCAGTCTCTCTGAATTGTGAAATTTAGGGGTAAGACTGTGACATCTGACCCCTCTAAATTTCGCCTGAGCGAGATTTTAGAGTAAGATTTTAGAGTAATGGGTTTTGGTAGATTGGGGTGGAATTGGTCTGGTGGGTAGTTTTGTTTCGATTGTTGAAGTTGTGTGGTCTTTGCTTGGTCTTCTGGGTTGTGAGTAAAGATGCTTATCTTGATTGGTAATTTGGGTGATGATTTGGGTGTAGTCTTGTTGGATTGTTTCTTGAATTTGTTTGGGAAGAATGCCTGAAATAGCTGAAAAATTGGACCTTTTTGGTAGTAGAGGTTCAATTATGATTGATTTGCTGACCCTTCAGAGCTGGATAGACTGGCAGACAAATGCAATTTAGGTTCCCAGATGAGAAGTGTGAGGCCATTAAATGTGAGGGTGACAATGTTTTTTGCATCTCATTTGGGGATTTTACTCATTTGTTGGATCCAATTCAAGACAGAGAAAATCAATTGAGGATTTTCATTCTATTTCTCTTGACATGGTTTTCCTATTCATTTCTAAAACTTGGGTCAATTCCAGCAGTCTCTCTAAATTGCAAAATTTAGGGGTAAGACTGCTCCATCTAATTGCTCCATTGGGCGGGATTTCGGAGTGTGGTTTTATGGTTTTCGTAGTCATTAACTTCAAGCCTCCTAGGAATTTGTCGAGGTACTTGCAAATGCATAGGTCATCACAAAAGAAAAGGAAAAAGGAAAAGATGCAATCTTGATCACATTCACATGCCATGGCATTATAAGACAGTGAAGTTTCTTGTCTTCCTTGTCACTGGGATCTTCATTCAAACTAGCTGTCCTAGTCATAAACTTTCTAGTCACAGGATTGGCATGATTGCATTTTAAAGTTGTGATCTTTCTTCTGTCAATTCATTACTAACATGCATGTATATAAGTAAAGCTAGACGGAACAAATACATCTCTTTGAAAGTTGTCATGAGCACAGGGTAATTTGATGTCTCCTTGGGTAGCCCTGACCTACCCGGGGTAGGCTAGATTTCTAAACCTCTTATGTGATGCTTCTTTAAGCAATACAATCTCTACTTCTGCTGGGTTCCTAGCTCCTTCCCCTTTACTGCAAACCCATTTAGGTTCCTACCAAAGGAGATCTTCAATGTATATCTTCAAATCAATGGCAAATTGCCCCCTTCCCAACTGGCCTCGGGTTACACCTTGCCGGGTATCTATGTTTCTAATGCTTCTTCTATTTGTCTAACAATCACTTGCTCTTATATGAATGGGATGCAAATACCTTAAGATCTAATTTTACAACCCTTCATTTTTTGAATTACCCACTTGGGTTATACTTTTATGTTTTTCTTATTCATGCATTTCTTTCTATATATATATGCAGGGCAATATTTTAGTGATGTAGTTGGAAGCCCATACTATGTTGCACCTGAGGTGTTATGCAAGCGGTATGGACCTGAAATTGATGTTTGGAGTGCCGGTGTTATTCTCTACATCTTACTGAGTGGGGTTCCTCCATTTTGGTCAGGTATATTCTCCACTGAGCTGCTTTGTGATCTATTATTTTGGGTGTGTTTGGTATAACCCTGGGGGAAAAAGTTCCCCTACTCCTTGAGGAAAATGTTCATGAGTTCAACTGTCAAATAATGGGCTCACATAAAACTTTCCCATTTATTAAACACAACCATGCACATGGAAATTTGGTCAACTTTCCCAATAACCAATTTTCTCGAGGAGATTTTCCAGCCAAATGCTCCATTGGTTTTTTTTCCTTCGCAGACTTAAATTGATTTAATCCATCAAACTTCGCTGCAGAAACTGAGGCAGGAATCTTCAGGCAGATTCTTCACGGCAAGTTAGATTTTGACTCTGAACCATGGCCGAGTATCTCTGATAGTGCAAAGGATTTGATCCGCAAAATGCTTGAGAGAGACCCAAAGAAACGGTTGACGGCCCATGAAGTGCTCTGTGAGTCCTATTTCCAAACATATTGTCAACTGAGTATATTCTTCTTTCTTTGAGAACTGTCAGCCTAAATTGCCAATCATGATACTAAGGTTGACTCTTCATGTTTTAGGTCACCCGTGGATTGTAGATGATACAGTTGCACCTGATAAGCCCTTGGATTCTGCTGTTATAACAAGATTGAAGCACTTTTCGGCAATGAACAAAGTTAAAAAGATGGCGTTGCGTGTATGTTTTCACTTTTCTTTCAAAGTCAATAGAAACTTGGCCATCTTGGTTGAACTTATTTCACTGTTGTGTTTCTTTCGAGATTCGTATTGTCTTGTCTGTTTACTCTCTTTCTCAAACTTAAGTGTGTGTTGTCAGACTATCTGCAGTTTGTGTATTTACACATTAGATGAGGCTAGTGGTCTTCATGCTACTTTTGATAAAATTTCGCTAAAAACAACCCTGCAGGTTATCGCTGAAAGACTTTCAGAAGAAGAAATAGGTGGCCTTAAGGAGTTGTTCAAGATGATTGACACCGACAACAGTGGAACAATAACTTTCGAAGAACTCAAAGTCGGCCTTAAGAAGGTCGGCTCTGAAATGATGGAATCTGATATCAGAGCTCTAATGGAAGCAGTAAGTTCATGATTCTTACATACATTTACGTCCTAGGACTGAAATCTGTAGCGTTTATGGACAAGTTCGGTGCTTTCTGTTACTCAATACTCATCCTGTCACGTCTGTTATCTTATGTTTGTCTCTCACAGGCTGATATTGACAACAGTGGAAGCATTGATTATGGCGAATTCCTCGCCGCCACTCTACATGTGAATAAGATGGAAAGGGAGGAGAACTTGATAGCGGCTTTCAAATATTTTGACAAAGATGGTAGTGGCTATATAACAATTGATGAGCTTCAGCAGGCCTGCAAAGAATTTGGCTTGGCCGATGGTCATCTCGATGAAACCATCAAGGAAATCGACTTGGACAATGTGAGCAATTTTTACTCCAGCTCTTTTGTTATCTAATATAGAACGTAGACATCCCTACCTTAGAAGACATTCATGTCTCCAAAGAGATCCCAATTGCAAGGCTCTTGCCCTACTCTTAGTTTTGAACTCTTATTTTCATAACTTTAACCTACATATATCTTCGGGAAAGTGAACTGCAGTTCATGGGGGAAGGCTATCTACATCTGGATCCCTCAGACTGTGTTCAAACGTGTTTCCTAGGAGTATGTTGATATTTTCGAGGATAATGGATCTTGCATTCCACATTTTTTGCATGCTTTGCCCTTGACTTAGTTATACGACAATTCCATGTGTGGGTCCCACTGACGCGTGGTTTGGGGCGACCCATATGTAAACAACCTTACCTTGTAAGACACCACTCTCTCAAGAGAGATTGATTTCAATAGACCTTCCCGTGCCCTTAACTTAGTTATAAACTCTTATTTTCACAAGCACATTTCTTCGGGAAAGGTGATGTTCTCCGATAACGGATCTTGTTTCAAATTCAACAGGACGGACGGATAGACTTTGGAGAATTCGCCGCAATGATGAGGAAGAGCGAAGGAGGGGTTGGTGGAAGAACCATGAGAGGAAACTTGAACTTCAATCTGGGGGACGCGTTGGGAGTACATAAAGTTGCATCAGAGTCTAGCTGAAGGCTGGAAAATCCGTAAATCAATTATATATATACCCTTGTAAGGGGTAACAAATGGGTGCTAGCGATGCTGCTTTTGGATAAACGATGTTTCAGATGATGAGATTCGAATCGAAGAATTCAGTTTTGGCGACGTAGAATGCCAGAGGGTTGTCGATGTTAGGCGGAAAAAGCAGATTTAGGTCCTAGCGAGGACGATTGAGCAGGTTATAAAGTCTTGGACTCTTTGGAGTTGTACTGAGGTGATCTTTGTGTTTTTTTCCTGGACTGATGGATCATCATGTTGTATTTGAAGGTGACATTGTAGGGTGTACTATGCTTATTTAATGTAATCAGATACATTACCAAGCTGATTCGATTCCCTTGTTAATTTATAAGGGTTGTTTGAAAGGATGTTTACTATGGTCATTTGTTTGTTAAATTACAGCCTTACAGGGCTACTTTATTCTTCCTAGATCAATGTAACAGATTTCTGCTAAGACTGTCCGGTGGATTGGTCGAAGACGATTTAGACCCTGTTTGGCAACCATCTGGTAGCTGTTAGCTGATAGTTTTTTGGATTAGCTGTTTTACTTTAGCTATTTGGGTTAGCTGATTGTAGAAAAAGTGTTTGGTAAAGTAGCTTTTTATGAAAAGCTACCTCAAAAAGCTATTGGGTCCAAAAAGCTAATATAAAAAGCTACTTACCAAACACTCAAGTAGCTTTTTAACCTTGATCAAAAAGCTAAAAATTATCTAAAAAGCTAAAAGTTACCCAAAAAGCTGGGTAGCCAAACATCCCCTATACATGGAAGTTAGATTTGGCAATTGGATCGTTCGGTTGTGTCTGCGTCGGGTCATATTTTGGTAAACAAGGCTCAACTCGGGTCATTCTTTTGAGTCAGGTTGCTTTGATTTTTTGCTCAATAAGCTTACCAAAGATGATAGCAAGCGCTATCAAAAATCCGTCCGACCTGAATATCCAAATTTGTCCGAGATTTGGACATCAACCTTTTATCCGAATTTAAAATTCAGGCAATTCAGTCATATCCGAATTCAAAATTGGATCGAATTCGAGTTTGGAGTAAGAAAACTAGGTTGTCCAAATTTTGTCATATTCAAGTTTGGACATATTTGGAGAATGTCCAAACCCGAATCTGAATTTAAAATTCTGACAAAATATTAAAATCGTGTGTACATTTCATATAAATTTGAGTTTGACATATTGGGACAAATTTAGGTTCAGACATCACAAATTGTCCGAATTTGAAATTCGGACACAAATTCGGACATGCTTCGAATTTGGTGATTTATGTCAAAATTGACCGATATTTGCCGCCGCTAAAGACAACAATCTGATCATAAACAATGTGATAGAAAGCCATACAGCTAAACTACAACTCAAAGCAAAGGCAGTTGAACTTCAGGGGGCTGAATTTCATAGCATTTGTGGTATTCTGAAGACAAACTATAGGTGTAACTGTAAGGCTATTACATTTAACAAATTAGCTCATCAATTCTACACATAGTAACAAGAAGGGAACCAAAGCTATTTTTCCAAATAATCTCCATGTAATGGAGTGCTACAGCATTCATACAATTCAGACAATGAAGATCCCATCATTCAGTCGATAAAAATGGGCAGAATTGTAGCTCTTGCAGAAGATTACGAAGCTCCTGATGGTGCAGAGATGACAAAAAAGGACCGTGCAGGAGCTCTTTGTCAGACATACAATTGTACATACATGCTAATTCTTTCTGGTCATCGGCTTCTATTACAATCCTACCAAAGCAGCCTAATGGTGTGATTCATTCGTACGTCCGCTTCCTCTTCAGCAAAGTTGGCAATATGATGACAGAACCAATGAGGAAAAGCACGCTGAGCGTCTTGAAATCATACAGATCTTTCACCGACTTCAGTTCTCCGAGGGCAAGGCCAGCCTGATTGGTAAAATGACAAGAAATTCCACAAGGTAAGGACGAACATTCCAGGTGAAATGTTGATATTTATCACATATACAAGAAACAAGGCAGCTGAATTGGAGAATCAAGACAGTTTCAGCATATCAATGAAACTAAGCGTCCTTTACGAGGCAGAAAAGTGAACTCTTAACAGATCAAGGATGTGTTTAGACCCGACCCATTCAAACCAAACCAATGAGTGGCAATCATTTAGAAAAAAAGGTCAAAATGTCAATAGTGTGATCCCTTTGCATGGATTGGACAAGTGTTCTTTTAGATTCCTGAAATACTAAGCCCCAAGTCAGCATTCAATATACATTTTCAAGAGCAAATGTGGGTGCTGCAGCCTATCAAGGTGTAAATTTGCGAAAACATCCCCACAAAGTCAGGGACTAGAGAAGAGCAAAATGTAGATCCTGTCAAAGTGGATTTGTGTGTGTGTGTGTGTTGGGGGGGGGGGGGGGGATGATGCAGATAAAGGCAATCTCATTCACACCTACACAAGCAAAGAGACCATTTCAAAAGTCCCCCAGGAGCGCGACCATAATAGAAAAAAGATTCAAACCAAAGTTTATGCTAAGACAACTTTGGCGCCTTTGCTCACGAATTACGATCTAGCAAAAGAACTCCAAATCAAAAGGAAATATCATCAGACTGAGTACTATTAAATAGGCAAGGAAATGAGTGGATTAGGCATATCATTCTAACATTTAGGTACTTTACTGAATGACATGCGATGCAAGCCAACTATTCAAATATAGCACAACCAATCTTATTTCATTTAAATTTCTTCAAGGAATATTATTATCTGTAGCAACCAATGTTATTCAAACTCTCATTTTAGTCCCATGTCCAGAACTGACCCGCAACATCACATATGGGCAGGACGCTTGAACCCTTCTCCTTAAGCGATATATATATATATATAATACACCAGAAAAATGTAGCTCACAAAGAAAATCAAAACACCAGAAAGAGGGGGGGGGGGTGCTTGCATGCCTCTATACTCCGTACTGGAAGAATTTATTGAAGATGCTCATTGAATCCCATATATACGTATAGCAATTTTGAACGATCTGGAGATAAGCTCATTTATGCAAGTCCTATGCACTATGCAAACAGCACCACAAATTGGTGGAATCAACATGAAATTTCGGATCAAATCTTTTTCCCAAAACACAAGTTATCAATAAATCCTTGCAAAACCACTAAAAGAAGAATTGTTGATACCCATTCATAAATTTATGTCTCAACAAAGTCCAAGATGGTTCTGAATGACGGTGATGCATGAGTTATGGATTCATGAATCTCTTCCTTAAAGAGAATCATCACACATTATGGATAGGCATAGCATGAAATTTTAAACCAAGAACAACATTCAAGTAGCAGGGAGAAGAACTTACCCTCACAGTGATAAACGAGGCTGGAATCAGACCAATAAGTGTTGCAAAAAAGAAAATATGAAAAGGTATATCCACTATAGGGGATGCCAAGTTGATAAAAAGATTGGGCAAGGTTGGTGTAACCCTCAAGAAAAGCATGTAATTCAACAACTTCTCCCTGCGCTTTGCTATCTGTAGGTAAATAGGAAAAAGGTCTTTATAAGCAACACAACAGATGTCTGAATATATCAGTATATAACCTTAAACATCTTATCTTAGTTACCTCTGACTGGAAAAATCTCAACTTTTCAGGCCACAACCAGTTAACTATGGGCTTGCCAATCAACTTTGATAGAAAATAGCAGGAAGATGCTCCTGCTGTAGCATTAAATACAACCAACAGAAGCCCTCTGAAGACCCCAAAAAGAGCCCCCGCCAGCAACGACATGAATATTGTTCCAGGAATCATGAACGTTTGCATGAATATATAAGTTGAGCAATAACCAAGAATAAATTGTGCTGGATGGTCATTTGCATATGTAGCAAGATTGTCCCTGAAGTAGTAAACGTAAAAATAAGCACCACATCCACACCATACATCAGCATATAGAGCATACATACTAAAACAAAAACTAGAATATTCATGCCCTGACAAAGTTCTTCTATCTCAAATCCAATAACCGTCTAGGTGTTTGACATGGCAATCTTACCCTGAATTTAAAATTTAACAAAGAGATTGACCTAAAAGATAAAGTTCTATCTCATGAGTTGCAATTCTGTAATAATAGATCTAAACAGTATCCATAATCATTCTCTAAGGTTAAAGCACCCATAACAAAAGCAATAATCATCCCTAACTGAGCAGCTATGTTACTCCAACTCTTTATTTTCCCTGCCGTACCCGTGTCGGACCCTTGATACCCGGACAAGGGTACGACACTCGACACTTCAAATTACAACGAAAATGTATACAATTTCTTTAAAATATAGCTGAGTCCAACACCCGTGTCCGTATCCGATATGGACACGTGTACCCGGGCCTGAGTAACATAGCCCAACAGCTAATTAGGCACGCCAACATAGGACATCTCCTTAAACTGCAAGAATGAAGCAATCAAAACCACACCACCACCTAATGCGGGTCCTACAGCAACAGGGTCTAAGAGATCGAAATGTAGGCAGCCTTGCTAAACCTGAACTCAAACATATGAATGAAGCCGTATTTTACTACCACAACTAATCAAAATCAGCAATAAAACCCAGACATAATTATGAACAATCAATGATTACGTATAAGAGGCAACTTAATACAGCCAAATTAACTGTCATTAACTTCTCCACCCCCATCTAATCTAACCAAAAGAGCAGATATTGTACGAGACAAGTTAATACAACCAAACTAATTACGACAATCAATGAAATGCATGATTTAACAAATGATTAACCTCCCCTACTGCATTGCCAAGTATTACTGAAGAACTGAAATTGAAAGATTAGAGAAATCAATACTTGAGCAATCTGAGATCGGATATTGTACGAGGGAGCTTGATTTTGCCATACTCAGCACCAGGCATTCTAAGAAAAATGCAGAACAATCCAATGGCGAAGAAGATGAAGACAGAAACAGCAACCATGAGCTCCCACCGCGTCAATGGGAATCGGCCTTCCCATTTGGCCTTCTTCCCCGTCGGCGAATCAGCCAGCTTTGAATTTGCGTTCTCTAAATCCAGAAACCTAACTTCGTCGCCGATCACAATTCTCGGCGCCACCATTGCAGTTGCAATTTGCCACCCTTATTGTTCATCAACAATCACCAATCGATCAATCAATCAATCAATTCGAGTGACTCCAAATCGCAAAAGTAGTAAAAACCCTAGCTGAATCGAATTGAATTGAATTGAATTGGAGTGGGATTGGATTGATTAGATCAGGTGAAAGAACCCTAGATTTTGGGGATCGGATTGAATGTAGAGATTGAAGGTAGAGAAGGGTAGCTAGAACTGGAAAGAGGAAGAGGGGAGAGAGAGAGAGAGAAATGAGGTGGGAAGGGTTTTGGAGTTTTGAAAAAGAAAAGGGAAAAGAAATGGAAAAGTGTTGAATTTTAAAAGACAAAAAAGTTTCATTCAATTTCAAAGGTGGAAGGAAGGAAGACGGTGATTTTGTTTTTTTTTTTTTTGAGCAAAGACGGTGATTTTGTTTACCAGACCTAATCTGGATTTGTTGTCTTAAAAAAAAAAGTATGGGAATTTATTTCAGAAACAGAAAAATCATTTGAAAAATGGGAAAATTTAAGAGAGCGTTTGATAAAAATTTCAGGTAAATTGTTTTTAGGAAAAATTTTTCATGAAAAGTTTTCCATAAGAAATATTTCCCCATAAAAAATTAGCTCCCTAAGGAAATTTTCCTTAAGAAAATATAGGGAATAGTGGGACATCCGTAAAGTTTTTCCTAAGTTCAACTTACAACTAAATAAAAAGAAAATAAATCAACTCGGAAAAATTGATCATTTCCCCATGATTTTTGACCAATCAAACGTACCCTAGAATGAAAAATAGGCTCATT
Organism: Portulaca oleracea; assembly: GCA_029582165.1. Lineage (NCBI taxonomy): Eukaryota > Viridiplantae > Streptophyta > Magnoliopsida > Caryophyllales > Portulacaceae > Portulaca > Portulaca oleracea. The sequence continues at coordinate 37,208,336 of CM055871.1, forward strand.
CGATTATTTTCTACTAAATTTGTAAGAAATCACATGATTATTATTTATTGAAAAATTAAAATCACTTCTCCATCAAAATACTAATACTAATGATGATGATGATATGATAATAATTAGAATTAGAATCCTTCCATAGATTAGCATATTCCCTTTTTGTTATCCATATCATATGGTTCTTACTTCTTAGATGAAGATATTGGATTGAAATTACATATTCTTGGCTATTAATGTGTGCAATAATTGATGATCACTATGGTTTTTTTAGGATTTATAATCTTTCATGTATTTACTTTTTCAATAAGTTTAACTTAGAGAAAAAAATTAGTTGAATAAATATAGAATTAGTTGAATCAACTCAATATTTAAAAAGAAGAAGAATACCCAACATCAATTTAAAAGACTCCAATTGATTTGCATATGTCAATATCAAAGTTAATTGAGGAGAAGACATTGGATAATGTTGTTTCCAAAAAAAATTGAAATAAGGCAATTAATTGGGGATCTTGACCCATAGATGAATATCCAACATCAATTAAAGATTAATCATACTTGGGAAAATCCGAGAAAATGTAAGGCACTAAAAAGGCGTGGAATATAAAGTGGATGAGAAACAGTATATTCTTCCAGTTGCCCACACGCTTAACTGCGTAACGTCGGTGTCTTGTGTCTTGTGTCCTGTGTCCTGTGTTGTCCCACTCCTCCATATTGGCTGTATTACACTTGGTAGTAGGTACACACTACTTGTACTGTTATGCTTACAGGGTTATTATCTCCTTCAAAAATTATATATAATGCAATGGGAAGTATTTATGTTTATTTATATGGAACGGTCTCAACCAAGAGTTTAAATTAATAATTGAAGGTCCAATGATAATTTTATACTCTAACATGTTCTTTTATACGAATATTTTTAAACATGGATGACATAATTGTTAAAATCGGGATCCTAACTCGGATCCATAGGACAGTTAGGATTAGAATTAACCCATGTATGATCGTGGATCAGAATATAAATAGTAGAATCGCACTGAGGATTTTGAATCATAAAATCGTAAGATCGTAGATCAGAATCAGAATCAGAATTTTAATAACTTATGATGGATGCTACAAGGAACTCCCTCACTGTGTGCAAATAAACTTGGAGCCTACTGAAATTTGAACATAAAACCTCTTACACAGTTACACATGTTGGGCCGAATACCATGTGAAACTATATGAAATAGCTCTATAAGGAATAGATGGTGTATTCAGTAGAAAGTCTTCCAAAGAAATTTCAGCTCAAGTATATTTGGCGAGCAACATCTCCACCCCCCCCCCAAAGGCCCAAATTCTCAAGTATTGGGCCTTGGCTACGGCCTCCTCAATGATCCACTAATAGTTGCGGGCTTGCTGCTCCTTGTTGACCCTATAAATAGGTGGGCTTAATTGGTTAACCACATTTTCAGTTGTGGTTAACTGCTTTTGTGGCTTCTATATTTTACAAGCCTAAACCGCTTTATGTAATTGCAAACCGGTTAAGTGTAACTGAAACTTGGAAATCGAAACTGCCGGTTAACCGTATTGAGAACACGGTTAACCGTTTTTTGGATTTGATTTACAGTTAACCGTCGGTTTTTGAAGATTTAAGGTAACAACTACGGAAAGTAATTAACATTTTATTATGAAATTTTACATTTTGCTACTAAAATAAACAAAATCAGTTAACCGTGGCTAATCGCTTCACGAAAATGCAAAACCAAAACCTAAACCGCATTTTTTCGAAAATCCGAAACGGTTAACTGGTTTGGTTTTTGTGATTTTGCGGTTTGATTTTCGATTTCAGTTTTCCATGCCCACCCTATAGTATATAATATATATATATATATATATATATATATATATATATATATATATATATATATATATCAAATAGCAAACTTTTATATGAAATTTTTTAAGTTTGTATTTCAAATGACATGAGAGCGGAAGATTTACTCTTCATATTGGAATGTGATTCCCTATTGCTGTAATTTCACAGGAAGAATTACCGATATTCGTGAAGGCTCCTTATGTGGCTGGCCCAAATTTTACATGTGGGCAGTTTTGTACTGTGTGGCTGGCCCAATTTTCACCTATGGGCAGTCTTGTTTTAATTTGTGCCTTTGGGGCACTTTCGGATGTTGAATAAATTATGGCTTAGGCCGCTAATTATCAAAAAAAAAAATACTTAGATGTAATCCAGTGTTGTGCTACCTCCTTCTCTCACCTACTAGCATGTTGGATTAAAAACATGTTCAAAATTATAGGTTCTAAAAATGTCTTATCGAAATCCACGTATTTTACAAAAGACAATCTCAAAGATATAGTAATACAATGAATGAAAGTAGAATAAGACATAACACATTTTGATTGACCTTCAATTGACTAACTACTTCTCAAACATATTTCTTGCCTTTGCCCCTTACAACAACTCCTCCATTCCAGAATTTAGGAAGATCCATATAGTTATAACTAAGCAATCTTACCCTTAATACAATTTTCACTATTCCCCTTACAAATTTACTATTCAATGTCAGCTTTTTACTAGCTATAGCTATACTACCATCATTTCAACTGTTTCCTCTTTCCCCCCTATATATGTAGCTATGGGGGAATCACAATCATATAATATATGAATACTTTGATTTCATTACAAGTTGTTGGGAAAGCATCCAAGAAAAGTGCTACTACCCAATTGATTGTGATCAACATCTAGCCCATAATGATCATGAGGAACAAGTTGCAAATTTGGTGCCTCATTATTACAAAATGAAGAAGATGAATTAGAACAACTCAACAAATTGTCCAAAATTTCCCATTGGTTATCCATGTTGTTGTGTCCCTTGTGATCATGATATCGATCCTCATTATTCATCATTCTTCCGCTTTGGAAGCTACTCGAAAGAGACGGGCTTTCTAGCCGAGGCAGCTCGATTGTTGCTTGGTTTTCGATGAGATCATTGATGAAAGTGGTCGAGTTGAGTTCTTGCTCAAAGTTGCAACTTAGAGGTTGCATATTGGTTTGATGGGAGTATTGGAATGTGCCTGAACTTAGATTAGTTGGGCTAGATATGTCAGGAACTGATGGAGAACCAATCATCATACTATTATGGTTGTTGTAGATGTTATTGTGATGAGCATTCCAAGCTCCATAGGGGCCTTGATTGTAGCTTGGAGTTGGTTTCTTGAATGCCCGACATACTACCCATCCTTCTTCCTGTAGATAAAATAAGTTTAGTCAAAATAAGTTGAAGATCAAGTCTTTAATAGACCTAAATATGGATGGTCTTATCATAGTTCCAAGCATAAAGACTCGTTACAATATATGTTTAGAAAACACAGGTTGAAAGTAAATCTAGTCAAAATGAGCTGAAAAACTAAACCTTTGGTAGATCCAGATATGGGCAGTCTTATTTAGATGTTGACAGTCTTATTTTAATTTCAAGCAAAAAGAATGATAAGACATATATATTTAGAAAACGGAAGTTCAAACTGCAAATTAAATTCAGTCAAAATAAGCTGAAAATCAGACTCTCAATATATCCAAACGTAGATAGCATTCTTATCCTATTTCGATTCCTAGCAGAAAGACGTATCGATCAAGACATACGCTCAGAAAACATAAGTTCAAAAAAGTCCAATCAAAATTAAATGAGCTTAAAAATCAAGCCCTTAATATATCCAAATATAGGCAGTCTTATTATGTTTTGATTCCTAGCAGAATGACAGGTTAGGATAAAGGACTTGCCTGGGGAGGAGCATGCTCAGTAGTTTGAAGTCGATACTCATGCACAATCCAATCACTTTTCTTGCCATTAGGCGCTCGACCTTTGTAGAACACAAGAGTCTTTCTCATTCCGATGATCTTATTCTTATACAAGACGGCCTTATCTCTACCCGTGGCCTTCCAAAAGCCTGTGGCGGTGGCTCGATTAGTTCGAGTTCCTGTCGGGTACTTCCTGTCTTTGTGACTGAAGAAGTACCATTCAGTCTGCTCATCATATCCTAGTTTGCACTTATCTGCACTCCCACATTACAAACACTCTGTTATATATTAGCGAATAACTAACTTAACTATGTGTAACCTCTAATTTTATGTAATCTTATTGAGATAAGATGTAATTAATTATGTAATTAAGAAAAGTTAACCTTGAATTTCCCAGGGTTCCATGCGGTAGAGATCAATATCAATGATGACATCAAGATCAAATTTGAGGGAATTGACTTTTCTGTATAGGTAAAATCCAACTAGTTCCTCTTCAGTTGGATGGAACCTAAATCCTGGTGGTACGCATGATTCAACCTGCTCCATAATTCTTAGTTTCAACGTAACTTTTTTCCTGCAATTACATACATATCCAAGCACTTGAGTCAGTGGTCAGGATTTGTAAAGGAAATGCTATTATATTTTCATTCCATACATGAGTCAATAGTCTTTATTCCATACATGTCCTAGTATTTTTATTTTTTTTTTACATTGATAAGTCGGGCCACCCACTAGACCCCTGTTTCAGGTAAAGCATAATGGATTCACCAACCCATAAAGAAAGGGGAAAACCAGGCATGTATGCATGTCGCTACTCCCAAGAATCAATCCCGGGCTAAACTTGTGGGATATCACAATGTAGCGGGTACCAATTGAGCTAATAGCTCATTGGTATGTCCAAATACTTAAGTTACCAGTCAGGATATTCATTTTATACAATAAATTATTGTATATTAAAAAATAACAATCAAATTTTATTGAAACAACAATAAATTGACACATTTTAGTTAGGAATGTAAAGAAAATTTTAAAAGGGATGGAGTTATGTATAGCCGAAAAGGTGGACTTTGGGGAGCACGTGTGGGTGAGTGTACATGCATATATAATGTGTTTTGAGTAGAGTGCACTACATGCATGTCATTGTTAGTCACTTTCATCTCATCCCTTGCCACCCACCACCCTCAATTCTCGGCCCTTGATTTATTTCATCAAATCATACTATCATCATCTTGTCTGATCCATGCATTATACACCCACTAATTAAAGCCACCCCCACCAAAACGCGGAAACTAGCAAAAACATTTGGTTATGGATTTATTTATTTGATCATTGGATGCATACATCAATGACATTATTTCATTAACAAAAACTACCATAACATCCGATTCAGGGAAAGGTCACATGACTAAATATAATCTAGACTACAAATTAACGCGCTTAATAATCGTCTTGTATATGGTTAAATTAAATCTCGAAATTCAAATACATTATGACTACATTCCGATATCGAACACCCTCAGCGGCTAGTCGTGGGTTCGACCCGAGGGGCGACCGTCCAGGGCTCATGTTTTTTTTTTTCTAAAACTGTGATTTAGTTTAAGGATCGGCTGCTGAGAGTATTCCTACATCACTTTGAAGAGAGAGACAGAGAGAGACGAGCAACTAAAAGGGCTTCAATCTACAAATGGTCTGTTACATTGGTTGAGGCTTTAAAAATATCAGGACCGAGTCTAAACACCCTTCTCAACCACCTCTCAAACAAGACAACATGAACTTAATTAGCGTGTAATAGTTATTTTATCTAAAGGTTCAAGCCCATGTTTAGAGGTTTTGGAGTCGTTTTTAGTCTAAATACTCCGGCTAACTTTGTACATATAAATATAAAAATGGCTAAAATTCAACCTAACCATCGAAACATCTAACTCAAAAAATCTCTAATACCATCTACAAAATCAACTCAATCAAAAACTTACGGTGAAAACTCAAAGTTCAAAAACAATTTTATGTACAATCTAACATATCGATCATATGGAATACACACAAAAGCAAAATCAGCATATATAACGTAGCTAGATAGAGAGACTTACCAAAAAGAGTTGATAGATGTTGTCTCCGAGCTAGCTAGCTAGGTAGGCAGTTGGAATATATCTTGAGAATCTTGGAAGTTTAGATCCAATAATATTAGGAAGAAAGCAGAGGGATTTTGCAATGTGGTAGGCAGGATAGAGGAGGGAAGACAAGTATTTATATGTGCAACAAATACTTGTTTAACGTAACCAAAACTAAAGGTTAATGATGAAGCAAACAGGAGAAACTTAATAAATAAAGGAAAATTGAAGAATTATTATTCAACATATATAATAATATAAGTGCGCATGGGGTGGCCTCCCTAATGAGATTGGCTATAACCTATGCTTTTTATTTTTGGACGGTTCACCATTTCAACCCCCTTCTCCCTAGCTAAAAAAGTAAAAATGAAAATAGAAAAGATAGAAAGAAAGAACATAAAGAATTGAAGTTGAAACCCTATGACATGAGAATGAATGAGATGATGTAGTAGCTAGCTAGTGTAAGTTGGAGTGAGTTTGGTGCGCCGTCCTTTGCCAAATTGTCACCCTTGGTTGCTCGACATGTGGATTTCATTGGTGGACATGTCGGAATCTAATTCAGATACAACCCTACATCATCCAACCAATCATCACTGTATATATATGGAAATTGATACAGTGAGAAGAAAAACATAGCAAATCATAACCATTGGTTCCAAGATCAAAGGTGAATATTAATTTTGTTTTTTTTCTTTTTTTTGGTTGGAAAAATGTGACTAATAAATGCTGCAACTTTTTTTTTGTTGGCTGGGAAAAAGAGAACAATTAATGCAGTATGATTTCCAATGACATGCTAATTAATTCACAACTCTAGAAAACTCAGATTGAACATCAACTATACCCAGAATGAACATCAACTATACCCAGAATGAACACCACATATACCCAGAATGAACATCAACTATACCATAAACGAACGTCACTATACTATACATTCATTTATGGTATAATTGATGTTCATTCTGGGTATATGTAGTGTTCATTTATGGTATGGTTGACGTTCATTTATGGTAAAGTTGATGTTCATTCTGGGTATAGTTGATGTTCATTCCGGGTATAGTTGATGTTCAATATGAGTTTTCTAAAGTTACGAATTAATTAACATGTCATTGGAAATCACACTGCATTAATTGTTCACTTTTTCCCAGCCAACAAAAAAAAAAAGGTTGCAGCATTTATTAGTCACATTTTCCCAACAAAAAAAAAAAAGAAAAAGCAAGATTAATATCCACCCTTGATCTTGGAACCAATGGTTATGATTTGCTATGCATTTCTTCTCACAACATTCTTCTCATTATATCAATTCCCTATATATATATATATATATATATATATATATATATATATATATTACTGAAATTGGATTCTAATAATCTCGACTTTCACGAATTGGACAGTAATAATTCCTACTATATATCAATTTGGATTCTGGTGGTCCAGAAAAATAAATAAAATTGGATTATAGTGATATCAAATCCATCTTCACATTCTTTTTATTTTTTTCATTCCTATCCTATATTGTTTTTATTTTTTCGTTACTATCCCCAGAAAAATAATGAAGTGTAGTTATTGAAACAATTTTTAAATTATTTAATTTTGAGACTCTGAGCAATTATTATGATTTTTTAAAATGAATAAAAGTGAAAAAATCGTTAAAAAATTAAAAAAAATTGGAGAAACTCCGTAAATTCATTAAAAATCATGGTAAAATGTTTCACTAAGTTTTGAATCAAATGCAACACAAAATCTATGATATTTAAGGTATACTCTCGATGATGTCCCACTACAATCCAAATATATTTTTTTTGGACTACCAGAATCCAAATTGACAATAGGAATTATTGTTGTCCAATTCGTGAAAGTCGAGATTATTAGAATCCAAATTTCCTATATATATATATATATATATATATATATATATATATATATGAAAATTGGATTCTAATATTTTCAACTTTTACAAATTGGGCAGTAATAATCCCTACGATTGATTTGTATTCTGGTGGTCCAAAAGAAAACAAAATTATATTTTAGTAGGACGCCGCCGAGTTAAAGGGTGGTGACTCGGTGGTTTGCTGACGTGGACCGGCGAGAGTGTGTTTCCCAAGTGTGTCAATGGGACTACTAGAATACAATAGCAATTTAAATGGGATCACTAGAATAGAACTAAAATAATAATTTCTTGGTCAAACACACTCTTGCCGGTACACGTCAGCAAACCACCGAGTCACCACCCTCTAAATCGGCGGCGGCCCACTACAATACAATTTTATTTTCTTTTGGACCACCAGAATACAAATCGATAGTCGAGATTATTGCTGTCCAATTTGTAAAAGTTGGGATCATTATAATCCATATATATATATATATATATATATATATATATATATATATATATATATATATATATATATACCACTGTCTGTCTATTTAACCAACAACCAACACTCATATTTTTCAATTTATAAAAACTGTATTATTTTCAATTTTTTATGTTGGTTTTTTAAGAAAAAAAATTATAGGCGCAAGTGAAGAGAGACTTAAGAGAGTTGTTTGATAAGATGATTCCCCTTAATTTTAAAAGGTGTATCATGTAGTTATTGTGTCAGCATTGTTGTATGGTTTGGAGTACCATTGGGCAACAAATAGGGGTGGACAACAAGCCAAGTACCCATAGGGTTAAGAGGGTCGGACCACATAAAATGAGGGTCACCAAAGGGTCGGGTTATTACACTTTATTTTAACTTTAAGGTCAAAATAGGTCAGCCCTTATTTTGTCTAGAAAAGCCTGACCTAACCCACAACTACAATGGGCTAACATTGACCCGACCTAACCTTAAATAGCTAATGGGATGACCCTGACCCGACCCATTGTTCACTCGTAGCTACAAAGAAAGGACACTGCCGATGTTTGGAGGTGGAAGAAATGAAGATAGTTCGATGGATTGTGGGTTCACTGCAAGTTGGATAGGAATAAGAATGAGATGTGTCATAATATGTTAAGGATGACATCTATTGAGGATAAGTTGCGGGAGAATAGAGACTAAGATAGTTTGGTAATGACACAAAAGAGGTGTAGATGTTCCCATCTGGATAGATGTGAGAGGATTGCACCTTCCCTACTTCCTCATGGTCAAGGAGGTCTATGAAGTTTATAAGGGAGATACTTAATTAGAAACAATTTGAAGCACATAGGATTAGTGGAGGACATGCCACTATGTATGGGTGTTTGGCGAGCTAAGTTTACAGCAGTCGAGTGAGGGCGTAAGAGATTGCCGATAGGATGTCTTGCATTTCATTTTCTGTATTTTTCTTATGCTTTCCTCGTGTATGATTTTCGGATATGTGTGATGCACCTACTTAATTAACTAGTCATTGCTTGGAGCACTCAGGTATGTAGTCTTCTTGTCCCCTAATTCTTTTGTTCTCTCAGCTTGCTTGATAAATGGTTGAAGTGTGACTTAAAAAAATATTGAAAAGACTAATTATCTCACCAAGGTGCATCTTTTTTTTTAGGAAGATCATATGTTGGGAACTCCTTAGTTAACCGTTTGGTTAGGAGTAGCTTTAGAATGTGTGACCTCCTGTGATGTTTTTCCAGGCAGCGTGTGAGCAGGAGAGAACATGCTGGAAGGACTCGTGGTGACTGCGGAGTCAGTCAACGATCCTTGAAGCGGTTATCGGTAATATTTACGACCTGGGAGGGGCCGGGGAATTACAGATGGTATCATAGCAGACCCGGCACCGTGAGTTGCGCTAGTGGATGGGAGATCCTTGGTGATGTATAATTGATACAAGGCTAGGGTTTGATCAATTACACATCAAGGGAGACGTGCAACCAATCTAGGGTTAGGGTAAGGTTCACGCAAAACCTAGGGTTGTTGTAGGGATAGCTCAATAAAGATAGATACTTTGGATAGTTCAAGGAGAATCAAACTTGATACAGAGACACCACAAGTTGAATCCCTAGGGCTTCTTGCTCTTCTACTTAGTTACAAAAACACCTTCTAAGTATAGGAACAAGTTCTACCTCACCACTTGAATAGCCAATTCAAGATACAATAGTAGAAAAGGAAAGAGGGTTATAGAAAGCTCCCAAGGTAAGCAAAAGCTTGTTTGTATTCATTGCACAAAATCGTGTGTTTAAACTTTACAAGCTTCCACTATTTATACTAGAATAAAACCTAATCCTTCTAGGACTACTAAGATTGGCGTCTAAGCAGCCTAAGAATGAATCCTTCTAGGATTCCCTTTAGCTTTCCTAAACCTACTAGGATTTAGACAAAATTGGCGTCCAAGATATTGAATCCTACTAGGATTCTTTTCTTCTAGACTCTCTAAACTCTTCTGGACTCTTCTAACTCTTCTAGACTCTTCTAACTTGACGCCTAAGCTAAACTAGGAAAACGTAATATTAACTTGGCATTATGCCTTCTAACAAACTTAGCTACTAATAAGGAAAACACAAATACTCCTAATCCTACTAGGATGACCGTCTCTTGCATGTGAATTTGGGCTTCCTTTAGCTAGCTTGGGCGTTCTCTTGAGATATGGAGCAAAGTAAACGAGTTGGTCGTTGGGCCCCCTTAATGGATCCTTCTTCTAGGGCCTTTTCCACTTCCATGTGTATGAATTGGACCTCCTTTGGTGGATTGGGCGCGCTGGGCTGATCTCCATCATTCTCCATGAACCTTGGGTCTCCAAATGTGAGACCAAGGCAAGGTGAATCTCCATCACTAGGGCAGTCACCTAACGGGGCAATGATTCTGGATTGGATTGAGGCACAACGAGGACGTTGTGCGCTTAAGTGGGGGTGATTATAACACCCCGGTATATGGTTAAAGTGTGGCTTTTAAAAAAAGGAAAGAATAGACTACTTATATCACCAAGGTGCACCTTTCTTTTAGGAAGTTCATCCGTTGGGAACTCCTCAATTGGCTAGGAGTATGCTCATGATAGATAACCTCCTGGAAAGTTTTCTCAGGCAGTGTGTGGACGAGCAGAGAGCATGCTGGAAGGATTCGTGGTGATTTGTGGATTCAGTTAGAGATCTTTGAAGTGGTTATCGGTAATATCCGCGGCACGGGAGGGGGGTGTTACACGAGCCCTACTTCCATTGCGAATAGTTGTGATTGTGTGTGATTTCTAGCTCCCCATTTGCCTTTCTTTACCCAAAAAAAGAAACGTGAAAAAAGCTTTTAATCTTTATACAAATTAGAGAACAAATTTTAAATAATAATTCAACAAACTACTCGGACATGCTACAAAATTTAAAAACTATAGCAGAAACAACTTCGGCTGAAAAATGCAAAGTTCGTGGCCAAAATTTTTTATTATACATAGCGTATAATTTTCAGAGTCTTAGACAATTACCCTCCATTTAATTCTTTGACATAAAACTAAACTTTCTCGACAAATCCACCAACAATTGCATGAATAATTAACACTTCATAAATATATAAGTCTAAAAATCTTGGGAAGAAATTAAACTAGTACAAGTATTTTACCTGGTGTAACTCAATCTCAATTTATAATTTTATTTACACATTTATTTTATGTAGATTGACTTTGGTTTATTGATTAATCATCTCCACTAACAATATTTTGGGGTGGCAGTTGATGGGACTTAACTATTATGAATAGAATAGGAAAATTTGCCCTCCATTACAGTAGATTAGGCTGCAAAGTCTGTTGGGGAGAAAATATAAAGCAAATAATTAGCTAGCTGGGGGACTTTTTTTGTGTTTTGTATTTTTTTTATTTACTTTAATTAGGTAATTGTATTTAGTGACTTTAATTATTGTATGTTTGTTGGTTTTTCAAATCTTTATGAAACTAATAATCAAAAAAGGGTTTTTGAGTTTTAACAATTCAAACTATGAATGAAATATACAACAATCTGAATTTTGAATATACAGTAATTATCCAAATTTTCAAGGTATGATTTTGAATTTCAAATTTTCAATAAATTGTTATCAAGTTTTAATTATTTCAACCCAATGACAAAGTGATCGATGTGGCATTGAATTTTTTACATGTAAATTACTTTGTCGCCACATCACTCTACATCAAGTTAAAGTGATTGAAATTTGGTGATTGATAGTCTACTGAAATTTCAATATTTCCAAATTAAAATTGTTATATATTTTGAAAGTTTAAGCTATTATGATCGAAGATTTAAATTATTCAAATTTATTAGAAAAAGAATCCTAGGTTATAATTAATGTTTGGTGTAATTATAGCCGCCGCAATCCTAGATTACAAGTTTGATAAACACAGTTGGATTTGGACATTATTAAATGCCCAAATTACAAGGAAGATAGTGCCATGAATAGTAGTGATGATACTGTGATTATTGATAATCAATGTACAAATGTATATGACAAATTAATGTCATGATCCGACCCTATTCACTTTGCTCTCCAATCAACCATAAATATTGCCTTCTTCATCTTCTGTTAAGCTGGTCGGCTAAGTCACTAGGCCCCATGGATCTTTGTCCACTCATTCTCATCATTAAGCTTTGATTTGTGACCAATTATATGTTTGTCTTTGGGTTAAGGGATTGTGAATGTTTTTTCATGGGGTATGTTGTTGTATGTGGAGATGTAGCTCGGGTTTCTATGGAGTTGGAGGTGTCGAGGAAGGTTATGGAAGTGTCGAGGGATCTTAGCATGAGTTGTGTAATACGCAGTACAACCAGTAGGAACAAAACGGGTACAACTTAAGAGGACATGAATCTTGCTTCAAATAGAAACTCAATTCGGGTTACAACGGCTGACACTAGTCGTGTCTTGAGTCGTGTAGACCATGTCACTCTGCGAAACGTACTGTGTCACTCTGACACGGGACGTGGCAATAATGGTCAACAATTTTTTTTAGCGGAAATCGATTCAACGTGAGAGTTTGACCTAATGTTCGTGCAACCGCTTTTTATACCTACCTAGGTTATCACTCTTTATGGTTTTGTCTATCACAACATGGGTGCAACCTAAGAGGACACGAACCGTGCTCCAAATAGAAACTCAATTTCGGGCTACAACGGCTGACACATGTCATGTCTGGAGTTTAATGATGGTCAACAATTTTTTAGCGAAAATCAATTACTTTGATCGACGTGAGGGTTTGGCCTAATGTTCGTGCATCCGCCTTTTACGCCTACCTAGATAGGTTATTACACCTCATGGTTTTGTCTATCACAATTGTGATTGAGAGAATTCGCACACTTCTTTGAGAGAAACACACTGTGAAAGAAAAAGATAATGATTCAAATCTCATTGAACACTTGTAATCCTCATTATATTAGTGCATCTATTTTGTGTTTTTTTTTCTTCTTATTTAGGGTTTTTTCTACGTTAAAAATTATGATGTCTTTTGATGTTTTTCCACACATTTTTCAGTATTATTTGTGATTGTCTGAATACTCTTCGATCCTAACATAAATTACACTTATTTTTTACTAAATAAACTTTTATATACTTATGCCTGAGTCCTATTCGATCACTTCGATTTTGTCACAATTACCCTTTTTCCACACCTTTTTTTTAATTTTATATCATACATTGTAGAGGATCTACTTATATTGGTCACATATTAAGTAAAATATATCATTTTTTACGTGATGAATATTTATAACAAACTTATAAATTTACATATATTGATAAATTTTATAAGAATATTGATAAAATTTACAATGAACTTTATAATAAATATCAACTTTTCTTAACTGAAAAAAAAAACATAACTAATAGCTAATTACTCAATACTATGTTGCATTTTACGTGGGAATAGGATAGCTTTGTATGAATTTTTATTATTTTTTTTTTGAAAATTTGTACTCCTTACGTTCTTTTTTATCTGTCATTTATGGTTTTCAGTGTCAATTTTTAATCAATAATTTCACATATAAATTTTTTTTTAAAAATATAATATTATACTTTTCAATAGTATTTTTTTATAACGAATCTAATGACATCAATTTTATATGATGAATTTTATATGAATCATTATATAAATTATGATATTAACGGTCAAAATTTTCTATGCGACAGATTAAAAATAAGGGAGGGAGCATGAAATTAGTCAAACGAATACTTAACATATCTAGCTAATGCGCATTAATTGTGTACTAAATTAGAAACAAAAAAGTAGTGATCCATTTGTAGTATGTACTTAATCCCTATGTTTAGCCTTAAACTTTAGTCAGTAACTGATTAATCAGTTGAGATTAATCTTAGTGGGTAATACACTGTCATGCATATATCAGAGTGAATTTTAAAAAGAGAACTATAATCTAGGATTAATCATCACAATCTTATGCGATCTACGCCCAATTAAAGCTAACTAATTGTTTAATTTCTACAATTAATTAATTAATAATGAAAATCCAATCATGCCACCATTTATCCAGCAAGTTGATGAAAATGGTGTCCCCAAAAGGAGCTCCATGTCATAGTGCTTTAAAAAAAAAAAAAAAGAGCACATATTTTTTTCTTTTTAAAATCAAAAAAGAGCACACAATTAAGTTGAAGACAATGTATGCAAACACTATGAAATACTGTGTATGTTAGCAATTAATTATTGTACTTCTCTTGGATAAACTCCTAATTTATACCAATATATATTAGATGCACTTAAAATATGTGTTGCAAATATTTATAAGTGAACAATCCTAATAATCAAAGTGAATAATTATAATAATCAAAATAAACAACCTAATATATATGAGTGAACAATTGTAAAATCTGAAGCACATACTCCAGGAGCACCTAATAAATTGCAGCAATTTAATACTACTTTGAGATAGAGTGAGTAAACATTGCATGCTTACAATTTACCTAAGTTTTTTTTTATAAAATTAAAATTTACCTAGTTAAGTTTTGAATTTCTATCAAATAAAACAAGCAGGTTATAATGTTTAACCCCCCCCCCCAAAAAAAAATTATTTGTCCATATTTGATTTTTTGAATTCAAAATTATGATTATTGATTTATTATCATAAATTATAATCGTCTTTCCTATGAGACAATTATTATCGAATTGTAGTGAAGAATACTATTACAATTTGTATTTAGATTTTGCTGTATTTTTATGTTATTGTCAAGTTGTTTCTGCATATTTATATATGCTTGCTTAATTTATAATACGAATTTTATAACCTCCTATGACTTCGACTAATCGAAAAAGATATTGTCTTTAGATGCATTGTGCCATGCTTATTTTTGAAGGTTGATGTGTGTAGATCTGGCAAACAGATATGTCGGGTTTGGATCGGAATGGCGTAGAGAAAACTAATTCTGGTTCGGTTTGGGTGAGGTTTCGGGTTTGGCCTACTTTCGAGCGCGTATTATTCAGGTTGGTTCGGATGAGGTTCTTTTAAACTAGGTTTCAGTTTGATTTGGGGGCATTTGGGTGTGGATCTAAATCAGGTCACTTTTCGGGTTGCGTTTCAGATCAGATTATCATCGGGTTCAGGTCCAAATTAGGCTATCCATCTGAAT
The DNA here is from genome assembly GCA_029582165.1 of Portulaca oleracea. Classification (NCBI taxonomy): domain Eukaryota; kingdom Viridiplantae; phylum Streptophyta; class Magnoliopsida; order Caryophyllales; family Portulacaceae; genus Portulaca; species Portulaca oleracea. The sequence continues at coordinate 37,223,728 of CM055871.1, forward strand.
GTCGAATCGGGTTTAGGTTTGGTTATTTCGGATCTCGGATCTGTTTTGCCAGGTCTAGATGTGTGCATTAATATCACAATCTCACGGTGTCAACTAAGTGGGTACCAAACTTTCTCATTGGTATAAATGCTCTAAACCTAGGTTTTGTGGTTTTTTTATTTTATTTTGAGCAGTGGATCTACATCTTATCTTTCCTAAATGAACTTTTTTTTAATTATATATCTTGGTTACCTTCAAATGAAATTGGAAAGTAATGAAGATAATAAAAACAAATATAGTAATTGCCAAGACTCTAAGACACGATACCGTACTGTAGAAAGGGAAAGAGAAAGGTCTTTGAACATCATTGTCTCATTTGCTTGTTGCAAGGTTTACTTAACTAAACGTAAAAGTCATTACTCTATTAATTGTTTAATTTTCTACTAATTTAGTTTGCTAGTAATGTTCTATTTTATTCAATCCAATCTTATCCTACATAATAATATACTACCATAAATAAGAACTTTCTACAATTCTTAGCCAAAAAAATTGTTCATGTGGCTGATTTTTGTTACACGTTGCAAAAGTTCCTATTATCACGTACCTAATTAGTTGTATTTTGTTTTCTTTTAGGTTATGAGTATGATTACAGTCTCCCTTTTTCCCTTTTTGGAAGGGTTAAGTTTAATTTATGCATTTATATATATATATATATATATATATATATATATATGATTATGGTTTTAGAAATTAGGATGACAGAGAAATTAAACCAAACGTAAGATGGAAATTAGCATTTTTGGTGGCTAGCAATCCTACACGTGGAAAAGTGATGTCACCTCAGACCTAAATATATAAATTAATTGATTTGCCTTTTTTTATGTGGAGTATGCTAATTTTTTTTAAAAAAATACAGAGTATGGTGTCATTTATTATGCTATAAGTGAAAAAAAAAACAGATTGTAAACGGAAGGGAAAGGGAATAATATACAAGTTGCGCGCCTAGGTGACCTACTACTATTAGTCGTAGAGAATTAGAGACATATAAATGAATGAAATTAAGTTCATCATGGATCATATTATCTCATCAATATATGAAAATTGGATGACAATATTATTGACATAAGATATGTTCTAAGTGTATTTCTTTTCATTAAATATATATTATTTATCGCACATCTATCTCAATTCACATGAATATATATCTAACAAAAGTTGGTGAAGAAAAATTCAGGGCTAAATGCTTGATTTACCGGTTATTAGTTATCACATATATAGTTTGATTATATATGCGAAAAGTTTCCTAACATTAGACCCGATCCATTATTTCTCAACTAAAAAATAGGCTCATAATCATTTAAATTATAGTTTACTTTTACTGTGTAATTTTCCAACTCCTTTAATTATATTGCCCCAAAACTATAATCTATATTTTTATAGAATATAGAAATGAATGTTTAATTTAAAACAAACTAAGTTTTAAGAGTTTAGAGAAAAATATGTCATAAGTCTTTGTAATGGATGGCAATATAATTTAAGGTTGTCCAAAGAGTGGGGTATTTACTTATTTTGACAATGAATCCTGAATCCCATCATCATCACCTTCTAGATTGAGAAAAGCACGTCTTTCTTCATATTGGCTTAACTACGTTTGATAATGACAATCCCTACAAAAAAGAAACAAAAATCCAACATAGAAATCTTTTTTTTTTTTTTTTGCAAGTACTAGTTCATTTCTTCATGATCAATTATTTTCTCATGACCTAATTTTCTTTTTCTCTCTTATTTGTCATTTTCGTCTCCCTCCTATTTAGCGCTGACAAAAATTCGGGTCCGGATAAATTCGAGTCGGACAAATTTGGACAAGAAATTCATGTTCAAACTTAGTTTTATTTCAGGTCAGGCCGATCCGGACAATTCACGAAGAAGCTAAACTCGGGTCGAAATCGTGTTCGGACAATAGAAAAAAATAAATTTTATGTCCGAATATTATGTCATTATCAAAATTCGGATGAAAAATCTATGTCCAGACCCGATTTTTTTGGATCGGACAATTCGAGTATTCCGGATCGGATAAAATTTTGTCAGCTCTACTCCTATCTTTTCCATTTGCTTAAGTCTAACGTTTACTTCAAATGTTAATTAATTTTCAATAAAATGGTATTACAAAAAAAGAGATTTCTCTCTTTCAAAGAAAAAAATGTCATATTTTTTTCTCGTACGTTGGTTGTTGATAAGCCATTGAACCCAAATTGCCAATCTTGTTATTCATCGATGTGTATGTTCAATTTTTCAAGTCTCCATTTGGGTTGTCATTTTTCGATCTAATGGTTAATGTATTTATTTTTTTTATAAACTGATAAATAACTTAGGGAGCGTTTGGTAGGAATTGTAAGAAAATTTTTCATAGGAAATTTTTCACTATAAGATTTTCCTAAGAAAATTTTCCCTCTCGAAAAATTTGACAATTTCCCTTGAATTTTTGACCCACGAAACACACATAGAGAAAATTAAAAGAGGGGGGAAATCTAGTCTTGTAATTTGCTGGTAGACTTTGACATTTTCAAACAAAAAGAACATAATTTTTAATCCTCTACTGAGTATTGTTGTCTTCCTAGGGTCTATATGTGTAGAGGATTTAAAGGAAGCTAGCAACTACCACCATCACTGGTTTTGTGAATACATAGGCATGGACTTCTTAACAAACAAAAACTATACATAGACAATTAGGCATAGATTACCAATTTGTGGGTGTTTTTTTTTTTTTTTTTTTGAATTGCTCAAAGGCAATAGATTGGAAATAGCAACTTCCACATACAACAACAAAGTTGTGAATAGGAATTAATAAAACTAGCAAGCATAGAAATAAATTATATTACATGTCCTTACTCTTAGGGGAAATTAAAGAAAAGAAAATAGTGGGACATGGGTGTCTTAAGACTATGTTTAATTAGGCTCCGTTCTTTAATATAGTTGGTGCAGTGTGGTAATGGTGTGGTGCGGTGGAATTTGAAAAAGTGTTGTGAAGTGTGGTGAGTTGTGGTGAGAGTTGTAATAGGAGGGGTAGGTGAGAAGAGAGAATGTGAAAATTAGAGGAGAAAAGTGCAATTTATTAGATGCTCCCGGAGCATATGTTCCAGATTCTATAATTGTTCACTAATATATATTTAGGTTGTTCAATTTAATTATTATGATTGTTCACTTTGATTCATATAATTGTTCACTCGCAAATATCTGGAGTACATGCTCCGGGTGCATCTAATATATATATATATTGCGAGAAAAGTGAGGAGAGAGAAAAGTGAAGAGATATATTAGTAATGAACTAATGATTGTGGCATGGTGTGGTGTGGTGAAGTGTGATAGAAATTAAAGAACCGGATCTTGGTGTTCTTCACCATGGAGAACACATGAGGGCGGCGATAAAGTAAGTATTTATTTAATTTAAGAAACATGAATATAATTTCAAAAATTTGATATAAATTAAATACATTAGTTTTAATGAACTATTTAATAAGAGCTACTAATTTAATGTAATGAACAACAATGCAATGAGAAATTAAAAAGTTATATAAAACAAACATTTGAAGCAAATAAATAAGAATAATTAAAGATATTTAAAACAAGCATTTGAAGCAAACAAACAAGTATTACGATCATATTTGCTCCATTTGAAGCAAATAAATAAGAATAATTAAAGATATTTAAAACAAACATTTGAAGCAAACAAATAAGTATTACGATCATATTTGCTCCACAAATACATGATACTACCTCCATCTTACTCCGTATAATACATGTCCATTTGGGCAAAATTTAGAAAATCAATAAAATGAGTTGGTTAAGTGACTAAGGCCGTGTTCTTTTCTGTGGTTGGCAAACTGCGGTGCCACAGCCTACTGCAATTTGCCACAACCCACCGCATTTTACCACAAATCATTATTTTTTTCTCTCTTCACCTTTCTCTCTCTTCACTTTTCTCCTCTACTTTTTACCTTCTCTCTCCTCACCTGCCCCACATACTTATAACCTACACAATTCCACCACACCTCACCACACCATTCCGCAAAATACCGCACAAAAGAACACGGCCTAAGTGTTATGTTGTATGAAAAGTTGTGAAATATGAGTATTAAATTGTATGAATATCTTTCTCTCTCTCATTTTTTCTATCTTTGTATCACAAAAACTAATTAAAATAGTTGGAAAAAGTTACATTGGAATTATAAAGTAACGAGTATCGTGAAACAAAAAAAGTTAGTTAAAGTGATAATTACTATGGGACAGAGATAGTATATGATTTCATGAATAAATATCGGTAAATTTTACACGTCACGGTTAAAAGAATGACTTATCAACATCACCATTTTTACCTACTTGAAATTTTTATTTCCATTTAAGCCTTAATGAGAAGGTTAGAAAATGGGGATAGTTATCGCTTGATTACCCCTTTTTGATATGATATTTGCATATATGGTATAAAGCACAAAATCATAGAAAATCAAGTGTAAGGTAAGCTATGGCGTCCACAAAAATCATTTCTTCTGATTTGGGTTGGGAGAAGGGGGGGGGGGGTAACTTTCGGTCATCTAGTTGGCATTGCTGTTGAGAAGCGAGGATGATTGATTGATGTGACTGTGTTTCATGAATTTCTGGAGCCAATTTGGGATGATAACAAGTCTCAAATAATTACCAATAGATTAAAGACATGGTCTTTTCATAGGTAGTAAGATTGAATACTTCTTCGCGTCAGAGTTGTAGCATAGGTTAGATAAAATAAGGAAAAGATAAAATAAAATGATATTAGTTTGAGTGTACTCAAGTAAGGTAAGATAAAGTAAGGAAAGAATATAGTAAATCTAACTTAACATTCTAACAACAGAGTCTTAATAAGATAATTTAATAATAAGTTCATATAACCAAAATCAATACTCCCGAATTTCTTCAACTGCCACAAGGCAACCAATAAGTTCGTATATACTCCCTTCGTCCCTTTTTAAGTGACAAATTACCTAACTCTCTAAACCCAATGCTTATAGGAAAAAGAGTAAAAAAATTGTGGATAGACAAATATAGCCTTCCACTAATTTCAATGTTAAGAGAGTAATAAAGTAGAAGTTTAAAAGGTAAACTAAAATTAAAATTCATTAATTAAGGGTAATTTAGGTATTTTAGTTATTGAAATTGTAAAATTGACAAATAAAAAGGGACAAGGTAATTAGGAAAATTGACACTTATTTAGGGACGGAGGGAGTATTTAAGTTTATCTGGTCTTTCTAAATTTATCGACATATATTTATTTATCCAAACTTATTTATCTTACCTAGTCTTATCTACGGGGGGAAAAAAAGACAGATCCTAGATGGCATTATGGGTGTCATAATTACATGAATATCTTTAGAGAAGCCTGTATTGCTTGGTAGCCTAAATAGCACAGCCCACTTATACAAAGTGTCCGACATAATCAACCAAAACAAATTACTAAAAACTGACTCCCAATATCATGCAATGTGAACACACAACTACGCGTAGATGCTTCTTCTTAACTACAACTCGTGAATAACATGCTATGTCATATTCTGAATACATCTCTACAAGCGGTTATATTTGCTAAGATACAAATGCCTACCGTTTGATTTTTTCAATCTATGAAAACACAACACACTCCAAGAGTTGCAAAACATACTAATCTTCTTTTCAATCCATATGTTTGGAACTTTGGATGTGTCACATACAAATACAACCTTAGATTAAAAGAGCACGAAGTGCAAAGGCTCCTGGGGTTCGGCTGCGAGCTTTCCGTATGTAGGGCGCAAAATTAGAAACTCGGAAAAATAGAGGAAGAAATTTGAGTATTAATTAGCAAAAGAAAAAAATAGAGATGTGATTAACAAAGAAGTCCATTAGAAAAGAAAAAAGAGGAGAGCAACTCATACGAGGAAGAAGTAGAAAAGGGATAGAAAGTTAGCCATGCATATTAGAAAGAGAAAGAGGAAGAAGAGGAGAATGGAAGAGGACAAAAACAGACTTATCCAAAGGCGAAAGAAAAAGAGGCAAAAAGTCAATAAGTTGTTTTGTACCATGTGTCACATACCCTGCTAAAAGGCGCAGAAAAAGGCCAAAAACCCGCAGATTTTGCACAAGGTTGGCTTCAATGTGAAAAGGCGCAAGAGGATGCGACCCAGACTTTTTTTAGATTTTTTTAAATCTCAGCTTTTTTAAACTAAGAATACAACCTCATTGATCTCAAATATTTGTTACTCGGGTCTAAATCCTCCATTAAAATGGTATCTTCTTGTCTCGTCTTATGATAATATCTCAAAATCCGATCATTTTTACTATGACTAGATTAGACTAGTTCACAATATTTACAAAAACATTGCACATTTCAACACCAAACCTTCTGCACAACCTATGATAAACCTCAGTTTTACCGCCTTAAACCTTGGTTTTCAGGATGTGTTTTGGGAGTATTTTACCTACATTGATACAAATTTCATTTAGTTTAGCCCCATCCTCATTTGTTGTAGCTGGAATACTTAACTTTGTCAAGTGTAGGTGAATTTTGGGCAATTTACGGCGCTTTAATGATCGTTGGGTGAAAGATGAGGAAGACGGGATGAAAAGAGTGTGTGAAGAATCCTAAATGAGACCTTTCCAGGGGCGCACACCCAGGTGCACACTCAGGCACACGACTGTGCCTTGAAATCAGTTTTAGTGATATTAATTAGAAGAAAAAAAACCGGCAGTTTGCATATTATGTTATTTTCTATCTTTCATCTAGGTTTTGGGAGATTTTCTCTCTAGCCTCTCTAGAGGCTTTTAGGGTAGTTTGTAGAATTAATTTGCTCTTGTTCATGGATCGCACTTTAGATTTCGCATCTAATTTCAAGACCAAGTTTGGTTTCTCTTTTCTTTTATCTTTATGTTTACTTACTTCTTTGTTAGATTTGTTTTGTTGCTTTTTAATTTCTTTAATATGTTAATTTGTTGTTAATTTAGTGTTGTTTGGGTTGTGATCGATGTATTTGATGATGAATTAATTTATTTAGGTTTAATCTACCAAATTCATGCTTGTAATATGAGGTTTTCTCTTTGCTCACCACATGTTCGATGAAATGCTCGAGAGAGTGTTCATTTGTTTTCCTTAGGCAATTGATTTATGCTGAGAGGAAAGATCAATTCGCTAGTGCGGGTAGGTAAAATGGTTAGGGTTCTGGCACGAGAGTATTGAATTCTGACTAGGTCTAGGTTGTTAATCCTTATTTAATTAGGCTAACTCTATGAGAATAGGCAGTTAAAATAATTAAGTCGGCCTCTGACCCTCGAGAGAAGGCTTTGGCGAGTCATTGGATTAAGTTAGCCTCTGACCCTTGAGAGAAGGCTTTGGCGAGTCTCTGACCCTCGAGAGAGGGCTTTGACGTTCAATATGTTACAATCGACCCCTCTTGATTATTTGTTTATGTTTGGTAGGTTAGGTCATTCAAATTTGATTAGTTATTGAATATTTATATCGCAACTTGAGCATTATTATTGTTTCTTGATCACCACATTATCACTTGATTTATTTACCTAACTAGAAACACTTGAGTTAGTTTTGAGTGCCTAGAACACAACTCCATGTGGATACAATAACCGTACTCCCAAAACTACGACAACAACCTATTAATTTGGCATTTAACAAGATTAACTGTAGGGATACAAGTGGGACCAAACATATAAATGACACCTTGAAACATCTACATCAAGGAGCTTCAAAGTGTCAATTAAAAAGTAACACTCCTAATTAATCTCCTCTATGACAAGAGCATATTGCTCTATCCTCTAATGGTATGGAAATTGGAGATTTATCCTCCCTATCAAGCGTATCTTTTCGTTGGTGAATATTGTGATGCTCGTGGGGCTTCTTTCTAAGGGCCTATTTTTAAGGCTAGGCCTCAATCCAATCCAATATTTATGTGAACTCCTCCCAGAACAAGGGCCCAGTAAATATAATACGTAGACCTGGAAAAACCGACCCAGGACCCAAAACTTGAACCGGAAAAACAGAACTCGGACCCAAACCAACACTCAGATGGATGACCGACCAGATCTTGACCCGAACCCGCATGGGAGGATCCTAAAACCGATCCACGAACCGCAACCGAGAAAATGACCCATTAAAATTCACACCCAAATAATTCCAAATCAAACCAAAACCCAATTTGAAAGAACCTCACCCAAACCAACCCAGATAAGACTCACCTAACGTCAGCTCGAACCCGAACCTAAATTGGTTAACCTGATCCCAATCCAAACTGATCTTCACTCAATCCAAAACTGAATTGATTCACCCGTTCGTCACGAACCTAAATTGGTTAACCTTAACCCGACGTCAACCCAAATATGTCTTCACCCAATACAAACCTAAATTGATTCACACAGTTGTCATGTCTAACAATACACAGCCTTGTCAAGAAAAATTAGCAAGTCACTCTATATTTATACAGACAAGTGCACGGTGTACATATGGGGCTATCAATCAACAAGAGAGGAGCTATATTCTGCACATTAACCCCAGAGGAAAAAGAAACTAGTATACATCAATCTCTGTCAATAGGAAATATGAAAAGGATAAGCAAAAAAAATGCAACCTCTAGGTTCAAAGAAAGCTCCTCTGAAATGAGCCAGAAGAAAACCTGGAGGTGAGACCCTGGGCCATGTCGTCCGCATCGAGTTTGACCTTCTGGCGGCCAGCATGGAGATCTTTCTCCCGGTCCCAGGGTTTCCATGGATGATTCCCCACCCACTCTTCTTCCTCGGCTTTATTTACTTGCTGCTGTTTTGCTTTCTTTTTGGACCGGCTTTTCTGTGCCTCTTCTTGGTGCTTCTGCACCAAAGTCTTTGACCTCTTTGCTTTGTTGTACTGGTCCACTAACTCGGCATCCGCAGTGGATGTTTTCTTCTGGTCTTCACTGGATGCCAGTGCTGTTGCCTGATTATACGCTTCCAAGTAACTGCAAGCAAATGCAATTGTAAAACCAGCATGAATTATGCACGTAGTTTGAGCGAGAGGAGGTATTGAGAATGAAAGATGGAAGGTTTAGAAATAGTTACTTCATTTTCGCTTTCTGAGCTCTGTCTGAAGGAGTGTCTGTCCAGACGCTTGTATCACCCCGCCCTTCCTTAGTAGTCTTACTGAAGAATGTTGAGTGCATAGGCATACCACCAGGCTGAAAATTATCACCATGTTAGAATGAGAAGCCTCTTTGAAACTAGAGCATTGATAAGAGTTGCCACATAGGTGACTATCAGGTGCTGAAACCTAATATAATGCTTCCACAAACATGATCCACATTCTATAAACATGACAATTAACAACCATGTTGACTGCGTTTTGCAACCCTTTCAGAATCCAGCAGCAATCAAGTCTAATCATGAGAACCGACTAATGAATTAAAAGTTTAAAACTGCTGCAAGTATGCAAATCTGAAACAAGACAAGGCAGTCAGCCCAAAACAAGCAAATACGTCACCAAATCAATCTGAAACACAACTTTGCAGAGTCTAAGATGGGGATGCCGCATTACTGAGTATCAAGGAGTACAAACTGACACGGAAATATTTACCATTCCCTAATAGTGAGCCTACATCATGAAATCAACTACATATCATTATTACCACATGGAAGGTAACCAACCAGCAAGATGGGAGCCATCTTCCAAGGTCTCGACCAAAGATCAAACTTTGGTGGAAGCGAAAATTTCCTTCGCGTGGAAATTGTGGGGTTGATAGGCCGTGTCTACTATGGACAGTTTAATACTTACCCCTTGCCCCAGCCTGTACGAGATTATGCGAGGCTACCCATGAAATCAGGGCCCAATGGGCTGGGTCTCCTCACCTTTGTTAAAAAATAAATAAACTAAAATATGGAAGATAAGCATAACGCCATAACTAGTCAAGCTATACAGTTAAATAAGTTTAGTTCGCTGGTATCCTATACCAAGGGGATATAAAGTCATCCTAATTACCAAGGCCTAAAGGCTTCCCGTATTCGCCAACTTCACTTAAAGTAGGGCTGTGAAAGAAAGAGGATCAAACCGCTGACCATCACTTGGAAAAGGTGACCTAATCGGTTTGCCGACCAAGGTTGACTAACTTTGAAGTCAACAAAAATGAAAATCAACACGGGAAAGCTTCATTTGCTATGCTCATAAAGAGTTCTTTCATTGATGTAGAAGCCTGTTCAAGATCATCTCAAAATTAATTTAAAGCGATTATTTGTCCCAGTCACGTTCTGCAATTTATTAGATGCTCCTCGAGCATGTGCTCCAAATATAGTCATTCTTCACTCTCAATAGCATAATTGTTCGTTCATACCTACCCGTTGTTCACTCTCAATAGCATAATTGTTCACTAATATCTACCTAATGTTCACTCCCAATAATATAATTGTTACTCCCAATAATATAATTGTTCCCCTATACCTATCCGGAGTACATGCTCTAGTTGCATGTAATATATATTGGTCACGTTCTGTGTCCATTTAATGAAATTGGCCTCCACAATGTGGGTGTTCTGAGGACTGAGGTCAATCAAATCCAATTAAGATTTAAGTGTCCTATTGGAAGGACTAGTAACAAGCCCAAATAGAGACCCTGGGAGCAATTGTTGAGCATCAGTCTCCCACATACATGACCCTTTGGAACATGCACACTGGGATGTTCCTTTGGTTGTTGTAGACTTTCCACTGGAGACTACTGGAGACTGTGTCAGGTCATGGGCGACAAAATTGAGGCTTGAAATAGAAGCCACCGTAAACAATGGCTCCACACCCATTTACCATGTTTGAGACCCTTGAATCTTGATTCGTAGGAACCAAGGCTTCCCAAATTGATATGCAGGGAACACTTAAGGTACTGGATGATTGTTTGATCTGTTGGCCCTCACTAAGTTGGTTGACTAAGATTTCAACCCGTAGGCCATTTTTTGCTATAAAATGCAGTGCTATTGGTTGGCACAAATTTAAGTCTTACCACATTCTGATTCGAAAATCCATAATGTTACATTTTTAATTTGGGGAAAAATAAGACAATTGCATTATTCTTTTAGAGAAACTGAAACATTTCAAAAAAAGAAGTGTGCCCTTCAGCTATTCCTAGGGAAATTCTTAGTACTTTCATCAGACGTAACTAGGACTACTGGCGACCATGGGGTAAGACACACTAACCTGCGAGGCTAACAGCCAAAGACCAGCAGACATACTTTATAGTAGATACCGTAGCCCCTTAAATGGCTAAAGTTGAGAATATTTATTGATAAGACTCTTCAGATGGATTCAAACTTTTGAAAGTTCATACCGATGACAGTAACAGGTTGAGTAAGCATGAAATCCTTTCTATGAACAATTCCTTAACGAAATCCTAAGCTCGACAGGACAGAAACATAAGAGTGACCAACTTAGTTAAGGTTGAAGGCTAAACCTAGCTCCATTCATTGCACTCCTTCAACCAAATGTAGGTAATTTCCACATCTAATACTAGCGGCTGAAGAAAAAGCAGAAGTACCTCCAATATGGATCTATATTTGAAACCAAGTAGAATGTAGATACAGACAGTATTTGCCTGAATAAAAGCACGGATGCCCCTAATAATGACAATGTCCTGAGGCATACCTTCCTTTCAGGGGGTAAGGTTGTCATCCATTCATCTCGTTTAGGTGGTTCTTTCACCTCTAACTCAGCCAGTAGCACATCATCCCCTTCCATAGACAATCCTGTCGGCAAGAAAAGAGAATGTTTAATCGTATTCAGATCCAAATTTAACCAACAGATCAGGTTCAATGTAGGGGGAAAAAATAGTTTGCATTTATTGCTTTTCATATGGACATGATAGAGCTTACTATCTTGCAATCCTACAAGATTTCTAGACAGCTCTCAAGTTCAACAAGGTCAGGCTCAACTTGGCTTGCCTACAGGCCAAGAACCTCAAATGCTCAATCCACAAAAGTAAAGGCTTGATTATAGTCCTACAAAAGCCATTGGAACTAATGCATGTCATCATTTTTTTGAAAGTCATCCCTCACCTTGTGAACGCCTCCATAGTGCAGCTTCGCGCATTGATCGTAATTCAGCCTGTTACATCCAACAGCTTGTAAAAAATAGTACTTAACTGAAAAACTAACCCGAAACTGCGAAACAGAGCAAAGAATACCTTCATTTCCTCTTCCTCTTCTTTCTTCTTAATTTTCTCGTCCAAAGCTTTTCTCTGCCAAACGAAGATGATAAGCGGATAAGTGCGCAAGTCCCACAATAGACAAAAGGATACATCTCTAAGTCAATTTTGATGCTTATTGTTGTCAAGTTGGGCCACTACTAAGAAGTAGAAAGGTGGTTCTATAAGCATTCCAGTACTCAAAACCAAGGCTCTCACCTTTCAAGAATTGAGGACAGCCACACATGCAGCTAAAACAGCTCAGTACTCAGTAGTAATAAATGTGCAAGTTAAAATCAAAACACAACAGAGACACAAACAATACTATTCCCATCTTCCATCAAAAACACAAAAGGGTCTCTGAGACAAGAAGCATCCCACATGAATATCATGTATCCCCAAAATTCACAAACACCCAACAAAATATTTTCACTATATTAGTGAAACATTTTAGTTGCCCAGGAGGAACCTTGTCACACTAAGTGACAGCTAAAGACCAGATAGTGCTTAGATAAGGAGATGCTTTGTGTGTGTGTGTGTGTGTGTGTGTGTGTGTGTGTGTGTGTGTGTGTGTGTATTGGTGGTGGTGGTGGTGGTCGTGGGTGGGGGGAGGATGCAGGTATAGACCATAGTAATCAAATTAAAAACAAAACATGATAAGCACTTACCTTGTCCGGATCTTGCAGATCTTTAAAAGCCTTGTTCAATTTAACAAAGGCTTGGTGTGCTTGTGGATGAGGACACTTGTCAGGATGCACCATAAGTGACAGTTTCCAGTATCTGAATAGATATACACAGGATAAGAGTGATTATACAAGACATGACATAAATTAACAGCCATAAATTTCTTTATTAAAACATAAGCGTGATAGCTAATTCAACAATGGTCATCCTGATAACAAAAGAAAGCTCCGTACGACAAGGAGAAATTAATTAGACACATGCAGTGCTGCCAGCAATGATTGGTTAATGAATACAAGGACTTTGCCGTCCTGAGTGCTAAAGACACATAGAAACAATTAAATCATGTATCTGCAGCATTTTAAGCAGAGAGTCGCGTACTTCTTTTTTATATTTTCAATAGGCATCTTGTGGTTCACTCCAACAACATCGTATGGACTATCACCTTCAACTCCCATAATTCTTGCAACCTGAGAACACAAATAGCAAAATTGCAGAATTATCAACAAAATAGCACATATGCAGGAACAAATGAGTACATACTCGTACACAGAAGTCAACATAATGTTGACCCAGAACCTAAATGGAATAATGAAATATCATACCTAACATTTAAAGTTACAGAGATTAATGGAAAGCAAAATGTAAAATAACAAAAGCATAAAGCATTAAGTTCAGACGCCTAAACTTGATAATGAAATGGCCTATGGGACAAACTGGGGAAGCCCAATCTGCAAAGAAGAAAGCAACAAAGATTGATGTTCAATACCTCTTCAAAACGCTCTGCCTCATTAGCTGATGCTACCTCAGTGACGATAGCAGGAGGTGGCGGTCCTATAAATATTTCATTGTCGTGCTCCAACTCAGCGTCCCTGGAAACATAATCAACGCCTCAAGCAGTGTATATTGATGGAAAGCTAACAAAAGGTAGAGCAACTAATCAAGAAAAAACTGAGCAAATCATCCAAAAAACGGCTAGTCCCAACAGATGCCAGAGATTTTCAATTCAAAAAAGCATTGTAATACCTTAGCTCAGCCTCAGCTTCAGTCAATTTGGCTGCCGCAGCAAGTAATTCAGCAGATGGCATCTCAGGGCCCATCACCCTGTCCAAACAATCAAGGTTCCAAGTAGGAAATAATGTCAGGTAATTTTTAATCCTAAATCACAAGGTTCAATCAAACTATCCTGTCTAAATTTGAAAATCTTGACAGAGTTTCATAATAATGATGAAAAAAATGAAAAATTTAAAGCACAGAGCCATAGACTATAACTGTATACAGAAGAGGAAAAGGGGCTAGTATCATTAGGACTGGCAAAAGTTACCATAGTGGCACTTTAACCGCAGATAATGAGCACACGCATCAAGGAGAAGTATGGATAAGAAGTTCGAACCTTCTTCTAGAAGCAGAAGTTTCACCATTAGGACATGGCGTAACTGAAGGCAAATCATCAGCCACTTTCCCAACATCCACATGTGACTGTGAAGGAAGTGTATCCCCTGTTTGCTGCTCAGAAGCTTCAGTCTTTGGGGTGATCATGGGACCAACAATCTCCAAAGTAGGACGAGCATTAGACCGTAACAAGAAAACTCTGTCACCCTTCTCCTTTAGGTTTAATGAAAGAAAGAGCTTCTTCAGATGCTTCTTTAGAGGCCTTTCTGATATTCCTTTGATATCAACAGCTTGCCCATTATCGATCATTTGTAAAAGCTACATTTTCAAAACAAAATGGTTCATGAAAAATCAAAAAATCAGAAAACTCCATGAAATAAATAGATCCAAACAGCAAAGCAAATTGCAAGGCAATTACATCTTTGAAAAAGTTAGATAACAGAGAAAAAATTAACCAGAGTTGGAGATGCAAAATACTGAAGACTACAGGACCCCACTAGACCATAAACTTAAACACATTCAACTTTGTCACTTGATGAAACTTTTCATGACTTCCTCTCATCCTATGAAAGGACAACCTAGGCTGAAGAATCCCACAACGAAAAAATTCAGGGCAGGTCATATTTTTTGAAGGAAATTCACGAAAGAGTGAAAGACAATAATACAGCAGTTATGGCATATAAAAATCACCGCCGAACTATTAGAAGTTACAATCACCAAAAATCTAAGCATCAGCTCCCAGGGAGCTCAATCAAAAAGTTAGAACATAACCACCCAATCCCACATCAATCATTGTCATGCTACTTAAGTTTCGCATTTAAACTTCAAAACTCAACAAATTGGCTTATGAAATCAAGAACCAAAACCCCAGTATATGAGATTCTAGCCTTCAACTAGCAATTCAACTGAGGAAAAAATCAACTCCCAATGCCATGCCCCGTTCCAAATATTTTGCCTCTAGTTTGGATTATCTCAGTTCAATTGTTCATCTACCTTAAGGTCCTTAACGATTCCTCACCGCTATTATGTCTTTCTAAAGATCACAAACAACTTAACAATGAAATCAAATTAAGATTCCTCACTCCATTCATCACTAATGGTTCTTTAAAAAAATAAATAATTTAAAAAAAAACACAGCTAACAAACTAAATTCACAAATTCTTAATTATCCAGAAAGCCATAACACATTTGAGTAGTTTCAGCAACATTTTATCACCCTAAATTCACTATGTGCTTCCAAGATCACTAACCTAACAATCAAACCAAATTAAGATTCTACTCCTTTTGATCACCAATCATTAAAGCAAAAACAGCTAACAAACTAAATATACAAATTCTTAATTACTTATAACACTATGATAGATTGAATCAGCAACTTAGTCTTACCTGCTTGAGATCTCCAGCAACACCAGGGAACTCCTCCAACATAGCCCTAACCACAACCTCGGCTTCTTCAACCCTAGCCTTCTCCTGCTCGGAATACTCCTCATCGGATGATCCTGACCCGGACACACTCTCTTCGTCAGAATCATAACTTCTCCTCCTCGATTCCTTGCGAGACCTTCGTTTACTACTCTCCCTACGATGCTTTCTCCCTCCTCTATCCCTATCCCTATCGCTGTCGCGCCTTTCTTTCCTCCTGCTCCTACTTTTCCGGCGAGATTTCGACCTCCGAGGCTCGTCGTCTTCGTCGCGGCGGCGACGACGGCGGCGCTTTGAGGAGGTGTCGAGCTCGTCGGAGCTGGAAGACGACGGCGACGATGATAGGACGGAGGAAGAAGTCTCTGGTTCTGAATCGTCGCCATGGTTCTTCCTCTTGGACTTGCTGGTTTTCCCCATTTTTTGCCAACTGCGATTTTCCGGTGCAGACAGGGAAAGAGAGAGAACAATTGAATTGGAAATGGCTACGGTTCGGAAATCCGAGAAGACTTGGGCCTAGGCCTAGCGCTCGCAAAAAATCGAGTATGCGTAAATTCGTTTCGGTTAAACGTTAAAATTGAGATGAAAAATTAATTTCAGAACTCAATTTTTTTTTGTCAAATCGGATTGGATAATTGGGACGAAACTAATTTCAGGTCAAAATCGAGTTTGGACAAAACCGTATTTTTTTTGGATCGGACGAATTCAGACATTCGGATCGGAAAAAATTTTGTCAGCGCTAGTTAGGCCAAGGACAGCCCCAGTCCCATACTAAAGTTTTCATTTTAGGCTTCTGTAGGTCGTTTTGTTATTTACAAGTTGGGTATTTGACCTTGAGGAACGGCCCAACAAACATATTGACGGAGCAGGCTCACGCAGAGAGTGAAGTCCTAATTTAAGGCGAAGAAGGGACCCAGCATATATGACGTGACCGCACAGGTGGAGTATGAAAATTTTAAATTCTTTTTCTCCTTGTTGTCCGAGATGAAGAAGTTGCCCGAAAGAAATTAGTTCATGCTTTTGTATGTGATTGTTTATCGCTTTGCTTGAGGGGAAATCATTCATTTTGCACACCTTCATTCTTCCACATTTCTTCATCTCTAAGTTCTCATCTTTGTACGGTTATGTTAAGAAGGATAAGGTAGTGACAATGCAAAGAAATGGTGTGA
Organism: Portulaca oleracea; assembly: GCA_029582165.1. Taxonomy (NCBI): domain Eukaryota; kingdom Viridiplantae; phylum Streptophyta; class Magnoliopsida; order Caryophyllales; family Portulacaceae; genus Portulaca; species Portulaca oleracea. Next base: position 37,240,558 of record CM055871.1, read on the forward strand.
ATTTTCATCATTGACACAACTGATTTCAGATTGTTGGTGCATAGTAGTAAATGTGGATGAAGTCAAGTCATCCCAGGATACGAAGTTAAGTCATGGATATAGATGCGGAGCAGAGCTTGTATGTAGGAGGAAAATTGTGAAAAGGGTTTGTGATATAAAGGTCGTTGACAATGGGGTTGTTAAAAAAATATGGAACCGCCAAACTGAACCAGAAACCAGTAAAATCAAATCGCTTTAAAAATCCGGTCCACTAAATTGTAAAAAACGAATGTTAAACGGAGCGGTTACGGTTTGGGGTATTTAAACCAACGACAAACTAGAACCTATTTATAGGTAACTTATTTGGAGGCAATGCCTCCAAGTTTGAATTGAGTATTATCTTACTTGTGGATTATTAATACGAGCATATTTATAAGTGATTTATTCGGGAGTGTTACGGTTGTGTTATCAAAGGTTATATTTAAAGATCACTGTGAGCTATAGGACATCCGAGTATTATAGCAATAAAAGTTGAGGGAAAAAATGTGTAGTAGATAAGGATTATATATGTCTAATATAACACAAGGAACACTGGATAGTGGATTTGAGTTGAGCTTAGCAATTTGGTGAGAAACAGTTAGGAATTTATAATGTGAATACAAAGTATTGGATGACTGTATTGAAAGAGTTAATAAAGAAAATTCACCATGCACTCTTGGTTTATGCTTCTACAGTTGTTAAGTTATTAGATTTAGTGGCATAATGCAACCCAAAAATTTATGATGGGACGATTGACCCTGTAGAATGGGGAAAATAGGTTCAAAAACGGAGAAAATATTTAGCATTGTCAAAGTGCTTGAGGATATGATTAGGGTTCTCTCTACCGTGAGCCTAACCAAGGTGAAATCAAAGAAGGGTTTAGATCTCTAAATTTCCAGTCATAGGATTGTTACTCAGTTGGATGCAGCTACCAGCAAGAATCTCACACCAACGCCAAGCAAAGCAAACCTTAAAACACATATCTCAGTCATGAGTACATCGATCGACATCCCAAGAATGCACAACGGAGACGTCGGCATCCAAAGAAGAGGTCGAACAAATGCGCAACATCCATACAACTATGGAGGTGGTGAACAAACCTACCAAAGTTACCACATACGCCTGCCTACTGAATGAAAGTTAGTCCATGCATTGAGATTCATTGAGGCTAACATATCCAAGGGGTTCGATGTGCCAAGATCGAGAAAACCTTAGCGCAAATAGAGGCTGGATATTTGCACAATTCGGTTCTTTGTTGTATGTTGGGGTCTATCCCTCCCCCCCCCCCCCCAATCATTGAGGGCTTGGAACGTTACTGTCGCATGGATGGGTGAAGATTAGTTTGAGTGATAATGGATGATCGATATTCTCATGAACAAGGGCTTGAACACCCAAAGGAAGGATATAACTTTGAGTAAGGAGAGTCCGCAACTCTTGGCCTAACACCCCACCATGATTATCCAAGGTAATCCACTAAATAATCACTAAAGGTATGACTTGCTAACACCACCATTAACAAATGGATAAAGTAAGAACAAGGTTTTTTTTGAGAGAGAAACTAGGGAAAACCCTAACAATGCATTAGCAAATCATTCAATAACATAAGCTGCCTTGGGAAATAGGAAAACAAGGTATTTATACTAAACAGAAAATTAGGCTAAAACTCAGCAAAAATAAAACAGTCACGCGCGTGTCGCTGAAGGGTCGCGGGCGCGACACAGGCTAACGCGGGCGCGACGGCCAGACCAGAACTATGGCGCGGGCGTGACGGCACTGACTCGGGCGCGACCTCCTGCTGGTTGCGGGCGTTGCTCCTGCCTTGAATTTTATTGCACGGGGTACTTCCGAGCCTCGACACTCCTCATTCCCGGGACGGCCCAGCCCGGTCCCACGGCTTCCGGGTCGGAAACAAGTCCTGAGCCTCTCCAAGTTCGGCCAACGTCGGACGACTCGCCTTAACCATTCCAACCCGATACTCATCAATCAACCCTTTGAAAAGGTATATCGGTTCTTGAACATTTGAGTCAGTTTTGAGTACCGCGAACACAACTCCCTGTGGATACGACAACCGTACTCCCAAAAGTACAATAACACTATAACATATATAATAGGTAAATTGATGATATTATCCTTCAACTCTATTTGAATTTGTCCCCTTCTCTCTCTTTCATCTTTCTCTCTACACTTTTTTGGTTCTCGAACTGCGAACACTTTCATTCTCAAGAAACTTACTCTTATAAACTCAATCGTAATTTTAAAAGTATAACCTCCAAGCAAGGAGAGATTAGTTACCCTTATAAATGCTTGTCCATTGCTACCCCTTATTCTTATAAACTCTTGTTCTTTTTTGATAACCCTCCCATGCAGAGCCTTAGTTTGGTTGGTGCTTTCTCTTATGGGTGTGCTCAATTGTGCGATCTTGAGTTAAGCCAAAATTCCGAGTTGGATTTGGATGGTGAGTTGTTTTGCCATAGCTTGGTCGCTACGGATGCATAAAAATTAGATTCTTTTTGATAGAAAAGAGAAAGATTTTGGTTTGGTGGCACAAACTATTAGATGGAAGATTTCTTTATGGGCCCATCAATGGGAAGGGATGAACAAATATGTTGCTTGGATGAACAGATTGTCCAACAGTTCAATTGCATACTCCAACTGTTTGATTGGAGGTGAGGATCAGAAGTAAACAAGTTATGGCTGCAGAAAAAAAAAAAAAAACCCAGTAAAACGCAAGGGGTAGGATGAAAGCAGTGATTAACATAAACTAAAACCAGGACAAAATAAAGAATAAATAGACGCATACACATATTTACACGGGAAATCCCTTAATTGCGACGTTCACGGAAATCCATCTACTGAGAAAAGAGTGTAGTACACTATGATTACAATTACTATATGTGATTTGATCCTTGACAAACATTAAACCCTTGCTAATATCACCAACTCACACTCTCAGTTGGATTCAATAAAATATATAATCATTGAGATCTCTCTTTCAAGCCCTCTCTATTCTCTATATCATATAAAGAATACTCTCTAACCTGCTAACATTGCAAAGAACAACGAATAACCAAAGTAAGGCAAAGCTTTGAATTCGAAATAAACTACCCAAACTAGTCAGAGGCACTGCACGGTTTTGCCAGTGTCAAGTGACACTGTCTCCCATGTCAAACTTTCAGCATCAGGTCCAATTTTTCCCATTGAAAATGGTTGTTCTACTTTTGACACGACCTTGCTTAATTTGGTCCGCATGCAACCCGAATGTCTTGAGGATCCACTGGGCCATCAAACTTAAAAATAATAATGAACAACATTGCAAAGTGCAAATTGTTGTCTACTTCATTGAAAGCATAATTCATAAACAAATTACGAAAATAAGCAACTAAGAGTCATGGAACAATTAATCCCACCCAACTGACATTCAGACCTGAGTAGCAAACACTATTGTTGTAAACATTAAGACTCAAGTTCTATTTAAGTCATACAATGTTATTTTCTTCTCAATATTCTTGTCAAGAGAAAGACAATGAGGTTTTGTCAAATAAACTCTTTCCACCCCAGCTAGCTGCATACTCTACGGGATTGAGTTCATTAACAGTGACAGACACTTGATTCCCTATGAATTGGGTAATAACCCGCACCAGGTGCAGTGTCTTCATTGGGATCTCTTACCAAATAGCAATTGCTCCCAGATTGAACTTTCGATCCCGTGAGCATCACCGCGTGACTTTTTTTCTTCTTCCTTTTCAGATGCTTCCTTTTCGGATTCCTTTTTTCAGATTCTTTCTTCTCTGATTCCTTCTTTTTGGATTCCTCGTACATTTTTCAATTAATCGTGTAAATTCCTTAATTCCATATGGATTCTATAAATAAAATCAATTATCAACAAAATCAGTATTATACTTAATTTAACAACAACAATAGTAATAACAATAAACTTACCCTTATCATCCAAAGATTGATGTAAGTTTCTCTTTGCATGATGAGCTTTGCAGCCAGTGGGTCTTGCTTAATGCTTTTAGAATTTTCTCCTTCTCATCCCCAATACCAAAAGTAAATATATTTTCTACATACAGTCTATGATAAATATGTCTCATTGCATAATCTGTCTTTTTTTTTTCACCTCGAAATATTCAGCATAATCTTTATCTAAGCTTAATCCATCACTTTCAACATATCTCAATGCCCAAAGCAATAAAGATATGGATCTCCTAGTTTTGCGTTTTCTTTGTATTTAGTTGCTTTTGCCTAGATAATACAATCTTTCGACCAAGCTGAATAAAATACATATCTTCCAAATATTGGGTGATGACACGAACCCAACGTGTAGCTTCAAAAGATTAAAAATAAAAATTACACATTAATTTCGTACTACCATTAAATCTTTTTTAAATATGGTATAAACTGTATAACAAATACATGCGGTTTGTTTTACTAATGGGTGCAAAACATCTTAATACACCCAATTAAAACTTGACCCTTATAATGTCAATGAAAGGGTTAACTGACTAATTTTGATAACTTTTACAAATATAAATAACAACATAATTATATCAAATATAATAAAACACATTTTATACATAATTTTATATTTATGAAATTTTTTAAAAGTGATTTAAGTCAAAATAATATGGTTAATAACAAACTTGACTAAGTTATCTATTATTTTCAAATTAATAAAGGATAATTGGGTGATATTGAGAAGAGAATAAATAGATATATATCGGCAATTTTCCAACCTCTTTTTCACCTCTACCGTCATCATCGCAATTGCCCCCTTCATCATCATCACTACCACCGCCGCCGTCTCCTCTATAGCCACCACCTCCGCCATATCATCAACATTTTTATCTTGATCATCGCCATTATCATCGCCACCAATATCGTCGACCTCCCCATAATCACCCCATCATCATCTTCTTCATCATTCGAGTCATCATCTTCTTCATCCGAGTCATCATCTTCCTCTTTTTCATCATTATCATCCGAGTCATCATCTTCCTCTTTGTAACAACCCGCCCCAAAATCAAGATTATTTACGTACTAACCATAGTAATTACCTAAATCACATTATAAATTTTTCGCGTTTACCTTTATTTATTTATTGATTTACTTGTTTATTTATTATTATCGGTGATAAGTCTCGTGCAGGAGATGGCTAAGGTGTCGAATTATCGGCTTAAAAATTTACTTTACATACCCATTCAAAGAGTTAAAGTGTTTCAGGTTATACGTTTCACGTTATAAATTTATTTACCGAGAATCGGCTAATATTTTTTTTACGTCCCGATTTATATATATATATTTTACAGTCCCGATCTTCATTTATTACATTTTATTCCTTTACATAAATTCAAGAAGTAATCTTTCCACTTTATTATTTTAATTCAATTACCATTGTATTTTATTTTATGTTACCCAATTATTACCAATATATCTTATTTCCTACAAAAACCCAATATGTCAAGTTACTACAACAATTACAATATATTTTATCCTATTGTTATCCTCTTATTTTATTTTAATTCAGGTCTTATTTTAATTATTATTAGTATTAGTTAATTAGATGGTAGTATATATGTGTATTAGTTAGGGGGAGGCTTAAGTCATTTCATTTCACTCTCAAATTAGACAACTCACCAAGGCTCCCATCCTCCTCCTCTCCCTCCATTCGGCCGGCCACCACCAGCAGCCCAGCCGCCGTTTTCCGGCCATTTTCCGCCAGCCGCGCCAGCCACGGCCACCGTGCACCACCCCTTCCTCTCTCTTGTGTTTTCATCCATTTTTTAAAACCCCAAGGGTAATCTCTCAAACCCCAATTTCAAATCTTTTATGCCCTAATCTGAAAATTCATGTTATATATATGTTTCTTTTATAAATTCCATCTCTTTTACTCTCTTTATTCATAAATTCAAGTATATAATTGTATTGGTTAAGTTAGGGTTAAGTTTTGAAGTACATGCATGTTGATTTCTAAGTGTTTTGTGAGGTTTAGAGTTGAATTCATGGTGGATAATGAATTAGTGTTGATGCATGTGGATTTCTTGAGAGTTTCTAAGTGTTTAAGGGCTGAGTTTATGTTGTGAAATTATAAATTAAGTGTTATCATGTTTAATTTGGGTGAATTAATGAAATTGTTATGCAAGAGTTCAAGAACATGTTTATTATGTTGAGTTTATGCTTAATTCATGATTGCATGTGGGTTTTAAGGCCTTTGATGAAGAGATTTTCATGGTTTATATTCTGGAAATATAGGGGATTAAGGTTAGATGAAGTTTGGTTATGTTTTAATATGATTAAGAGTGGAAAATTCCAATTAAAAGATGGGTTTTTGAGTGTTTTAAGCTGCTGTTTCGGTTCTGGAATTTTACAGATTTATAAAAGTGGGATTTTTGCCCAAAATTCTACTCCATTGGATAGCTTAAGGTGTTAGCAAACCATAGGCTTTGGAATTTCAAATTTCCGACGTGTATAGCCCGAGTTACGACCAAAACCGTAACCTCACGATTTTATATACGAATTTCTGAGTCAGTGTTTTGAGGGCTGTTTTTCGTCCCTTTGGAGACCTCTTTGGTTTTTGTGGTAAACACGAAAGTTTTAGGCCATGTTGCAAGCTTTCCGGAAAGGTATAGTTCATAGTCATCCGATATCGGGAGCGTGAGTTACGATCCCGGGAAACTGGGCTGTCCAGAACAACATTCTGCTCAAATTAACCTTTGTGAACTAATGTCTTTTGGGCCTCAAACCAACCCAATAAGGGGTTCTAGGTATAAATGTGTCATGGTTATATTTTGTAATTATAGAGTTATGTGTTTAAGGCTAAGAGTACCATTTTTGGAGTCCTAAGTAAGTCTTAAGAATACCTTTCAAGAGCTAGTATGTTTAAGTAATGTATCGTGACTCTCATATTTCTTTAAGTATCATGTTCAATATCTTTGCTCTAGCTAAAAGTTCCTTCTAGCTTGATAACCTCCAATGTCTAATTCAATTCATTCCTCATTTCATAATTCATTAATCCAAGCTTGCTTTTATTCACATTTGGACGTGTATATCTTGCTCCATTTCGCCATTTCATTCGATATCGTATTATCAAACCATATTTGAACTCGTTATCTCGCATCCTAGCTTCCAATTTATAATTACCTATTCATCATCAATTCAAGCTAATTGTCCTAAGTTCAAGCCCTTTTATTTGAATCACCTTCTACGTCATATTTCTCGTGATTTTCCGACCAAAACTCCAAAGTTTTATGTGCATACTTATGTCGGGCCCATTTGGGGCCCTTCCACTCATTTTAGCTTCTGGTTCTGTTGACAAAGTTGTAGATTATGTTTTTTTCCTATTCCGGGATATACTCTTTTACTTCGTTTCAATTTTCCTAACTCAAGTTATGCTTTAAACTCTATTTTACTAAACCTGATTTTTTTCTTCCTAAAGTTAATTCATTTATATTACTAAGTTTCTAAACTTATAAGTCTAATTTAGAACCCTATTCGGTTCTTCATTTCTATTTATTCTCATCTTAGTTGACAAACTTCCAAAGCCATCTCCAAGCCGAGTTGCGCTTAAGATCTTTAAGCGTCCCAAGTGCATAAATTGTCCGACTTTTACGATCTAAGTTATATTCATGATTCATTCAATTTATGACATGTCAAGCTTTATGTTTTATGATATCATTATGTTGAAAGTGGACCCATTTTATGTATTCTATGTTTATGTTTTAGCTAGTTACGTGAAGTGCTAGCCTTTTAGATGCTCTGATCAGTGTCCTAGACTGGCGATTGTCGATCACAGAATGCGTCACCCAATCCAAATCTAGATCGATTTGGGCATGCGCGTGTGTGAGGTGCTTCCACCGATCATAAGGGTTCCACGTATTTTCTATATACCTCTATTCTATGTTATTCATGTTTATGTTTTATGCACATCTTTGCAAGTTATCGTTTTATCCCCTTTTCCCGTTTTCAAAATGAATTTAAATGCCGGCACTAAAACCGTTTTCGAACGGTTTACGTCTTGAGGTTTACGTCTTTGAGTGTTTCCCCACTCACTTTTGCGATGTTTTATGGTTTTGTTTTTAAGAGGCTCGAGCTCCCAAGGCAAGGACAAGTCGGTTCCAAAGTAATTCAGGGCTGTCAAGGTAGTTCTCTAAGGAAATCACCGGTTAACAAGGACGAGCAGGTTTTTGGAAGTCGTTTAGTTGTTAAGCTATGTTTAAGTTTATGTAGTTTATCCAAAGGTTGTATAAGTTTTATATATGAAGGTTTTTAAGCTAGTATGTTATCTTGTGGTTTTGGAAGTTTCTTTAGTGTTGTTGCCTTGTCTCTTTTGGGAGACGGCGGTAATGCCTCGACCTAAGGTGTTCCGCTGCGCTAATCACAGGTTTGGGATTCTAAGTATAGTCTTAATCTTGTGATTAAGGTTGGGGCGTTACACTCTTCTTTATCATTATCTTCATCTTTTTCACTGACAGCAAGCATACACAGAGGCGGAGTTAAAATGAGTTCACGTGGGGTCATATGATCCCCTTTTTGGAGAAAAGATAACAATATTATCGTATTTTATACAAAAATGCACTTATGTAATGCAATACATTTTATATCATACACTATATTATATATAGTACACATTTTAATATAAGGGTTATGAGTTGTTCGTATTTAAGTTTTAATATTAAATTACCTATGAATACTAGTAGAAATGAACAATGAAAGCTTTCTTTATATACACAAATGGGATATACATGTTCGAACTTCTTAATTGGCTATTGAACATCAATGTCATACTGATTTCATGAGCATTAACAAACTTTTAGTAGTTTTAAGAATGCATATCTAATTGAATTCATGCAAAACTAATTAGATGTACTAATTTATTTTCATTGTGATAGTTGTCATGATTAAAGAATGATAAGTGTATGCTATTTTCATTTTTGAAAAATAAATTACTATTTTGAGCCATAAAAATACTAATTTTTACATGTTAGTTTGATTTCATTGGCCACTTGATTTACACATTAATTCCTTAATGTACTTTGAAACTTTAGTTATAGTTCTGTGAATATCATATTCATTTACTCGTATAATGCATTTTGTGAATACCTATATAATTTTATGAGCACCAATATATATTTATGAATATACAATTTATGTTGTTTGATCATATACATATTTATAATTTAAGTTCCTAATTTGTACAAGAACATAAATTTAGAGCTTTATGCGTTTAACATTTTCATTTTTTGAGCATTTAAATGTACACTTGTTATTTTTATGAACATCCTTATATATTTATACATGTATACTCATAAAATTATATATATACATTCATAAAATTATACACTTGGAGTATAGAAGAATCTACAAATGATGATGATAAATCTGTTCATTTTCCGGCGAGGAGTAAGTGCCCCTATAAAGTTATTGTTAATGATCTTATCGTTGTTCGACCTCCCAAGAAACGAAATCCATGTATGGATAAACTTGAAGCATGGTTTATAGAATTTGAGAAATTGTCTGCTTTGTACAACGACGAAAAGGGAGAACTCAACATTTCTATGGCTATTTCGGTTGAGATTGATGGCCCCAAGTAGAAGGAATCTCACCTAGAAGAATACTGTCGTCTTCTCAATTTTGCTTACAACTGTCGTCGCAAGTCACACTTTAAGGTTTCCTTCTTCTTCAATCTTATTAGATTGTTCATTTGTCCAAATTTTCATCATGTTTAATGTTTTCGGTCTCTGTTTCTAGGAATTCGTCCTAGAATTTCAACAAGATAACTCACGAATATCATGGTTTTTATCATTTGGGTTTAGGGTTAGAGTTGAGGGTTTAGGGTTTAGTTTATTCAACCCGAAATTGATTGGCAAGTCACATCTTAAAAGTGCTGAGTTAATAATAATAATAATCTGAGCTTTGAAAATTTTCTTTTTTTGGCTTCGTTTATTCAACCCGAAATTGAATGAAAAATATTTCAAAGGGTTATTGAAATTAAATAATCCAATTTTTGGGTAATTTGGATATGACAGACCTTTGGAATTTAGAATTTACAAAATATACTTTAACATCCTATTAGATTGAATGGACTTTCATAAATTTCAACTCGTTGGAAAAGTGACTTACGGTGGTGATCAAGGGTTTTTTCATAACTTTTCACCTTTTAAATAGTTTACATCAGCAATCAACTTTGTCAAGTCACTTTTCATACGAGTTGAAATCGGTAAAAATATAGTTCGTCAAGTCCAAATTCCAAAAGTCAGTTCGTCGTATCCAAATTGCCCTAAAGGTTTGATTATTTAATTCCAATAACCGTATTTCAAAATCTTTTGTGATGGAGAATTTTGAATGTTCCTATTTGACTGACTGTTTGGCAAAACCAGTTGTTTCATCATGTAACGAATCATGGGATTGATGGACTGAGCTCTGTTTTTGGGACTGCTCTCAAGGAGGGAGACCATGATCTTGCTGTAATGGTTATTGAAGAGTAACAGAAAACTAACAAGGTCAATTCTATTTTTTAATCCATTCTTTTCATACGTAATACATATTAGTATTATAATATGATATGATTTTATAAACCGTTTGTTTTGCTTTTATTATGCAACCACATTTTTGTTTGTGGGTTTTGTAGAAAATGAAGTTAAAGCTAAGGCATCTTATGAAGCTAAATATTTCTACATGCGGTGACCTGGTTTATTACTTGACATTTTCTGCTCTAGATGAATTCACTGGAGAAATTAAAATGTACCAAGCAACATTGCTAATGTACACTAATGGATATTTGTTGGGGTTGCTTAGAAAAGTTGTTGATGATGTGATTCTTGTCATTCTATCGGTCAAAGGCATAAGATATATCAAATTCGTTGTCAAATATCACAGCGAAGCAAAAGAATGGGGATGAAGTAATGAGTTGTTTACAATCAACACCTAGGGATTTTGTCGGTATCATGTAACTAAATTTCACAGCAAAGCAAAAGAATGGGGATGAAGTAACGAGTTGTTTACAATGAACAAGTAACGAGTCTTTTCATCCCCATTCTTCTATTTCGCTGTGATATTTCGTTATTCGTTGTAAAAAAACTCGTTTCTTGTTCTAATGTTTATGCAACTTGTTCACGTCTTTTGTTTAATATGGCTTAGTTCTTGAAGATCGTGGATATCTTTAATGCAGACACTTTATGACTCTTCTCTATCTCCCCTACAATTTTTTTTAAGTTGAGCTTTATTCTTTACCTTGAAATAAACCTTGCATATTGTTTTAACATGAAGGGGCAGAAGAAGATTCGGCTGATTTGGAAGATTTGACAATTGAGAGGAGCGCCTGGGGATTTAAAAGAGAGTAAGCCATGTTTGATTATGACAAGCATTGTTGAAAGCTTATATATTGATATGTATCTAAGCATGTGATAAACTTCTTCGTTGGTACATGTCCTTTAATGTCAATGGTTCGACAAATACTTGCTGGTTCTAATTAGTACATTGTGTTTTCTAGTATCTTGGAATGTATATGCTTAACAATGTGTTGACATATAGATCATTGGTATGTTATTCATCCATTTGACTATTAATTGATATTAGTAATTGGAACGTATATGCTTAACAATGTGTATCTTTTAAATTTAACTAATATTGAATGTATTCCACGTTCATTATATCTGCAATCATCTTTCTAAGTTTGTGCATTGTATTGGGGATGGTAGAATTCAATATTACAATTTTGTTTAACGATTCAACTTGCACAATCAGCATTGAGCAACTTCATGAGAGAATATTTTCCCACATTTGATCCGCCTGGTGTTCAGACTTGCTCACCTTTTGTGCTTGGCGAGTTAGAAAATGTTAGCTCATCCGTGGGCTCATGTCTTAATGGATTTTGCAGTACACAACTCGTTTTGTTTGTGGATGATTCATGTTATAGCTTTTTTCGATTATTAAAAGTTGTAAAATGCTAGAAGTTGCGTGGAGGATGTGCTCGATTATGCTGAAAGTATTGCTCAGAATTTTAGTAGTATTAGTAACCCAATGCTCTAACCCTGAAACGGGAGATTGTTCGAATAGATGATACAACAGAGAACCTGAAAGCTAGTGAGGGTAGAACAACAAAAGAGCAAGGACCCGGTTGAAAGTATGGAAAGGAAGAGGAAATCCAGGAGTATACACTAGTGCTTTGAAGGCTAAAAATTTATATCCGAGATGGTACAAAGAACTAGAAACAACATAACAGTAAAAGATAAATAGCAAACATAGTCCGCTAGCAAAACAGACACAACATCTTAAAGCGACAAGAAAAATCAATACCCAACACAAAATTACTACTTAACAAGACAACATATTGCTCATTATTCATGCTTTTGTTATTTTATTATGCAATGAATCCTAGTTGACTATGTTCTCAAACCCAGATTGGTCACCAACCCGATTGATCTATTGGGTCAATGGGTCTATTGATCGACCACTTTGACTAGTTAGACCGGTTGACCTGGATCATAGGTTGAAAAGGTCAAAACGGCATGACCAAATTATGAATAAAAAAAACTCATACACGTTCCAAGAAAAATCATACATAAATAAATATGTTGAATAAAAATCAGATGTACCAACAATTCATATCAACTAGTTAAAGTTGGTATGATGCAATAATCACCAATGACTAAAACAATAATCTAATACATAATATTTATTCAAAAAAAAAGTTGCTTGGAGGTATCCTATAATTTGGGGAAACTATTTTTTAGTCCCTCAAGTTTTCAAACTTATTTATGGGTGTCCTTAACTTTTAAGTTTGTAATTCTTAGGTACTTATCCGGCAATAGAGTTGAAGTTTTCAATATGTTTTAGGCAAGAAGGCAATTGTGCACATGAATTGATTGAAACACCCTTGGTTGTTATAAAACCTAAATTTTCTTTCTTATTTGTTGTTATAAAAAAGAAGAAATCTCTTCCTAGATTTCGATCTTCTCCTCTGTCCGCTTCACATCTTTTCTCTACTTCTCAAGTAGTAACAGTGGAAGTCATTGAAAGGAAGTTAACTTTAATAAAGGTAATGCATTTACTTAACTAGATGCTATCTTTATTTGAGTTGGGTGCAATTAAAAGGATGCTTGTTTCTCGTTTATCTCTCTCGCCTCTCTCTTTCTTTCATTGTTTTTTAGAAGTTTGAATTAGGGACCATTGAATGGACTACGAAAATGCAAGGCTCAATCCCAAATTTTGAAAACTCAATTGCTTTTGAAAACTAAAGTTTTGCTCAATGTAGAGCTTTAGTTATATGTTTTTGGTCCAATGAAATCTTTGTTTTTGTTCCACTAAATCTTAGCCTCTCTCTCTTTCTGTTTTCCTCTTCCTCCTTCAAACTTGTCTGTCTGTTTTTTCTTTCTTCTTTTTTGGTTTTTGGCTGCTTGTTTTCTCTCCTTCTTCATCCTCCCAATTCGGTCAATATCAAAATTCGAACAAAAAATTTATATTCGTTTTTTCGGATCGGACAAAATTTGGTAACTCTAGCAACTAGTTGATAGTTAGTATTTGTTAGTTGTTTGTATTATCTGTTTGACTTTAATTGTTTGAGTTAACACTAATTTTCAGTCCATTTTTTCTTGTTGGGTGAGATGATTTTAACTAACTTTGATGCAAGTTAAAATTTGATTTCAAACGTCAAAAATACATGAAACATTATCTCCAAATATAAATTCAAATGAAAACTCTATAGTCACACATAGTGCAAATCGTTCCAAGTTATATAAATTTCAGTCAGTGAAAACTTGGACAATGGTAAACATGATTATTTTTTCTTTTATTTCACTCATAGTGCTTTTGTGGTTTAGTGGAAAATATTTTTCTAAAAAACCTTTGAGGAAAAAAAATTTCTATAGGCCATGAAAAAAATATTTAATAAACTAGGTAAAATAATGGATCCCATATCAAAATTTCTCGTCTATGAAAAACAACCAAAGATTAAAAAAAAATTATAATCCATGTGAAAAAGTTGATTAACTTTCTTGAGAAATACAACCTTTTTTTTTTGCCAGAATAAAAAAACAACTTTAAACAGAACTATAGTTTTACAAACCTCTTGTTTTAAGCAAAAGGTAAGTCAAAAATATTAACACTTGAACTTTTGAGGTAACAACTTTAAATGGAATACATGATTTAACCGAAGATGTTAGGGACCAAAAAATGTCTCAATTAAACCTACTTGATGAGAGCCTTCAGAGGTTTATTCACTTGTTGAAACACCCTTCTAGACGAGGATAGTTAATGTGTATGGAGGGAAACTGTGTATTTCGAAATTGGAGGGTGCGAGATGGAGTCATTCACTAGAGAGTGTGAGTTCTTGAAAGTGGGAATTTGGGAGATGAATGACTTGTTCCTCATAAATAATAATGACTAAGCATATTTATAAGAGAAAAATAAGTGATGGTACAATGGACATTTTACTAACAAAGCCTAGTTTTTGGACCAAGAAGAATAAACTTCTCTTGGCCCACATTGACTAGGGGTTGATCAGTCTGGTCCCTCACTAATAGGGCCTTGTTGAAGGATTTGACTTAGATAGTAGCTAGTCAGCCCGTGTACTTAGCTGTCAAATTATCTTATATGTCGAGTGATATGGCCAATGTCAAATTTTTATCACATCAATAGTCTAGTGTCACACCATCCATGCAAGGAGTACAATGTACTGAGGGGTCTATAAGACTAGTAGTGACTTACATTTTGAAACCAGTGTTGTCACTTTGAACTTCCACATTTTAACTTCAAATATTTTGACCTACATTACTTCAATCAAGTATATTGTGAAAAGAATTTACTTATGCAATAATATAGTAATTCAATTACTTTGTTTATAAATTGTTTTAAAGGAAAAAGACCAATGCTATAGTGACAGTGTCAAAGAAGTACATAAATCGGGACAGAAAAATGGAAAACCTGAGAAGCAAAATTCACACACATATACCGAGTTTCAGCAAAAAGATTATCACTTGCAAGCATATAATTTGATTCAACTATAAGTACCATATTTATCACTGAAATTGTATACTACAAAGTTCTGTATTTATCACTGTATTGTTACTCTACAAGATTGTTGGCACCCGAAGCGAAAAAAGTCTCAGTTATTTATAAGATGAAAGTTTGCCTGGTAACCTATTACGAAATTGGTCGATATTCCAGCATGTTTATTTATTTTTATAAAAATAAGGTACACAAATATTAAAGGCATGATGATAGAAATAAGCAAGAGAATTGAAATGGCTGATCAATGCATCAGAAAAAGTAAAATGACACTGCTGTTGGAGAAGCTTGCATTTGTGACTACCAATGAATCAAAACCAAACAATATGTGCAACCCTTTTTCATTCCACTGAATTCTAATCTAAACAGTAAACTTAGATTTAAACTTAGGTTTAAAACAAACTCACTCAGAACTCTACTCTGCAAAAATGGTACATTATCTATTTCGAGAACCCTAAAAAGGAATTTGTACACAAAAATGATCAGAAATCACAAGTATATGTGATCAGTTTTGCTGGTACCAAAGTTTGGACTGGACAATTAAGTCATCTCCACCGTTGATCTCCACCGCAAGCCAGTGCTAGATTTTCAGAAATATCTGCTAAGTTACTACAGTTAGCTTTGCTGCTGTCAATATTACCCTGATTTCCTCCTTTCGCATGCAGAAAAACAGATCTCCTATGGCTTCATTGAGCCATTCTTGTTGAAATTTTAGACCATTTTCACGCGTTTTGCACTTGCTTCCTTGAGCCATTCGAGGCACTCTTCTGCAGTACCAGCAGGATGGGATAGTTGCCACTCGATAATCTTTTGTTGCTGAACACAAAACAAAAATTCAGAAATAACTAACCAAATAGGTAGATGGATTTTCTATGCTTCGTTGTATTTTGTTATAGGACAGATGCCTCACCCATTCTTTTACAATGGGTCCGCCGCGTTCAAGGTTCAAAGTCTTTATAATCTCCTGCCCGTTCACCAATGGCTTGGTCTCCCAAACGTTTTCGAGACCTGTGAAATCATGCATTTCAGGAAAATACAACTGACACAGACACTGTTACCTCAAATCACAAAACAACAGAGACGCAAACAACCAATGGGTCATCAGAGAATTCTTTAGTTGGTAAACGGTTATTTTATTTGAGTTTTGGCATGCGCCTGAGATACAATCACATCATAGGTGTCATACCAGGCCTTTTCTGAATATTTGAACCATTAGGGCTACTGAAATGGTAGTATCTATGCCCGTATCCTAGTGTCGTGCATATAATTTGAGTCAAGAGTGAATCTCAGACTCTCAGTAGCATACACCGACTCAATGATATAATGACACTAGGGAAAAGAAACTATATTGAAAAGGGGTCACAATATGAGATCAGTACCTAGCTTGGTGATCACATCCTCCACTGACTTGAAAATTTCTCTTCTTTTCTCCAGCTGGACACTCTTTTCTGACGATCCGTCCCCAGAAACATCGGGATCTAACAAGGTGGATACAAGCAGCGCAACCCGCCAAAAGTCCTTGATCTCCCTAAGGAGCAATCCTGGGAAGGACAGAGCATATGGTAAGTCATACAAAGCAACAAAATCACAGTCACCATGGTTTCTTACCATTCACTAATTATACAATCTATGAAAGCCACCCAAAGAGTGATACTATATGTCAGCAAACTAGAGAGCCTTAACTCTAAAACAATAACTTCACTCAGCTTTCACTTTTGATCATAGAGCGTTGTCATGAAAATTTGTCAATACAAGGATGACCAGCTAAAAAGCATCTCACAAGATGGTCTCATAGTTTACTTCTAGGCAACCTAAACTATTCAGCAATTTGCTTCCTAAAAAGAAGGGGACAAATAATAAAGGACTGAGAAACCTATCACTTCTTGTATATTCACCTTTTTTGCGCTCAACGTGAACACCTTTTTTGAAACTTTAAACCTTAAACCAGATAACAACACATGCCTAGCAAAAGGATTGGAATAAAAAGGTAAAAAGAGCCATGCCAGAATGGATCAAAAGGGGACTTGGGCAGTCCAAATGTATACCAAAACCAGCTTCCCTTAAACCGGAAGTGGTTTCTAGAAAAAGCACAAGACTTCGGTGAAGAGGGTAGGTTTGCAACTGAAGTCCAACAAATTTAAAGACCTAGGTTCTCATTAGAAGCATGTGGACGTAAATGTTAATAGGTCAGCCGGGATATTGTCAAAAATACCAAAGAGCAAGGCTTCTGCTGCTCTATAAGACTATAAGACAATACAGCATCGTAATACACACAAGCACTAGAAAAATGTCAAACAGCCATCCGTCCCATAGTCCCTTGGTTATTCAAGTAAAAGAGACATCCCAGCAAAATTCTTGGAGAGATAGAATATCATGTTTACTAGAAGTCCAAACAAAGATCCTCCATTTTGGAGCTTTCGGCTTCTCTTCCTCCCCCATATACTTCAATGTCAGGTAATGCATAATCTTGGGACACTTATTAAGAACCTTCCAGCTCAAACTTCTGTTGGGACTTGGGAGGCAATTCAGGTAAACCTTAAGCGGTGATACCTGTACCATACAGAGAAAGGGGGGGGGGGATATCTTTATTGGTGGGTGGTCGGGCACTTGTTTGCTACAGCTTGGTGCACATCACCTTCTATTTTTTTGCGCTTTCCCTTGGATGGCTGCTAAAACTATCAATCAACATAAGATGATTCCATGGAGCACTTTTCTGTGGGAAAACTATTTTGCCATACTTATGAAACAGGAACATCCCAGGAATCTAAGAAGCAGACACCCATCCCAGCTCTACATGCTTTCAGATAAGTATCTCAATAGACTCTCAAACACATCTCGCACATACAGAAAGCATAAAAAGAATAGGCTTTTGCTATTAGTGGTCACAGAATGCACAACTATGAAGAATTGGGCATTGTTTTCCTTTTTCTTTTATCCAAACACAACCTTCTCCAACGCTGAAAACATAAAACAAGTTATAAACACATAGGCAACTCTTAATAGAACAAACAGTTTTCAACACTATGTCTCCACTCTCCACTGATGTGTTGTATCCTAAATTTTCAACATTCATGCTCGCACATGTAGTTGACTCTCATATCCATCTCACGTACTAGTGCATCTGCTTCTTAGAGCGGATTAAACAAGAAAATTTAGGAGGAGAAAGAGAGACTACCTGTCAATATTCGTAGCTTTGAACTCTCGGGTACATCAATGTGAACTTGGCCACAGTCAGCTTCAATACTTTGCAGATCCTTTTTAGACATGATATAAGGAATCAATGAAACAAACTTCTCTGTAGCTTGGTGTATGCTTATGACCTACAATAAGGGAAGAAGATCAATATTATAATTACATACTGTGAGTTGAAGGGCAACCAGAACTATCATTGCAGCATATAAATTCCTATTTTTCAAAAAGAGGGGGGGGGGGGAGGAAAGAGTGTCTGAGAACTAACTGTTTCAGGATCCTTAGCTTTAAGCTTGAGGGAACTGCGAAATATGTAATCAACAGCAGGAACCTGCATGTGGTTATAAAAGGTAAAATAAAAAGAACTAGCCTGAATCATCAAGATGACAATTAGATTTTAAGCTGTGCATAGTAGAAATAAGCATCACTACTTTCCCTCCTACAAAAACTGCAAATGGAGCTGGAAAATGAACTTTCAAATGGTTCAAAATGACAAATTGGACATTTGCTTTGCAAAAGCTTGAATAGCTAGTCAATCCAAGACGTCCAGAAGCGAATAGTTGATATGTGAAACAGAAATAATAAATACCAGGCACTATAGCAACTCAGCTTCTTGAACTAAGTGATACCTTTTTCTTCTTATTATCTCTGTAAATTGTGCTTCTTAATGGAAGAAACAAGGCAGCATACAGACATAGTCGCCTTTGTTCAACCTGAACCATTCAATAAACAACAATCGGTATTGAGATTTTAAGGAAGGAGAGGGGAGGAAACAGATCATCACCCAAAAATAACGAATAAGCAACATGCCAATTATTTGAAGAAAATGTCATTTGGAAAGCACTCAAAAGCAGAGAGGGACCCAAAAAAACAATAAGAGTAAAAGCAAAAAGAATGAATCTAGATCTTACTATTCATTGATTTCTCCATGATAGAATCTATTGCAAGTGACACGTTGTTCAACATACATCATGACGTGATCAAAGCATCCTAATCTAATACCTAATGGGATCAATCTTCTCTTTTTCTTTTCCTTTTTAGAAAAAAACGGCAAATATTAGGCACAACTAATGGTTTTCTCCTTTTCTTTCACTTTTTCTCTTTTGTGTGTCTGCCGGGGGGGGGGGGTGTTATACCCCTGCAGCAGAGCTTGCTCAAGCAATATGTAAGTATTATGGTACATAACTATTATAGTGCATCTTTTACCAAAAAAATCAGTTACTTCGGAGATTTAGACCACAAATCACCAAGGCATAGCTCAACCTTAAGATCCGACAAACTAAATTGATCTCTTTTCCACCAATAATAGTAAAGACTATTGCCAAAACAAGCAGACTAGGTCTTCTGCCATGTAGATAAGATACCAACTAAACCAGGCATAAATTGGGGAGAAAAGAATCTACCAAATGAACAAAAGAAACATGAATACTTCATTATATGTACTCACATTTAATGTAAGAGACTCAAGCGACTGAATAAGGCTCCATGCCACCTCCATGTAACCAAGACAAACCCTGTAATAAGATAAAGAATAGTCCTATAATACATAAGCATTTTACACCAATCCAGAATGTCTCTGGTATCACAATATTTATTCATAATAATTAGACTATCCTTCATCCCTATTCAGATATGACTCCATCGGTGAACTAAAGCAATCCCTGTAAAGCAACTCCACTTTTGGATTTTAGGCTGATCAGCCTACCAGCCTAAACTTCAATACAGCAATCTAGTAAATTGCATGATATCATTCTTAATGGTCATTTTCAAAATAACAGCAGCGCAATCATCCTAAACAAAGCTCCAACTGATCTCAACCCACACCAACCTCATACAACATTGATTTTCCCATACAAATTACAATCTAGTTCTCCATCTCCGGCAGCAATACGGGGTAAAAAGTAGTGAACAGAGACACACAGCATACTAAATCTGTAGCAATCACATGACTGAAGTCCCAGAAATCATCAACATGCTGAACATCTCTAACAACCTACTATTGGCTACTAACCTTGAAATCAATCAATGCCACAAAATATAAGTTTAGTAAGGGTGTAAGCAAGTGAGGGTTCTACATACCTATCACAGGCGTCTGGGATTGGCGGGTCAACATTAGGAGGAAGACTGAAGACAACCCAGAACAACAGCAAATCACAAATATAGGTCACCGCTGTAACTGGTTGATTTCCTCCAATCATTAGATCAACCTGCACAATATTAATTGAAAAATAAAAAGTTAACGAGGAATTGCGCAAACTGGGGTACAGGCCAAGCCTCAAGCATAACTCCATGGAGTAAGCACAACTAAACATACTTCGTGACCAATTCGCTCCCTACTTATCTTGTCGCCAATGGCAAGCCGTACTTCATCAGAGGCAGCAGCTTCCTTTAGTGCCTCATCAAGCACAAAACTAAACCTGGCACCTGAAATAAAAGACATCATCAAAACCAGCAAATAGAGGATAAGCACTTCCAACATCTAACAGAAGAAGATGCCTAATCAAGATATTTTAATGATGAGAGCATACCAAAACGAATAGCTCGAAGAACACGCAATGGATCATCCAAGAATGTCTCCTTTGGTGGCAAAGGAGTGACTATCTTTCCTGATTTTAAATCCGCAATGCCTGCCATAAAAGAAACAAACAAATAATAAGCTGACCTTCCAATTCTTCCAGTAAGAAGCACCAGATTTAAATATTTGAACTGGACCAAGACATTAAATTAAACTAACCTCTTCCTGTAAAATCTTCTATGGAATCGGTGTTGATATTATAGAACAAGCTGTCACGCCACAAACAAGAGCACAATTAGGTTTCAAATAGATGAATGTCAAAAGGCCGCATCTGATCAAGTTTATCAATTTGCTAATGAAGAAAGATTATGCAAAAGTATAAATAATCAGCATCCTAAAGACTAACATTAAGGACATATAAAGCAAACAAAAAAAAAAAAAAAAAAAAAGAGGAAGCAATGCATAGTATAGACCAAGTAATGCGAAAGAACAGGGGAAAACACAGTGGATGCATATAAAATGAAGCATCACAGAATAGCTCTACACTCTCCCTAGCACCTACCCATTATTTTCATAATTCCCAGTTAACCTCTAGCAAGAATGCTCAAGCAGTCAAGCAGATTGCAGGACAGAAGGATGACTCCACCATTGCAGAAGACACCAACTCCTTCCCTATCATATATAATGCAAATGATGAAGGCAAAATCACCTGTTAATTGTCAAATCCCTTCTATAAGCATCCTCTTCTGCAGTGCCAAATCTCTGAAATTCGAACTAGGGTCAGACTGAATAAAGTATCCCCAATCTTACATACAGGATTTGAATAATATATACGCAGTAAAGTTTCTTTTTTAGGCATAAAAGCGTGAGTTAGAGAGAGCTCCCACAAAATTTCTTCATACTTGTAAGAAATCATTGTTGAGTTACTGGCATTATATAACAGTGAAATCAAGAGGAGAATAGATTACAAGTTAGATGGCCATGTGATACAGAAGCAATTTACCATGGTAGGAATACGGCTATTTTCAGCATAATCTTCAGCCCTTAAGTTCACAAAATCAATCCACAGATCAAAAAGGCGCATCCTTGCAGTTTCTAAGTGTTTTGACTGATCTGGATTGCTGCACAGGAATAACATATGAATATACAGTGAACACCAACAAAAAGGTCACACAATCTTTGATCCAGCAGCCATAGTATGATTAAAAAAAAAAAACTTACTCTTTTGTTGATAAAACCTAAAAGACGATCTGATTTTAAAAAAATAACAAACTCCAAAACCAATCAATTGGAATAAAACTCCAGATATGTGTATGGCTCATAACTTGAGCACCACAAAAGACTACGTTTAAATTGTGTCAATCTACGACCACAACCCCCCCCCCCCCCAAAGTAGAAAAAAATACATTGCTTACACAGGAAAATAACAGCAAGGATCATGTAATGATATATTTTTCATTTAGTACCAACCTTTGAATAACACCAACTCCCTGAACGTCTTCACCAGACTTTGACAAGTATTCGTTGATCTTTTCACAAAATTCTCGGCCCAGCATGTTGTCTATAGCAATATCAATATCATAACAATCTTTGCCCAGAAGCTGCACAATAAGAAAAGTAGGAAAAATTCAACGAAGATGGCATCCAAATAGACAGGGGCAGAGGGATCCCAACCCGAAGCTGTCAAGAGTGACCAAAAGAAATGACTTAGCTTGCATAGTTTCAGATGATGATCATGAATTTATACAAACTATATAGAATTTAAAAAAAATGGGAAAAACCACTAGTCCTGAGCTGCACCTCCCCCCCCCCCCCAATCCTCTTCCTTTTTCTAGGCCATCTATTCTATTACGCTGCATAACAAAGTACATAACCAGAGCTGAATTGAGATTTTCAGGTAAATAAATCTGTGCTCACCCCTTAAACCAAATTGACTGAACATAATCTTTGGAACATAGTTTCAGAACCATGCAGACAAATCTCACAAGTCATAATAGCCAATTTTTCTTTAAGGGCTTGGATAGGCAGGGTTTGACATTTTGATAGTCAAGTTCATAAGGCCAGGATCGTCTTGAACCCAACGGTCAACACAAACCATGATTTGGTTTTGAACTATAGAACTTAAGTTGACCTTGCGCTCTGCTTGTCTGTTATACAGTTTTGCTTCCCCTCTTAGCCTAAAACAAAGCTCAGGGCACAAAAATCCCAAAACAACGCAGAGCACACCTTGCACTCTTATGGCCATCAAAGAGGAGCACATTCCAGAAACGCAGGCTTTTATGAACCTTTGGTCAGGGTGCAAAGCACCTAAAAGTGCAGGCTTTTAGTGTCTTAAACCCATCGGTTTAAAAAGGAGAGAGAGATTTTAATGTGAACCCCTCTGAATTTTATCCGTTTCCTCTTTTTTATAGGAAAAAACCGAATACAAATATATACTAATAATAAGATCAAAGAACAGATGCTCATCAAGCATCTACAAAGTTATGTACAGCCGGAATATAGATAATCCACAAAATCTACCACATCCAAAGAAGAGCTAATCTTCCCTTTAACCCAAAAGATGAGAGACTTAGATGAAATTGTCTTTCGAGCGTCGAAAAGAGCTTCAACTCCCTCAAAAACCTTTATGTTCCTTTCTCTCCAAACAACCCAAAAAATCACATGCGATATGACCGGTGGTGTTCTTCTATGGTTTCCTAAAAACAAGAAGATGATTCCCAATTGAACAGGAAACGACCCAAGTAACACCTAGGAACACAAAGGCCAAATCCCAAAGAGACCTCGTAAAGTCACAATGAAGCAATCAATGACTCGGCAATTCAAAGCCTAGAGTTTTTGAATCTCACTTCTCCCTCTCTGTTTCCCCCTCTTAGCCTCTCCCTAAACCCTAATATAGCGCCATTAGGAAGAGCACCCCGCATGCGAAAAACCCGTGCCCTAAGAGACTTAGACTGAACCTACAAACATTTACGCTTTGCCTTTTTTCATCTAAGCTTCCTCTATCCCACTACATCATCAAATCTTAATAATAGACATATCAAAACAAACATGATATTTCCATAGCCTAACTAGTTTCTCGAAATTGGAATCCAATGACATAGAACGAACAACAGTAGGAATGTTTTCAAATTTGATACTTTGATAGTAGAAAGAAAAGAACTTTAATTAGCATATATTGTGAAATAAAAATCAACAACATAAGCTCACAGAATCCCATTTCCAGCAGCTTCAATATTCAGAATTCAACATCATAGAGCTCAAGCTCCTCCAATATACCAAATAAATCAAACAAGGTTATTCCTAGCAAGCATCCAAACCACACTTTGGCCCTACCCATCCATCCATATTCAAATTCAAAACAACCAAAAATCCAATAACAAAGTCCCAGCAAAACCTAATTCAGAAAACAGACAATCACTAACACATTGTACCATTACAATTCCAATCATCAATCCCTAATTATAAGAGGCGTACCTTATCGCGGACCCAACCGCCGGCAACACGAAGCTGAGTATTGAGATTGAAGTGGCGAAGAACCTCTTTAAGACGACTGAAAATCAAGGCTTCCTTCTCGGTAAGATCAATTTTGTCCTTGACGTGAACAGCCATGGCGTCAGTCGCCATGGTAGTAGCACTGTGAGAGGAGGGTGAAGACCTGCAGCAGCGTAGGGTTTTAGGAGGGTTTAAGAGGGTTGGAAATTGGGCATGAATTGGGAAGAGAAAAGGTCGAAGAAGAAGATGAAGTGGACGTGTTTGAGGTTTGAATGAGACTGAGAAATTGGGTTTGGTTATAAACAACCGGTGTGCCGCGACCTTCATATTTGTTCCTCAATTCATGTGTCTACCTTTGTCTTCCCTGATCATCCAAATCTATTGCCCATATAAATAAATTTTTATATAAAAAAAAAACAAATAAAGTTTTCTTCTAAAGAAAAGAGAAGGCAAATTAAGGGAAGCAGGCAAAAATTGACCCGACTGGAAAATCGACCTGAACCTGCTCTAAAATTTAAGATTAGGTCCAAAATTTCCAAACCTAAAACATAAATAAGTCTGAAACTGATCCGTATCGAACCCGACATGTCCGCCCGAATTTATAGGTCTTCAAGCAACCTTACTTTCATCTTGATTCATCCCAGTGGATGATATGCAGAAAACAGGACGGTTGGCAAAAATAAAGTTTTCTTCTAAAGAAAGAAAAGGCAATTAATCAACTGACCTATTTTTTGCATATTATCCACTGGGATGAAGCAAGATGCAAGTTAGGTTGCTTCCCGAGTCTTTGATTTGGCATTAGAATGTTTTGGCCTTAAGATCCATTTCGCTTGAAGTTTCAAGAATTATTTTTATGAGACTGAATTGTATATTTTGTGTATTCTTTTCATTTTCAGATTATATATTCGGACACCCAGAAAAGTTTTCTCTTAATTCAACAAGGAGGATGACTCAAGTTTCATCGTAAGGGTCAGCAATTGTAAGTAATACATCAAGTAGAATAACAACTCGAAGGATGGCAAAAGTCGCCTCCACAACTGTCGTCGCTGTTATTTCTGCCCCGTTGAGAGAACCAACCATGAATGCACCAACTCAGTCACGTAAGAATCCAACTATCAACTCCATCACACTGGGGGCAACTCAAAGGACTCCTTGTTCATGGAAGCCAACTTCTATTACCTTCGGCTTAGCGAAGACTGCATCTCACGTGATGGATGAATTCCAAACTCACGCTAACCCAATCTTCGAGTTTGAAGGCATTGAAGACCACGAGTACTCGAGTGAAGATTTTTCCCCAATTTCTGAAGCGGATTTCATCTTCTTGGAAGCTGCGATTGAGTCTACTCAAACTGTCATCATGTCGGTGATGACAATTGGTATTTTCAATATAGAAGAAAAGATAAATGAATTAGAGGCTACAACATCCCTTGAAACTACCACATGAAAGAATAGATTAAATAGAGTTCTGAACATCATAAGACAACTAAAAAACAGAGCACCTGTATCCTTAGGTTTATACTTTTGTAGTCCGTGGTTTACATTTAATGACGACCGCAGATTACAAAAGTGTAAGCCTAAGGATACAAATGCTCTGTTTTTTAGTGGTCTTGTGGTGTTTCAACTCACGGACATGGAAGTGCGATGATAAAAATAACGAGATGTAGAGATGAAGAAGAACAAAGACATGAAGAAGGATGAGACGAACAACAGCCTCAACCCAGCCCAACGGAACAACAACAGAGGAGATGAATGAAGAAGAAAGGATCTAGGGCAATTTTTTTCAGGCAGCATATCACAATTCGGGCAGCAACTCTTCAATTAATCCAAAAAAAATGTATTTCCAATTATACAACCTAGTCATTAGTTTGGGTCCACTTTTTTTACTCCCTTCATCCCATATTAATTGACACTTAAACTTCTTTTTTTTATTCCAAAATAATTGTCACTTTCCATTTTCCAACACCTAATTTAATTATTTTGACTTTAATAATTATGTTAATTTTTTACTTTTTCAATCAATAAAAATTACTTCTCACATTATCTCACTACCCACACCTTGATACGTGAAAAATACATTGAAATTATATGGGTGGTTTTTTAGTTGAATCTTAATATGTGCAAACTTGTGAACTATGTCAATTAATTAAGAACGCAAATTAGGGCCTCATGTTCATCAGGAAACTCCATGGTCACTATGTTCATGGACCATCTCCATGGTCAAAAACCCAAAGAAAAATCTCTATTAACAACAGTAACTGGGCTGGGTGAGACCCAGAGGCCCAAATATAGTTAGGGACTTAGGGTAGTATGGCGCGTGCGACTCACGTGCTTCCCGTTTACCGGAAATGCCCTACCTACTCTCTCTTCTGCTTCCCCTCCTTTGGACTCTCAATCTGGGATCTTCGACACGACTTCACAATCGCCTCTCTCTCTCTCTCTCTGAACTCTCTCTCTTTGCTTGAGCTGCCATGGCGATGAGCAACGGCTTGCGATCCTGTGCCTCAAGGTTGATGAATTCATCCAGGCCACTCTTATCTAAGCAAGGTTAGTTCGTCTTCCAAATCTAGGGTTTTTCCTTTGCTTCGTTTTCGAGCCGACTATGATTTGCTTAGATCTGATTGTCGATTAGTGCTTGTTTTCGTCTGTTTTCGTGTTGCTGTCGATGGATGTTTTCATCTTTGGCTGGATTTTTGTATTACTGCCTCGCAAAATGGCATTGATTTAATCTAGAATTCGTGAAAAGCTGTACGAATCGTGCGTCTGGTCGGTTCAATAAAGGCGGAGTTTGACATGAATGAGTATGATAATTGGTATTAGGGTTTGATTTATGATCTGTTTATTTGTTCGTTGTGGTGTCGTTTGAGGTTTCTCCATGGAATGCGGCCCATCCTTTGCCAGAACTTATGCTCAGGGGTATTTGTTACGAAGGGATCCTTTGGATGGTAGATTTTTGGAAACTTGATATCATCTCGAATGCAAAGGTTTGGGAAGCTTGAAGTCAAAATCTTTTGGGATGAATGATACGTTTGTCAACGAGAGTTTGTTGGATAGAACACAGAGCGGGTAATTGATTTTTTCAATGATAATACATTTTATAAGAAGTTAGGAATGGATGATTAGTTTCCTTCAGTCGGAATTCTGGTTTCTTCAGAAAATCCATGTTGATTTCGCAAGGAGATGAGAGGTGTATGGAGCACTTTTGGGCAATAAATAATGCTTAAGTTGTTTACTGACTAGAGCGCTTGTTAATGGAGGCTGAGACAGACAGTAACATTGTCTATGTTGTCTGCCGAGGATCTTGAATGTTGATGGTCAAATGAGGGTTATCATCTTGAATGTTGAATGTTGACATGCACTTCTCTTGTTTTCTCCCTTGTTCGGTGGTATAAAGATATGATATAATAGGAACAATTTGGGTTGCCCTATGTTGTTCATGTGTATATGAAGGTGGGAATTGCTATCTTGGGGGTACTTAGTGTTCTTTAATTTATTTTGGATGTGGTGTTGTAGCTAATTCATTACCAATTACCATACACAAGCTAGTTGTATTATTGGATGTTAAATAAGAGTAATTTGTAAATATTCTTATCCAAAAAAATATATAAAGGAGGGGGGGATGTGAAAATTTTAACTTATTCACCTCTTGGTACTGGCGGAAGGTTGATTTTGTTAGTTATTTTGACTGGATGTTCTGGTGAGATGAGTACTTGAAAGATTTTACTTTTGACCGCACATAAGCTCAAAAGTGTTAATGAGTGAGTTCTCGTTGCTGTAGAATTTTTATGCATGATGATGCTACAATTCATGAAATAAACATGTCCGGTACTGAAGTAATTTGTACTATATCCCTGATCGATGCACTACATCTTTGCGTTTTGCATATTCTAAATACTCTTCCAAACCTTGAAGCAAATGTATCGATTCCATATAATGCTTGTAGGCAGCTACCTGAAAGAACTAGATGGTATTTTCTGCAAAAGATTGTGATATCCATTATCCACATCAAGAAATGTTTCTAACCAAACTATGTTTTGCCTTTTTTTTTTTGGGCTTATGGAGGTGCAAGTACATTTAATTAAACACACAGCGAATTAGCCAAATAAATTCCATCTCTGCGCAAATGAACTGTATGGATAAGGTGCATATGACTGTAGTCTCCTCCACCTCCCATCCCATAATCTCTCTCTTATGCTGGCCTTAGGGTATTGATTTAGTTTGGTTTTGCCCTTCTTTTGATTCGAATCAGACAAGTAATCTATAAATGGTAATCAATTGACTGAAAACTTTTGTTCATGGCTGTTAGCTCTAGACAATGAATGAGTTTTCCTCAGTGTCCCATTTCCTTGGATGTCACATAATCATGTGATAATGTTGTGGGTTGTTTTGCCCGTGCTCCTTGCCTTGTGTCGCTCTCTGTTGGTCCCGTGAGAAGTCCCAGAGAGGGAAAAGGATATTAGGTAATAGGAATAATTTTACGAGGAATTTGGTAATAATGTCCCTTTTTTGCCTCCATAATGTTGGACCCGATCCTGAAATCAAGTTCTCATCTTTTCAACCCCAATACAAAATGGATACCACGAACATTCTTTTGCTTGAATCATGACAATCGTTTACATCTATTAGCAAATTAGATTGTTGGTTGATTCATTCGGCTTTGTATTGTACCTCGTAATTTCAGGCTCAGCAACCAGAGAGTTCCACTCAAGTGGGACAAAAATGATGGGAGGCGGACATGGTCACGACGAGCCCTACTATGTGCATGCAAAGCACATGTACAACTTGGACAGGATGAAGTACCAGAAGGTGAAGATGCCCCTTTTTGTGTTTGCCTGCTTCAGCGTTGGAGTTGCCGTGCCCGTCTACGCTGTTGTTTTCCAGCAAAAGAAGACTGCATCTGCTTAGAATTTAACCAATTCATCTTTGGTTTGCCTTTTCTTTTTTTAATGGTCAGAAAAATTTAAACTAGTCTCTGCCCAACCTGTATTGAAAAGCATGATGTTCATGACAGATTCAACTTTCCTGCTTCAAATTTCCCTTTGCAGAAACAGCAAAAGGTGCATTTGACAATAAGATTTTGTTGTTACAATGGCTGAGTTTTCTGGTATGTATGCACTGGTTTTGGATATTTTGATCAATGAAAAGCTTCTATCTTATGAAAATGTGTTCAGGAACTTGAGATATATTATCAGATGCCTTCTACATGCGGGCATTTTCCTATTGTGTTTTTAAAGATGCGTTACAAACTACAAAGTACAAAGAGCTGAACAACAGGACAATTCAGGGTGACTGATTCAATAAATTTTGTGTTTTAGCCTTGAAATTATTTTAAATTTACTCAGAATTGAAAACATTTTTTAAAGCTAAACAGTTAAATTGCTTGTGGTTGATTTGAGTTGAGTTTTTCAGAAATCTCAGATCAGGATTTGTGTAGGGTTTGAGTTTCTCAGTAATCTCATCAAATTCTTGTGTAATCTTTCTCATGCTTCAGCTCTCAAGTCTCAACCCAGGCAAAATGTGAAACAACTACTTCCCGCAAGATTAGCTTGTGCAGCAGCTTAGGCCCTGTTCTTTTGTGCGGTTCCACACCGCACCTGCCACATTTTTTGACAATTACCACATTCCTTCCATACCATACCATATCATTCCACACTCTACCAAAACAATCATAACTTTCTCTCTTTTTACTTTTCCCTCTCATCACTTTTCTCCTCTACTTTTCACATTCTCTTTCCTCATTTATCACATCAATCATTTTTACCATATTTTCACACTTTCCACAATATTATCGTACCATTTATTGCACCCAATTTGTCGCATAAAAGAACAGGGACTCAGTTATTTCCAAGGTTGAATGAACACTTGTACTCAAGAAGCATGAATACAAAATTCTAAACCATTCTCTTTTACAATGATAGTCATAATATTTTGAGACTGTAAAAAATTAATAGTGATTGACAAATATTCCAGAATGAAAGAAGTATGTAGCAATTTTTTGGAAAGTTTATCAAAATACTAGCTCAACAATAATAAGATCTAATTCAAAAGAATTCCTATGAGTTTTTTTTTTGTTTAATAATGGAAATACCATGAATTGATGTCATGGTGGTAAACATAAAATTTGTTTATTTTATTTTCATATCGATTAGGTTCCCACAACTGGAAAAAAGAATTGATTTTTGTGATGGATATGTGACCGTTGAAGCACGCATGCAAAAAGACAATGAAAATATAAAAAGCCATGCATGCAAAAAGACAATGAAAATATATAAACCTGGAAAATTAAGTTTAGAAACCGATCCGGTTTTCCAAATGTAAAATATAAAAAAAATTTAGAAAACGGGGCATCGATCCGATCTACCCGAATTGGCAGGTTTAACAAAGGTTGAATGCTTGGAATGTATTCATCAAATTAAGTTTAGAAACATTACTTCAAAATAATTCAATTAATAAGTTGACAAATAAGACTTTGAGGAAGGATTAGAAGTTTCAAATAAGTTTCACACATATATTGAAAACAAATTCACTCTCAAAAAAGAAGATAAATTCAACTACAAAATAAGTTCGGTTAAAATAAATTGTAGAAATCAAACCATCAATGAATCTAAGCTATGTCTTATGAGTTGTAGACTTGTAGGTGCCAGATTCCTGGCTCACACTTCCCTACTCAATCCTAACAGCTTAGTAACTTCTGCCTTTTTTTTATGTCATTTTTGCAACCTTTTAGAATTCCAAATTGTAAAACACACCCAACAAAAAACAAGAGGGAAAAAAAATCACAAATGACATTTAACAATTCGTTTGTGAGGCAAAAAAACTAGTTGCCCTCAAATTTAGGAACATCCTAAAAGCCAGTTTGATTATGGTATTTCTTGAGGTGAAATGCTTTTCCAAACGGGAAACTACTGATAAAAAAAAGTTACTTTTGGTGAAACAAAAAGTTTGTCTCAAACCTCCTAATCAACTAACTTCTTCCTAATAAGAATGGCAAGAAACTGCCAAAGAATAAAGTTTGCCAGAATAACAAAACAACCAAAACAAAAGACAACAAAAATATTGCGATCTATATCTTCTCTGGATCAGAATTTAACCGATGCCGATCTCTTGATCAATGGCTTCATGAGCCTGTCCTCCTCCAGGGATATCATACCCAAATGTGACGGGTCCTCCAGCATCATTTTCGCGACGAGATACCCTGCAATGGACCATGTCTGAAACTTCCTCGCTTGTTTGCCAATGAACCTCCCAAGCTTACCGTCGTAGTATTCTGGCCACCCATCTTTGTGCAGGCGGGTCTCTGCGAGTTCAATGGCCCGCCTTGCGACCTGTGGCCTACCGGTCTTGATGCAGGCTGCTGTCAATAGCCATAACAAAACTGCAAGGCACCAAAAGGAACGATGAATGGGGGGAAGTCACATAAAAAAAAGGGAAACTGGACTTTTGAATGAAGCAAACCACCTAAAAGGAACAAACGAGTAGAACTAGCTAGCAACTGGGTCATTTGGGTTAGGTAAGTTTAGACCAACAAAGTTTGAGTTTAGGCCGGATTGATTCAGGTCACATTGTTATTTGTCAGATAAGATTATCGTTTAAAAACAAACAACTTTGTGTCATAGAATTTTCCGAAAGCATCTAGAATGTCCCAAAATGTTCTAGAAACATTCGGAATACTCCGAATTTTCATGAGATGTTTAAAATTTTCTAGACTTCTCTAGAATTTCCTTAATTTCTTTAGAGTACTCATGAATGTTCTAGAACTAGTCTTCAGACTCGTGCTTTGCACGAGACAATAATAAAATGCATATATTGTTGAAAGTATGATTTATAGGAACACATATAAAAAAAAGTATATATAATTTCATAATATGTTTTAAAATAGATAACAACCGTACAATATTAACAATTAATATGAATCAAGGAAATAAATGACAATTATGTTTTCTTTTACCTAACTTTTCATTTACCCCCATTAACTCTCATTGAATAATAATTACTTATGAATACTTTAATGTCCTTATTTTTTTAAAAAAATTATATATTAATACTGTAATTTTTCAAAAATGCCAAATTGAAACTTACATATTCCAACCCTCACCTTTATATATATGATATGATATGATATGATATTCTAGAATACTCTAAACTTATATAGATTGTTAGATATTTGTATAGAAGGATCTAGAGACACAATGTGGATCATTGGATCATCTTCACCGTCCATTGAGGAGGTGGAAGTTTGTAAATATCCCTTGGGGTCTCATTTGTAACCATCCATCATTTGGAAGTAATACTCAAAGCATTCTCCCAGTCTCTCTTTTTTGTCTTCAAAACTTTATGAGTCTCTCATAGTCTAAGTTAAACTTGTGAAAGGCTAACTAGCAAACTTCTATGATAAAATCGGGTTAGATTTTACTAGCACCACATGTGTGTTATACTAAAAGTCATCCTATGACATTTGGGAGAAGATAAATTCAGGTCAGGTCGGGTGAGTTCGGTCTGAACAGGTTCGGGTCCCATTCGGTTTAACTAGTTTTGGCTATTTTTTATTAGATAAGATTTTCATTGAAAAATGATTAACTTTGGGAAACAATAAATTCCGATTAGGTCGGGTGAGTTGGGTCTCATCGAGTTCAGGCCCATTTCATATTAATTAATTTTGGTATTTTCGAGTTTGGGTCGAGTTTGGGGTGGGCCATTCGGGATGGGTTAGTTATACCATATCTGTAGACAGGGGTTTTCTTTTAAAGGCAGCGTAAGATCGGGTAAAGTTGGGTAAATATGGGTTGGGTTTCTAATATTAGATTAACTTTGGTAAAATTTAATAAAAGAATAGGTAAATTTAATTCTAGTTAAATGGGTAGAAATTGAATATTTAGTATTTACCTCTAAAAGAACACTTTTGTAACAAGTAAAGCATTTGAGTAACCTGTGGTGTGGGTCTCATAGGCACATGGTATAGGGTAGGTAAAACATTTGAATCAAGTGAAATAATTTGTGAGGCAACGATATGCAGGTGGCTGGAAAAAGTTTGTCAAGTTAACATTTCACGGAGGTTACCTTCGTACTCCACGAGTCTTGATCTTGGTTATTATGAATAAAGACAGTAACTCATTAATGCTCTGCTTGGAAGGAGAGTTAAAAATGAAGAGTAAGAGTTCATAAGAATAAATGAGGGTGAGAGTATGGGAGGATTTATAAGGGTAAACTACTTACCCCTGCTTGAGAGAACAATTTAGAGAGTTCATAAGAGTAATATGTTAATTGACATATTTACCCTTTCATATTATATGTAATTCAAATTAGGGTTAAGGGTATTATGGTCATTTCTATATTATAACTTAATTGAACACCTCCTTACACCCCAAATTGGGGTGTTAAAAAAATAAGGGTTAAGAGGGGTAAAGGGGTGTAAACCTCACTCCCTCTTACCCTCTCTCACTCTCTTTCCAAGCATGAGTAAGGAGAAGGACCCTCCTTTACCCCTCCTAACTCCTTTTACCTCTTTCCCAAGCAGGCCCTAAGCTTATCTCCATATGAGTGAATGATCCAAGACACTCATGCAAACAACATATACAACTAATGAAATAAAGAGAAAGAGATAAAACCTGGCCAGGATCCTCCATTGTGGTAGCTCCATCTAGTATTCTTAGGATCACATCCAGTGACAATTCGCCATTCATGACTTTCGATAGCAGGATAACAAACTTTCAAAGGCATCTCTCCCACTAGCTCTTCCCAACGCTCTTCAATGAGATCCATGATAGCAGCAGATTGCTCTGGAGTCGCAAGCGAACAAAGGATTGCGACACAATTTCCCAAAGCAAACCATCGAAAGTCCATCCTTGCAGGGCTGACGTTACCAATAAAATAACCGCCACGAGTAGGCATAAAATCAAAAACCCAATCTGGGATTGAATCGGGAATGACATTAAACTTATTTACAGCAGTATGAGAGTATTCCTCTGTCTTGTAGCGGTATATATCGTTTAATTGGTTGAAATCAAGCCAAAAATAACTTCTCATGTGAAAAGTTAATGCATGCAAACGTTTAACTATTCTTTCAATGAACTCCTTCCCCTCGGTATCATGCTTAAGCATGGAAAGTGCACACCTCAATGCCATGAAGAACAATGCTTGAATTTCAATAGGATAGCCATAGATGCCCTGTAAGATATAAGAATGGATTCTTGTTTCGGTATTCAGTGTTGCATAAGTTTGAAAGGATTGAGATTCTTTGCATTATGTATGGACAGTTTGGGACTGTTCAATCCATGCAGCAGTAAGTATCAGATTGCATGTTGCTACTGACTGGATAATTACGTCAAACGGAAACAAATTCATGCATGGCCATCAAGAACAGAAACCTATGGATAACACATTATAAAATCATCCAGTGCTCAAACAAAACAAAATTTGACTCCATGCTTTCATGTCAAGGATTCATAGTATTGGATAACAAAATGGTTGTCTATTTGATAAGAAATGTTTACCAACCACACTTTACTACCCATTGATATAACTAACAATAGGTGTAACACAAGGTCGTAAACATTAATAACAATTCCAACGCAAATAAGAAAACCAATGCATAGCTTCCATCTTGAAGCTATAAAAATTATGCGAGAGTGACAAACAATACAAATTTAATGCCAAATAGAAAGCAAGGCTCAAATATGGTGTTCCTATCCAAGAACATAAACCTTGTGCATCTAAAGCGTTTCAAAACAGAATTAATTCACAACTTACCCTTTTAATTTTGAATGGAGTAAACATTGAAAAATTATGATGATTTTGGTATCAAAAGACTCAAAAAGACTTGCAAGAAACAGTCAAACAAGTTTCAATAATTTGTTTAATACTGAGAGAGATTTATACCATCCTACGATCAATCATTGAGCAACCATCCGCACAAAGAAGGGTGGGAAATGTGTCAAAGCCCTCAGACAAACACAAAGCCAAAATAAGCCTCATTCCCTTCTGACATTCCGGTGAGTCAGCCAAGGTCATGTCTCCGGTAGATTTTGTATATGCACGGAGAAGAATAATCCACCAGAAGCCAGAGTCAACCGGAGCAACTCGTCCAATGGCACTCTCACCAAAATCAGCTTCAATGGTGTCTGTTTTTCGTTCTGGATTATGTTGCACCTTGAAACTGGCAGGCATTGCCCCTTCTCCCAATTTATATTGGTCAATTTTCTTTTCACGGGACTGAAGGTGCAGTGCCTTCAACAGAAAGTTCTGAACAATCTCTGGCTCACCATTCATAAGAAAGGCTAGTGCACTAGGCACAAAATCACGTACGAAAACCTGAATAGAAGCGTTATAAATGGTTGCTGTAAATGTCATGCTCTCCAGA
Source organism: Portulaca oleracea (assembly GCA_029582165.1). Lineage (NCBI taxonomy): Eukaryota > Viridiplantae > Streptophyta > Magnoliopsida > Caryophyllales > Portulacaceae > Portulaca > Portulaca oleracea. The sequence goes on from CM055871.1 coordinate 37,276,128, forward strand.
TGGAAACACCATACAATGGACAAAGAAGCGTTATAAATGCCACTATTTTCTTCCGTCATTGCTTCCAATTGGCAAATTACACTCACGAGTAGGGAAAAAAATGATGAACATTAACCACTAACATAACCAATGAACTACACAATACGCTTATATCGGTCATAAAGTTTACCTGATCATAGTTTAAAACTTCCTCCGAAGCATGGTCAACAGCGGCAATGGTGCCCACAGGCTGATCTCTATAGTATACCAAAGAACGTCGTAGAGCATCCCAAGCTTCAGCAATCATGGGATGGGGCTCAAAAGAGACCCTCGAAGATGAACCGGGGGTACTATAACCCGACTTAGCCACAGGGGAGTGCACATGCTCAAAGTTTTCGATACTCCCTTTACTCAGACCGGATAGCTCACACAGTGACCTCTCATCCAATGATCTCTGCCTGTCAACATTCAGTCTTGGCTTGTCCAAAAGTTTAGAGAGATCATAGTCATCCATATCAGCAATGGAGCAAACGGAGCTCACACTTTTCATCCCAAATCCGTCCATTGTTTCTCAACCACTAACTAGCTCAAACACACTTTCAGATCTACATATTTGTAAGTAACAAAGTAACTATTTAAGATACAAGATAGTAGGCACAAAATGACCCCACAAAGCAGAAACATATAAAGGCCTCAAGAAGGAAATGTTAGATCCTATAGATACTCCCATTTTTAAACACATAGAATAATACTACCTTCGTTCCATATTATTTGTCTTTTTTGAAAATTGTGCATCAAACTTAAAAAAATTTGACCATAAATTTTTGAATATATACAATGATTTGTTAGATAAAATTATTACCATTAGATTCGTAACGAAAAATATTATTCTAAAACTATAATATTGCAATTTTTAATAAAATATTATATAAAAAATTATCAATCAAAGAGTAACATAAGAAACCGTACCAATCAACAAAAAGATAAATAATAGCGAACAAAGGGAGTATTTACTATTTACCTATGCTGAAAGCACATGTATGTTGTATAATGTAGATTAATTATAGGGTGTTCATCCATAAAATATATAAACAATTAATCATAGGGTTGCCCGAATGAAAATGCAAAATCTGCAAAAATCCACTGCCATCACATAATTTTAAATAAAATTGATGACTAAACAAAGAATATATTTACTGCCATTGTCCAAAGAATAAGCTAACACAATTCGTTAAGTTCAAACCACCTGCAACTCAGATTCAATGAGAACAATCAATGAAACAAACTCATGATTCACGAGTGTCTAAAATTCAAAACAATAAAAGAGATACATTTTACGGTTAGCAAAAAAATGTATGGCCCAAAAACATGGTTCAGTCCCACCTAGAATGAAGCGAGTGTGGTCATAGAATTTCCGTCCGAACTTTTACATTGGCTTATTAGACTCAGAAGTTGAACACAATATTTTCCAATTTTCTATTGTCCAAATCTAGTTTAAATTCAAATTTATGTTTGTCCGATTAGTCCGACCAAGTTCGACTCAGAAAATGTTCAAAAAAACTGAGCATCGGATATCAAGTTTTCGTTCGAATCCGATTAACTCGGACCTGAATTTTTTATGGCCTTAGATACATGACAACACACAAAAAATTCCTAAAATGCACATTGAATCTCGCACAAACGCCACCAATTTACCGCACCAAAAATGCATATAAATCAAACAAAAAAAAAGCAAAAAAATCACAAACATCATATCTGCGACGAAACAGAAGATCAAATCCACCATGAAAACACAAAAAAGATGAGAAAAAAAAACGAGAAGAGAGACTAGGAAAGGACCTCGTGGAACTGACGATGATTTTACGCTGGAAAGAGAAAGAGAAAGAGGGGGAGAAAAAACCATGTTTAAGAGAGCAGGAATTTATAGTGAGGAGAGTAGGAGTGAGAGGGAACGAGAAAGAAGGGGAAAGAGAGTTAAAAAAAGAAATAAAATCCGGTTCAAACGTGGTGTTCAGCAAAAAGATGAACACTGAAATTTGGAAATAAACTGAAATATTGGACATGTGAATACTTTTTCTTTCTTTCTTCCTTTTTTCTTAGTTGATAGCAAATTATAATATTCACTGTATCTACTTAGATACATCATATGCATTGAAAAATATTAATGATAAATAATATTCTAATTGAATTGTTAATATTGATGATTTTTTGTAAAATTTTTAAAAGTGTAAAAAATATTGATGAATTTTGTAATAATATTAATAAATTAATGATGAATTTTATGATCAATACTAATGATTTTTTTTTAAAAAATTTGATATAAGTAGTGTATCTAGGTAGGTAACACTTAATGATATAAAAATTGTTGGTTGATTGGACACGTACAATTCTATTATGAGTGATGAAAAATGACATTTTAATTGAATTAATTCAATATGTCACGCATATTTTAGATATTAAAAAAAAATAAAAAATTATGGATAAAATCATAAAATATATTCTCCTCGGTTTTATTTAAGTGTCGTCATGGTTTTTAACTTGAAAACTTTGACCGTTAATTTGTAGATATATAATGATTTATCGTACAAAATTGATACCATTAGATTCGTAGTAAAAAAATACTAATAGAAAAGTATAAAAATTAAACTTTTTTGATCAAATATTTTGTGAGAACTTATTGATTAAAGATTAATGTGGGAAAGTGTGAAAGACAATTATTTTTAGATGAAAGGGATAAGTTTATATAATTTATATGTGATGTTATAATTATTGAAGTCGATGATATAACTTTTTTTAAATATAATATAAATATTATAACAAGATAAGACAGTAAAATATGATTTGTCCAAAACTCATTAACATTCTTTATTTTATATTTTTCTTTGCAGGGTTGGGAAATGGATAACTTTCACCCAATTTCTTCACCAATATTCAAAGCAAACTAGGCAAAAAATTTAATAACATAAAATAAATTTTGCTTCAGGAGCATCACCAAGCCTGAACACATTTGAACCTAGTTTATCTGATGACTTTACAATTAGGGTTGGAAATTGAATCATTCGGTGGGGCCAATGTGATCCGAGTTGATTCGGATTGGGTCACTTTTCGATTGAGATTACTTTCGAGTCAAATAAGCTTGTCTTCTGAAGAAAAATAGCTTCGTAAATAAATATTCAGGTCAATTCCAATTTGGGGTTGATTTCGAGTTAACTGGTTAGGCATTTTTCAAGTTGAGTTCAAGTTCGGTTTCATATCATTCACGTCATGTCTGTTTGCTCTATGAGATCAAATTTTTTAATACCTCAACTTACTCAACTTTACCTTATCTATGCCTAGTCCTTGTTGCAACTGTTTGTACCAAGTAGCCTAGTGCTGACAAAATTTTACCTAACCTAAATACTCGAATTTGTTCTACCCAGAAAAAAATTTGATTTGGTCCAAACTCAATTTTGACATTGACCGAATATTCGGACATAATATTCCTCTTTTATATTGTCCTAACCTTATTTTGACTTCAATTTAGTTCCGTCCGAATTGTTTAGCCCGGTTTTACCCGAAAAATCAGGTTCAGACATCAATTTCGCCTCTGAATTTTGACATTAATCGAATATGAAATTACCCAGACCTGATTTTTTACTGGTTGCTAGTGCTAAAGTAAACTCCAGTCCAGAATCCAGTCCAACCCCAAACCAAAGCCAAATTAGATCTGTTTATTCCAGTTCATTCATTCCTATCAGCTCCCGATTTTGACATTGACCGAATATTTGGACACAATATTTCTCTTTTCTACTGTCCAAACCTTATTTTGACCCGAATTCAGCTCCGTTTGATTGTCCCACCTAGTCTGACCCGAAAAAATTGAATCCAAACATCAATTTCTTATCTGTATTTCAATATTAATCGAATCTACTTTACCCAGACCTGAACTTTTACCGGCTGTAAGACCTAAAGTAGCCCAACTCCGAACCAGAATCCAGTCCAAGCCCAAACCAGATCAGTTTATTTCAGTTCATTCATTCATTTCTGCTCAAAAACAGCCATAGACTCGTAAAGTGAAAACCAGCCACTGTTGTTGAGGTCGTCCATCGCACGCAGACTCACGCAAGCAGAATCCTGCTATTCGCCATTTTCAACTCTCTGTAAGCTCTCGCTCTCACTCTATCTCCATTTGATTTTATTTTCAGTCGCCATTGATGTGACCTAAGTTGATCATAGGTCGACGACGAAACGAATTTCGAGCTTTGAAAAACTTGCAAATTGAAGAAATGTACTGTTGTGGAAAGCATTACATTTTGTTTTGGTTTTAATTTGAATTGAAGGAATTGGTGATGGAGACTAAACTTGTGTGCTTAGATCGGAGCAATTTCTTGCTCAATTTCTCTCAACCTCGTCGATTTCAAATCCCTGGTGTTTGCTTTTCCAAGCGCAGTGTTCGCAACCTTAGGTTTCTGTCTTCAGGTATATTTCATGCTGATGTTTAATGCTTGCTAGCTTTATCATTTACCTTACTTTATGTTCTTTGCTGGGATCATGTTGTATGAATTCAGTTAAAGCAGCTGTTTTTGTTCTCTGAAATGAATTTAGTTAGTTTGGTTGTTGAAATGTAGTAACATTAGAAAAGAGTTACTCATAAAATTTGTGTTTATTTGGTTAAAGCAGCTGCTTTTATATTATGTCATGCAAATTTAGTTAGTTTGCTTGTTAGAGTGTAGTTGATTGTCTGGGGATGGGTGGCTTATGTGTAATTAGGGTCCATTGCAAAGGTTAGCTTTCCCTCCCTTTTGAGCTTTAGAAGTTTGGAAGTTATGAAAATCTTTGGGGGGGGGGGGGGGGTTGGTTACTTCATTATTAAAAGTTAGTTTGGTAGGAGGTATAATTCTTCATGAGAAACCCATGCGGTCAAATTTTGTTTTGTTTGTGGTGTTACGAATTTTGTATATCTAATACTTTTGTTTTGGGTATTTATATGACCCTAAAGTTTGTTCGTTACTTGATGTTATTGGTAGGATCAATGAGCGTCACAGTGAAGTGTGCTATGAAGTCTTACAAGTTATCTGAACTTTCTGTTTCTGAGGTTGACAAGCTGAAAGCTCGCCCTCGTATTGATTTCTCTTCTATTTTCAGTGTGGTGAGCTATATTTTTCCTTCATGTATTGTTTCCCCCGTTTTATTCTCCTTGGAAAAGACAGTTGAATCAAATAATCAAATCCTTTGAGTATGCATGAGCCTCTTCCCTTCCGAGAAGATGAGTTGCCATGGCAGGTTTTTGCATAAATAAGCAGTATATCTTCCCCACAGCTTTAACAAAATATGTATTTATGCCAAGCACGACAATTTTGCTCTGTTTTTCAGTCATTTTTCTTGCCAAGGATGACGGCTTTAATAAAAGTCTTGTTAACGGTTAATGGGTTGTTTCCTCTTCACAATATACCAGGTCCAGCCCATTGTAGATGATGTGCGCACTCGAGGTGATGATGCAGTGAAAGAGTAAGTCTTTTCTGCTTAATTTTGCTACTTTGACCCAACATCCTATCCCCAATTCCCTTCAACTTGTACAATCAAGCTATGAGCTGTTGGAATTGAACGTATTTGATTAACTATCAAAACCTTTGTAAATGGCTGACATCCAGATATACCGCCAAATTTGACAAAGTCAACCTGGATAAGGTGGTTGAGTATGTTTCTGATCTACCTGATCCTGAGGTACTAGTAACATGCTCCTCGAACATTTGTATAAGAAATTCTTGAATTATGAAATCGATGTTTTTGCATTCTTCTTTGAAACCTATAGTAGACCTGGTAGGTTTAGTGGCTCTTTTTGTTTATGATTTTTATTCCCGGTTGCAGCTTGATCCTGCTATTAAAGAGGCATTTGATGTTGCATATGATAACATCTATGCATTTCATGCTGCTCAAAAGTCAGAGGAGAAAAGTGTTGAGAACATGAAGGTGAGTCTGTGATTAGGTAACAGCTGGTTGGTTGCCTCCCATCTGATAACCCATGACACCTGAATGTACTACTAACTCTAAATGCAGGGTGTTAGATGCAAACGTGTGGCAAGAAGCATCGGTTCAGTGGGTCTCTATGTTCCAGGGGGGACTGCAGTGTTGCCTTCCACGGCTCTTATGCTTGCTATTGTGAGTTGCGAATTAGCTTATGTTTTTCCAGTTGTTTTTAGTGAAATTGGATTCTGTTGACATCATTATTTTCTTTTTGGTCAGCCTGCCAAACTTGCAGGCTGTAAAACGGTTGTGCTTGCAACACCACCTGGTCAGGATGGCAGTATATGCAAGGTAGTTTATTTATCATATTTCTTAAAATGTTATTTTTAGACTATTGATACTAAAAGATGGCTGATGTTTTATCAGGAGGTACTCTATTGTGCCAAGAAAGCTGGGGTTACCCATATCCTTAAAGCTGGAGGAGCTCAGGTCTGAAAGCATGTTCTGTTTGATAAACAATTTGCCACAAAGGAACTATTCCTTCTCTTAAATTTGGCTCAAGTGTAGCTAAAATTGTTCCCTTTTCCATTCCTTTTTTGCAGGCAATTGCTGCCATGGCATGGGGAACACCTTCCTGCCCTAAGGTACTAAATGTGCTTCTGGTTGTGCTTATTCTTTGACGGGCTTCTTGCTTGTGAAATAAGCATCATGCTCTTCTGAATATTTCGTAGGAGTTAGTATTTGGCGTCTTTGATGATTCTATATTCTGCTTAAACAGCTCGAGTGTGCAAACATCACGTATGATCAGAAGTATATGCATTTTCTTTAACTGTGTCATGATTCATTTCCTGTGAAATTCTCTCCAATATGCAGGTTGAAAAGATCTTTGGACCAGGGAATCAATATGTAACTGCTGCAAAGATGATCCTTCAAGTAAGACTTGTGCAACTTATAAACTTGTGCTATCCTAGACGATGAAGTGTGGGATTTCCTTATTAACTGACTCCTTCTCTTCTGCCAGAACAGTGAAGCCATGATTTCAATTGACATGCCTGCTGGCCCTTCAGAAGTTCTGGTTATTGCTGACAAATACGCAAACCCTGTTCATGTTGCAGCAGACTTGCTTTCTCAGGTGCTGCCTGATTCTTTGTTTTGTTTGATGTTGGCGCCTTTCTTACCTTTTTAGTGTAACTCGAGTCAGATGCTAATACCTGAAATGCAACCGTTTGTTGACCTACAATGGGATTTTGTATAGAAGTGCTTGTGCCATATAACTCATGCTGATCAAAGAGAGCAACATCAAATTGAGCTGTTTATATCTGCCTCCCGCAGGGAGACTCTTAACGGTTTTGACTCAATTTGGGGATTAAACAAGTCCAAATATTGCTTGTGTCTTGGAATATTCAGGGAATATAATTTCTTGACTGTGCATTTCTGCCCCTGATGCTTATGATATGTACTCATCTTTCCATGTAAAAGCAATTTAAAAAATTAAACGCACTCATTGCCTGTGCTTTGTTTGTAATGAACAATTGTCTTGATTTTTCAGGCTGAGCATGGGCCCGATAGTCAGGTTGTTCTTGTAGTTGCTGGTGAGGGGGTTAACCTAAATGCTATTGAAGACGAAATTAGCAAGCAATGCCAAAGCCTTCCAAGGGGCAAATTTGCACTGAAGGCTTTATCCCACAGTTTTACTGTGTTTGCTCGTGATATGGTGGAGGTTCGTGCTCTTGTCTTGTACAGCATGGTTCATATTCCTTTGGTGTGCCAGGGCTGCTCAAAAGTCAGATCCAACATAATGTGCTATACCATTTCATACTAAAGTTAGCTGGTCGGGTCAAAATTTTCAATATGATGGGATTACAATTACAGAGCTTCTTAGATTTCAGAATGGATTGTGCTCTAGAATTTGAAAATCCAAATAAATAACTCAATTTTGATTGCTCTGCGCTGTTGCTAATCCCATCAACTAGCCCAAAAATTTAGCTGTCATGTGCTCAATTGACTTACCTCTCTTCTGTAACTCATCCCCCGTTCTCTTATCAAAGACAGACATTTTGTCATTTGAGGTTCAAATCGGCTCATTGTACTAATTCGTTTATTTTTTTGACTTCCAGGCTATCTCTTTCTCAAACTTGTATGCACCTGAGCATCTGATTATCAATGTGAAAGATGCTGAGAAATGGGAGAGTTTTATTGAGAATGCAGGTATGTGTCCAGAACTTCAGTTCCTTCACATAATTCAATTGTACACCTCTTACACAAATTATGTTCAAATCTATCATTTCAGCTATTCTGTTACAGAATGTCTTCATGGAATAATGTCATCCCTTTTACTCATCCTCCCATGAATTCTTCTAAGCATATGATTATCTTTTGTGGATATTCATACCAAGCCATTTATCTGGACAGGGTCAGTTTTTCTTGGGCAATGGACACCCGAAAGTGTAGGAGATTACGCAAGTGGGACAAATCACGTTCTTCCCACATATGGGTACGCAAGGATGTACGGTGGGGTGTCACTAGATTCTTTCCAGAAGTACATAACCGTACAATCTTTGACGGAAGAAGGTCTTAAAAATCTTGGCCCATACGTGGCAAGCATGGCTGAAGTTGAGGGGCTAGAAGCTCACAAGCGAGCCGTGACCTTGAGGCTTCAGGATATCGAAGCAAAGCAAGCATCCAATGCAAGATGATCTTTTATATATAACTCATAATAAAAGGGGAAAAGATAGTGCTACAGACTTACCACTTAATTGTCAAAAAAGTGTAATTTCTGGTATGGTTGTGATTTTCAGTTTCTGTTTGATTGTTCATTTAGTCATTGGACACAAACTGGTTGATTTATCCGAGTAAAGAGGGATTTTTGATGTTATTGTTTTTGACAGTTTTGTGCAGTGCCAGAGTTCCCATTTCCCCTTCTAGTTTCTTTTTATGGTAGGTTCAGTATTCATTTGTATGTATTCATGAACCCAATCAACCATATGGACAATCTGGTGTCCAGTTTGATCGATTTTGGACTTAAATTAGGTCTTGCCAAGATCGATTTTACCCTAAAATTTTCAACCACCAGTTATCACTTATCAGATTACTCTTATACAGATCTGGCAAACTAACCCATCTAAACTAGACCCAACCTACCCCGAAAAAAAGTCAAAAACTAGTCGTGCCTGAAATAGACTTGAATAGGCTCCGTTTAATCTTTTTATCAGAGCTGTTCATTTTGCAAGACAAGCTTATTGGAGTAAAAATAAAGCAGCTCAAAAGAAACTCGATCCACATTGGCCTTCCCCAAACCTGAACCTTACCGACTGTGCCATAACCTAACCTAATTGGCCTGACGCTAACCCGCCCTAGAATGACCCAATTGCAAGTTCTACTGTTGTAGGCTCGAACTTGACACGATTTGCACTTACCCTGATTGAATCTCTAGATCCCCATGTAAATTGTTCATCATTGGAGTTGAGTGGCAAATGAGAACAGTGGAAATTAACACAGAAAAAGTTACAAATTCCATATATACTGAACCTTCACTTGACAAAAAGTCACTGATGTTCTTCCTCTATTGGTACAATACAATCGCAGTCCGCAGGGACTTCTCCTACACCTGTTAGTCTAAGTGTCGACGTTTTTGTCTCTGATTTTCTCTCTATCTGCACAGTCATTCCCAGCATTTTTGTCTGCGCTTCTTTCTGTTTCTGCTGATGCTTCTGCGTCTCTGCCCTCATCTTCCTGTCATCCAGATAATTCTGATACAGGTATGTCGAGAACCCCCAGAGTGCCTGCACAATCGCTATTGCCTTCACCGCACTCAAGTCATCATGGAAAACAATCAGAGAGGCAATAGGAGTGACAGCAAGAGCCACAATCACAATGGCATTCGAGAACAGAGAAGACACCAGAAACACCAACCCCACCACGCTCACCGAACAAACCTGCCATGATATGGCGGTCCAAACCAGGGTCATAATATACGACGCATGCCCCGTGTTGAAATTCCTCATCTCCTTCCCCAAAAGCCTCCACTGCCCGGTCCCGAAAAGCCCGACCACAGACACCACAGTTGCCACCACAGAAGTGTACAGCTGCATCTTCATCACGACAGCGAATGTTTCAGACTTCAACACTTTATGAAACGCGAGCTGCATCAAACACAGCAACAACGAATATACAGCCGAGGCACTCAGAGTGCACAGAACCCCTATCGCGTACTCCAACCTCGAAACTCCCGCTTCCCGGTAACCGGGAACCTGATCTGCCGCCACGAGGGCGGCAGAAAATGAGAGAATTATCAGGGCATTCAGGACGATCGGGGTGATCTTCTGGGAGTTGATGGCCAGGGCAAACATGGCATTGAAAGCCAGTTGGGTGGAGCAAATGAGTGAGTATGTGGATGCCGAGAGGTACAAGAGCCCTATGGCATGGAGCAGGTTGACCCCGGCTAGGAGCACCCCGAAAGAGATGTACATGAGCATGGTGTATTTTCTTGAGACCGGGGCTGGTTGATCTGAGGGGTTTTGTGGGGGCGGCATGAGTATAAACGGGATGCAGAGGATTGGGAACCCTGCAGTTTGGACAATGGTGGCCATGCACATGCTCAAACCACCTTCCGCATAGTAGAATCTGACAAGGAGAACAGCGGCTGTTCTCCCGACAATGAGGAAGATGATGGAGAGTGTTACTAACAGCCACCATCGCTTGTGGGACAGCTTGAGAAGTGACGACAACTCACGCATCTTAGAGTTTACAAGTTCGAACGAAATAAATGGCGTTTATGGGGCGCCTTGTTCTGAGTATATTGACAGCAGCACCAACTCGGAGTTTCTTTTGATACCCGGATGTGAAAATATCATGAAAGTGACCTGTTCACCTGCAATAATGATGGAAGGAGTTAAGTTGAGGACAGAATCGTGCATTATATTATCATATGGTCTCTTGAAGATGCAGAGTTCTCCAAAATCTTGAGTATCAAGAAATCAACATATAGCTAAGAGCCTCACAGGGAGATTATATATCAAGCAAGTAGCAACAGATACTCAAATCTGACAATGTTTATATGAAATTTCTTGCCAATATTCATGCATCTGACAACAAATGCACAATGCCTAAACCATGCGCATGATTCGGGGGTTCAAATACTTCAATGAGCGAGGTGCATGACATTCTGACAGCAGACACTTATCAGATTCACTGCTTAAATACAGATCAATTACCTATGAAACCAAAACCTGCATCAATGAATGGGGAGTACAGCTGAATACTTACGATCAACTATGTATTCTAATGCAGCGGAGATGGCATATTAAATAATGGCTCTGATTCCATCGCCATGTTTAGTTCATCGGTTGGTTTTATGTGACGATTGGTGCGTAAATTGGACACTTCAAAAGTGTCCATGATTACCAGGTGAAGTGGTATAATCTAGCAATATCAACAGATGAAGCCCAAAGGAATGTGTATTTCAGCAGCCTTCTTGGTGTGACATCTTGACCATACTATGGTGTGATCACCAGCAATCCTTACATGAACAAGACCCATCCTCAAAATGATGGAAACGCTTCCGATCCCTGACAACTATCTTTCTTTTGTACAATTTGGAGATCAATTTGATTGAAGAATGGCAATCCTCACATATCCTAAGATTCTTAACCACCCGAAGTGGAGTGTGAGGACTTGTGCTGATTAATCCAAATGCAACCGCAATCTTCTCACTGTGATGGGATAAAGCACTTTGCTTTTCTTCTTCCTCCATGTTAAGCAACACCTGTGTGGTGTCAGGCTGGTACCCAAAGGAGGAAAATCTCTCAGAAATCTCTCTTAACATCAAATGTATCTCCTTCGCACGTGGATGTGAATCGTCTTCCACAAGGAATTCATGGATTGCTCCATCGAGCTCTATCCAACTACAACCTGGGTCTTTTCTTATGTCTCTATCCTTCATCAATAGCCTAACCCTAGCAACTCCATCCCAATCTTGCAAAGAGGCATAAATGTTGGATAGAGCCACATATGATCCACTATCAGAAGGGGCCATTTTCATTAAATGCTCGGCTACTCGTCTCCCCATTTCAATGTTCCCATGCAACTTACATGCACCGAGCAAGGCCTTCCATATGACATCGTCTGCTTTGATGGGCATTTCAAGTACAAACTTTTCAGCGTCGTGCAAGAGACCATTACGACCTAGGAGATCAACCATGCAACCATAGTGCTCAATCCTAGGCTGAAACTCGGCTACTCTTATCATATGGTTAAAGATCATTCTACCCTCTTTCACTTTTCCACCATGGCTACACGCAGTCAAAACGCTAATGTACGTGACGTCACTAGGCTTGATACCCTTGTCTTGCATCTTCCAAAAATAACGAATAGCCTCATCAGCACGACCGTGGATGGCTAGACCATTAATAACAGCATTCCATGTTATTGTATTCTTCTTAGGAAGCCTTTCGAAGACTTGGAGTGCCTTTTCAAGGCTCCCACATTTTGAATACATGTCAATCAAAGCCGATCCTAGCACATCATCAATCTCAATCCCATTTTTGTCAGCATACAAGTGAACCCACTTGCCCAATTCAAGCACCCCTAAATGGGAAATGGCAGGAAGGACACTAACCAAGGTTACATAGTTAGGCTTCACATTCACATCCACCACCTGCATTTCTCTAAAAACTTCAATTGCCTCCCTAAACCTGCCATGTTGAGCATACCCAGCTATCAGTCCATTCCAAGAAACCACACTTCTATGAGGCATTCTATCAAACAGGTTCTGTGCAGCTCCAAACTCACCAAGTCTCACATACCCATCAATCATCACATTCCACATAACAACATCCCCTTCAACTCTCCTCTTTCTACCACCATCAAAACCCACCAAACCATTCCCTCTACCATCATAAACACCATCACCACCACATTCCACCCTCCTAAAAAATATCAAATGGGCATCATCCATTACACCACACATGACATACATCCTAACCAGATTACTAACCACAAACTCATCATCATCCAACCCCAACTTCACCACTTGGGCATGCACCTGCTTACCCACATCCAAACTCCTCACTTTGCCACAAGCCTTGAGCACAGAAGGAAAAGTGAACTGGTTAGGAGACACAAACTCGTCACACAACATCAAAACAAATATGGCTAAACTCTCAAATGGGTCACTCCCATCACTACTATCTCCCAAGGCTCTGATAATGGTGTTGTATGAAAAGGGGTTTGGCTGGGGCATTTTCTCGAACAGGTGACGTGCATATTCGAGGTCCCGAGTCGAAAGAGCAGCACATCGTAGCAGCTCGGCGGATACAAGTGGGTCGTGAACTTGCCCTGTTTTGATGAGCTTGGCATGGATTTGTTTCAAGTGTTGGGTGGTTTTGCAGTGAGAGATTTCTGGGAATTGAGGGGAGAGAGTAGAAGGGGTGATTGTAACTGGGGTTGGAGGTTTAATGGTGCTGATATTCATGGCTCAAATCGAGCATGAATCCAGCTTTTGAATTGAATTGAGTTCTCCCCACTTCATCAAAATCACAACTTCTGAGCCAAATTCAGCATACACCAAGCTCCATATGCCAAAGTAACAGGGAGGAGTAACAGAAAGAAGGATAAGAGGGTATCAAGGAAGAAGAAACAAGTTATCTTTAGAATCAACCAAGGATACAAAGCTATCTTATGTTGTGTGTGGCGCGTTTATTGAATTTGATAGATTTTATTGAATTTGATTGATGGATTTTATTTTTCAAATAGTAAAAGATACGATATTTGTTCTTGAGGAGCAGGTAGCACTGGTAAAACTTATGGTCCGTATCAAATTTAACTTGATCATTGTTAAAACTCTGATGAGAAATTGATGTTTAGATCTGATTTTTTCGGGTCAGATAATTCATATGGAACTAAATTCGGGTCAAAATCGGTTCAGATAATAGAAAAAGAGCAATATTGTATTTGAAATTCGATCAATGTCAAAATTCAGATAAAAAAATCTATGACCAAACCCCCTTTTTTTCTAGATTGGACTAATTCGAGTATTTAGATGAGATAAAATTTTGTCGGCGCTAATCCTCCCTTTAATAGAAAATCTTTTTTTTTTTTTAATAACATGATGAATTTAACCCATTTTCTAAATTCCTACAAGACCACAATTTTGATGGAAAACATGGAAGATGAGATGATTATTACTTAGCTACTACTTTTTGGTCCCTTAATAGAAATTTAAAATAGTAATAGTAACATACTATTAATATCTTGGGGGAGATTGGACTAAGCTCAAACATGAAGCTCATTTATGTTGGACACTATAGGTGACATTCATATATTGTCGTGCAATTGAATGTGTTGTGTAGTTATTTGTATGGCAATCAATCTATCGTGTAATTGAATGTAATGAAAGGTGAAATTATTCAAGTTATTCAATTGAATGTATTGTGTATTTGTATGGTAATTTGTAAGGAAAATCAATATAATTTGTGCATGACCTTTTTTTATAAATTTTTGTATTAAATATAAAAGGACTTCATTTTTTACCCTAAGCATGATTTGTCTTATTTAATTTCAATTGATAGCGATCTACAACTTCTCAATTTAACTAAAGTATTATGCAATGTTCAACAGTTATCTTAGTAATAGTTAAGATTTATAATTGAGATGCATTACTAATTTTACATTCTAGCATATCCCTCATATAAATATTATTTCAGTTTGAAGCATGCACTTTTACGACTCATATAAATATTATTTCAGTTTGAAACATGCACTTTTACGACGCAACATAAGCAACCAAAATTCTACATTTACAATATTAATCTCACTAAGACAAAGAATGCAACATTTTCAATTGACCAATAAAAAATTCAATCAAAACTCATTCCCAATCAACAATAACACTCAAATTATCACAATTAATAAGAAATCACCTTGAATGATAATACTAATATACACACAACAAACAAAAAATCATGGCAAAATAAAAAAGAAGGTAGATTTACTCACCTTACCTACACTCAAAATACCACATTGGAATCGAATCTCTTTGAGTATGGTGAAAAATATTTCAACTGACCACCAAAAAATTTGGCAGTGAATGTTGCAATTACTGTAATTATTCTTTTATCAACACAAAATTACTGTAATTAATCAAAATGATTAGTGAAAGAAGGAGAGGGATGGAGGAGGAAAGAGAGGTATTTTGTTTGGGAAAAGAGAAAAGGTGCGCCTATGAAGCAAGAATTTGTGGTAAAATGTTTTCCAGACAGCCCTGATCGACCAATTGTCATTTGGAGGGAAGAAAAAAGTAAGTGGGTAACTGTTTTAACTGTTTTCCCTTGCTATTTTTATTTCCATGCAATGTCAAACTAGTAAAAAAGTCTTAAAGGTTTTTTCTAACCTAAATTTAATGCAACGTTTTATCCGAGTTTTTAAATGTTTTGGATTAAGGGAGACATATTCTGCGGTGTTAGAATTTAAAAGTTTCTTACTGAAGTATTTATTTTTAAAAGAATATTCAAATTATTAAGATCCTAAGTACCATGTGTCAAATCCTATTAAAAAAAAAAGGACTCTATACTTGAGTCCAAATATAATTTTATCTATTGCTTACACTCATTTCATTTAGGATTTATTTTATTTGGGTTGTCCAATCAAAATACTAAAATGTGGACACTAAAAGATATGTTTGAATTCTTATATGATTCATTTGACCCGCATAATCCAACTAAAGTGAATCACATGATATTTTAGTATTGTACTCAATTGAGAGAATTGGATATATATATATATATACATATATATATATATATATATATATGATTCTAATAATCCCGACTTTTACGAATTGGACAATAATAATCCCTAGTTCCCTACTATCAATTTGGATTTGGGTAGTCCAAAAAAAAAATTGGATTGTAGTGATACCAAATCTACTTCCACATTCTTTTTATTTTTTTCATGCCTACCCCATATTATTTTTATTTTTTTGTTTCTGTACCCATAAAGTAATGAAATGTAGTTAGTAAAACTAGACCTGTCAATTCGGTCGGTCGGGCGGTTTCGGGTCGGTCGTATATCGGGTTTGGGTAAATACGGATCGGGTGTATTTCGGGTTCGGGAAAATACGGGCGGTATATTTCGGTTTCGGGTCAACCCAACGGGTTATGATTGCGACCTTTTTTCGCTTTTTCTTTTTCAAAAATGGTCTCTAAATACTACTTTTTGTACAATATACATAATAAAATATGATTATCTTCTAGCAATGATAGATTATTGTAACTATTTTAACTTAAATAAGAGAAATAACAGATAAATAAGTTGCGCTTATAGTTTAATAGTTAAAAATTTGAATGCAAAGTCATAAATTTTAATAAAGTTTAACTAAGTTAAATTTTCGGGTCAAACGGGCGGGTCGGGTTTGACCCGCTAATTTTCAGGTTCGGTATACTTCGGGTTTAGTTGAAAAAATCGTATTCAAAACCCAGAAATTTCGGGCGGGTTCGGGTCGGGTCAGAAATTGTCAGGTCTAAGTAAAACAATTTTTAAATTATTTTTTGAGACATTGAGAAATTATTATGATTTTTTAAAAGGAATAAAAGTGAAAAAATCGTAAAAAAAAAAATTTGAATAAAATTGGGAGAAACGTTGTAAATTCATTAAAAATTTATGCTAAAGTGTTATACGTACTAAATTTTGAATTAAATGCAACGCAAAATTTATGATATTTAGGGTATACTCTCGATGATATCCCACACAATTCAATTTTATTTATTTTTGGACCACCAGAATCCAAATTGATAATAGGGATTATTATTGTCTAATTAGTAAAAGTCGAGATTATTAGAATCTAATTTTCCTATATATATATGTGTGTGTGTATGTGTGGGCGCGCGCGTGTGTAACCTAGGTAAAAAATTTGTTGTAGCGCAGTCAATTATAGGTTACCTTTATCCCAAGAGATCAAATGAGAATTTTTATTGGAAGTTAATACTCCATTTTTCTTTCCGTAATCTATTTACTTTATGTACTCCTTATTCTCTCATTTACCATTTAGACCACATCTTTTGTCGCTGGGTAAACTACTCATTTATATTCAATTCTATTTGTTTTTACTTACATTTATCTAAACTTACCTATTTCTAAAAGAAATACATTGTTTATCTTTACTTAAATCTATCCAAATCAACTTAAACATACTCAACCTTACTTAACCAACTTTTACGTACCAATAGAAAGAAGAGCTTTAGTTTTTCAAGTAAAGAAACTCCCTCAATTGCACAAGTTCATGGCTTGCACTTGCTTTTAAATTTCTTGAGATAGCACTTGAGGAAGAATCTTGAATAGTGAGCTATGATGATATAATTTGAGGGTGTGAGAAAGCAATACATTCTTGGAACAATGAGAGATGGATGATGGGATTCAAGCTCAAAATATCTTTAACAAGTACAATCTCATAGCCCCAAAGATTGAGACTTCCACTAGTCCTAGATGTCAACTAGGCCCAAGTGCTTCCTTTTGGTGGGCTAAGAGCCCTTTTTTTTAAAGTACAATTGGAAGGGGTAAATATTAAATATATATTCCCTTGTTTCACATTATTTGTACACTTCGTTGCTCAAAAAAAAATTATTTGTACACTTAACTAATTTTTTTTATTTTGATTATTTGTCACCTTTGCATTCTAATAATAATTTTATTATATTTATCCTTAATAATAACTTTGAAACCAATAACTTAACAACAATAAGTTAAGGTGGTCTTTACCACGATATCTTTATTCGTAGTTATTCTGTGCGTTCCATATTAATTTGTTATGAAAATTGTATTTAGTTAAATTTTAAGAGTTTTGATTATTAACTTCATTATATAAAATTAATATCATTAAATTTTAAAAAAACAATATCACAAAAGTATAATAATGCAATAGTGAATAAGATATTGTATGATAGTGCGTTTGGTTCTTTTCTAAGAAAATGTTTCTCAGAAAATTTTTTCCTATGAAAGAGTATTATTTTTACCATCTTTGGTTTACAAGTTTACAACTGAAATCATGGGAAAGTTTAAGTTTATTTGAAATGTCTAAAATAACCTTGTTTATTCATCCATAAAATAGTTCTCACAAATATTTTGGAAAGTTTGATTATAAATAGTTTTGCTTCTCCCATAGGAAAAGAATTTTCCCATGATCATCATGAGAAATTGTTTTCCATTTGAAATGGGAAAAATAATAGGGTCAACCGAAAAAAATTTCTCATTCATATTGTGTAGCAAAACATGAGTAATAGAAAACAAACCTAACCAACGCTGCCTAAAATATAATTGGTCAAAGAGCGACATTAAAGATCATACAAACTCAATAAGTAATAGATAATAGGTAACGGAGGTCTTGCAGCTAGCTGAAAGTTATCCACATATTTTATCTTTTGTTGTGAAAATTGTAGACAAGTAAGGAACAAGTGGTATGCAAGAATTATACTTCTTATATACTACACAATAAGGCATGACAATCGTACAATACTTCGACACACATATTCACTCAAACTCTCTTAGATACCGCTCTAGCTCTCTTGAGTGTGGTATGGCTCAATCACCTTTTATATACGCTTCCCATAAGTAGCCTAAGCTCGTATTTATAGTTGTTCCACCTCCTCAAAGTGTGGTGGAATACTAAACCACATGTCATCATTCTAATGATGTTCTAGATATTAATTTTTATTAATATCTTAGATAATCCAAATACCTAGAATAATCTAGCTAAATATGCCAGATATTATGATAACTGAAGTTTTCCTAAAAAGTTTTCATATAAAGTGAATGATGCTTTATATCTTACAAAAAATCAGCTGTGAGACAATGATCAAATAATGCAGCTACAACCTACAGGTGTTGTACAAGAACACAAAAATGGGTGTCAGAATGTTGTAAGGTAATCCAAAAATAGACATTGATTGAGGATTTTTCATTAGCCCTGGACATCGATCAGTTGCTGAATATATATCAGCAGCAAGTTAAGATTAAATTGGTTGGCTGGTTGTTAATTCCCATTTGATTGCAGGAAATCTTGGCATATATATGTATACATGCATGGCTGATTGGCTGAGTTTCTTTATTGGGTGTTGGAATAGCAACATATACATGCATACAAAAGAATAAAGGCTCCAAATTTATAGGGTTGTGATGTTGAGTTTTGCTGAAAAACGATATGGTTTAGTTGTCAGTTGTCAGGTTCTGAATTGAATCTGGTGAATTGAATCTCAGCCATTCATGTCATCATCTTGATAGTGTGTAACTGGTCTAGGAAGTTGAGTACGTGTCGCCTTATGAATTTGGTTTTGAGTAATGTCTTGCTCATGCAATTGGACCATTTTCCACAATGCATGAAATATATATATTAAACTGTGGACCATAAAGTTTCTAAAGATCACTGATTGCTTTGCTTATCTATATTCTAATTAAGATCATTCTCTGTGCACACATTTATAGGTGTGATCATGAAGTAAGGCCGAATACATCCCATCTCTTCGTAATAGACAGAACCTACAGTGCGAGTTGTTATATTTACCTTTTTCCCAAAAACAAAAACAATCAACTTACATGAGTGAAATTTATATGTGTACATGCAACTTTATCTCATTATAATAAAGATATATAAGATAATTTTTTCTGACCACTCTAGTAAAAGGATCGACCAACGTATGAATCTCCTACCAACACAGAACGAGGGCAGTAAAATCCAAATGTATACAACTTTATCTGTAGCATAAGTATATGTCATATCAATTATGCTAACCACTCTAAGATCCAAACTTGAAAAGTCGTTGCTGCCAAGATTTAGATTACCATTAGCTAGACTAGAAGAGTATTCTTAGAGTGTATCAAATTTATAGGTAAAAAGCAGTTGGTTAAAAATTATATTTTGGTAATTTTTGGTAACTTTTGATAAATTTTAGTAACTTTTGGCAAATTTACGCTAATATATCAAAATTAATTTTTTTTATTTTTTAATTTTAGTAAATTTTGGTAAATTTTTGTAAATTTAAGCAAAAACTGATCAATTTTGATAAACTGAAGCTATCCATAAATTTGACAGGCCGGTTATATGCTTAAGATATAGCTTAAATGTGTTTATTAAGATTGGACACTATTTGTTGCCCACAAAAATAGTTTGACATTAAGAGTTCTAGTTGTGTCTTGTCTTGTGTGAAGAAATAGATTGGAGGCCAAGTAGGAACATAAACTAGAAGATGCTCCTACTCTTTTTGAAATGTAAACTGGCCCCCTTTTAAACTTTTTACGTATACATGGGGCTTTGATATCATGATTTCAATTACGAGTACAAACTCGAACTAGATGCAGTCAATCATTTCACATGTGCAATTCATCTTATAAAGTTTTTTCTAAAATTTTAGTGAGGCCAATTATTATTTTCCTTTTTCAAAAGAAAAGGAAACAAATATTTCTATACTATGTTTTCAGTTCAATTTTAATCGGGTGAAGGGATCGTTAGTTAAATGTAGATAAAAGTTGTCTATGAAGTTGATAACTTTTTCTACCGATTATTAGTTTTAGATGGAATATTGGCTATAAAGATTTATATCATTTTCGTAATATAATTAGATTGTAACATAATATCACTTGTTATGTTTCAGAAATTGTCATTTTAACTAATTTTTTATATTTTACAATATTTGTTACTTAGAATTTTCAATTATATTTTAATTATTAATTACTAATTTTGCTCTCGTTAATTATTCATATTCCTTTTTTTTTTGGTGTGAAAAAGGAGCTAAGCTCTTAAAATTTACTCCTGTTAATTTCGAGCATTGTAGCAATAAGCTACCCATCACTTGTCTTTAGAGGGTAAACTTACAACCTCTGTAGAACGCGGATTTGCGGAGATGGGTTAAAGTAATAAACACCAAAGTTTTTCTAGATCAATTTATAAGCTCACTACCTATGAGCTCTTAGCTCGGTTGTTATTAGTTGTATTGTAGTATCTCGCTAGTCCTAGGATAAATTCTTAACCCTAGCTTGATACTCTAGGATCCTTTTTCAAGCATATTCCCGTGCACTAGCCTCGTTCTATTTTTAACACTTTAACCCTAAGGTTTTTAACATTAATTTTTCTAAGCACAGCCTCATTCTATTTTTTGAATTAATATTCTCTACCTCAATGTTTATTTAATTCTCCACCTTTGAGTATATAACAACTCTAGGATCCTTGTCTAAACTTGCTCCCATGCATCTTATTTTTCAGTTATTCTTACGTAAAATCATCTCATCATAAATTTATTTTAAGATGTACAATATTTTGATGATTATTTATGAATACCAGCGTGACTGATAACTTATGTAGGTTGACTCTAATAAAAGTTATCTCTTGATAAATTATTAGTCACATTCGTATTAAAAAGTCATTCTAGTATATATCACCTATTAGTCATAACAAAATATTTGAAAGGTATGATGCAAAAATTAGAAGAGGAATGAGAGAAATGAAGAACACTTCTCGAGAAACCTACACAAGGAATTTGATATAAACTGAAAATTGAAGGACAATGGATTTAGGAGGGAGAAAAGAATTTAGAGATATAAAGATGCCCTCTTGAGGGACCTTAATGTCGATAGTAACAATGGTGCTCCTATGGTGGCTTCTTCTAATAGTGAACGCACTGTTAGCGACCCATCTGACAATGCAATTGAGGAGGTGTTTTGTGCTTCACCTCTAGTTGTGGAGGACTCTTTTCACAAGGCTTTCAAAGTCAAGTGCCGGCAAAAGAAGAATGTGAATTTATTGTGGAACTCAAAATGGAGGTTGGTAAGTAGAGCTTCGTGTAGGACCCGTTGTAGTGGCCCTAGTCGTGTTAAAAGGTTTAAGAAGTCTTCTCGAAACTGCAAATCTCTCAGTGAAGATGTGGCTTATAGCTATACTGCAAGGTCTTTCATCGTTGTGGATTTCTCCTTGGAAAGACTGAATGAGGAAGCTTGTAGAGCGGCGAAGGTTGTGCGCTTGTTGAAATTGTCTCGTGATGATCATGAGACTGTGACTAAAGCTTTCAGAGATTATATGCTGGAACAAAAGAAGAATCTCGTTAGATAACTGTTTGGTTTGTTCTTTTGTGTTTCTAGTAGCGTGAGTTTTGTGTTGTTTTATTTTTGCTGGTGCTTATTGTTCAACTGTTTTGCGGATTTTTAGCATATTTGATGCTTTCTTAGACTTTACTGGCTTGCAAATTATCAAAAAAAAACAAAGATATATTTCATTGATTGATTGCCTCTAGATACTTCATAAAATGGCTTATATAGCCAAGGAGACCCCTTGTCTAAGACACTAACAAAATAAAATAAAAATCTTTTATTTTTCTAGAATACCAAAAACCCCTATATCAGGTTACCCTATGAGAGGTCTGTCTCACAATAAATTTATATGGGACGATCTTATAGTATAATTTGTGCCAATTTTTAGCTAATTGAGATGAACGCTTATATATATTTTACATTTTCTTAGTAAAAAAACGTGTTTAATCCTAAAATAAGAATCAGAAAAATTGGGAAAAAGTGACAAGACACAACATGAGTAGGTTGAGTGTGATTAGTGAAAGTCCCCGCAAAATTAGGGCTGACTAATTAGGTGAGTAATTTAGCTGAAAATTGTTGGATAAAAATTGGAATTATCCCTACCAACCTCCCCTTTTTTTCTGGAAGGTTGTTATTTTTGACCGTTTGTTTTTGAATTTTTAAAAGTTTTGAGTGGATTGGATTGTGATAAGAGCTGTAATAATAAGTAGCCTAAAATCATAAGCAACCCAAGGCTGATAAACCATTCATTTCTAATTCAATTCGTTGATAATAACGGGTTGCGGCTTGATTGTAGGGGTTCATATGATAGACACTGACTACTTTGTTTTTGTTTTTATGTTTTTGTTTGCTGATTCTCAATGATTTCTTTTCCAGTTTTCCGCAAGTCATAAGGTCACGCGTAAAATATACAGTTAATTTCCTATTCATTTTAAGGAAAACTAAATTAAAAGATTTGTGTATATATTGTCTGCATCTCTAATTATGTGTCCACTTATCTAGTTGACAATATAAATTTAACCAATTTTATCTATAATAATTAACTTTTGAAATAACTTTCTACTAGTGATTTAGAGACGGTTCATTCATTGAAAATTTTTTTATGGTAATTGTTATAAAATGAGAAGTTATATTGGTATTACCCCTCCTTCCTAAACATCGGTTATGTTTATAAAATTAAAGTAGAAGTAATCAGTATAAAAGCGTAGGTGAGGAGTTGAAACATTATGTTATATTTGGGTTAAGATCAATGAAGCTAAAATTCCAAAAAGAGTTAACTATTTCCTATGTTACATGTTAAGTGTTCGTTGATATCATTAATTTCTTATCATATACAATATTATAGTATATGAAAGTACTATCACTAGATTCATAACGAAAAATATTATCATAAGAATATAATGTTGTAGTTTTTTATAAAAATATGCTCTAAGAAATTTCTAACCAAAGAATGACATTTGGACAATTAATATGGAACAAAGAAGTACAATGTTAGATTACAATCCTACAAAATTAACCAAGCGACATAAATAAAATAACCGATTGACAGTGAAAATTCAAACATATTATTACGGTCGTGTTTTCTCCTAAACTTGTTTTCTTTTACATAGTTCTTGATAAAAATATTACATGAAAAATTATTGATTAAACAATGATATTAAAAAAAATAATAAGTGATACATAAAATGAGAAGATGGGAATATTTGTTTATGTATAAAGCTCATCAACTAGCTAATGACGTACTTAATTTTTTTTTTAATTTTTGAAAAGGTAAGGGAGAGAGGTATTAGTGAAAGAAATCAGCCCACCCTATCAGCGTACAAAATATCATTGAACTCCCTCATTTTTATATGATCCTACTTTTCCAGCTACTAGATGATTGTAACCTTGTTTTGAAAGTCAATTAGCTGCACCATTTATTTCTCTATTGACCTTGTTTTGACAGTGACCGACTTACGTACTTACATAATATTATTGTTTATGAATCCTTGAGTTATTTTCTGGATAGAATGAGCTGTCATTTTTGCATGGAAAGATGTAATACCTAACCTTTTTTTTCTTCTTCCAAACAGGAAAAACACGAGGTTAACGTTTGTAGTCAACTTCGAAGTTAACCAAATAAAGGGGGCCAGCAATTGAGGAGAAAGTCATTGGACGAATTAATCAAAACATAGCCATCAAATTTTTCTTAACAGGATATGAATTGAATTGAAGTACTACTACGTGCAGACTAACAATCAAATTGAGGCATATTGTCGATCATCTTTGCCAAATTATGGCCGCCAGTACAGTTCACGGTTGTTAGAGTACAAACTTTATTGTTGGACTTTCATTTAACCGCTTAAGTTTTGGCTGAGATAATATCACTGGGCATTAATTAGAGTTAGGTTGATTTTAATAAGATTTTAGGTATGAACCTTCAATAATTTTTCGCTGTTTTTAGTAGTAGCGTTTGGGCTAGCATATGTTTAGTATTTTGATCAAGTTAAAACTTTAATTGTATAAATATTAACGTTCGGTGAGATAACATTTTGATTAGAATTTGGCGGTTCAAGTAGTATTTTAGTGAAATGTTAATAAAGTTATCGTTCAACACTTGGAGTAACGTTTCATATTTTTTGGTCAAAAAAATACCCTAATGAAAGTTTCATCATTGGAAATTATCCATATCATTTTATGTCAATTTACATCAATCTGCTAATTCAACCGCTAAATTTATCGAACATGACTCTCATTTGAACAGTCATCCACTACCTAAAGAGTTATCCACTACCTAAACCGCTATATGTCATCTAAAACGCTAATTTTTGGTGAACATGACCGTTATGCTTATTTGCACGAGGTAAATTAAAGGGACCTTTGTAGTATCCATAGTTTTAGCTCAAAAACATTCGTACGAGTGACTTGTTAGAATATAAAATCATCATTGGACTTTCAAACATTACCTTTAATTATTTGTTAAGATACTTCCACAAAAGCTAATCATATTTTGGTTGAAATGGCTCCACAAGAATGAACTATATTTGATAACTTCTATACGATTACAACCATATGAAATAGCCCCTCGGTCTCTATGTCACTGTTGACGACGTATTACATTATCTAATGAACTCCTTTAATATTTAATTTCTAACACAATATATATTTGAAAATATTGTATAAATATATCTTTATATAAATGTAGGTTTTCTTACGACAAATCTATATCATATTTAATTTTATATTTTAAATCTCATATCAACAAATATTAAGGGATGGATGAAATGCTTCAATTTCTTCTTCTTCTTCTTCTTTTTTTTTTTGTATCAAGAAAATAGTAGTTGATATAAACATTATATTTAGGATTTTTGGACGCTAATATACTGAAATACTGAACTTTTGGGGTATTGAACAATAATGTACTGAACTTTGACCTTGAACAATAATGCACTGAACTTTGAGGGGTGTTGGACAATAATGCACCCAAACAATTTCGACGGAGGCAGACTTGATGACGATCTTACATGGCAGATCGAGAAAATGAATAGGCTAAATAATATCTAAAATTTATGACATGTCAGTTAATCTACACAAGCAAAGATGATTTTATACAACTACAATAACAATCTCCCAGCAAAAACACGTTTAAACAAATGTAATTTTATGTTTTTTTTACTCTGTTCGAAGTTGATTCTCTTTGTTTATGTATAGCTTAGCTGATATATTATAAATTTAAATATTTTTGGACCAATTTATCTCCTCTACCTGCTACGTACGATTGCCACCAAGTTAGTCACTGTCGAAATCATATTGAGTGCATTATTATAGCAATATTTTAATTGAAATTATCTACAGACCTATTTAGACTTCGTTCTTTTATACGGTCGTTGAGATGTGGTAACGGTTCGTTGTGGTGCAATAGAATTTGAAAACGTGTGGTGGGTTGTTGTGAGTTGTAGTGAGAGTTGTGATAAGTGGGATAGATGAGGAGAGAGAATATGAAAAATAGAGGAGAAAAGTGAAGAGAGAGAAAAATGAAGAAATATATTGATAATGACTATAATATGGTATCGTAAAAATTACAAAAATACGATGCAACTTAAATGTATAAAAGAATATAGCCTTATTTTTGCAAGCGTTAATTGAAATGATGTGAATTTAGGCAAATTTTGCAAAACCTACCTAATTACCATAATAAATGCTACTAAAAGCAAAAAACAGAGGTAACTACCGGAAATACCTAAAAGCACCAAGTTGGGCAGTGAATGATATGATGTTGGGCAAAAGCCTCAAAAATTAGAACTACCAAATTAAAGGTAGGAGGCTTGGATTGGGAAGGAAAAAGGTCCACCAGAAACATAATTCCACGTGCCCCTCTTTGTAGCTTCGCTTGTGGTGTGGGGACACCCCTTTTTTGCCACATGGGCGGATTGCATGCATACTACATGTGATTCCCTCCCAACACCCTTAGATTAACAAATTAAAGCTTCCCCAACCAACAGTTATACACTTATACTCTAATCAATTTCACGTTAATTGATATTGTAAACTTTCACTTTCGTTGTAATATTATATTTTATAGGATTTTTTGATCTTAATGTACTAAACTTTTAGGGTGTTGGACAATAATAGATTGAACTTTAATCTTGGCCAATATTACACTGTATTTTGAGGACTGTTGAATAATAATGCACCCAGAACAATTCCGACAGTGGCTGTCTCGATGACAATCTTACTTAGTAGGTGGAGGAGATGAATTGACCCAAAAATATTTAAATTTATGTCATGTCAGTTAATCCACACATAAGCATAGAGAATCAACTTTGAAAAGAGTAAAAAAATATAAAATCACATTTGCTTAAACGAGTTTTCGTTGAGATATTGTTGTTGTATAAAATCACCTTGCTTGTGTAGATTAGCTGACATGTCATAAATTTAGATATTATTTTGCCAATTTATCTTCTAGACCCGTCCCATAAGATTGTCATCAAATCAGCCACCATCAAAATCGTTCCGAGTGCCTTATTGTCCAACACCTCTCAAATTTCAGTGCATTATTGTCCAATGTCAAAGTTCAGTGCATTATTATCCAATACCCCAAAAGTTCAGTATATTATCATCCAAAAATTCTATTTTATAATAGTAATTTTCATTGCAAATTTCATTCTGTTCATTTTATCATAAAACAATTTTCAAATTTAAAATTTGACAATATAATTTTAAAAAATGATAATTAATATGAAATAGAGGAACCATTAAAAAAATTATAAGATCATAAAAAATTAGCATAAAGTATTATAAAAGATACTAATTTAATAACAGAAATTTAAAATAAAACATGTATCATTATCCTTAAATGAAATAGAGCACCGTGGACTGGCCCTTGCCATCACGGATCAGTATCTTCATCCCGTCTCTCTTTATTGTTCATATTCTGAGGGAAATGTTACTTCTTACTGATGAAGAATGTTGTCGTAGGTATGTGCCTTTTTTGGAAATCGGAATTCGTCATCCCGTCTGTAAGGTCTATTGAGTTAGTATATCCTTAAGGGTCTGTTTGGACTTAGAAAAACAAGGTGAAAAAAATTCTCAGGGAAAAAAATTAGAAGGAAAACGTTTTTTGAGTAAAGTAAGTTTCTTTCTATTATTTGGTTTAAATAAATTTTGAGGAAAAAAATTAATTTTCCATTCAATTTCCTTTGTCTTGTTTGATTTGAGAAAAAAATACATGGAAAAATAAAATTTATATGAAAACATGTAAATGTCAAGTTGCATTTTTTAGATCGAAAGAGAGAGAGAGAGAGATAAAGAGAGAAAGAAGGAGAAGAAGTTAACAAGAGAGACAAAGAAGAGAAGAGAATGAGAGAGAGAGAGAGAGAGAGAGAGAGAGAGAGGCAAGAGAGTTAAAAGAGAGAGACAACAGAAGGAGAGAGAGAGAAAAGCATTAGAGCGAGAGGATAGAAAGAGGTGCAAGAGATGAAGAAGAGAACGGTTGGCTTTTAGATTCAAAATTTTTCTCTCAACTTTCCTTTTATTTTTTAAGGGAAAATTTTATGTTCTTTATTTTTCAAAATTTTTCATCTAGTTTTCCAACTATTTTTTTTCCATTTATTTTCTTCAATCTAAACAAAAGAAAAGTTCTCATTTTCCAAATTAATTTTTTGTCTATATTGTTTTCCTAGGTCCAAATAGACCCTAAGATAGGAGCCCAATAAATTACACTAACTTATCCAAAATTTTAAAATTTGAAAGAGAGCACCATTAAAGACGACTGAAATATTAACATCAAATACAGTATTAACCACGATATATATAAACAGCCTATATAGAGAGAGTAGAAGAAGAAATTCGGAGCAGGTAAATAAAAAGGGGTAAAGCATATGATACCATAGCTTACCAATTACCATACCTACCTACCAAATCACAATCACCCCCCCACCCCCCTTGTTTCCCTCTCTCTTTCTTCTTACCTTCCCTTATCTTCTTTCTATTATTATCTCTCTTTTTTTCTCTCTCTCTTACCAACCTGGTCAATTCAATTCACCCTTTCTCTCTCTTCAGATCGAGTCTATTGGCTTACCCTCCATTTCTCCCCACCCTCCTCCTCTCATATATATCCCCCTCTCTCTCCCTCTTTCCCCACCTCTCTCTCTCTCTCTCTCTCTCTCTCTCATCTCTCAACACACATACATAACATACCACATAACATAGCATACCATACCATAACATAACATAGCACATCATCATCATCATCATGGGACGTTCACCATGTTGTGAAAAGGCTCACACCAACAAAGGAGCTTGGACCAAAGAAGAGGACCAGCGACTCATCGATTACATCCGTCTTCATGGCGAAGGCTGCTGGCGCTCTCTCCCTAAAGCTGCCGGTATGTATTCTGAATTCTCTCTGCGACATTTCGTCCAACACTTGGTGGACAACTTTGATTTTGACATTGCTGGGTTGTCTTTTTAATTTGCAGGATTGCTAAGGTGCGGGAAGAGTTGCAGGCTTCGATGGATTAACTATCTCAGACCTGACCTCAAACGCGGCAATTTTACAGAGGAGGAGGATGAACTCATCATCAAGCTCCATAGTTTGCTCGGCAACAAGTAATTCTCAAAATTCATCCCTTTTTTTGGGGTTGTTCTGATAATCTAATCTAATCTAATGAATAAATTTGTCGAATAATTTCAGATGGTCGTTGATTGCGGGGAGATTGCCAGGAAGAACAGACAACGAGATCAAGAATTACTGGAACACCCACATCAAACGCAAGCTCATCAGTCGTGGCCTCGACCCACAAACCCACCGCCCCTTAAACTCCTCCTCCTCCGCCGGAAAAAACTCGCCGGAAAATTTCGAATTCAAACCCACCATCACCACCAACAACAATCCACAGCAAGTGATGACCCAATTCGGATTGATTCCTCAGACAATCGACTTCAAAAAGGGTTGCCCTGCAGATGCGAGTTCAAACGCCGCCAGATCAAGCGACTCCATCGAAGGTGGAACTTGCAATTCCGGCACCACCACCGACGACGGACATCCGCCGGCGCCGACGACATCTCCGGCGGAAGAAATCGATCTAGAACTTTCCATCGGGCTGTCGTCTTTCCAGGCCCGGGCCCGCTCGAACGCGACGGCGAGCAGCGCCGAGTCCAAGGCGGCGGGTGCGGCGGGGATGTTCGCCGGAATTTCGCCGGGAAACATGGCGGTTGCGGTGGGGCAAGGTGTAGGGGGTGTTTGCTTGTGTTGTCGTTTAGGGTTCAAGAATGAGAAGAATGATGGCCAAGGTTGCCGTAATTGCCAAACAGGGACTAACGGTGGATTTTTGAGATGGAGTATATTAGGCAGATAAAAAAAAAGGGTTCTTTAATTGAATTAATTATTATTATATTCTGAGTACTGAAGGTGAAAAAAATGGAAAAAGAAAAAGAAAGGCTCTTTTTTTGGGGGTGAAATTAGTCTTTTGGTATATCACTACCTTCTTCCCCTAACAAATTGTATTAATTGGGGTCCTAATTTTCTTAATTTTTCCACTTTTTCTTTCTTTTTTGTAACATGACAATGGGGAAAAAAATGAGGAAATCTTTCTTTATCTAATTTTTTGCCCTTATCCAAATAAATCAGAAAATACCTTGTGATGGAAGGTTATTGTATGATAATAAATTATTGAGGAATTATTCCTACTTGCATGTGCATTTGGTTTGTCAAGCCATGTGATGACAATAGGCCAATAAATTAGTTTGGTTGGTAAGGTTGTATTATGTATGATTTTTAGTTTTTATATGTTTAGATAGTTTAGTTCACTGCTATTTTTACTATGACCAAATATGCATTTGTTCTTTAGATTTGTAGATAAGGTTTAATCATACTTGACCTATTTTACCTTAGTCCCCTAAAAAAAAGGTTTAAATCACAACTTTATTACTTTTATTTACCTTACCTCACTTTATCTTACCTATATGTCTAAAGGATAGATTTTTAAGTCTTACAAATGGCGACCAATTGGGCTTAACTATTGAAAAAAAGTCTTACAATTGACTGGAGTATATAAATTGCATCTAAAATATAAGTAAAGCTAAAAACAAAAAAAAAAACAATAAATTGTTAATATTTAATTAAATAATTTTAATTTCATTAAAAATCTAATTAAGTTTAAATTCAATCACATAATGCATGAAATTCGACTAAAATTTATATTTATGTCATATTAATTGCAAATATTCAGGTATTGTTTAATGTTTATAATTTAGCGTCGTTTTTAATATGCGTACCCTGCAAATTTTTATGTTTAATTACTAATCTCAGTTGTTATTCATACATGCTCCTTACATTTCAGTATTCGATCACTATCATTACAATCTTCCACAGTTTTTTTCTCTCGATAATTGAAAGTCAAATAAAATTAAAATTCATATAGAAAATGTTATAAAAATCCATGAAATAACAAAAGAGCAAGATAAAACCACTCCGACTAAAGTTATAAACATCCAATCTCGAAACCAATTAACAAAGAATCACATAGAAGATCTCATGCGGTGAAAGTCAAATAGTAAAACTAATCAATTAAGGGCCTGTCAAATTTATAGGTAAAAAATAGTTGGGTAAAAGTTAAATTTTGGTAACTTTTAGTAATTTTTGGTAACTTTTGATAAATTCTGGTAACTTTTGGCAAATTGATGCCAACATATCAAAATTAATTTTTTTAATTTTTTTTAAATTTGGTAATTTTTGATAAATTTTGGTAAGTTTTGAAAAATTTAGTTAAAAACTGATAAATTTAGGTAAATTGGACTTACCCATAAATTTACCAGGGCCTAAATTAATGATCATAGTAATTTATAATCTCTGCCAAATGCTGATGAACCAGGGCATATGATCATTATATTTATTAATCCAATGTGCGGTGAAAATAATAATCCGATTTACATAGACTAAGCCATCTGGACGGCAGAGGATATAGACGACGACGTTGTGATGGGGATGGAGGAATTTAAATTAGTGAATTGATTAGTTAATTAATCACAATTAAAATCTTTCAATCTCTTTCAAACTATGTCAAACTTTTCCATGGTGAAACATAATTTGTGGCAAAGTTACCCGAAAAGCATTATAGTATTACGTATGAAAGGTGCAACTGCAAACACCTTTTTTCCGGTGCCTAATCTTGTTAATTAATTCATTGATTAGCCTAGTGGCTAGCTAAAACCTATTATTATAATTATCGTGATTGTGCTATGTGTATTTCCCAATTGTCTTAGATTAGCACTGTTTGATGTTGAGATTTCCTCATTGTTTGCGGCTCTGACTTTTTAATCTTCACATATATTGCTCAATAGGCGGAGTTTAAAAGATTGTTGCTTTTAACTTATCATAAATAAGTATGTTGTTACTTTGCATTATCCACGTCATTATATATATAATTCGTTATATTTCTATTGGGAAGATGTAAGGCAGGAGCCCACTTCAACTAAGAATTATGGTACACAAGTTAAGTGATATTCTATCTTAAAACTAATTGATGTTAAGAGAAGTAGCCCACTTAACTTGTATATCATATCATTTCTCTTTACTTTTTCGATGTGAGATATTTTACTCATGGGTGAATCCTAACAATTTTTAAATTATACGATAACAACAACAACAACGAACTTCAATATAATCCCGTTAATCGAGGTTTGAGGTGATTTAGATTTACACAGTCTTCTCTCATGTATAGGAGCATATGAAAAGATTGATTGCGGCCAACCATATTTTAAAACTTAAATAGTTTCACTGAATGACCTCCAAGCAACTATCGGTTAACAGCTAAAAGCTACTATCTAATAGCTTATTGCCAAACAAGGCCAAAGTCTCCTTCTCTTTATTTCGCTCATTTGCTGATCTTGATTTCCCAAGTTGTTTTTGAAATGATTCTCGAAATGGTTTTATCCTTACTTTTCAAAAGATTTCTGTCTTTGGTACCTTCATGGACTTCCATATATAAGAGAAAAGTTATTTATAACTGGATCTCCTCAAACATTATGTTAATAAAACTATATTGAATTTTGATTTTGTTTTTGATCGTAACTATTTATGATAGGTGAAAAAAACTATTACACTTTTACATATGAACTCTAATTTTAGATATATGACTCGATTTCATGTACTATTGTTTATGCCAACATTTACGCATACTACCTCCATCCCAAATTGTTTGTCCATCTACCTAACTTCCTTGTCCCAAAATGTTTGTCCATTTTATAGTTCCAATGATTGTAATTTCTATTATACCCCTAATAAATACTCTTTTATTTCTTTTTTATTTTTCTTCACATGAGAAAAGTAAGGGCAATTTTGGTACATTACACATTTTTCACCACATTTCCCATGACCATTGGACTTTTAAATATAGTTGGATGGACAAACAATATGGTACGGAGGTATTACTTGACAAATACTTTCATCGTTATGATTGATTGATTGGGGTTGGGGAAGGTTGACATCGATTTTCGTGTCCTTAATCTTAATAATTTCATCATTAATCAGTTAATTCTCTGTATTAATCCTTAATAATGGGTCTAATTGAACCCTTTCTCGAGACAACAAAAACAATAAAATAAAATAAAATAAAATGACAGAGAGGGTCCAGCCAATCCTTATGAACACTGCCTCACTACCAAACTGAAGTTGGCGCCCTTCCCATCTGATCTGCCCCACATGCTAATGATCCCTATTTTTATTAACCTAGCTTAATTAGTACACACTAAATATTAAAATAACCATGACTCGTTAATTTTTCTACCTAACTTATACCCTTTAACACCTTGAATCATTGTTTAATCATATATAATCTAGCTATAGGGCTTATTTTATTGTGATTATGTGAAACTGAAGCTGCTTAATATCATTTGAATTTTGAGTGTAGATTCGGTTATGTTATAAAATATTTCCCAATTATATTAAGATATTTCAATTTCAATAGGGAGAAAATAATTACATTATTTAAGAATAATTGTCTCAAGAAAATGTGTTTATAATTTTTGAAAATTTTCTTTGATTCTAGATATTTGATTTTTGAAATTATTATATTCTTTGATTTTCTAGATATTTAATAGGGAAAAAATAATTAAATTTAAGTATATAGAGAGTTTTAGAGTTCGAAAACGGAAAAGGAAATTAATGAATGATAGCGAAATGGTGGTGGATTTTGACTATCGAATTTTATGTATCAAGTTAATCCGTAATTCCTAATCTACAACTCTATTTGTGATCAATTAATACAAACTAGTAAATAATTTAAATAAAAATGTCTTGAGTATCTAATATTTTCTGAAAATGAAATCATATATGAAACTAACTTTAAATCTTTAGATAAAATAGTTATAGGTCAAGGGCAAAAATGATGACCAATAATATGTTGACCCAATGTAAATTATTTAGCTACGTGTAAATGAGTCATGGGAACTTGATCATTTTCAAATTTGCTATCCATGTTGGAGCTTGGGGGCTTGAAATGGTAGCCAAGTTTTTTTGTTGTATTAAGAGGTAATTAAAAATTAATCATGTTATTACATATAAGTTTATAATATAAAAAGGAAAAAGATGCGTGGGAAGGGAGGAGAAACATGTGACATGTTTGGAGGGTAGGTTACCAAATCCCCTTTAATTAAATAGCAATTCCTCATTTGATTCTTAAAATTATATAAATCATTTAATGTATATATCAATTTTAATTATCATATGGCTCTTTTACTAAGAGCAATATGGATGTAAAAAAAAAAAATCATTATGCATGTATTTTATAATACTTTTCTCAAAATAAATGTCCAGTATTTCATTTTGGATGGTTCAAAATAGTGTCTACTTTTTAAATGAATAAAAATAGATTTTATTATAGTATGAAAAATAATTTATTTTGGATTTAAAAGAGCATTTATATGACTAATTTTAAATATTTTATTTTAAATTATGCATGTAGTTTCTAAAATTTTTATTTTGAATTTTAAATTACTAATTTTAAGTTTATGCAAAATATTTTATTTTGTAAAAATGAAAGCTTTTCAAATCACTAATTCTAAATTTTAAATATTTTATGTATAAATAATTAATTAAGTTTTTAAAATTTACAAAATTAACTAAAGTCAAACATTTCAAACAGCTGGAGGAAGTAAACTAACAAATGACAGACTGTGAAAGACTTTTACAAGAGAATGTCTGGAATTTGTTACTGAAGGGTGACAGTCTTTGACTTTTATAGGTAGAAAACAGTTGGTTAGTTAGTTAGGAGAGGATGGAGATGGGGTGGAAGTGGGTCCCAGTTATGGAGTTTTTTTGTCAATAAAAATAATGAAAAAGAAAAGGGAAAAAAAGGAGTTTAGGGTTAGGAAAGACTAGAAGTCATGTGCAAAGTGCAAACACAGTGTGGAATGGAATTCTTATTGCAACTCATTAATCATTGAGAATGGGGATCTTCTTGTCCACCCAAATAAATAATAATAATAATAATAATAATAATAATAATAATAATAGTTAATAAAAAGAGGAATAATATCAATAATTAATAGTAATGGTGATAACACATCGTTTATGAAAATTATAATAGTGTGTTTAAAGGAATAAACTCAATTGATAAATATTTCTTATTATACAAAAATTTGACATGTAAAAAATTACAAAAAAACTACTCGGAGGTACCCAATATTTGGGAAAACTATTTTTCAGTACCCCAACTTTTCAAATTTATTTTGAGGCACTCTTAATTTTTGGGTTAGTAATTATTTGGTGTTTTTCTGGCCATTAATTTTATTAAGTGACCGAAACACCCTTATTCTTCTTCTTCAAGGTTATTTCTCCAGGAATGGAAGAACAAGGGTATTTTGGCCACTTAATAAAATTGACGATCGGAAAAACATCTAATAATTACTAACCCTAAAATTAAGGATACCCCAAAATGAGTTTTGAAAAGTTGGGGTACCAGAAAAACGTTTCACCAAAAGTTAGGGTACCTCAGAGTAATTTTTTTTAAAAATTTTTGATGCTAAAAGAATAAGCTTAATTATTCTATGTAATTTGAGATGTATTTCTTTTCTCCAATAAGATTATGATATGATTAGAATTCATTTAAATATTCCTTATCTATTTGACTGTTTCTTTAAACAAAACTACTTACAAGCTCATATATATATACTTACATCTAAATTTCTATTTTATTTTTGGGAGGGTTAGAATATTGAGGCCCATGATTTCAAATTTTTGGGAGGATTATATATATGGGCAAATGATGATTTATTGAAAAAAAAGATATAAAAATATAAGGTTATAAGGTACTATATTTCCAACTTTTTTGTTAGAGTTATATGAATGAAAAATTTCTTTTTTTTCTGAAAAATTGTAGTTTCGAATATTTTTCGAAGTTTCCAAGATGCGTTCAGAATAAACAATTTGTCATGTACACAAGTTTTTATATGCAAATATAAAAAAAGTAGGTAGACAATAGATTACAACACCACATCCTCATATTCTTTATCTCTATTGGATAAAATTTATCCAAAAAAAATTGTTCTTTATTTATATTTGTAACAAATTTCTTGTGACATCATGTTGTTCACGAGAGACTTGTATGACAATAGATGATGTGTTGCCTATGGTTTATTTGAACATCGATCCCATGAAATCTGGGGGTGAAAAATAAAAAAGCATTGGCTGAAATTAAAAGTTAGCATTTGGTCAATTTTTTTGGCTTCTTCTTATCACTTACAACTACTTGCTATACTTCAACCGCAGTTTCATATATTTTTAGATTAAAATTACTACTTCACTCATGCATCACCATTACAAATACAATTTGGTTTAAACTACTAGTTCATATTAATTCAAAGCAGAATTTTGATTTTGAAATTAATTTCAAAATAGACAGTCTTACAATATGAAGTATGTTGAGTTGTCCCACATCGGCCTTTGACACCCATATTGTGGTGTTTATAATGGCTTGGATGCCTCAACCTCCTAAGCTAACTTTTGGGGTTAAATTGGGCTCAAGTCCATTATTTCACAAAGTAGGTTCCAACTTTTGAAGAAATTATTTATGTTTATTATTTCAGCCATATTTTAAAGGTGATATTAACATGAAATTAGAAAGCCAATTTGAAAATATGATATTGAAGGATACAGTGTTTCAACAATAAGCATAAGCAGGTTTCATTAATTGGATCATGTCCTCCCTCCGTTTTCTTTTATCTGTCATTCACGTTTTTCGAGGTCTATTTTTAATCAACAATTTCTCATGTAATATTTTTATAAAAATATACATTATCATACTCTTTCAATATTATTTTTTATTACGAATTTAATGATATTAATTTTATTTAATAAATCATTATACAATTTAAGATATTAGTGGTCAAAGTTTTTGACACAGTCCTCTGTGACACTTAAATAAAAATGGAGATATATAATTAGCTTAATTATAAAAACGTGTAATTATATTAAATAAGACACATAGTTATAGTTAAAAGTGGTCCAATACATGGCTCTAGATTATATAGAAATGCAAATTAAATTTACTTACGTAATACTCTCAACTTCCTCTCTGTTTGTGTGTCAGTGTCATCATTATATCATATTGATTAATTTTTTTTTTTGGAGATCATATCATATTAGTTTGTGTATCTAATTATGTCAATGGTGAAATGTAATTTTACATAATACAACATTATTGTAACTTGTTTTAATGAATGTAATATAGGAATTAGCTCTGATGGAAATTAGAGTTCATGGGGAAGACTCCCTAATTATAATTGAATCTTCAAACTTTGCTCAAATATATTTTAATTTCTCAGGGTTTGTTGTTGTTTAATAAATAAAATACAAGAAATGTAAAATCCTAATTTATAGTATATCATTACTTTCATGAACTAAAAAATATTCCTTTTGGTTTGAATAAGGGAAAAAGAAGAAAAATACTTATCTTAAACAAGGCTACATAATTAATAGAGAATGTTAACTTAAATAGGCTAATCTCAGTGGAAGATTGTTTCCTGGTCAAAAAATTTCAACCCGTTTTCTTATTAGTCCTATTTGACAAATAATTGTTAACTGTTAATTAATTATATTGACTATTTACTATTAACTGTTTAGATTGATGTTTTATATTGTAATTTTTAACATTAAACCTTTGATAATTCAATTCTATCCCCACAAAATATTCTATGTAATATTTTAAAGAGTACATAATTTATTTTGTTTTAATTTTAAAAAAGGGGGGGAATAAATTAATTAAAGGAGAACTCGGAGAATGCAAATCTAGCCAGTATGATAATGCATGATATAAAACTTTGAACGGTGGGTGGTGGTTGGTAGCTACAAGTACCAAGCTAGCTGGTTTTTAGTTGACGCTCAGTGACTGTACCTACCTTTGTCTTTTACTCCTTTTCCTTATCTATTTTTATATTTCTAGATCCTATTCTCATTTTACTAATTAAATAATCATTATTTCTCCATTTTGTTTCAATCTTATAGTATTCTTCAAAATAGTGGTGCAAATGCTTTTATCATCAAATGATAAGTTATGTGAGTTAATTACCATCATATATCATTCTTGCCAAAAGTTAAAAAATTGCCATATTATAATATTGTATTAAACCATAATAAAAGTACTCCCTCCATTTCAAATTAATTGTCCCTAGGCATCGCTAAATTCTCAACATACCATATTTTAATATATAAAAGTACTATTATTAAATTCATAAAAAAATTATTATTGTGACAATATAATGTTATAATTTTTTTTATAACATATGTTATAAGAAATTTTTTTAGTCAAAAAGAACATTGTGGACAATTAATATGAAACAAGGAGAGTACGTATATGATTTTGTTACATGATAATAATGATTTACCATGTGAATCCCATTTTGGCAATACTTAGCTTTTTAAATATAAAAATAACCCATGAGTTAATACTTAATTTTGGGTATATAAACCTAGGTAGATTTACACATTATTTCTTGGACAAATAAAAATAGAGGAATTTGGACAAAAAAAATTGAATTAATATACATATGTACTGGACTGCCTATCTAAGGCTCTGTTTTTTTTATACGGTAGGTTGCAATGCGGTGCCATACTGCACCGTATTCTTTAACTTTTACCACATTTCACCGCACCACACCACACCACAATCGTTATCAATATATCTCCTCACTTTTCTCTCTCCTTGCTTTTCTCCTCTACATTTCACATTCTCTCTTCTCACTTATCCCACTTAGCTACCACAACTCACCACATTTCACCACACCTTTCTTAAATTCGACCGCACCACACGGAGCCTAAGTAGACTTAGAATTACCTAATAGTTTACCTAAATAATCTTATTGATTAAAGTAATTAATTTTGTGAAGGTGACATTTATCTGCGGTGAATATATAAACTCTTTTTCTATATGAAGAAGGTTAGTTGAAATTTGATGATGTTGTATAAAGACAAAAGGAAATTAATTACAATATTTATGAGCATAGGTTTCTAGAAGTCGATGTCGCATGAACCCACGTTACTCTTACCTAATTTGTTTGGTTTTTTGTAGGTTCATCTTATAAAATAAAATATTAGGGGGGACAAAACTAACAATCAGTGGCACTTTAATGCGTAGATTACCAATTAATTACTATACAAATCCTCAAAGTCTGTGTGTCTGATGTAACCCTCCCTTTTAACGTAATCTTTTTTTTACATTATTGTATACTTTATTGCTTACCTACTAATGTAAATTAAAAATTCTCTATTATAGTATCCACACAGGGAAAGTTAAAAGTTCCAAATTTTTTCTTAGTTTGCTAGTGTTAAAGCTAGCTAAGTATATTTAGTGTTAAAGTCCTAGTCTCTTGCACTTAGGCTCTATTTTTTAGAGTGATATGATCAAATTAAGTTTGGTAAGGGTAAGGAAATGAAAAAAAAAGGTAAGGATAAAATTTGTGGTAGGTAAGTTGATGGTAGGGTAAAGATAGTTTATTATTAATATTTTGACTTTGGTTTGAGTGTTTTTTAGGGAACTGTGTAAGGTAAGGTAAGGTGATATTAGACAATGATAAACCTGACTTATAATCACTCTAAAGAACAAGGCCTTAATCCTTTTTTTAGGAAAAAAAATTGCAGTTGAATGTTACCTGGAATATATTCAAAAATAAGAACGATTTATATATAAAATAGGAAAATTGGATTTTAATAATCCCAATTTTTCAATTGGACGATAATAATTTCTATTTTACTCTTGCACAAAATGTATTTCTTGGTACCAAATCTACCCCAATATTTTCACTTTGGGGTTTTTAAAATTTTAGATTTATCTAATTGTTTTCATTCCTACCACCACAAAAGTTATGAAGTGTAGTTATTAAAAGAATTTTTAGATTCTTTTTGAAAACCCGAATAATTACTATGATTTTTTTAAAAAAATAAAAGGAGAAAATCATAAAATTAGAAAAAAATTGAAATTTTTTCCTATAAAATGTCACATTTTAATTCAAAAATTTTGGCCTACTATTTTAGATTGTATATTTAAACATTGGGCAATATCAAATTACTATTAATTCAGAAAGAAAAAAAAACAACCAGTTATCATGAATTTTCTTAGGTGTAATTTATTTCATATCATAATAATAATAAAATATGTGGATACGTACGGGAAGGAATATAATCCCAGCTTAATTAAAGGGAGTTGTTTATTAGGCCCAGGGTCGGTCCAGGGTTCTACAAAGCACTTTCCCAACCAATTGGTAACAAACGAGCAGCTATAATGGCACGTGAAGAGGGTTGTTAGCCACAATGTAGAGTTGTTACACAAATTAATTCATCTTTTTTTAAAATTATACTAAATTATTAATTCTTTTTATGTTACCGGCATCCGTTTATGATTGTAATTTGGGAATAATTAATGATTAATGCTTAGTCAAATGGTGACAAATACTTTGAGACCGAGGTAATTGATTGTAGAGAGAAGTTATAATGACACGTGAAGGGTTATTAGTCATAATGTAGAGTTGTCTGCAGGAATCATTCTATCTATGAATTGAAATTTATGAGGGAACATTGTCTTTTTTTTTCGATTATTTAAAGCCCAGAAGGGCTAAAGGTTGCGCAACAAAAGTTGCATACAAACAACAAGACAACAAAATAACAAGGTTCACCAAAACCAAAACAAAAACAGTAAAGCGGCAGTAAACCAAACAACTATTAAGAATTATCCATCAAATTGTCCTCCTATCTTCTTGCCACTTCTCTAAGAACAACCTCGTCGCAGTCTCTTGATCTTCGCGAATAATGCCAATGTTACAACCAAACTTTGCCGTCCTACGAGCTTCATCAACCATTCTCTCAAACGAACTTTCCCCGGACTTCCCTGATCCATCTATTTGACTGTGATTTTTTGCTTGTTTTTTCTTCCTGGCGGCTCTACAAGTTGCTTTTCTAACCAGTTATCATTTGGATTTCATCAAAGTTCGCTGTTTCCTTCTATATCTGGTTCTCGCCTTAGCAATCACTGGAGAGGAGCCTCAAACTGTACTCAAACGTGTTTTTAGGTTGAAACTTTGATGGGTGTTGTCGTAATTATGTATACAATATATTGTTTGTTCTTCAATGGACTTAATATATAATTTTTTTTAACATAATTAGGTTTTTATTGAAGTGGATGCTACATGTGTGAGTTGAACTTGATATATTCCTTTTTGAGCTAGCTATTGGTGTCCATCCTCCATATATGTGGCTATAGTCTATAGATCTAAGAAAGATAGCTCCCCAAATGATTAATATTCTTTTTGTTTAATTTATGAATTGTAGCAAGTGTGTTTTCAAGATTAATGTACCCACCCCTATAAAACAAAATTAATGTATCCACCTAGTTGTTTAGCAACTTGATTAGTAATGAAGGAAGCTTCATATTAGTGTTTGAATTTTAAATTTGGTAATAATAACATTTCCTCCTAAAAAATAAAAATATTGTCTTGTAACATAATGCTTTTGATTGGAAAAAAAGATTATGATTTCAAGAGTTGGGTGTATTGTGCGCCCAACTCTCTTTTACTTTCCTTTTTTTTCTTTTTTTAAATGAGCCTTTTTTCTATTTTACTCCAAATTCATTTTAAACTTTTGGTTCAATTCATTTAAATTATTTATTTACTTATTTATTTATTTGTTAAATGTTTTTGAAGTTTCATTACATTTTTTTGTTTTCTTTGTACTTATTTATTTTCTTAAATGCTCGTGAACTTAATTTAGAATGTTTATATACCTAAATTTGAATATTCATAAACCTAAAATACAATGCTCGTAAAACTAAAGTTGTTCAAGTTTATGAATATTCTAATTTATGGTTATAAGCATTCTAATTATAGTTTATAAGCATTCATGTTTAGTTTTATGAGCACTCATAAACATTCTAATTTATGATTATGAGCATTCATGTTTAGTTTTATGAGCATTCTATTTTAGGTTTATGAACATTCAAATTTATTTTAATTTTGACTGTTTATTTATTAAACCAATAAATGAATACTCATAAACTTAAACCACCATGCTCATAAATCTAAACTACAATGTTTATAAACCATTATATGAAATGCTCATAAATTAGTAGATGAATGTTCATGACTTCTAACACAAATGCTCATAACCAAATGTTTGTACTACAATGCTCATTAACCAATATATGAATGATTATAAACCTAAACTACCAATGCTCATATATTAGTATATGAATGCTCATAAACTTAAATTACTATGCTCATAAATCTAAATTATAATTCTCATACTGTCATACATTAATATATGAGTGCTCATAAACCTAAACTACCATGCTCATAAATCTAAAGTACAATGCTCATAAAGAAGTGTATGAATGTTAATAAAATTAAACTTGAATGCTCATAAAACTAAATATGAATGCTCATAATTAAGTCTAATTATAATAGCTAAATCAGCTTAAAAAAATAATTATTGATAGATATAAAAATAATAACTACAAATTCAATAATTTAAAAGTAGTAAAGAAATTCCATCCATTATATTATGAAATAAATATTGATGTGAATTTTTGTTTTGAAATAAAGAAAAATCAGTTGATTGGAGGTGTTGGGCGCACAAAACCTACATGCTCCCGGAAGCACCATCCAACCACTGGCTTTTGATTGTTTATTATTCTCGATCTTTAGAATTCTAGTCCCACTCAGTTTTGTACATTCTTTTTGAAAGACTTTTTTTGAAAGTTATTGAGAAAATTAATTATCTATCTTTAATAAAATTGATATTTACAGTTAATCAATGAATGCTAGGAAAAATAAGAAAAGTAGTTATTAATATGTCATTAAAATTTCAAAATAAAAAACAATATGAAATGAGAAAAGTTAATTAAAAAATCAGATAAAAAGGTACCAATTAAAGAAGTAGTCATATATCTTATATCTATTAATAATCAAATTAAAAGAGCGTTTGATTGACCAAAAACCATGGGGAATTGGTCAATTTCCCAAATTGACCAATTTCCCCTTTATTTGGTTATATGTTGACATTGGGAAAAGTTTTTATAAGGGGCCACAATTTCTCACATTCACTTATGAGGTTGTAGGGGAAATAATGAGTCCCACATCAAAACTTTCCTATATATTATGGAAAGTGAAACATGGGAAAGTTTTTCAACTTGGAAAAGTTGATCAACTTGGAAAAGTTGATCAACTTTCTTGGGAAAATTTCTCAACCAAACGCTCCATTAAAGAAAACTTATCTTAGGAGAGGATAGGAAAATTTTTGCCTAAAAAAAACTTCCCATCCCTGAGGTTTTTACCAAACGCCCTCTAAAAGTAAACTTTTTTCTTTGGATGTAGAACGAAGATACACTATGCTATGATAACTAGTTCACAATGAATTAGGTTTCTCATATTCATCTGATTTCATTTATGATCTTTCTTG
Organism: Portulaca oleracea; assembly: GCA_029582165.1. NCBI lineage: Eukaryota > Viridiplantae > Streptophyta > Magnoliopsida > Caryophyllales > Portulacaceae > Portulaca > Portulaca oleracea. Next base: position 37,319,536 of record CM055871.1, read on the forward strand.
CAAGAGATGGTAAACTTTATCCAATTTAAGCCATTTTAGCCAATACTCCCTCCATTAATCTAAAATAATTGTCACTTAGTTGACTGTCATGATCTTCAAAATTACGCTTTGATTGATAATTTCTAATCTAATACAATGGTTTATTAACAATTATAATATTATAATTTTTGGATAATATTTCTTATTACGAATCTAATGTTAGTAATTACCAAATCACTGTGCATATAAAAAAAAGGAACAGATCAGGTAGGAATATAGTTAGGTAGGAAGGTGATAAGAGTAAATCTCAGTCATTGATTATGCATGTGACAGTGTGTTGTCATGGATATTAAAGGGTGCAGTCATGCATTTCATAGCCGCACTTCCTAATATCTATGACTACACTCCTTGAAATATATGACCACACTCCCTAATATCCATGACTACACATTGTCAGATGTAAAATCAATGCCTGGGATTTACTCTTCTCACCTTCCTACTGGATCTATTCCCTAAAAAAAGTGAAAATAAAGTGTAGGGTTTTTTATTTTTATCTTTAAACTCTTACATGGGTGGTTGGCATATTGGCCAGCAATCAGATTCCAAATAAAGGACAAGATCACACTCATTTATGCACATTTAAATCCATTTGTATCACATTATTGGGTTGGGCCAAGAAGACACTGAACCTTAGCTATTTTCATGAATGGATAATTGAGCTATAAACTGCATATATGTATGATTAACAATAATTAAATCTGCTAATCATGTTTTTATCTCAGTCAAACATGACAAAAGAGAGACAATAAGACTGACAATTACTGTTTGATTGCATGAAAGGGTTTCATCCAATAATGAAAGATGATAATCATTAATGATTAATTTATTTTAAGATGTTTAAATGTTGGGGGTCCATACCTAAACATGCCCTGTACATCAATGCCAACATTTAGGTTAGAGATTAGACCTCTCACATGTTTTCCAGCTCTCCCTGCTGTTGTAGATCAATAACTTCATGAGTTATTGTTGGGATTGTTTTTTTTTTCTATTTTTCAAGTTAATAATGTCCTTTTTCTTTGGGAAAGAGTTTAAACTTTTAAAAGTTGATAAATTATTACTCCTGCCTAGCTTCCCTCCATTCCATATTAATTATCACATTATTTATGCGTTTGTCAAATTTTAGAAATTTGGATTATTAATTTATTAATATATATAATGTTCTACTATGTGAAAAGACTATCATTAGATTAATAATAAAAGATAATATCATAAAAGTATAATGCTGTAATTGTTTAATAAAACATGCTATAAGAAATTTTTAGTCGAAGAAGTACAATGAAGATTATATAATATTTATAAAATGACAATCAATCTGAAATAGATGAAATTAATAAAAAGTGTTTACAAAAGAGCACAACCAATCATATTTAATGAAATAAGGTTGCCATTATTTAGATTTCTCTGTCCCCAAAAAAATGGGGTTACATAGAGTTACTACTATTGTTGAATTTTTGTTATGGTTGTAGTACTAGTTTGAAGTTTTACATGATATATAAGCTCTAAATTTTGTAGAACTTTAATAATAATAATAAATTATGAGATTGTAATGTCAGTATGTATGGAAAGTTTAACCCACAAACTTAGTGTAAGACATATGTTGTATTTTTAGGCTCCGTTCATTTATATGGTGCGGTGTGATGAAATTTAAAAAATTGTGGTAAAGTGTGGTGGGTTGTGGTAGGTCGGATAGGTGAGGAAAAAAAAAGTAAAAAGTAGAGGAGAAAAGTGAGGAGAGAGAAAAGTAAGAAAATATATTGGTAATGATTGTGGTAAAATGTGGTGGGATGTGGTAGAATATTAAGAGCAATAGCAGCAACAAGGCATGAGAGTGTGTGGGGGTGACGTGTCAGTCTATAATTGGGTAGAGCAATGTGTGAGAAATTTTTCACAACCCTTCTCCCACATTAAGCGTGGAATTGGGCCTGTGGGGACTGGGGAGCGAGGGGCAAGGAAAGAGAGAGATAAGAAGAGGAGGGAGAAGAAGAGAGACAAAGAGGAGAGAGAAAGAGAGTAAAAAAGAGGAGAGATAAATTCACATTCACTATTCTTCCACTCTCATATGGAATTCTTCAACTATTCTCACACTTTATTGCTAATGCTCTAAGTAGTGCGGTGTGGTTTGATACTGCATCGCAAGTTACCGCATAAAAGAATGAGGCCAAGTAAAATAAATTATTTATTTATACTTAAAACAACAAATAATAACTTATTTTTACCATTGTAGATGGCTAGCTCCTCTAAAGCATAGTCATCCCATTGTCCAGTTATTTCTTTCTTTTTCTTTTCCTACTCTCCACTTCCTCCTCCCCTAACCTCCACTTTTTTTCTTTCCTAAATTCCACCATTTAACTTAGCTTAAAATAGACAGGGCAAAATTTAACTCGATATGAAAATTTATTTCAACCCAAATTAAATGACCAAACGGCAAAACTAATTAACCCGAAATAAGCATAAACCCTAACAGATCCAACCCAATCCAACATGACCCGAATTTATTTTTCATCAAAATTGTTTGTTTTCTAAAATTAATCTTATCTTACTAAAAAAATAAAGTGAATTGAAACCAACCTAATCTGAAAATGATCCAACCCGTGCTTGAACTAACCCAATCAAAATGTATCCAATTCAAATTCGAACCGCCCCAAATAACCCAATAGTTGGGAGACATTTGTAATATAGGCAATATTATCAAATCCCATTTTGTTAAAGGTGCCATTGAAGATGGGCCCAATCCCTAACCTTGTCACAACCCTGGTCCATGGAGACCCAACCATGGAGATAAATGGGATCACTCAATGAATATTTTCCTCATCATTCAGCCCAATTAAAAAAATTTCAAGCCCTGTATATATATACACTTTAATTTTTTCTCCCTTTGATTATAATGTAACTTTATATTTGTTTAATTATCATTATGTACAATATAAATTTTGGAAGTTAAAGTTTTGTGTTATAGGAGCAAGAAAATAAGGATCCCCCCCTATGGGACAAAATTGGGCTAATTCTACTCCCTCTCTCTTACCCATGGACCTAAACCCTCCATCACCCCCTATGTCTTTTCATTGAAGTCCAGGGCTCAGCTTGCCTTTCCAAGAATGGAAAAGAAAATCAAGGCTGTGTAGGTTAGTAGCATTTTAGCTTTTTGACTAAATCCGTATTTTAATTGGACAAATATCATTATTTGGAATGCTAAATTTTCAATAACATTTAGCGTTCCAAGTAAAGTTTCCTAAAGTGTTAATAAAGTAAAATTCAGTGTTTGTAGTAACGCTTCATATTTTTTGGTAAATAATACCCTTTAAATATTTAATCTTTGGAATTATCCATATTCTTTTATATCAATATACATTAATCAGCTAACTCGGTCGCTATATTTAGCGAACACAATGTTCATTTGAACAACTATCCGACCACTATAGCTACTTAAAATATTATCCACTAAATAAACCTGTATCTAAACTGCTAGTATGTTGAATAAAGTTATAATCCAAATGGGTCCAATCCAAACCCAACTTGGATAATCCAATTACCTGGGTCTACGTAAAATGCTTGACATTTGTGTAGTTGGTCAGAATCCTGGTTCACGAAGACCCAACTGAGATAAATGGGTTCACTCGATGAAAGTTTTCCTTATCCAGCCCAATTGAAAAAGTTTCGAGCATTATATTATATCATATTATCTTAAATATATTTTTACTTTCATTTTTCCCCCTCAATGATAATGTAACTTTATAATTTTGTAATTATCATATACAAAAGTACAAATTTTGGAAATTAAATTTGTGTTAATATAGAAGCAAGAAAATAAGGATTAGTGTCAGGGGTATCGATTATGTCCATGCTCTAGATAGTTGAAAAAGTTTATTTTCTACTTAGATTATAGTGGACTAAAGTAAAATGGCTTATCGAACCTCATCTGTTTCTTTTACATGAAGCAGTAGCTAAATAGCGAACTATTTTTAAATTTTGGATCAATTTGTAAAATTTAGGGATAAGACTGTTGCATATGATCTCTCTATGACTATATACCTCGCCTTGGACTAGATTTCAGAATATTAGCTTTAGTTTTAGTCTGTTAGATGGTACTGATCAAAATAAAGGGGGGAAATGCAACTTATCCATGAGCCTAAACCCTGCATCACCACCCTCTAGTCGATCGTCTTAGCCATGCTCTATACCATGTGTACGTTGGGATCCATCCTTTGATGATGGATTTTTCAGGATCTCTCATTAGCATAGCGGGTAGAAAGAAGCTTATGCTCATCAACAATGGACTCCTTGGGATGATGATCCGCTCGAAGAGGTAATGCAACCATGCTTAGACTTGACAAAACGGACCCGACATCCGATACTCGAACTGAGTGGACTTGAGATTTGAAAAACCGAACCCGAACCAACACATGGTTGACCCAATCTCCACCGAACTCGAAGAAAAACGACCCGAATCGCAATGTGAAAAGTGACCAACTAAGATCCACACCTAAATGACTCCAGCGAATCAGAACCCCAATCCAAAAGAACTTTATCCAAACCAACCGGAATAAAGCTCACTTGCATCATCCCAAATACGAACCTTACCTGAACCGAACTCGATTCGAACCGGAAATGGATGACCTAGTGCCAACCTAAACCAATTCACCTGTTTGCTAGGTCTAATCGTGCTGAAGAACCTGCAGAAGGTGCAAATTTCATTACCATGTAATTTCTTGTTGATCGGCTTTGGTTTCCTTCTTCTTTTCTTAAGGATGACTAAAAGTTCTAGTATGTTTATCCCAAATCTTGCTAAGGGGCTATGGGGTCCTCAGTACTAATAAAGGTGAATGAGTATGTCATATCTTCTTTCGAGGCACTCAAGAACAACTCGGTCATTTTCGACGAAGTTGGTTTTTCCTGGGAGTATCATGAGTCGACGGGTATGCCAAGGAAGGCCAAAGAAGGCAAGGAAGCATCAAGGAGAAATAAGTTGAAAAGAAGAAAGTGGACAAAATTGGGCAAAGAAAAGACACGCCTTAACTCTTTTCATCCTAACTCCTCCAATAGATCTTCGATGGCCTTTGAGATTCAGGGAGCTTAAAGTTCACACCGAAGGCTTTTTATCGGTATATTATGGGCTCAAATTGAAGTTCAAATGAAGAAGTTATGCAGGTTTCAAGTTCAACAGAGAAGCTGCCTAGAAGGCAGTCACGGTCGTAACCATAAGGGTCATGCCTCGGGTGTTAGTTAATCAATCATTTCCTTGTCTAATTATTGTGGACTCGTAGTGGTATTTTGAGATCGGGATCATCTCTTTTAGGTGTTCGAAACATTTTTCGTTGTTTTGATCTTCAATCGCTTCCGGACAATCAATGATTGTTCCGTCCATCAACACAAGCAAATCGAGCCCCCTTCCGTCCGACGACACGCTCCAGTTGGTATTAAAGCTTCAGTTTACCTCTTTGCTTGAGCTCTTTTCATTATTTTTGGGGTTTATGATCATTTTTGGGTGTTTTGGGTGTTCATAGTTTTTTTGATAGTATTGGCGACCCTTACTCCCTATGTTTGAAATTTTGATGATGGATTAAGTTTTGGATGGTCAAGTTTTGGAGTTGGTGATTGTTTGATTGTGTGATTGAGTTGTTGGTTGGATTTTGGTGCGAGTTTTATTCCCTCTTTATGGATTCTCCCTATTGTTTGTCTTGTGCAAAAATTACAAAAAAAAAAAAAAACCCAAGTCAAACACATAACCTACTACAAAGAACCTAACTACACAAAAACAAATTCCCAAGCACAATCCGTCCCTGCCCTTTCTTCTTGATATGGATAACATTATTTATCCTAATCAAGAGGAATCAAGTCAGTTCCAAAGAATAAACATAAGGTCTCCGTTTGAAGAACCTTGCAATCGGGGCTTGGAAAGCTGAGTCTCACAGATTGAGAATGTTCTTGGTGCCCTCACCAGTCAACTCGAACAGCACCTCCGGGTTCTATCTCGACCTGTGAGAAGAGAGAGACCCTCCCCTAGCCCTATCCGTCCTCCTCCTAAATTTTAGTCGAGTGATGATGATAGGGTAGTTCTATAAGAGAGGTACATGTGAACAACCACTGAGAGATGATCTACATAATGTCAAGGTTGAGATCACGGAGTTAATGGATCCCTTGATCCTGATTAGTATTTGGAATGGGCAAAATTTGTGGAACGGATCTTCGAAGCTAAGGGGTACGACGATGAAAAAGTATCTACGATGGCTAGCTTGAGGCTTAATAAAGTAGCATCTTTGTGGTTCAAGAGTGTTAAGGCACAAAGAACCAATATTCCCTCAAGTTTTGGTGAAGGCAAGTGCACCACGCACCTCCTCCAAATACTACCGAACCACCACAAAAATTTCACGAAAATTGGAGCAAGACAAACCAAGACTTCACCTACTCCGGGCTGCCCGGAGTGACCACTCCGGTTCGTGGTGGAAGGAGAATTTGCCCTAGTTGTGCGGTTTTTGCTGGCTTTGTAAGGGGAAGGAAAATTGTATTTTTTTTGGGTTTTATGACTCGAAAAGGGAAGTTTCTAGGATCAATCTTCATCTCCTAAAATTCCATACTTCATCTATCTCTGGTCAATATCAAATCAAGAAAAACAAAAGGCGAAGATCGAAGAGAAAATTCGCTTCTACCGGGAACGAAAGACTTGGTGGAATTCTCTTTGAAGATTGCTCCATTCTTTTCATATCCTTTTTCGTTTTGAGGTTTGAATACCATGTTTAGATATTTCATCATGTTTCCAATAATTATGTGTGAGTAGATTTTTTTTTTCTAGGGATTTGCAAACCGAAACAATGTTATTTGATTAGAAATTTCATAGTTTATGCTGGAATTCTTATTTTGAATCAATAGAAAGTTGTGTTTTTCATGTTCATGGATATTATTAAAGCTTGGATATTTGTGATTTGAGATTAGCCTAAGAATTACTGAAAGGTGAATTAGAATAATCCGACTACCAATTTTTCTACCTACTTTTGCGAAATTTGAGAAAAGACTAGCAAATTAATGAATCACTTTGATAATTGGAGATCTTCAACTTTGATTAACTTGAAGAACATACGAAAGTTGTTAATTAGGTTAATTGAAGTAATTCTATTAAGCATCGAAAGAGCGGTGGAATTCTAATAATTATCGATTCTTGATTCAATCGAAAGAATAATTGCACAAACTAGGTTTTAATAATCAAATTCATTGCTAGGAAAATATATCCCTAGAAATTTCTCCCCATTAATTAAACCCTAGATTTATTTCCTTGTTTTTATTAGTCTTAATTAGTTACTAGAAACAAACAAAATCCAAAACTTGATTAACTTAGCAATCAAGTAGAGGGCTAGTTCATTGCGTTGTTAGATTAAGTCCCAGTTGGATCGACCTTGACGTGCTACATCGTACCCATGCGCTTGCAGCTCTGTCATTTATCTCCCTTTATTGTCGGAGGAGTACGACACTTTTTCTTTCGTGGAACTCAAGGGAAACTCGGTCATTTTTCTACTACGGCGGGTCATCGCGGGAGCATCATGAGCCTACAACTATGCCAAGGAAGGACAAAAAAGAAGGCACGGAAGCATCAAGGGAAGATAAGTCGAATATAAGAAAGTTGACAAGATTGGGCCTAGAAAAAGACACTCCTTCAATAAATATTCGATGGACTTAAGATTTGGGTATCTTAAAGTTCATACCTAGTGCTTTCTGTCGATATATTATGGGTTGTAGTAGATTAAGAAGTTATGCAAGTTTGAAGTTCAGCAGAAAAGCTGCCCAGAAGGAAGTCACGGTTGTGAGTATAAGGGTCAGGACCGTGACCTCCCCTCTTACCGAAATTGTGCCAAATGCCAAGGTCATGTCAGTGACCCCATTTTGGATAGGCTAGCCCCTTGTACAAGAAACAAGTCACGTTTGTGGCCTCCATGGTCATGACTGTGACCTGTGTAAATTCGGGATAATTTTCATTAATTACCCCTTTTCCCATGGACCCTATGTGTACCCTAAAGGTATCTTTTGTAAGATAATTTGTTTAGAGATAATTTGTAGTTAATCTGATTTTGAGTCTTCGAGTTCAACAATCTATTATAACCCAACTTTAAAATTTAGCACAACTCTGACATCATCATGGCAAAGAATGGCGTGGAAATGTTTAGTATTTGGACCATATCCAAGCAATTATTCCAACTAGTCACTGGGCACCAAACCTCCCCCAATCTCAACAACAAAGTAGCCCTACAAAAACAAAATAGCTAAAAAGCACTCCAAATTGTACCAAGAAATGATTAATTGCTTTCCCTAAAACAAAAACCCATAATTGCAAAACTTGGATAAAGGTTCCTTCTTTGGAGGGATTTGGAATTCAATGACTCCTACTTTCCTAATCTCTATCTATCTATCTATCTATCTATCTATCTATTTATATAAAATATAAGTAGCTTAGGAAAAACCCATAAATATACTTATGTCCCTTTAATATATTGTGGTCATGAGCCTAAATAAAAAATATATAAAAATACGATGTCTCAACCAACAACAAATAAACAAATTAAATATAATTTTCTACAAATATCTCCAAATATACTCAAAGTACGTACGTATTTTGATAATCAAGGATCAATTTAGGCAATTTATTCACATAATATTCACAATCACAACAAAATTTAACAGTTAATACTCTTAACTTTGATGAATGAATTTATCATTCAAATTTTTTCCATGACTATCTAACTATCGTTAATTATAATTAACTTTTCTTGACAAACGCAAAGATTATTATCAATTTTAACAATAAATATTCAATCCAACATGGCAATGGTGCTCTAACACTCTGGCTAATAGGTTAAGTCGAGTCGTATTCATATTCGTGTTGTTGGGTTTTATGGTCCAAAATCTAGTTTGATCCCGCAATTATTTGTTTCCTAATTGTATTAGGATATTATTTAGGTTTCCTATTTGTATTAGATTCTAAATCTAATTAGAGTGGGAGTCAAGTTAGGTTTATAGGAAGTTTTTCTATAAATATAGGTTGTTATCAACCTATACACTTACGGCATACGACAAACACACATACAGTGATACAGAGCATTTTTCACCTCTACCCATCCCTAGGTTGTGAGAGTCTTTTAGAGAGTAATTTGTCTTCAGTATATTCCCGCTGCGCTATTAACCCCTTGTGATCGTGTCGTCGATCCCCTTGCGTTATATAGCCCATTGGGATCTCTCTTGTAATCTCTCCCCTTATACTAGTGGATTATTGCTCTGTTGCCGTCCGTGGTTTTTTCCCGATTTGGGTTTCCACGTAAATCGTGTGTCTTTATACTCTCTATTTTAATTACTAATCTTGTTATATTTCTTTTCAATTTATACATCCCGATAATTACATCTTCCGCTGCAAATACTAGGCTATCTTTTACCTCGATCCTAACGACCAGTATCAGAGCCTCACAAGGGTATCTGAGCCAGGTCTAACACGTGTCAAATTTAAACGAATTCTATATCTTATGACCTGAACCTAATCCATTTATTAAATGGGTTGAAAGTTGAAACCATTTAAATTTTAAATGGGTTGACCTTATTTTGATATGTTTACCCATTTAAGTAAACAATGTGTTAGAATCAAATTATCTATTTACCAATGGACCTATTTATGTGAAACAAATCATTACAAGATCAAAATAGTAGCATATTATTACATTGAGTTCTATATAGGGAGTCCTATAACCCTTAACCAAAGATAAATTTAAGTTAAAGTTACAGTCTTGCATATATATTTTAAAGAGTATTAACAACAATTTCATCTAAGTTTATTGGAAAATAGTTTAATCGAGTAATAATTATCGTGTAAATAAATTGATGTATCTAACCTTCCTAATTAAATGGGTTAAGTAGGAAATTTTTCGTCAAAAATCACGACCAAAACCTAACCCATTTAATTAAAAGAATTTATTGTGTCAACCCATTTAATTAAAGTGGTTGAAAATCACTACTAAAACCCGCTTAATATCGTGTTTGGTTCTGATAGGTAATCGTGTCGAGTGAGCTTTTCCCAACCCTATAACACTGGTTAAAAAATAATAATCTGCGTCCACCTTCTGAGTTTTTTTTCTGATAGAACCTTCTAAAGTACTTTCAATAGCCTGTAATTAAGGAAATTTGTATGATAATATTTTTCCAGAATAAAGTAACGATCAAATGTATACCTTGGTGGAGTAATTTTGTAAATAAAGATTAATTTGTTTGATTTTATTATTTTCCCATATACTAAAATATAAATTATTGTACACGGGTTTATGTGTGTAATTATTTTCTTTCCATCAGAAAAATATGTGGATTATTGTATTCCCTCTTTTTCTGAAAAGGGGAAGAGTGAGTGTTAATTAGGGAAAACACTGTCGGTAGGTCAAGCTTTAAAGTAACTTATCCCTAATACAACTTATAATGATAGAGGATTGGCCACCAAAGTAGCTAATATGGGTTAGTCATAGTGGGATCTTAGTCACTAATGATCGCCCTTAATTACTTTGTGGATTAATTATTACTTATATATAGGGCTGCCAAATTATGTTCTTAGCCCGCCACCCTACTATTTTTCTTTTTTTTTTCTTTTGTTTGGTTTTTATAAGGCCAAGTTTAGAGCAAATACAACTATATTTTTATATTTTGAAATGAAATTGATGTCCATTCTTTCATATCATCTGTTATTCTTTTTTTTGGAACTTTATTTCATTTTTTATAACAATAACAATTCATTTCCTACTTTTTCAATTCAAAAGAACTCTTTTTCTAAAAAAAATACTATATTACAGCCATATATAAAAATATCGTTTATTATAAAAGAAGATAAAAAGATAAAATATATTCATTCGTTTAAAAATGCAAAAAGCATTCCTCATACTCATAACTTGAAATATGATGTCTTGTTGCACCAGAATGACATTCTCTGCACAAGACGTTCCAAGTCAAAAATAACCTTTTTGCACCAAAATGACATTCTTAGGTCATCCATGCTGCACACACTCCAAAAACAACCTTGCTGCACACACTCTTAGGTCATCCATGCTGGACATTATCTATTTCATAGGTATATTAGTTGAATTTAGCAACTCACGGGGAGGGAAATTACCTAAACCCAAGCCTAGACTTAATTTATAATCTTATTTATTTTTACACAAAAAAGATTTGCAAGTCATGTTATCCATAACCTTCAACATGGGAGATTATTAAGGTCCTGTTCGGCAAAATTAGCGGTTTAGATAGCGGATAGCGGTTTAGGTAGCGGATAGCGGTTTAAGTAGCAGATAGCGGATGAATGGTCAAACGAGAATTGTGTTCGGTAAATTTAGCGTTTGAATTAGCAGATTAATGTGAATTGACATAAAAGGATATCAATAATTTCCAAAGATAAAATTTTCAAAGGGTATTTTTTGACTAAAAATTATGAAACGCTACTCCAAACGCTAAACGTTAACTTTATTAATGTTTCGCAAAACGCTCCTGAAAACGCTAAACGCTTCTTAAAACGCTAGTTTACCGAACGCTAATATTTATGCAATTAGAGTTTTAACTTGGTCAAGACGCTAAACGCTATCCTAAACGCTACTGCCGAACACATCCTAAAATGCCAAATAAGCTGCAAAGACAAAGGAACAAATATTGAATGCAACTGAAACATGACACTCGTCAATTTTTTTTTTCTTTTTTGTGTGTATAACTGATTTTTCAGTAGTATAAACTATGTAAAATTCAAGTTAAATTTCACTTTTATGACCCATTAAATATTGAATCTCATATACTAATTACACTTGCTACCAGCTTAATTATTGGCCCATCACCCTACTCATTTGCATAAAAGCAGTCAAATATTATATGTACTACTTGCATATCTTGGTGCAACTCTTATTTTACTGAGTTTGAAAATTGTAGATTAATTAATTGATAAGTCACGCCAGCAGCCTCACAGTGATTGGTGTCTAAGCTGTATCTTTTTGATGTTACTTATTCAAGCACGTTATTGACTTTGGTAAAACTTTACTTTTGGTCTCGTTATCCAATTGAAATTCGACATGCTTTTTAGCTCATTAAATTAGTAGCTTATTATCAATATTAAGTGATTTTCGTACACTACAACATATTCTATTATTATACAAATTATATACATCCCAGTATATACGAATATAATCCAACATAGTTTGGTACGTTTCAACCAGATTCAAACACTAGATCGATAAGTTTCATTAAGTTTCAATATACTCAAAAAAATTTCATAAATAAAAGTTTAGTTTTACTCCCTCCATTTCAAAATAAATATCACCTAGTAATTTGTATTGGTCAAAGTTTTAAAACTCTGACTATTAATTTCTTAATATATCCAATGATTTGTCATATAAATTAAAATTTTCTAAAAAAATTAATATGAAAAATTATAATTTTTGATTAAACATTATGTGAGAAATTATTGATAAAAAGCTAAACACCTCATAGAACGTAAAAGGGTCAACAAGTGATCATTATGGAATAGAGGGAGTAATAGATTTGATATTAAACACTCATAAATATGTAATAAGTTGGAAAACCAAGAGCATGTTATAAACTATAATGGTATAAGAGTTGGAGGTTTATCTTTCCCATCAAGGATTCAAACCTTAATGGCCACAGTTTCCATGGTGAATATTGTGATGCTGTTGGAGGTTTCAAGATTGAGTCTCGATTGGATGACCTCTTCCCCCTATTTATGTAGTCCATTGTGATTTACCCCTGTAAAAGAGACCTTGTGTTTTTTACCATTGTTAAAAAAATACAATAAATTATAAAGAATGCACCATACCTAACTATGAGAATTTTTCTGCATCAAACAACAACATTTGTGTATGTATATATAATTAAATTGTTCCCTCCTTTGTATTCCACGTATGGTTATTTCAACTAAAACCTAACTTTGTTTGGTTTCTACGTACTACTTGGAAATTTGTATTTGGATTTCATACACTTTGTTGAGTTAAAAATGACTTGACTTGATTAATTAACTTCTTCAATAACATATAACATCTATAATATATATACAACATAGATGAGTTCATAGAAAGCTATGCTAAATAACGGTTGAATAACATCTTATAAAATTTACACAAGTGATCTACATGAGATAAGGTCTTAATAGTGTACGTAGTATATTGAGTTGGTGAGTTAGACTTGATCTCTTCAAACTAAATTTATCATACATGATTATACATTTCAAAAATGATAAACATCTTGGGGCAAGACACATTTTAAGTGTCTTGCCATTGTATAAAACTTATATATTTGTAAATTAATTTAAAAAAAAAATTAATGATTGACTTCTATAACTATAATATTAAATATAAATGGTATCAAATCACACTTTATCTATATTTTTTAAAATTTACAAAAAGACGTCTAAAATTTGTCTAATAGATGAGGTTCATTCGTTAGGGTGTCAATTTTAATTGTTGGCATAGCCAACACATTCCAAGCTTCTTATAATTGATAATTAATAGTAACTATAAAAAATATTTGAATTAAAAATGATAATAAATATTAATTTCTTAAGAAGCAAAACACTTGAGTAGTACATGTTTTGGGGCAAGACACGTATCATCACTCCACACATTTATACCTTAATTGAGATAAGTACTTATTAAGGCAGGTTGGTTTAATAACTAATGAAGTTAATGAGTAACTGAATTGAAGGAGATTGTTGCTAGTCAAACAAATTAAGAAAACAAAACGAACAAGAAGAAGAAGAAAAGTTTGTTGTTGGGGTGGTGGTGATAATGATAGAAAGCCTAACTTGAGGTGATTTTTGGCATATCAACTCTCAATTTGGTGTTTAGTAAACATTTGCATTCTCTTCTTATCCTTTCTTTGGATTCCAATCCCCACCCCTAATAATATAAGACCTTAATTATGTAATGCTTCTTACAAGTATTTCAACTAGACAACTAGCACTATATATCTCATTCATGCATGGGAAAGTTGTCAATTATTAAAATGTTGAGAATTATATGTGTTATACTAATTTGTGATAAAACATATGTGGTAAACTTATTAATATTGAAATATACAATTTTCACACACACATATAGATCATATATTAGAAAATATTAATTACTAAATTATTTTAATTTAGCTAATTAAAATATAGTTATGAATATGAAAATAAAATCAACAACGATATGTTATAATTTTTTTCATAGATACATACACTAAAAAAATAATAGTAAATATTTCTATTTTAGATTTTTTTTATAAAATATGATGTTTTTATAAAATAATTAAAATATAAATATTAGAGAAATTATAAAGCATTAACATTTAGTAGTGAATAACTAATACTCATAAATTAAAAGATAGTTACTAATTCTAAATATGTCAAACAGTCACAATATCAATCAAAACATAGTTGCATTACCTTTTTCATAATAAAGAGAGATTGATTATTGTTTTACGAATAAAAAAATATTATTTTTGAAAATTCAATAAGACCATTAAAAATATGATAAATAATGGACCTATTTCCTTTTTTGTGAGATGAAAGGTGAAAGAGAGGGAATTTAATTATATTCAATATATTTCAAAAATAATATTGAGTAAATTATTGATATTAATTCTTATTTAATGGTGAAAAAATGTTGTATTATCTTTGTTCATATATTTTCATGATACAAATATTTTTGAATACTAATTTATATTATATATCTCAAAGAACATACTAATTAAAAAAAACTATATATATATATATTGCAATTTGCTGTTTTTGCAATCATTAATTAGTGAAAAATTATATATATATATATATATATATATGAACTTCATTAGCTAAATAAAATTATATTAATGTTTTATCATTTATCTATCATTAATCCTCGTATATTATATATTAATCTCATAATAATTCCACTTCGAAAATAATTGATAGAATATTATTTTTGTACGTAACAATAATGGTAGAAAAAAGTTGATAGTGAAATGGTAATTACTCTTATCTTTTATGCTCCCCCACCAAGGTTCAAATCTTAGTGGAATCAAAATATTTCCCATTAATTTATTTTTTAACTGGCAACAATTATTTAGATTAGGAAGTAGATTAAGAATAATCAAACCTCCCAAATTTCACCATTTAGGCATGGATTTTCCTTAGGTAGTCTTATTTAATATATTTAATAGATAATTATTTTGTGAATTCTATGTACTCTGCACTTAATAGAGTTGATTAATTAAGATATTCATTATCTTACACTTGAGAATTGATGAACTCGCATATATTATCTTTCTTTATTATTTAAATTATAGAACATGCTGCGACATTCACATCACAATTAGATGCAAAGTTTTGCATATTGAAACAACAAATTAGCAATAGGGAAAAAAAAAACCAAAAATTTCTTATCTTATAGAACCTACTTTATTAGGTCATTGACCTGCATAATACGACTAAATTAACATTATTTTTCAGTTAGTGTGATTTTTTACTTATTTTTTTTAACTGTAGGCAATATCTTATCTTGTCTGATTGTTTAATTCGCTCATACTAATTTGTGATTTCTATTATATTCATTGAATATACTTTGCACCTAACGAAGTTGATTAACTATGACATTCATTATCTTATACTCCACACAATTTATTAACTAAGACATTCATCATCTTATACTACGTAGCTTGGTTGGTCGATCTATGTAACAGCTGATTTTAGAGTATGTCTTGTGTTGATGTCTATTACTAATTAAAGAAAACAAAAATGGCAATTAGAAATCAATCAAGAAAAAAGCAGTAATTAAGGGTGTGCCAAATTTATGAATGAAAGGTAATTGGATAAAATTTACTTTTAATATTTGATAAATTTTGTCAAATTTATCTTAATATATTGAAATTAAAATTTTTATATATTTTTTATTTTCATATTTTTGAATAAATTTTGATTTTTTTGGATAAATTTAGGTAAATGTAAGTAAAAACTATCCATTAGTTTTATCCATATTTTTGATAAAAAAAAAAATAGGCCCTACAAGGAAAGAATTTATACAACTACGGAATTCTATGGTCCATAGAATTCTATGGCCCCATAAAAGAATTGTTTTCCTCTTTTTAAAATACTTTTCGAAAAAGTGCCGTTTGTTGAAGTGATGTTTTTGCTTGTGAGCAACGAGGAAGCTGGTAGGCCAAAGTGATGCAGCAACCAATCCAAGCACTCCCAAGCGGTGATTATTTAATAATTCCTCTAAAATTACATTAAAATTCTTTTTATAAGGTGGATGTGAAATGTATGTGGTAGGTGAGACCTAAGCTAGCCTCCTCAAAAGTTACATTATTATTCATATTTCTAAAATTACATTATATTAATATTACTCCATCCGTTTTATATTAATTATCATTTAGTTGACTGTCACGATTTCTAATATCATTCTTTGATTGATAGTCCATCTTTCCCAAATTATTTCTCACTTTAGACATAATTTATAAAGCCAAAACCAAAAAACCATCACTCCAAATTCATTTATTTCATTGAAAATGTGGAAATGTTGAATAAAAAAGAAAAATTGTTACTAAAGAAGAAAAATGGCAGGAAAAATATGTAACCGATAAGGTTAATTCAATAAATTAGTAATTAATATGTTATTGAAATTGTAAAGTGACAAATATTATAGAAAAAGAAAGTTAGTTAAAGTGATAGATAAAATGGGAAGGGGGAGTAATTTCTTATATAATATTTTGTTAATAATTGTAATATTATATTTTTAAAATAATATTTTTTATTACGAATTCGTCGGTAATAATTTTTGAATAATACGTCATTATATATAATTGAAAAATTTATAATCTTGTTTAAATTTGCCTTGCAAAATTTTCAAAAATGATAATTAATACCAAAGAGAGGAATTAGTATACTATTGTACTATATATAAACTATAAAGTGCCACTTTTTATGGGCAGGAGCCAGGATACAAAGCAACACTCACTAATATGCGCACTTATTTGTCGTTAATGATTAGGAACAATAATCATTAATACTGATTCACCAATAAAAGGATAATATTTCTTATTTCATTGTATAGCTTTTAATCTTTTACATTATAGCATGGGTGCTACGTGCCCATATTTTCACATTAGAATAAGAAAATATTTTCACATTAGTATATGGTTAATATGTGTTACACGAGCCTTTTTGTATTTTTGAAAATTTTAAACAACGTGCACTCCATATCAGAGTCCCGTGCTCCATGAACTACATGAGAATGTACGTAGGTAAGCTTGAAATGAAAATTAAGTCATTTAAACTAGATTTTAATTCCATATTTAAATTGAAGAAAATTAAATAGTACAATAATTCGTTCATTACATCGGTTATATTTTGCAAAATCATAACTAAATTTCATCAGATCATCACATCCATTTGTGGGAGTTATAACATTATTATAGTCATATATGCAACTTTTGAACCATTTATTCATAACATTTTACCGATACATTGTGTCAAACATTATGTCATATACATTACACTTTAAATAATCACACTAAACATATAGTAATGATTTACTAATGTATTATTTTTAGATAGTTCAACCATACCTAAAATCTTGTGGCAATCCACAGTATCATGAGCCATTTTGAAACATTCAATCATTCATACATGGCATTTTTGTAACGATAGTAAACATCAACGGACAATAACTAACATATGTATTCATTTTAATGTACTTCTTTTGAACATAGCTCAAACCCACCTACAACCTTATCATACTTAACAATATATTACAGGCCATTTGAAACATATTCACACAAAACATTTTTATAGTAGCAAGTAAAATTTCATCATGTCATTTTTGTTTTTCTAATAATCATCTCGTATTTTCAAAGTGGTTCTTGAAAATTTTTTATTTACAAATCCGTCTAAATCAGTATTTTTATAAACTTCTATTCATGATAGTTAGATTGTTTATATTTAAATCTTCATATAATCCTCAAATATACTAATATTTCGACTAATAAAAGTAATTTTAATAATAAACCAAAGGGAAATTGGACGGTAATATACTGACCTTTAGGAGTGTTGAATAGCAATATACCGACTTTCACTTTTGGACAGTAATATCACTGGACTTTATATTTTGGTGACATTAATGTACTTTCAAGGATTTTTTGGGCGACGGTCTGACGTGGCAGGCGGTGCAAAAAAAATCGGTGCCATTTTTAGGTATTTTTAGGGGGTGTTGAGTGTTTGTATTCGGTATTTTTAGAATTAGGGGTTAGTTTTGTTGTTAATTTTTAGGGTGTAAATCTTTGAAGGTATATTAATGTCACCAAACTATAAAGGTCAGTGATATTACTGTCCAAAAGTGAAGGTCGGTATATTGCTATTCAACATCCCTAAAGATCGATATATTACCGTCCAATTTCCCTAAAACAAAACACGCTCCAAATTTTCTATCATTGTTGATCAATATTTCATCTGGAAAGTGATTTTCAGTATTTCACTTACTATCAAATTACAATATGAAAACCACACTAGTTGAGGATCACATGACACCAACAATTATAATTGTTGTTTTCCCCACCCCCCCCCCCCCCCCGGCTCCACCTTACCTAAAACTTTAGGATAGTGTAAACGATCTTTTGGGTCAAAGTAAGCAAGCAGCTGACGAAATTTACCCCATTATTTTACTACTCTTTTTACTGGTGGCCACACATGCATGCATCAATGATGGTGCATGGGACACACAACACACATTACACACGTATATATATAAACCCCTAAGAAGTTCCCAAATTCCAAGTAGTACTCCATTGCCAAAGCAAAGCATTACTACTTAGCTTACTTACAATGGACTACTACTCAACCCTAGCATTCATCCTCCCCTCCCTATGGCTCTGCCTCTACTTCCTCAAACTCAACCCGACCTCGAAACTCAAACCGACCTGCCCCCTCCCCCCGGGCCCCACCCCGATCCCGATCCTCGGGAACCTCCACCAGCTCGGGGACGTGCCCCACCGGACTCTGACCGACATGGCCAGAGTCTACGGGCCGGTCATGTCGTTGAAATTCGGGTCCATCACGACCGTGGTGGTGTCATCCGCTGACGTGGCAAAGCAAATGTTCCAGAAGCATGACCTGGCGGTGTCGAGCCGGACTGTCCCGGCAGCCGTCCGGGCCAACGACCACGAGGGGTTCTCGATCGCGTGGCTCCCCGTGGGCCCCAAGTGGCGGCTCCTAAGGAAGATCGCGGCCGTCCAGCTGTTCTCCAACCAACGGCTGGATGCGAGGCAGGCGCTCCGGCAGGCCAAGGTGGTTGACCTCCTCGACCACGTCAAAACCCGGTCGGAAAAGGGTCAACCGGTTGACATTGGGGAGGCTGCTTTTACAACGTCATTGAACCTTCTGTCGAGCACGTTTTTTTCGATGGATTTGGCGAGTTATGACTCAGAGGAAGCGGGCGAGTTCAAGGGGCTGGTATGGAAGATTATGGAGGAGATTGGGAAGCCGAATTTGGTGGATTGTTTTCCAGTGTTAGGGTTTCTGAGCAGGTTTAGTGTTAATAAGGAGTTGAAGGGGTATGGGAATAAACTGAATGAGTTTTTCAAGGGGATTATTGAGAAGAGGATGAGGAGTGATTCCTGTGAAGGTCGTGGGAATGGGGATGTTTTGGATACATTGGTTAGGATCATGAAGGAAGATGATTCTGAACTTAGTTACGAGGATATCATGCATCTTCTTATGGTAAGCTTCTCTTTCTTTAAAAATATATCTGGCGGCAAGAATTTGGGTTCGGATGCATTCGAATATTCGAATAAAGATATTTGCCTTGTTTGAACCAGGACTCGAATTGTGTGGGTATGTTCAGATGTTTGAACTCTGAATCAAAGTTTGCACAATTTCAAAATTAGGTTCAAGTCGTCGGAATCTAAATTTACACAAAATTTAGATACAAATTCAAAATTCTATCTTAATTTTAAATTTTAATTCGGGATTGGATATTGTGTGAATATTTATGAATTTGTTCAAATCTGAGTTTAACATAAAATTCATACAACTTGAAACTTATTTTCTAATTGGACATGACCAAATTTAAAACTTAGATAAAATATTGATGACTAAATTCATTTTAATTGGAAAAATTTAAATATTTCAATCAAACAACATTTTCCCCCATATTTTAAGCATAATTTGTTCTTGGAATCTTTTCTTAGATTTGAGTCTTATATATCCTAGCTAGATCCCTATGTCGTATGAATAATAGTTGAAAATGCTGATATTAATACTATATTTACATAATTAAAAGTAGTCATAGATTTTCATACTCCATGAATCACTGACATGGAAAAAACAGAGAATTTGGACTCAAACATATATGCATTGTGAGTTTTGACAATATTACTATTTGTGGCGGTGGAAACGTAAACCATTTCATTTTTTAAAGATGTCAGATACAAATGGGTGTTAGTGTGTGATAAAATATTACTCCTCACTGTGATGTATTAGAGGTTTGACTTAATTTCTAGTCTTTTTATTAATTTTTTTAGGAGTCGTACCATGGTTGGAATTTAGGGGGAAGAAAAAAGTGTTGAATTTGTTGACGTATCCTACTTTTCTTTTGGCTTTAGCTAGAAGATGCCTAGTGATAACCATTGGCTTTAGCTAGAAGATGCCTAGTGATAACCATTATTTTATTTAATTGATAGTGATTTGTGAACTTTTGTCTTGAGAATTTTTCCTTGAAACAAACAACACTATTGGTGTGCTACTTGCCCCTGTTTTTCTTGATAAAGGAAACTTTTTTTCTAGTGCATTTCATAGTTTTTCGGGAAAGACTTTTTTAGAAAATTAAAATTTTTATGGGAAAGATTTTTTCCAGTCTCACTTAGGAAATGAGAGAAGTAATGAGTCCCACAGCAAAAGTTTCCCATATATTATAAAAATTAAATATGAGAAAGTTTGTCAACTTGGAAAAGTTGACTAACTTTCCAAGTAAAGTTTCTCAACTGAACACTCCATTCAGGCTTTCATTATTAATTTTGTTCACTTAAAACTACTTAAGGTACATTGTTGTGAATGTTTTTGATAACCATTTACTTTTTTCTAACCTATTTTCAAATTATTTGTTCAGGATTTCTTTACGGCTGGAACAGACACAACATCAAGCACCTTAGAATGGGCAATGACGGAATTGCTACACAATCCCGAGAAAATGGCAAAAGCTCAAGCCGAGCTTGAACAAGTCCTCGGCAATGGCGCTACACTTGTTCAAGAATCTGACATCTCAAAATTACCTTACTTGCAAGCAGTTGTGAAAGAGACCTTAAGAATGCACCCACCAACCGTATTTCTCTTACCTCGCAAGGCAAATTCTGATGTAGAACTTCATGGGCATTTGGTGCCTAAGAATGCCCAAATTTTTATCAATCTTTGGGCAATCAGCTACGACCCAGACACCTGGAAGAATCCAACATCGTTCCGACCCGAGAGGTTCTTGGATAAAGATATTGATATGAAAGGCCAAGATTTCGGATTCATACCCTTTGGGGCAGGAAGGAGAATATGCCCCGGACTAATGTTGGCATATAGGATGTTGAACCTAATGTTAGGAACTCTTATACATGCCTTTAACTGGAAACTTGGAGACGGGTTGAATCCTGAGGATTTGGACATGAATGACAAGTTCGGGATTACCATACAAAAGGCGAAGCCTCTTCGAGTTATTCCAATCCCCAAGTAATAAACCTATGCATTCATCAAAGATTATGATGATGACAAAATAGAAATTAGACTAGACCTAATCAAAAGTCTAGCTACTATGAACTTGTGATAGTATGATTCATGTTGGACTTTATAAAGGTGACCAGTCCAACATAGAGGCCAATATGTAATTTCAACTTCACAATGTTGTTGTTTGACAATGGCGAGGACGTAAAGAATTTAAGACAAGACATTCTTCAAGGCAAAATTGATGTATAGTGGAATGCTTCGAAGGAAGCAAAAATAATGAAATTGCATTGGAAGGATTGTGCTATTAGTATCTACAATTTCTTTGATTCCATTTATACCCTTGCTTGAATATGTCTCACTTAAATAAACTTTAAAGTTTGAAGTTCATGGATAGATATCTTAAAGGTAAGATAGATCTATTCATTATATGCCATTTCCAACCGAGTTAAGATAGAGAAGAATTACTTATATGAATCTTCTTTCCTTGTTAAGTTTCACAAAATCTATTTCTTTTTTTTTCCGCTTATGGTATGTTGTAGATGTGGATAATTGGTAAGTTAGGGATAATGTGGATAAATTGATAAATGTAACTAGGGTGAATGAAGATGGAAAAATATTTATAAATTTTTAATAACTTTTAATAGGTATTGTAAGGCATCAATCACATCACTTGTTAGATAATAAATGATTTTTTTTCTTTATTTTAATAGTTTATGGAAAGATGTGGTAAGTATAAAATAGTGCTGTAGGAAAATTGTATGGTAGAGCTAGGAAAATTTTGTCCTACCAGGAATACCTTGAATTGTCCGCCACGAAAAAAGTCGGGTATGGTTCGTTTTGACATAGATTTTTCGTCCGAATTTTGATATTTATCAAATTGAGCGAATATTCGGGCATAAAAATTCTCTTTTTCTATTGTCCGAACCCAATTTCAACTGAATTTAGCTTCGTTCGAATTATCCAACCCGGTTAGACTTGAAATAAAACTGGGCCCAACCCGAACTCGAATTTACTCTGACCCTAATATTTGCCAACACTATTGTATGCATAATGTGGGTAACTGCAGATAAACTTTAACTTACCGTAAAAAAGAACAGAGCCTGATCTACTTTTTGAAAAGCACATAATCTTTTTTAACCAATTCTTGGAGGGAACCCTCAAAGAAGGGTAGTAGTTGATGACACAAAATAAATGGCAACAGGACAACTACCAGGATACAATACAACCAAAAAAAAAAAAGAGAAAAAAAAAGTCTGGTGTGGTGAAAATCTGGCCGTCGACACAAAGGTACTCTTCAAAGCAAATTAAAGGTGTGTTTGCTTCTTTTTGGGGCAGCTAGTTACGTCTTTCCCTTTGTTAATTGTTATGAAATGATGAGAGCTTGCAAGTTGCAACATTAGTGATGGAACGTTTAAATTGAATGTTTATATGGTTGATTAGTAGTTTAGTGGTGAGATAGAAGAGTGTTAAACCATTAAAAATTTAGATTTGATTACATGATTTGAGACTTTGAATTAAGTAAAACCATAACCAAAACTAAAAGCAATATTCCAAAATATCTCCATAAAGTAAGGTATGGAAGGGTTGAAATACAGTAAAGAGAGATAGGTTTAAATTTTCAAAAAATTACTCGGAGGTATCCTAATATTTGGAGAAACTATTTTTCGGTACCCTAATTTTTCAAAACTAATTTTGAGGTACCTTTACTTTATGGGTTAGTAATTATTTGGTGCTTTTCCGGCCATCAATTTTATTAAGTGAACGAAATACCATTATTCTTCTTCTTTAAGAATATTTCTTAAAAAATGAAAGAACAAAGGTATTTCGGTTATTTAAACAAATTGATGATCGAAAAATCATCTAATAATTTCTAACCCAAAAAGTAAGGGTACCCCAAAATGAGTTTTGAAAAGTTGTTGTACCTGAAAAACATTTCACCAAAAGTTAGGGTGCCTCCGAGTAATTTTTTGTTAAATTTTGGTTCAGGGTTTAATTGACCCTGGTCACAATTTAAATACTGAGAGATAGGTTTAAATTTTGGTTTAGGGTTTAATTGACCCACAATTTTAAAAAATCTTTGCTACCTACTGTTCTATGAAAAAGAAGTAGACAAGGTGTAGTAAGACATTTCATTTTAGACCCTATTCTTTTGTGTGGTGCGGTATCACAACTTACCATGCCACTCAATATTCTTTCACATTTTACCATATCTACCAGACTTTACCACAATTATTGTCAATATATCTGCTTACTTTTCTCTCCCCTTACTTTCTCCTCGACTTTTTACATTCTCCCTCTTCACTTACCACCTCAATCACACTTTCCACAAATTTCATCATATCATTCCACACCTTATCACACTTTCCACAATTTCACCACACTGCACTATTTACGCAGTTTACCAACTGCACAAAAGAACAGGACAATCAATTACATTCTAAAGGCGTGTTTGGTGGGGAGGAAAATCATTATCTAGAAAATGATTTTCCCATTTTCAGGTGTTTCACAACTAAAAAATGGGGAAATTCAAATTCAGTGAAGATCATTTTCTCCTCTCCCTTTGTAAACAATTTTCTTAGGTCCAACCATAAGAAAATCCAACTTCTTGGTCCATGTTACTCGTCACGGTTCAAGTTTTTCACCTTCGCCTCTATCTCAACCAGAACCAATTCATTTCTTATCCAACTCTTTCTCTTTCATCCGGCTCCGATCTCTTTCTCTCTCCCACTTATTCTCTCTCATCCAGCCCAAAGATGTGTATGTATGTATGTATGTATGTATGTATGTATGTATGTATGTATGTACCAAACAAGTGAAAATTTCACTTGAAAACTTATCTTCTTGGAAAACATTTTACAAGGAAACCTAATTTACTGGAAAATGATTTTCACTTGCACCAAACGCTCCCTAAATTTTTTTAAAAAAATTTCTCAACCAATAAATTATGTACATGAGCTAAAATATGATGGAAAATGATGGTAAAATATATAGGCTTTGTTCGTTTGTGGTATCATACCACAACTACCATAATTTGTCACACTAACCACAAACCATCACATATTACCATTTCATATGTACCACACTTTACCACAACAATAATAACTTTCTCTCTCCTCATTTTTTTTTTCTCTTCTGATCTCCTCTCTTCTCTCTTCTCTTTTTTCTCTCTACTTTTCACATTTCTTTCTTCTCACATACGACAACAACTATTCTTACCACAAATTTTACCACAACTTGCTATACCGTACCACATCATATCACTATTCACATTTTTATCATAACATATCATTACCACACTTTACATACCGTAGAAAAAACAGAGTGTCAAAATAGGATCGAGCTAAGGACTAACGTATAAACTCCCAAAAAGCAGAGTAACTTTACTTTGAGGGCTAAAAAGGAGAATAACTTAGGTTGGGGGGATTAACGATAAATTATGTCAGATTTAGAGTTTTTTTTTTACAATTAGCGGTCAATAGACCCTTATAATAAAAAAGATGTTAGGCCAGTATAATCAGGCCAATATCAGATAAAAAAGATGTCAGAATTAGAGTGTTCAGCCCGTGTTTTCAAGCCCTGGAACGATTAATTATGTCAGTAATTACCTCGACTAATCCCGCGAGCCCATGAGTTGGCTAAGACCCAAGAGCCCAAGATCTAATTTATTAGGTTAAACCATGTTTTTCTTGTAGGAATTTCTTGATAAGAGATAGTGATCTAACTAACTGAAGAATAATAGCCCACACAAGCTAGTATCGCCTTTCTCAATATAGGACATGATCATGCATGCCTTGATGACCAACAGTTTGATATAGTACATGATAACTAGCTCCAAGTGCTTGAGTGAAATGTTCTTGCATACATTTCATCAAACTTTTGGTGGTGGGTCTAAGAATGACATCACAAATTCAATGCATAATTAGGTCAAACGAACCCACCACTAGGAATCATATCATAGCAATCATCAATCCAACAATCCTGACGGAGGAAAAAAAATAACTACTAAACATTAATATAAATAAAATATTTAAATAGAATGTTTAGGATTCAGGGTGGTGTTAGTAAATTAAAAAAAAAAGAGAATAACGAAAAAAAGACTGAACATAGAATATCAATGTGGAAAAAATATTAAAACTGAGAAAAACCTACGTAATAATTTACTATCAAAGGATTACCATGTATTTATAAAGATACTTGAAGTGTGGGATGATGGGAGAATGATAAAAAAAAAAAAAAAAAACTCTTGCTTGAGTATGTGGGTGAGGATGGATGACAATAGTGTTCATGATTGATAATAATAATCTTGGGAAATAATAACAACAATCTAAAAGTAAGATAACAAAGAGCTTAAGTCACCAAAAGAACCGGATATGAATTTGGATAAAGGAAAATCCACCACCTAGAACTAGCAATCCACTATGAATTTGATAAAGGAAAGAAATCCACCACAAATTCAATAAAGGAGAGACTTGCAACACTACTATTAACAAATGGATAAAGTAAAAATAAGATTTTAGAGAGGGACAAAGCTTCAAGCTTTTCCAATATATTCTTAGCAAAAAAGTCCCTTACAAATGATAATCTTGGGGTATATATAGAAAGGGGGAAAATAACAAAAAATTAAGTTTGAAACAAGGGTGTCGCGGGCACGACATAGGGCGTTGCGGCCGTGACATCCATTTCTTGCGCAAGGGGCAATTGGACCCGAAGAATGTCACGAGCGTGACTCAAGAGGACGTCACGGGCGTGACTGTAACGACCCGCCCCAAACCCGTATTAATTAAAGCCGTAATCACGGTGTTTATCTAAATTACGCTGTTAGAAATTTTCTTTCTTTTACGTTAATATGGTTATTTCTGTTATTATTATTTATTTTTATGCGCGACAGGTCTCGAGCTAGGCGATGGTTAAACGGGTTGATTTTATGTTATCTCGAATTTAAAGTTATGATTATTATTACGAGTTTATGAATACTTTTACGATAAGTTTTATAATTTATTTTATCATTCTCAATTTTACGCTTGTAACCGAGGAAGGTTATATTATTCTCAATTCCGTTTCTTTTACGATTTATACTACTCGATCCTCCTAAGTACATTTTATGGCCCGAATTATTTTATTAGTATGTTTTATCAGTTTAATTTATGTGATGTTAATTTTTAGTCTTCCACCCAATTTTATTCCAAGGAAATTTTATTTAGTTATATACTAAATTATATTTTCAAGGTTTATGTTATTTATTTATTTGGGTTGATTACCAATTATTTTACCTAGCTAATTTCTTTTACCAATAGTTTAAGTTAAGTGTTAATTAGATGGTAAGTTATTAGGTAAGTGTTTTTTATTAAGGGGGTTTAAAGGGGGTTTGAGTTCATTTGGCAAAATCAATTTTTATCACAACTTTCTCTCACACTCACCCTCTCCTCTTCTTCCTCCCACTTCTGCCCAGCCACAGCCACCTCTGCCGCCTGCGGCGCCTTTCCGGCGACCTCGCCAAGCTGGCCCCAGCCACGCCACCACCTTCTTCCCCTTTACTTGTTCAATCTCTCACCTCAAATTCAAGTGGTATAATCTCAAACCCTAACCTAATTCTCTTGTTTATAATCTGAATTTCTACTTCAAATTTATGTTCTCTTGATGTTGTTCATCTTCTTTATGTTTATTAAGCATGAATTAAGTTGTGGTTAAGTTAGGGTTTAAGTTTTAAGTGTATGCATGTATATTTCTAAGTGTTTGTGAGGTTTTATGGTTGAATTCATGGTGGATGATGAATATATGTTAATGCATGTGAATTTCTTGAGAGATTCTTAGTATATAAGGGCTGAGTTTATGTTTTAAGATTATGAATTAAGTGTTATTATGTTTAATTTGGGTGAATTAGTGAGGTTTTGGTGCAAGAGTTCAAGAATATGTCTTTTATGTTAAGTTTAGGTTTAATCCATGGATGCATGTGGTTTTTAAGGTCTAAGATGATTTAATTATCAAGGTTTATATTCTGGAAATATGGTGGATTAAGGTTATATGGGATTTGATTGTGTTTTAATATGATTAAGGGTGAAAAATCAAGCTAAAAACCGGAAAATTCGGTAGATAAGGTTTCTGTTTCGGTTCTGGAAATTTACAGTGGTATAAAAGTGGGGTTTTCCCCTAGATTTCTACTCCATATGATAGCTCAAAGTGTTAGCTAACTATAGGCTTTGGAATTTCTAAATTCCGACATGTATAGCCCGAGTTAAGACCAAAACCGTGAAGGTATAATTTTATATACGAATTCTGAGTCAGTATATTGAGGGCTGTTTTTCGTGCCTTTGGAGACCTCTTTAGTTTTTATGTGAACATGAAAGTTTTAGGCCACGTTACAAGCTTTCCGGAAAGGTATGATTCGTAGTCATCCGATATCGGGAGTATGAGTTACGAGCCCGGGAAGCAGGGCTGTCCGAAACAAGTTTCTGCCCAGAATTTTTATTGCCTTTTTAGCCTAAAATTTGTAAATTGGGTCTTTTATGGAGTTCTTATAAGTTTGTAGCCTTTGTGGTGTTGTCAAGATAGTTGGGATGAGTTTTCTAAGCTAATTTAAGTTAGGTTGATGTTGAGGATTATCTCCTAAAGGATTATAGGTAAATTAGCAAACCATGGGTTAATTCGGTGAAGTTTTAAGGCCCAATTAGGTATTGTTGATGACTAAGGGTTACACTTGAGTTCTTAGCAAGTTTATGTGTTCCTCTATGTCTAAGTAACCATAAGCTCGTCCTTTCTTCATATCCAATTCACCGTTCATCGATTGACAAATAGTTTCTAAAAATCCATAAACATGATATTGTTCTAAGTCCGTCGCTTGCGACATTCTTCATGTTTTCATTAATCAAGTACCTTCTTTCTAATAAGCTTTCACGTACTCTAATTCTATGTTCCTTCAAGCCAACGGTTGAGAATGCCTCTTAAGTCATGAACCTTCTCTAATCCTATTCAATCTTCACCATGAGTTCCGCTCTAAGTTTTTAAGCCGTTTATAATTTACTCATGCACTGCTTCTGTCCGGGCCATTTTTCGGGCCCTTCCTTTCATTTCTAGCCTTTGGGCCAGTTGACAAAATTGTCAGGCAAGATTTTCCCTTTCCGAAAAGTACTCGTTTGCAAAAATCTGAGTTTTCTAGCCCAAGTTATCGCCGAAACAGCGAATTACTAAAATCTGAAATTTTATTTCCTTTCTTACCTTTTATGAGACAAGTTTAAGTATTTAATTCTATTTTATATGATTACACGAACCTCACCGATTTCTCTACGTTTTTATTACAAATTCCTTATAGTCTCCAAGTCGCCCACGCCATCTCAAGCTCGAGGCTCGTCGCTAAAGCTTTCATCTAACCAAGGTACGCGAATTGTCCAACTTTTCGCTCCTTTATGTTTACGGTTTATGCTAATTTATGCTTTTATGATTATTCATGGTTTTAAGTGGTCCCATTTTATGGATTCTATGTTTTATGTTCTAGCTAGTTACGAGAAGTGCTAGCCTTTTAGATGCTCCTGATCAGAGTGTCCTAGACCTGGCCAGTGTCGACTGCATAGCAGTCACCCATTCCAAACTTAGATCGGTTTGGGCATGCGCGTGTGTGAGATGCATTGCATCGATCGTAAGGGACCCAAAACTCTTAAATTTATGTATCTACTTCTAAGTTCATGTGACATGTTCTTTCTTTATGAACTCAAGTTACTTTTACTCATGTATGAGTTTATGTTCATGTCATTTCAAGTTAATGTTTCATCTCCCCTTTCCCGTTTTCAAAATGAATTTAAATGCCGGCACTAAAACCGTTTTCGAACGGTTTGACGTGTTGGAGGTTTACGTACTGAGTGTTTCCCCACTCACTTTTGCGATGTTTTATGGTTTTGTTTTTAGGAGGCTCGAGCTCCCAACGAAAGGACAAGTCGGTTCCAAAGTAATTCAGGGCTGTCAAGGTAGTTCTCTAAGGAAATCATCGGTTAGCAAGGGGAGCAGGTTTTTTGGAAGTCATTTAGTTGTTAAGCTATGTTTAAGTTTATGTAGGTTATCCAAAGGTTGTATAAGTTTTATTTATGAAGGTTTTTAAGCTAGTAAGTTATCTTGTGGTTTTGGAAGTTTCTTTAGTGTTGTTGCCTTGTCTCTTTTGGGAGACGGCGGTAATGCCTCGACCTAAGGTGTTCCGCTGCGCTAATCACAGGTTTGGGATTCTAAGTATAGTCTTAATCTTGTGATTAAGGTTGAGGCGTTA
Organism: Portulaca oleracea; assembly: GCA_029582165.1. Lineage (NCBI taxonomy): Eukaryota > Viridiplantae > Streptophyta > Magnoliopsida > Caryophyllales > Portulacaceae > Portulaca > Portulaca oleracea. Next base: position 37,349,538 of record CM055871.1, read on the forward strand.
CAGTGACACATGACGTCACGGTCATGACACTTGAGGTCATGGTCGTGACTACCTTCTGGGCAGATTTTCTTTCTAATACGCATAACTTCTTCGTCCTAACTTTGTTTTCGGCCCATAATATATCAATGGAAAGTTCTTGGTGTCTACTTTATGCTCCCAAAATTTGAAATCCATCGAAGTTGTGTTGAAAGATTTATGATCAAAAGAGTGAAGGAATGTCCTTTTCTACTTTCCAAGTTGACCTTTCTCGCTTATTCTTGCCGAAAGATTCCGAGCCCCTTCAACTCAAAGGCTTGAAGTAGGTCCCGATGAGGACTCATAGCCCACCTCCATGGTCCAGAGTCTCACTTGTTGTGGACGCCGTACCTAACACCAATCACATCATGCCTTCTGGGTCCCGAGTCCACCTTAAAATGGACATCGCACCCGACCTTGTAGTGGTTTTGCTCGTCTTTTACAAAGGGGATATGGGAAGACTTGGTGACCACGAATTTGAAGCTCGGACCCTAACTTGATTTGGTTCAATACTTTACAAGGGCAACTATCATTGGACTACTCCAAAAACAAAAAAGAAGAATCTCGCGTAAATGTGGACTTCTCAAGATCAGATGTGTAAAAGGAACGTATACTTTAATTACATGGTAAAATAAATAGTTATTTCAATCAATCAATCTTTTTAAGCCACACACTCCAGCTATATCATATGAAGTTGTTATACAATCACCCAACTTTGAAACAGTAAATCTTCATTTTTCCTTGTAGTTAAGTGAGTTACATGTTTTCTTGACTTGTAATCTAATCCTGAATTTTGTCCAGCTTCATGAGCGGCTATATCGGTGGTTATCATGTATTTCAACCGACAATAATATCAATATAGTAATTCTTGGTTATCAATATAGTAGACCAAGGATGTACACATTGTATTGTGGGTGATTATTATGTATTAAAAACTTTTAAAGTATTTTATTCCATGAATTGAAGGTGTTGTGTTATACAGGGATTGTCTAACTAATGCAATGTACATGGATTACCATATTAATATTCAAGGCATATTAATTTCCAGGGTCTACTATATTGCTATCCTAAGTTTACTATATTGTTATCTAAGGTCAACATATATGACGAACCATTATGCATTAATTCATTCATTCGAAGAAGAAGAAGAAGAAGAAGAAGAAGAAGCAACACCCATGAAGAAAAAGAAAAAGAGATTTTGTGAAATTATAATTCATTATTCATTCGTAGACAAGTGCAAGGAAACAAAAAATGAGCAATTTACTCCCAAATGCAAAAATTATACAAATAGTTGATGTTTTACTGTGAAAATGAAAAATATTACAAAGAAACAAAAAACTCCATCACCATCTTCTTTCTCTTTCTTCTTCTTCTTCTTCTTCTTCTTCTTCTTCTTCGATTTCTCCTTCTTCTGCAGTGTTTGGCATGCCCAGTCTCAATTGAATTTGGACCTTCTTACACTAAAAGAAAAAACAACAGGTTTTTACATAGAACCAAAAAAAAAACCGCACACAAATAAGGACCTTGGGGTCCTGGGGAGACTTTGAAGGAATTACAGCCACTGGACCGTCCTTCATAGTCAATAACCCTAACTTAAAACATGAAAATTACATCCGAGAAGCTTGGCACAAATAGTGGGCTTGGCCTCACTATTTGAGGCCTAAACATTTCCAAATCTTTGTCAATTTTTGGGCTATTCACAATGGGCCAAGGATCTAAAGAATCCAAATTCGTTCGGGCCACCGCCATCATTTATCTTCAGCCCAGTATCATCTTTCGTCCAAGATTTGGCTCTTGTTTGGGCCTCTTTTTAGCCTGGCTTCCATGTATTTGCATAATGCAATACAATGGTATCAACTCTCTTTGTTCGTTAATACTAACATCAGTCTCTTATTAAGTGTCAAAAAATTACCTTCAAAAATATAAGATATTTAGGAAAATTAATAAAAGAATTGGATTTAAATAAACATACCCTTCTGCTTAATTAGTAGGAACAAAGGAAAATTTTAAAAAGTAAAAGCATACATTGTCTCGGCTCGAACTCGTTTTGACCAAAGCTTGGCTCCGCTCAAATGTCTACCGAGTCGAGCAATAGCCTAAGGGGGCTCGGCTTGGGCTCGACGCGGTTTGGTTTGTTTAAATATTTTAAGTAGGAAGTAGTTGATGCTCTACGAATTGATATTGGTAAATTATATATTAGTTTGAATGTTTAAAAATTTAATATTTGAATATAAATTTGTTGTTTTCTTTAGTTTTTTTAGTTAAGCTCCACAATGTCAAGTGTTAGTGATTAAACTTTGCTTAATTATACCCTATTGTAAAAAAAAATGTTCGTTTCTAGTTAAATTTAATAAATATTTAGAAATCTATTTGGTTTTTGATTTTGATTTGGAGAGTTTTAAATTTAAAAAATAAAAAAACAATTGACCCGAGCCTAAATTTTCAAACCGAACATGAGCCCAGGCCTTGACTTTGAAAGCTCGACGAGCTTCGAACCGAGCTCGAGCCTAGGGGAGTTCAGCTCGTTTACACCCCTAGTCTAGAACGCTCCTCAACCATCGAAGCAAAAGTGATGGCTGCCTATAAAGGAGTCTACTGAAGCCCGACGAAAACATAATGGGCTAACTAATTATACTCAATGCTTAAGACATACGGACCATGATAACCATCTTGACTCAAGATGGTTCTTAACCATCTTGAGTTATTCATATTTCACATTTTTGTAACTTTTATTAATATTTTTTTAAATAATTATATATATTTATCAATTATAATAATATAATACTTATTAGGTAGATGAAAAAATATAATAATAGCCTACTTTTATCAATCATAGTAGAAAATTTATATTTTATACATAGTTTTATATTTATGAAATAAATATAAATAAATAATTATTTTTAAATTGTTTATAAGTTGTAGTAACATTGAAAATGATGAAACATACCTTTAGAATGATTTAAATACACTTACATTTCATTCTATTAGTGATTTAGAAAAAATGCAAGATGGTTAAGAGTCATCTTGTGTCAAGATGTTTATCATTTTCAAAGACATAATTACCAAAGAAATTAGGTTTGTGAAAATCTACCATCATTACAGACAAGCTAATACTCCCTCCATTCCATATTAATTGACATTTTAACTAATTTATTTTGTTCCAAATTAATTGTTATTTTTCTATTTTCAATATTTAATTCAATTTTTTTCCATTATTTATTAGAGAGAGAAAAACCAAATACCCTTGAGGTTTAGTAGTTATTATAGTTATATATTGATATATGTGAAAATTTCAATTCCATTAATTAATTTAAAATGGAGGGAGTAAAATCACTGATAAATTTACCTGTCAATGTATTAGTGGAAATAGAGGATTTTGTGATTTAAACTTTTGACCATTAGAAATTATTAAGCTATAAGCATTGGTATTCTGAAATCTTGCAACATTATGAAAGAGAGAAAAAAAAAAGAGAAGAAAATTGTATATTCCAGTATGTAGTGGAACATTGGGTTGTTCCAAAACATATCGGGGACATGGAGGAGAGAGATAGAGAGAAAGAGGAGAAAAAATGAAAAATTATTTTATTTTTTTCCTTTTACTATTTAAATGATCAGGGCTTGTCAAATTCATGGGTAAATCGAATTTACTACTTTTTACCTAAATTTACCAAAATATATTAAAACTTACCAAAATTTACCAAAGTTAAAAAATAAAAAAAATTAATTTTGATATATAGGATAAATTTGACAAAAGTTAGCGCAAATTACAAAAAATTATCTAAATTTAACTTTTAGCGAACTGCTTTTTACCCATGAATTTGACATACCTTAAACATTATCCTTCACTCTACTTATTCTTCACCATATTACATGTCATATTTTTGACCATGCATTATCCATTAATATATACCTCACTCCCTATTACAATAGTAATCCCTGTTTCTCATATTATCAGTCACCTAGAGATATGCATTAGTCAAACTTTGAAATTTTTAACTATTAATACCTCAATGTATAATATTTTATGATACAAAAATACAATCATTAGATCCATAACAAAGACATTATTGTAAAGGTATAATATTGTAATTTTTGATAAAATATTATATGAGAAATCGTCAATCAAATATAGGTATTGAATACCGTAAATAATAAATGCGTGACGAATAATATGAAAAGGAGAAAATACTATTTATACTATTTATTCAAAAATTTTAAGAACACCATCGGTTGACGCGGGGTCGTACAAGCTCAACTTTGATGGATCCAAGACAGTTTGAGCTAGTGTGGGTGGTTTTCTCTTACAAGATTCTTCGGGTCTTCTTCACGTGGGTTCTTCTTTTCCTTTAGGATCTTCTTCAATCAAAAAATTATTTAGAGGTACCCTGACTTTTGAAGAAACAATTTTTTGGTACCCTAACTTTTCAAAACTAATTTTGGGGTACCCTAACTTTTAGGATTAGAAATTACTAGGTAAATTTCCGGCGAAACTCCGATTGATTCAAATTATTTTCGTCCACGAAAACAAAGGGCATTTTCATCCACAAAAACACTTAATCAATTTCCCGCCTAAAACTCACCGTTGAATTCAAATAATTGGCCGAAAATTCACCTAATTATTTCTAATTCTAAAAGTTAGGGCACCCCAAAATTAGTTTTTAAAAGTTGGGGTACCAGAAAAACATTTCACCAAAAGTTAGGGTACCCCTAAGTAATTTTTTGTTCTTCAATCTTGGTTGTTGAGGCTACGATATTGAAGAATGGTTTCATCAAATTATTCAGATGGGTCTCACTAATCTTCAAATCAAATGAGATATTTAATCATCATTAAAGCTTTACGTGTTGAGCAAATTGAGAAGAAAAGGCTTGAACGTGATTGGAATTAACTTTCTTTAAGGAATTATTTGTCCTCACTTCACTCAGAATGCTCAGAGATTAGCAAATATTCCTCCAAGATTAATCGAGCCTTGTGAAACTGTCTGATGAGCAAAATCATTCAGTTTCCCTGGATTCTCTGTGAATATAATGTAAACGTAAAGATAGGATAGAGAGAGGAAGTTGCAGGAGACAGTTGGATAGCAGTTAGCCAAATTAATTAATTGAATTAGTTAATTGCAAAAACTGTCGTATAATATCTAATGCTGGATATAAATATATATACTTATACTTATTTTAATGAATTAAATAAATAAAATGAAAACGAAAATTACAATGTAATTAATACATTATAACTCTCCGGCCGACACCATGCACAAGCATGCAAAGTATTAAACCAAATATTACTCCCTATTATAAATTAGTGAAAAGTCTCTTCCACTACCAATGTGGGACTTTTCACCTTCCACTCTCTTTATTTTCAAATACCAAAACTATCAACATTACGTATGGAGGGTCTCGTTCCTTGGGAAATCACTTCTCTTATCCATGATATTTGATCGCTTTATGGTTCAATGTTGCATCTATGATTACTTTTTCTCACATATATCATGAAAGAAATATAGTTGCTAACTGGCTCACTAAGTATGGTTTTTCTATTCAGTCTGCAACTACATGTTTGTCAAGTCCGTTAGCTTTATTTTCTTTTTTTCTTATAGATGATATCCTCGGTAGATTCCTTGAGAGAAAGGTTATCTAGCTCTCATGTACTTACCCTTGTTAAAAAAAAAAAGTAGTAATTTAGTTTTATCTTTTAAAATAGGCTAGGAAGTAGAGACCTTGAAAACTTTAGTCAATAAATATTTAAAGTTCGAATAAATTTAGGATTGTTGCGCGTCTTCTTTACCAAAAAGTTTCTTTTTTCTAGTTCGTTTTCCCATTCATGTTGGACTGCTGTGGATTTTTACTCTCTTGTGTGTGTGTTCCTATGCCTTTTGGCAAAAACTATTATTATAAATATTAAAAAAACAATAACAAAGTTGCATGGATTACTATCATACAATATGATAATCAAACAGGATGAATAGAATAGTTTATACTTTGTACATGAGTTGGACTTGAAACTCATTTACTTGGACTTTAGTGTCAAATGTTGTGTTGAAGTTATTTATGCTTTGCATACACCTTTTCGATCTTGAACATTTGTGTTTCATCTACCAGATACATAGTAGCGCTAGCAAAAATCTAGGTTCAGGTAAATTTGGGTTGACTAAATTCGCATAATGTTAAATTCGGACGAAAAACTCATGTTTAAACCTGATTTTATTTCGAGTCGGACCGAGTTAGACAATTCGGGTGAAACTAAATTTGGATTGAAATTATGTTCGGACAATAAAAAAAGAAATTTTATATCCGAATATCTAGTCAGTATCAAAATTCTGACGAAAAATCTATGCTCAGTTTCGATCTTTTCGAAGTCGGACAAATTAGATATTCCGGATCAGATAAAATTTTGTCTAACTCTAATACATAGGCAAAGAAAGAGGGTAAGACAAACACCAACCTAAATCCAAAAAAGATCTAACTTTAGAAATAGACACGTAAATTAAGACCTAAAGTACCGGTAATTCCTCGATATACAAATGTTAATGCCTTTTGCCTACCTAACATAAGGATGAATGTTGTTTTTCACCTTTCATAATTGGTGCCGTACTTATTGCCACATGTTCATTCACCTAACATCGCAAGATTTTGTGTTGACCAAAAAGATAAGAAAAAAAAGGGCAAGATTTTGACCATTAGTATGTTCCGGGAACTGGGAAGTTTTTTTTTTTTTTTTCGATACAATTGTGTCCGACTCTTTTGAGGCTTTCAATTGTAACGGGTCCAGGAATGCTTCTATTAAAACCATTACAGACCCTATTAATATTATTTCGTATTGCAACAAGCATGCAAGCAGGTTGAATTACAAGGATGCTCTTTTAAGTGGTCCCAAAACCAATCAGGTGGTGGATAGGGATCAGGGTGCTAACTCTGACAATGACCGTACTTTTATATAGCATCTTGATTGAATCCTTTGATGATGTGGTTGAGCGTGGCTTACTTACTAATCTTGAGGATTCCATATATCCTTAAAGTTTTGAAAGGTAAAGCTAGGAGTAAGAGAAAACAGAACATGTTGATGAAATCTAAGTGGCAGCTTGTCAGAGAAGCAACTTCTAGAGTTAAGAAAACAGAAGTCGTGGTCAAAAGGATGGTCAGAAGGCTAGAATGGTCAGATGTACGAACAGTTTGGAATTGATAATATTGATGATATTGATGTCAAGATAGATCGTATGGCTGAGATTATTGGCAATGATATAGGCGTGTGATTCCTCGATGATCCACCAAACTGAAGTTATTGATATTTTAGCTGCGTGATTGAGCTGTGATGAATTTTAGCTGTCGTGGGTGCGAACATCCTTGCTGTACTATTTATGTTTAGCAGTGTTTGGTTGTTATCTTTTTCTCTTAGAACTGACTGATTGCTATTGTATTTTGCAGTTTGTTGTACTTTGTAAACTTTCAAGCCTTTTGGAATTGGGAAGTTTATGAGCCCTTTAAAATACTCCTTCGTTCTCACAATATCTGTCTATTAGTCTATATAGATTATATTTTGGATTCAGGTAAAGATGGGTTGAATATTATTTAATAATAAAAAACATTAAAAGTCTTAAGATATTATAATTTTTAAAGCGTTATAATTTTATAAATATAAAAACTAAATGAAGGTACATTGTATTTGAAAATGAATATAATATTACATATAAAACTACGTATAATTGTATTATTGTTCTTAATTGCCATACTTATTAAAATTTAAAGTAAATTAAAATATGTTTAATATAATATATTTAGTAAGTATTACCGAGTACTACACCAAAACTGTATTTAATAAAACTGTAATTTTTAACGGATGCCTTGTAGGGGTAGTATTTCCTATTGTGTAAAGCATGGAGACATGTCCTATAGTCATGAAGGGTAAGAGGGTCAGAGAGTGAAGCTATGTGCCACTTTATAACTTCACCACATGCAAAGGAGACAGGAGGGAATAAAGCATGTTTGGTGAAGAGAAATGACTTGTGAATGGAATAAATTCTGAAACCCAATGTTTGGTGAAAAACTGAAATATAACACTTCCCCCCCGTATGTTCAGTAGACTTGGACCTGTCAATTCTTTATATGACCCCATAATAAGATCCAAATTTGTATGAGAATTATGGGTATTGACATGATTTTCTTGATTTGGATTCGAAGTAGTAGACCCAACCCAAAAAATTTATAAGCGGGTCAAAGCTGACTTGTCCGTTTGACGCGAAAATTTTAATTTTTATGTTATTGATTCAAGATGCTTATTAACCATATTGAATTTCATTTACTTATATCACTTTAGAATATATGTTTGTGCATATTTAAATTGTTACAAATATATGTTCATTATTTTAAGGGATGTCGGAACTCGAATGAGGCAATGCATAAGAAATGAAAGATGTACGTAATACATAAAATCTATTAATGGTCTGCACCAAAAAAAGAAAAAATCTATTAATGGTTGTTGATTGGTGCTTGCTTTATTGGCAAGCACTCCACCCTTCCATCCCCTTCTTTCAGGACTTGATTCCTGGGTGAGCATTTGAGTTAACCAAGATGTAGGAGTGTATTGAATGGAAGGCGCATGCCCTGTATAGTCGACATCCCCTACCTCTGTTAGTTGTGAGGCCGTTGGGTTAGTATTCTTTTGAAATGGGAAGTCCGACGTGTTGGACTATTAACTACTAAAACGAATAAATAAATAAAAATTTGTCATTGGTTTGTATTATTTTCATAAACATAGAATTGCACATAAGTGCACATTCTCTATAATAATTAATATGATTAGATTATCATTAATTTTTTTTTGATGTAAACGAATGATAGTAATAATCTTATACTTGATAATCACATGTAATTGCTTGCAAAAGTACTATTCAAATCATAAAAATATAAATTTTAGGCAATTCAAAATGATTATTAATCATCTTCTTGCAATCAAGAGACATATCATGGTTCTTAAAAATAAAATTTTACTAGTATTGGCCAAACAATTGGTCTTTGAATGTGGGTACTCCTCTAGTTCTATGGTCATTGTCATGTGGTTTTCTCTTGATACAATAAAATCTATCATTGGTTTATATTATTTTGCATAGACATAGAATTACATATAGAATAAACATTCTCTATAATAATTAATACAATTACGTTATCATTATACTTTTTGATGTAAACGATGATTCTTATTATAATCTGTATTTGATAATCATGTCTAATTGCATAAAATAATATTATTTGAAATCAAAAAAATACAAATTTTAGACACTTCAAAATAATTATGAGTCATCTTTTTACAAAGTAAAATTTTACTAGTGTGAGTGCTCCTCTAGTTCTATAGTCATTGTCACGTGCTTTTCTTCTTGATAGAGCTAGGCACTGTTCTTTTATACGGTGAAATTGCAGTGCGGTAAATTGCGGTGAGTTGCTGTGGGTTACGGTAAGTTGCGGTATGGTAATTGGAAATTTTTAGGATTTTAATAAAAAGATAAATAGTACATTGCGGTAGGTTGCGGTAGATTGCGGTAACTTGCGGTACCGCATAAAAGAATGATGCCTTAAGCCTCTCTGACTGGCGTTGAACTTCCTCAACGATTATCCATTTCTTGCCAATGGTTTTTGAAATTTCTACAAAAAGTTTATGGAAGCATGCCAATTATGAGCATAGTTATCAAATTCCCAATCTTGTTTTACAATCTTGCGATTTTATAATTTTCTCGATGCGATTTTATTATGTACATTTCGATCCATGATCGTACGTGGGTTAATTCTGATCCTAACTGTCCCATGGATCCGAATTAGGATCTCGATGCTAACAACTTTATTTATGAGTATGATTTTGATGCAGACCAAAAGTTAGCTAGATGAAGATTAGTTACTAAATGTATAGGTTTAGATGAAAATGCAATTCAGGATGATTTTTCCAATTAGGTAGATCTTAGTTTTCTAGTAAGATAGACTAAAAAACTATAAGTTTTTCTTTTTCTTTTGCTTTATTATGAATTCTCTATTTTTCCTTTATATGTTTGAAAAAGAATGTGTAAGAGACTAACGTGAATTATAGAACTTCATAAGCTTAGTTAGATCCAAACTAGAGTAGCAAGAGGATGTAAGTTGACGTGAAGTCAGAGGTTAAGATGAACACTTATTTGAATTCAAGATAGTTTTTCCTGTTGATAATTAACGAGATTAGCCCATTTTATTCAACTGGTGGAAAGTGCCAACGAGCACAAAAACAATACTGATTCAATGTTGAAAAATGGCGTAACACACAATCATCAAAAGACATTAACCCCCTTCCCCCCTAAAAATAAAGTCCAAACAATGTGCCAAGACTTATAGAGCTAAGCTTTGACAATGTGAGAGCTTCCAAAAAGCAGTAAAAAACACCCAACTAGGGACGAGTTTATGATGCGATGTTTGATAGAAAGAAAACTTTGGTGAGAGAGGTTTGTGGGCTAAAGGTTTTATCGACCAAGAAGTGATTGTTTTTTGGGTGGTTCTGTAGCTGTCTATTTTCTGATTTTTTTGATTGTATCTTCTAGTTGCTGCTAATTTTTAGTGTACGTTGTTGGTTTGTTTCTGCTGTTCTTGCTATTTTTTGCGGATATTTTGTAGTTTCTTCGATGCTTCTAGCCTTTGTGACTTCCAACTATCGAAGAAAATATGGACGAGTTTATGTCTTTAATTATGGAGATCTTTGTCTTGCTTTATGGTTTTATTTTTTTGCTTAATGCCTTGGGAGGGCAATTGAAAAGTAAGATATTGTTCTTAATTGGATGTTAGATTTTCTAGATGGCTGAAATGTGTGTGCGCGTTTTTTTTAATCATTATTTCCTTTTATATGTAATTTAGGTGATCCATATGTAGAGATCATGTTGTGTTAGATCAAGTTTGTGTCTAGTAGGAGTGTTTTACTATTTATGCATCCATGAGTTTTAATAATATGTTTTTGTTGAAAGATTTTAGTTATTGTTATTGTAGTATTGTAAGGTGTATATCTCCTTCAAAAATGTGTATTTCTTGAAAGATTATAGTTATTGTTGATGTTATATTGTAAGGTGTATATCTCCTTAGACTTTTCGAACTTTGTTTGAAGCTTTAGATAATTGAAAAAAAACTATAAAATCAAATAAAACGGTTTAGTAATTATAAAATAAATGGACCTGTACTCTATAATATTTTTGAAAAACCATCAAACTTTTAAATTTTTTGAAATTGATTTATTTTTCTTTTGTGAATTATGCAATTAAAGTTCCTTGAGTGGATCTATATTGGTACCTAATTAATGGGTTTTTTACATTTTGAACCCCGAACTTTAGGGGTATTTATTTTCTGGACCCTTGATTTCAACTTTAATTTTTTGGGCCCTAAAATTTGTAGGCTGAAAAAAAGGATCCTAAAGGTTGTGGGCTGAAAAAAATTCGTTTCCCGTTTTTCTTTTTCTTTTTTCCATGTTTGAATTTCTTTCTCGATTGGCGTTGAAGTTTAAGACTATGGTTTAAACTGATATCAAAGTTATAATAAACCTCTCTTATTCATGTTGGAGTTACTTAAACCCTTGTACTCAGAGGTCTAAGTAGCATTGACATGAATAAAAGAATAAAGAGAGGTGTTTTATAACTACAATATCACTTTTAACCACAATCCTGAAGTTTGACGTCAATCGGGAGATAAATTGAAACATGGGCGGAAAATAAAGAACGAGACAAGGTCATTTTTTATTCAGCCTACAAACTATAGGGTTTAAAAAATTAATGTCGAAAAATAAGGATTTAGAAAATAAATACCCCTAAAATTTAGGGTCTAAAATACAAAAAACCCTACCTAATACTCCCCTCGTTCTATATTATAAGTAGTATTAATATTGCACAAAAATCATAGTAGCTGAGAATTAAAAGATTAATTTGCTTCATAACTAAAGAGCATAAATATTGGCGTGATAGGAATGTCAACTGACTAACAATAGACAAAATTGATAAATTAATAACTAATATATCATTACAATTATAAAATGATACATATTATAGAATAAAAAATTAATTAAAATGACAAATAATATGAAATTAGAGGAGTATCAAATTAATAATTAATATTTAGGATTTTATTGGGACTACTTTAAGAGATATGTATAGTTTTTAAGTTGATTTAAAAGATTATTTTACAATCAAATGCAATAAAAGATAAATAAAAAAGATTATGTACCTTTCTGATAAGATCAAAATTACTATGACGCTGTAGATGATACGACCTCTTCAATTCTTTGATTATATATTTTTGCAATCACATATAATATTGCGAAATCTAAATTAAATTTTTTGATTATATATTATTTTCCAATCACATAGAAAATAATGAAATCCAAATTAAATTATGCTCTAATATTATAACATAAAGTTTTCACAACGATGCATAATATCCCTATCTACCCTACACCCGACAAGAATTTAAAAACGAAAGTGATTGATAAAATACAAAAAATTATTTAGGGTTACCCTAATTTTTGGTGAAATGTTTTTCTGGTATTTCAATTTTTAAAAACTAATTTTGGGTATCCTAACTTTTAGAATTAGAAATAATTAGGTGAATTTCCCGCCAATAATTTGAATTCATCGGTGAATTGTAGGCGGGAAATTGATTAAATATTTTTGTGGATGAAAATGCCCTTTGTTTTTGTCGACGAAAATGATTTGAATCAATCGGAATTTCGCCGGAAATTCACCTAGTAATTTCTAATCCTAAAAATAAGGGTACCCCAAAATTAATTTTAAAAAGTTAGAGTATCACAAAATTGTTTCTTCAAAAGTTAGGGTACCTCTAAATAATTTTTTTTGGATAAAAAAAGTACATTGTCAAGTGTGACCGCTTGCTATATCATTTATGAGACGGTTCACATCCAAACAGTCAAAGCAAGCCAAGGAGGAAAAATTGCCACCCGGCGTGTAAATACCGTTGGTCCCTGGCATTCATCATTGGTAGAAGTACATATATTGATTGTCATAATTTTAATATTAAAAGTATTTAATATCACTTTTTGATTGATAATTTTTTATATAATATATTATTAATAATTATAATATTATATTTTTATGATAGTTTTTTTTGTTAGAATCTAATGGTGATAATTTTATATAGTAACTTATTGTATATATTGAGAAATTTATTGTCAAATTTTTTAAAATTTAATTGCACAATTTCCAAAGACGACAATTAATTTGAAACAGAGGAAGTACTATCTTGGTCTCAAAATGTGTAGTAATTTTATTATTTCATTTGAATTTGTCATTTTTGTAATTTCAACAATTATGATTTTATTTTTATCTTTAATTACTAAACTGTTTATCACTATTTATAATTTCTGCAACTATTACTCCCAATTATAGAGATAATTTGAATAAATTACAAATTTTTCACCTTAATTTTAATATGTTTTGGTTTCTTCAAATTAGTAGTATCTATGATAGTGACAAATTAGTCAATTATTTAATCACCTATACATGAGATTAGTACGTAGTAGATTATATGTCCATTGCAAAATTAAGCCATGACTCAAATCTGACGTCTGTCATTACGAATTTTCAAGGTGCATAATAGTCTTATTTTCATGACTATTTTTATATTTGAATGATCTTGAAAATGGTGTTGAAATGTTCAAGGTGTATAATAGTCTTATTTCATACTCCCTCCGTTGGTTTTTATCTGTCGTTTACGGGTTTCAGTGTCAATTTTTAATCAATAATTTCTAATATAAATGTTTTGTAAAAAATATATAATATTATACTTTTTTTTAATAATAATTTTTATTACGAATCTAATGACATCAATTTCGTATGATGAATCATTATACAAATTAAAATATTAACTGTCAAAGTTTTTGGTACAATTTCCAAGACGACTGATAAAAATAAACAGAGGGAGTAATTTTCAAGATCCATTGCCAAACTAAACATTTTCATTCATTCTCGTGTGTGGGGAATGATGCCTACGTTTAGATTACTTCAAATTTCATATTAATAGGATAATATTGAGAATTATCGTCATTGCTTGTGATTTTTGAAAATCATATTATATTATACTCCCTTCTTCCTATATTATTTGTCACTTTAGACATAATTTAGAAACAAAAAAACCTCTACTTTACATTAATTTATATCATTGAAAATGTGAAAATGTTAAATAAAATGGTGAATAAAAATGGGAAAATGTGAATAAATACTCCCTCATTCCCATATTGTCTGTCACTTTAACTAACTTTCCTTTTTTCATAATAACTTCACTTTACAATTCCAATAACATATTAATTACTAATTTATCAAATTAAACTTATTAATTATATCTTTTTCTACCACTGTTTCTCAAACTTTTTCCATAGTAAACTTTTCCAGAATTCTATGACTATATATATATATATATATATATATATATATATATATATATATATATATTTCTGAGTAGGTGATGATCGAAATATATGAGTTCGAACAAGGACATTTTAGAAAATTTACAAAAGATTATATTTAACTTTTATTTAAAATTATGTAATATTAATGCATGTGGATTTAATTTATTTAGATGTACATTCATTTGGTTAGTTATGTGTAATAATTAGATATGTTTTAATTTGTTAAAATCATATTTATTACTAGTACATACCATCTACGTTTTTATTTATTTGTTGCCTAGGAAATTGTGTTAAAAACTTTGACCGTTAATATTTTAATCTGTATAATAATTCATCATATAAAATTGATGTCATTAGATTTGTAATAAAAAATACTATTAGGAAAGTATAATATTGTATTTTTTATAGAAGTTTTATATTAGATATTATTAATTAAAAATTGACACTGAAAATCTTAAATGGCAGATAAAAAAAAACGGAAAGAGTATAATGTAAAATAAAAAAAAATTAATTTTGATATATTAGAATAAATTTGACAAAAATTACTAAAAATGACCAAAAATTACAAAATTTAACTTTTACCCAATTATTTTTTATTCATAAATTGGACACACCCTAATTGATGATGATATCATACGAAAATAATAAATATCTTGACACAAGATGACTCTTAACCATCTTGCATTTCTTCTAAATCACTAATAAAGTGAAATGTAAGTGTGTTTAAATCATTCTAAAGGTACGTTTCATTATTTTTAGGATTATTACAGCTTATAAACAACTTAAAAATAATTATTTATTTATATTTATTTCATAAATATAAAACTATGTATAAAATATGGATTTTCTACTATGATTGATAAAATTATGCTATAATTATATTTTTTTAACCTAGCTAATAAGTATTATATTATTATTATTATTATAATTGATAAATATATATAATTATTAAAAAAAATATTAATAAAAATTAAAAATGTAAAATATAAACAATTCAAGATGGTTAAGAATCATCTTGAATCAAGATGGTTATCACAAACAAGACATGCAGGACTGAAAATACGCTGGTGCATATTTGATCTATCCAACCTTAGTCCAAAGTCAACATTTCTTTATTTTTCAATATATAAAATCTTTGAAAGTTTTGACTGCATGCAATCTACCAACCATGCAGTCCAGTACTATATATACACATGATAAGCAGTAGTGAAATCCATTGCCAAATTAATCCATCAATTAATCAATCAATCATTATTCATTACTCAAAAGTAACACACCTTCAAAATAAAAAAAATGGACACATACACACTCTTCCTACTCATCCTCGCCTTCTTGTGGACATGTCTCTACTTCTTCAAACTCATCCCCAAAAAATCCTCCTCCGCCGCCACCCCTCCTCTTCCGCCCGGCCCACGGCCGCTCCCGATCATCGGAAACCTCCACCAGCTCAGCCCCACCCCCTACCGCACCATGGCGGACTTCTCCCGGAAGTACGGCCCCTTGATCTCCGTCAAGCTCGGTATGATCACCACCGTCGTTGTCTCCTCCGCGGACGCCGCCCGGGAAATGTTCCAGAAGCACGACCTCGCCGTCTCAAGCCGCAAGGTGACCGCCGCCGTCCGGGCAGCCGACGGGCACGACCTGCACTCCATGGTCTGGCTGCCCGTCAATGCCAAGTGGCGCTACCTCCGAAAGATCTCCACCGTCCAGCTGTTCTCCGCCCAGAGGCTCAACGCCGGGCAGTCCCTCCGCCACGACAAGGTGGTTGAGATGGCGGAGTACGTCGGAGAGTGTTGTAAGTCCGGGGAGTTGGTGGATATCGGGAAGGTGGCGTTCACGACGCAGCTGAACTTGCTGTCGAATACGTTCTTTTCGATGGATTTGGCGAGCCATAGTTCGAAGGATTCCGGGGAGTTTAAGGATTTGGTGTGGAAGATTGTGGAGGAGATTGGGAAGCCGAATTTGGCGGACTTTTTCCCGGTGGTAGGGTTTGTGAGTTGGTTGAGTGTGAATAGAGAGTTGATGGGGATTGGGAATAAGTTTAATGAGGTGTTTACGAAGATTATTAGGGAGAGATTGAGTGATGAAAGTCGTGGGAATGGAGATGTTTTGGATACCCTAATCAAGATCATGAAGGAAGATGGCTCTGAGCTCACTCTTGATGATATAAGGCATCTCCTCATGGTATGTTTGTTATCTTATGCTCTGGGTTTTCCCCCTCAATGGTTCAAAACCCAAGCCGAACTATAGAGTTCGCAACATAAGTTACATAAAACTACATATATATTACAAATACAACAGCTCGATATCTATAACAATATGTAAAAGACGATCTAAGGACAAATGCAACAAAGCAAAAACCAAAAAGGCCGCTACTCTTTCTGATCCATATTTGAAGTCCATTTTTTTTTTTATGGTGGTCCGATCCCAAAACTATTTCTCATCATTTAACTATAAATAGTACAAAATTTGTTCTCTGTCTTAAAAAATGAACATGAAATAATACATTAAATGATGATGGGAAGGAGGGAGAATGTAACATTATTTGAACTAAAAAAGGTGAAGTGATAGTTGAAAGTACAATAGTTATAGTTTCACTCTAATAGGTAGCGGAGAATGTTTTAATTAAGGATTTTTTGGCTAATTATTTTGTGTATTTATATGTCAGGACTTCTTTACGGCGGGGACGGACACGGCCACAAACACCATGGAATGGGCAATGACGGAGTTGGTACGAAATCCTGAAAAGATGGTCAAAGCTCAAGACGAGTTGGAACGGGTCCTTGGGAAGGATACCAAGTCAATCCAAGAATCTGATATCTCGAGATTGCCCTACTTGCAAGCCGTAGTGAAAGAGATCCTAAGGATGCACCCACCCACCGTGTTTCTGGTCCCTCGAAAGGCAGATTCTGATATTGAATTGTGTGGCTATTTAGTCCCCAAGAACGCCCAAGTATTCGTCAATCTTTGGGCTATTAGCTACGATCCAAATACCTGGGAGAATCCAAACCAATTTTTACCTGAGAGATTTTTGGATCAAGATGTCGACATGAAAGGCCAGGATTACGGGTTCATACCCTTCGGGGCAGGAAGGAGGGCATGCCCCGGGATGACATTGGCATATAGAATGTTGAACCTTATGTTGGGGACCCTTATTCATGGGTTTAATTGGAAGCTTGAGGATGGATTGAGTCCTGACAAATTGGACATGACTGAGAAGTTTGGGGTTAGTATACAGAAAGCTCAGCCTCTTAAGCTTATCCCAATCCCCAAGTAACCATATCCACATATAAATATACACATGTACCAACCAGTTATAGTCTTGTGGGGGTACTAAAATTAAAGATGATTAATAATAGGCTTGTTTTCATCTTCTAAATTTCTATTTTGGTATCCCATATTATTGCAATTTCATCTTCGTCCAAAAGTGTCACATTCATTGATAACAGTGAAAAGGGGAAAAAAAAGAAAAAAAATATGTATCTAGGCATCCAATTTTATGGAGTTGGATTGCATACCTGTCACTCGCTTTGACTCACTGTGCTTTGAATAGCCCTACTTTCGAACCTCTCCTGGGGGCAATGATAAATCACCTAAGACCGCTAATGTTCCATCTAATTCAAGAACAAGCCCTTCTCAATGTCTTGCCTTTCGCATGTGTTTTTTACAATAAATTTCTTAATATATATAATTAATGAGTTGCTATATAAAATTATCATGATTAGATTTGTAACGAAAAATGTTATCATAAAGTATAGTATTGCAATTGTTAATAACATATTTTGTAAAAAAATTATAAATTAAAGAATATTATTAAAAATCGTGAATGTCAAAATTATAAATTTATAACGATTAATATGAAACCGAAGGTGCAGTAAATTAGCATTTGCAATTTCTCAGGATAACGTGCGTGAGTTTATTTTTTGTTGACAAAGCTGATTATCATCTCTTTGGTAGTCTACTCCACTTTTAAGATCTTGTTGACAAACACGAAAGTACAAGTAGGTTCACTTGTTGAATATGACACTTTCTGTTATCCCTTATCACATGTCCACATTTAAGAGCACATGAAGGTTGGTGAGCAGCAAAGTAAGACAAAAGTCTGACAATTTGATTAGCAAAACAAGTGGTTTGATTCATGAGCAGCAAAATCTACAGAATGTCTATCGTTGCTTGTGGACATGCACGATGGATGGTTCGATATATCAATTCGAAGAAACCGTGTAGTGATGAACTTGCTTTTCTCCGTACTTTACCAAAAGTTTCATATATTTGGTTATTCCTAGCGAATTAAAAAATATTAATATAGAACTCATTATTTCATACTAATCGGTAAATATTCTTTTCATAAGAGGGTAGAGAATGATTTTATTGAAAAAGTATTCTCCATAGTAAATCCTTCCAAAATTCTACTAATCGCACTACAATATTACAAGTTTAACACCCTCAGACACTTTTTTTTACACTTGGTTGATTTTACATGAGAGGTTACAAGTGAGAGCTAGGCTCCACAAACGTGTTATCTTTATCATGTTTGGATGACTAGCAACAAGCTCATTTTCAACAAAATCACTATAAGGGTTGACGAAGTCACGAAAACCATCAAGCATGCTCTAAGGGACATGACTTTGTACTTAGGTTGGTAAAATTCATTGGTAAATAGAAGTTAAGTTTTGGTAATTTTTGTAAAATAAAAGTAAGTTTCTGTAAGTATTGAAAAAACAATAGTTTTGAATATGGAGAAAATAAATATTGATAAAGGAGTAATTTTGGAAAATTTTGGTAATTTTTAGTGTAATTATCCATTCCCATTTACCAACAAATTTTGCAGGCCATTAGTCAACAAATCAAAGAAATACATATATATATATATATATATATATATATATATATATATATATATATATATATATATATATATATATATATACTTTGTGCATAGGTTGTATTTTTTCAAGGTTTTTCTTCGGCTTTTGAATGAATCACACACATTTCATTGAGTAGATTTGTTGACTAATGACCCGCAAAATTCCAACTTTTTAAAACTTCAAAATTTATTTATTTTTCTTTTTTGAACATGCTATTAAATTCCAATGAGTAGATTTATATTTCTACATTTCCCTATTCCATATTATTAACCACTTTGAAACTTTTTGTGAAGTATTAATATTATTGCAAAAAGAATATAATGATTGAGAATAAAATGATTAAAATTAAATGCCCTATAATTAACGAGTAAACATATATATTCGTGAGATAGGGATGTAAAGTAACTAACAATAGATAAAAAAAAATTGATAAACAAGTAATTATATGTGTCATTAAAATTGTAAAATGGTATATATTATAGAAAAAAATAATCAAAGGGATAAATAATATGGAACAGGAGGAATATCAAATTCATAAATTATCAATTAATGTTTAGTATTTTATTGGGACTATTTTAATACATACGTATACCTTTCAAGTTGATTAAAAAGATTACTTTGCAATTACAAACTATAAAAGATGAATTTTAAAAGATTACGTACCTTTCTAATAAGGCCAAAATTACTAGTAGACAGCAAATGATACTACCTCTTCAATTCTTTGATTGTATATTTTTGCAATAACATGGAATATTATGAAATAAAAATTCTTTTTCTTATTATTATTCTCTAGTATTATAACATTCTAAGGGTTATCAGAACCAAACATATCCCTTGTCTCCAAAGTGGTGACTTGACTTCACTCTACCCTACCCGAACAAGAATTTTGAAAAGGTGATTGATAATGCTAGTGAGATTACTCGTTATTTCCTCTGTATTTTTATTAACGGTCACTTTAATTTTAATGTTGATCAAAGTTAAAAAAATTTAACAATTAATATCTTAATATATATAATGTTTTATTATATGAAAGTATTATGATTAAGTTCATAATGAAAATATTATTATAAGAGCATCATATTACAACAAGAAAATATGTTTGAGCAACAAATGTAGAGTAGTTTGGGCAACAAAAAAATTATTATTGAATTAATTTAAAATAGGGAAACCAAATAATTTTGTGGTTAAATATATTATATGTGGCAATAAAATTTTTTTTGGTGCAAATAATATAGATTGGGCAACAATTTAAAGAAAAATGGTTGCCAAAAGTTACAAAGGCACAAAAAAATTTGGTTGCCCACTACAACTAACTTGTGCTACCAATTTTACTATTTTGTAGTCCAAACCTTGTGCATCGAGGATAAAACTACCAAATCGTGACAATTTGTTTTTGTAGCACCATGTTAAAGGGCAACAAAAATTGGACTAAAGCAACAAATTTTTTTGTTGTCCAAAATAATTTTTCTTGTTGTGTATTATAATATTTTGATAAAATATGCTATAAAAAAATATTTAGTTAAAGAAAAATATTGAATACCATATGCTCTCTCCGTTCTTTATATCTGTCATTTACGGTTTGCAGTGCCAATCTTTAATAAATAATTCTTAATATAATATTTTTATAAAAAATATAATATTATAATTTTTAAATATTATTTTTCATTTTCTAATAACATCAATTTTATATGATAAATTATTATATAAATTAAGATTTAAATAGTCAAAGTTTTTAACACAACCTCCCATATGACCGCTAAATTAAAACGGAGGGAGTAATACTTAGCAAAATGATAAACATCTTGCTACAAGATGGTTCTTAAAACATTTTGCTACAAGATGGTTCTTAACCATCTTACATCTCACCTAAATCACTCATAAAATTAAATATAAGTATATTTAAATCATTATAAAGATATGTTTCATTACTTTGAGGATTATTATAACCTATAAACAATATAAAAATATTTATTTATTTATGTTTTTTCATAAATATAAAACTATACATAAAATGTGCATTTTTTACTATGATTGATAAAATTAGCTATTATTTATATATTTTTGACCTAGCAAATAAGTATTATACTCTTGTAGTTGATAAATATACATAACTATTAGAGAAAATATTACTAAAAATTAACAAATGTGAAATATACATAATTCAAAATGGTTATTAACCATCTTAAGGCAAAATGTGTATCATGGTCCTAATATTTATTAGACAATGATGATTGTGAAATGGAAGCGGTACTATATTGTCAGGCTAACCTTGGGCTATCATTTATGAGACGGTGCACATTCAAACAGTCAAAGCAAGCCAAAGAGGAAAAATTGCCTCTCTGCGTGTAAACACCGTTGCTTGTAAGCATACATCATTAATAGTATGTATGACAGTGACAAAATAGTCAATTAGCCTATACGTACCCGAGATTAGTAGTAGCTTACATGTCCATTGCCAAATTAGGCCAAGACTCAAATCTCATGTCTGTCATTATATATGAATTTTCAAGGTGTATAATAGTCTTGTTTCATGACTAGTTTTTTATTAGAATGTTCTTGAAAATAGTATTGAAATGTTCAAGGTGTATAATATTCTTATTTCATAATTTTCAAAAATTGCCAAACTAAATATCTTCATGTATTTTTGTGTGCGGAGAAATGTTGTCTATATTTTGATTTTCTCAAACTTTATATTAGCGAAACAATACTGAGGATTGTTTATGTTTGTTGTTCTTGAGAATCGTATTATTATATTTTACATGTCCATTGCCAAACTAAGCCTTGATTCAAATCTCCTTTGCCTTCAATGTAGGAGACCTTACACCCTACTTAGGGGAAGAAGATGATGTCGATTTGAGGGCAAGTCTTTCTTAAGAAGGGGAGGATGATTTTTTGGTCACATTCTCGAGGTCTACTCAATTTCAATGTGGATTTTCCGGTCCTTTTGGAAGAGCATTGGGTGAAGACATGGACAAGTGACATCCACACCATCCTCAAGTTAGGTATATTTTCGATCTCCATGGTGTCTTGAGCTATCCCTGAAGACACTTGAAGGCCTCGGGTCGGGAGGACGTCGGCACTAATATTCCGCAGTTCAAGCTCGGGTCAATTTTCAGCTAAAATGCTCGGGTAATTGAATATGGAAAAAGTCTAGAAGGGTCTAATAGGCTAAAAAAAGGGTGTACGAGGAGTTTTGGGTGAGGCGCTGGTATTTTTAGCCTAGGGGCCACCCGGGTCCTCCTAGGCACTAGCCGCGCCTCCCCCTTTTCCCCGTATCGCAGTTCATGTGTTAGGCATTGGCCGCGCCTAACCCTGTTTATGGGTCGTTTGAGTTTTTTCAAACATTGTTATCCCCCTCCCCTGCTATATATATTGTAGTTCTTAATAGAACAATAATTTAGACATTTGAATGAAAAACTTGGGTATGTACAAACCCTAATCCTCAAATCTCTCTCGGTCTCTTTATCTTTGAACGTTTTTGGTGCTGGGTTGGACCCTTTAGAGCTTATGGTGTGTGGACTACTGTAACGCCCCGGCGCCTCTCAGGTCGCAGACGTTACCGATAATTAACTGCTTCAAGGATCCCTAATTGGCCTCGCAAATCACCAGTAATCTTTCCACCCTCCTTCGTCCTTGCTCATGCACTGCCTAGGAAAACTTCCCAGGACTTTACATCTCTTGAAACTACTCCCAACCAAGCACGCTTAACTGAGGAGTTCCCAACAGAAGAGCTAACCCTAAAAGAAGGTGCACCTTGATGATATAAGTAGTCATTTCAATCCTCTTAAGTCATTCACACATAACCATATATCTGGGGTGTTTTAATCACCTCCACTTAAGCGCGTAATGTCCTCGTTGTGTCTCAATCCAATCCAGAATCTTTGCCCCGCTAGGTGACTTCCCATGGATCTCATGTTCATTGGCACAAGTCACGGTCGCGGATTGGCTCTGATACCATATGTAACGCCCCAAACCCTCTCCAGTCGCGGACGTTACCGGTAACTGCTTCAAGGATCGCTGACTTGCCCCATGAATCACCACATGTCTTTCCAGCATGCTTCGTCCTCGCTCACATACTGCTTGGAAAAACTTCCCATGAGGTCACCTATCCTTAGCCAACTCTTAACCAAGCACGTTTAACTAGGGGTGGGCGTGAAAAACTGAAATCGAAACCGAAAACCAAACCGCAAAGCCACCACAATCGAACTAGTAAAACCAGTTAACCATTTGAAATTTTTGAAAAATGTGGTTTAGGTTAACCAAATTGGTTTAGCCGGTTTAGGTTTAGGTTTATGTTTAGGTTTAAGTTTAAGTTTTACATTTTCGTGAAGTGGTTAACCACGGTTAACCGGTTTTGATTAATTTAGTAGCAAAATGTAAAATTTCAAAGTAGAATATTAATTTTTATTTTTCTGTAGTTGTTACTTTAAATTTCCAAAAACCGGTGCTTAACCATAAATTAAATTCAAAAAGCGGTTAACCGTGTCCTTAATATGGTTAACCAGCGGTTTCGGTTTCCAAGTTTCACTTGCGATTAACTGGTTTGAGATTAACTGCATAAAGTGGTTTAGGTTTAGGTTTACAAAATCTAGAAACCATAAAAATGGTTAACCGAAAATGCAGTTAACCGGTTATGCCCACCCCTATGTTTAACTAAGGAGTTCTCAACGGATGAGCTAACCCTACCTTGGTGTAAGTAGTCATTTCAATCCTCTTAAGTCACATTTAACCATATATCTAGGGTGTTACAACTGCCTTCTTCAAGTTTGGTGAGGGTTGCAATATAGTCTCATTTGGTGTTGGTGACCTAGTCTTTATTCATCTTTTGAACTCTAACTTCAATCTTGGTGAGTATTCTTTAGAGATTATTCATATCTTATTTATCTCTTGTTGATTTGGCATGTTTGAGATCCAGATCAACTCCATTGTTAAGGTTTTGGTTGTGTTGTGAGTCCTACTTGGTTGCGAAGGTTGTTGGTTGGATTTGGTGTGTGTTGGGATATTTTCTTGTTATTGTTGAGTTCCTAAACCTTCATGGATTATTATAGAACAATTCATGCTCGAACTGAGGGAAAAGAAAAGTAGACTTTTTTTCGATTTTTTTATTTGATTATTCTTTTTTTGGATTTATTTTTTAAAAAAAACTAAGCAAGAATCCTAAAGCAAGCTCCTAGGCTGGGAATTAAGCATTAACTCCCCGACAATGACGCCAAAATTATTGTCATACTTTTGAGAGTACGGTTGTTAATCCGCAGGGAGTTGTGTTCCAGACACTCAAAACTGATTCAAATGTTTCAAGGTAGCTAAATAAACCAGGTGATAGCAGTGACGACGAAAACTACAAACTATGAAAGCAATAAAAGATATTCAGGGTGTAAAATCAATATTCAACTACTAATCAATCTGAATAACCTAATCTACCAATTCTAAGAAGTAATTAAGGGGGGGTCGATTGCACCATTAAATTACGCCAAAGGCCTCTCTTGAAAGTCAGTGACTTGCCAAAACCGTCTCTCGAAGGTCAGAGACTCGCCCAAGCCCTCTCTTGAGGGTCAAGGGCTAGCTTAACTATTATAACTACTTATTCTCAAAGAGTTAGACTAATTAAACTATAGGAATGACAACCCAAAACCTACTCATAATTGAACGCTCTCATGTCAAAACCCTAACAATTTCTCTATCCACACTAGCAAATTGACATCACTTCTCAGCATAACTCAATTGCATAAAAAATACAAATTAACACTCTCTCAAGCATTTCATCAAACACGTGGTGGGCAAAGAGAAAAACTCATACTACAAATATGGACTTGGATAGATTATGCCTAAACAAGATTAACTAATAATCGAATATAATGATCACAACCCAAACTACGCAAAACTAACAACTAATAAACCTAGGATTGCAAGTAAAAAGGAATGAAACAAAACTAACAAGAACATAAATAAGCAAAAAGAGAAAGAGAAAGAGAAACTTAGTTGAATTGAAAGTCGAATTCAATCTCCTTCTTGAACAGATAATCTAACCTAAATTCTTTAATGGAAATCTAAACCTAGAACTAAAGAGACTTAGGGAGAAAACCTCCCTTCTAGCCTAGAGAGAAAACTGGGAAAGAACGTTTGAATTGAAACTTATTATTTCTAATAAAAAATTACCCTTAAAAGCTGAAATTACAATATGGGATGGTCGTGTCAGCCTGGCACACCAAGGTGTCCCGGATGAGAAATTCCAATTTTGCCTCTAAAATTCTGGAACAGTTGTGCTGGTTGACACAACTGCCTGTGCCAGCTTTCTTTGGCTTCTTTTGCTCCTTATTTCCAACCTTTTTCCTCTATTGTCATCATCATTTGCAATCTACACTCATAAACTTTATAAAAGTTATGTCAAATTTACCTAAAAATAGGAGATTAAACAAATTAGTCACAATTAGTAAAAATGAGAAAAAATACTATCAAACTTATATTAAATAAGTTAGATAAGTTCGATAAGACAATAAAAACTAATGTAAAATATGGTAAAACCGAGGTTTAACACGAGTCTTAGGGCGTCTTGCCTATTATTAAAACCATATTATTCTGTTATAAAAAAAACCATATTATTCTATATTAAATTAAATTAAAATGATATAATTGAAATTTATAACTCATATATAAATTGCATAAAGTTACACTTTCATCTATTACTTTTTATTTCAAAAATAACGCCTAAAATAGGCCTAACAATGGGGTTGATTTGATTAGTGTATCATTTGTATTCATAAACATAACCAATGCATCCTAAGCATCTTATAATTGATAAATAATACTTATAATTAAAAACATTGTCAAAAATCATAAAATATACTAATTTAGTGAAAGGTAAAACACTTAAAAAAATGTCTTAGGATAAAACCTGTATCAATACCCATATTTTTATTTGTTTTACTTTTAATAAAATTTTATTTATTAAAGCAGATCCAATAATCACTTGTCAAATTAAAGTGTAAAATTTTAAAATAAGTCTTTATTAAGATATTATCCGTGTGAATTGTCAAATATACGCATAAGATTAGAGCAGTGCCATAGCATTTTTCACACAATAGTACGTACTACATTACTCTTCAACACCATACAATTGGATACCTAGACTTTTTTTTTTTTTTTCCATTTTCGCTGTTGTCAGTTAATGTGTCACTGCTAGGTGAAAGACGAAAGGAAAATGATAAAAGTTTGCAAGACACATATTATGTGTCTTGTCACTATAAAAAATCTATATATTTGTAAATTAAATTGAAAAAAAAGTTACATGACTGACTTCTATAACTATAATAATATATATAAATTGTATAACATCACACATTTATCGATATTTTTTAAAATTTACAAAAAAACGTCTAAAATATGCCCAACGGATGAGGTTCATTTGTTAGGGTGTCAATTTTAATTGTTGGCATAGCCAACACATTCCAAGCTTCTTATAATTGATAATTAATAGTATTTGTCAAAAAAATTGGGGTTAAAACGATGATAAGTATTAATTTCATAAGGGAGAAGACATTTAAACAGTGTTTTGGGGCAAGACATTTATCATCACCCAAGACGAAATTACATCGTAATATGGTATACCAAATTAGAAATTTAGGATATGAAAACAAGCCTATTATTCATATTTAATTTTAGGGTAATTTTAGTACCCGTCAAAGCCAATAATCGGTTGGTATGTGGATGTGATTACTTGGGGATTGGGATAAGCTTGAGAGGCTTAGCTTTCTGTATACCAAGCCCAAGCTTCTCAGTCATGTCCAATTTTTCAGGACTCAATCCATCCTCAAGCTTCCAATTAAACCCATGAATAAGGGTCCCCAACATAAGGTTCAACATTCTATATGCCAATGTCATTCCGGGGCAAATTCTCCTTCCTGCCCCAAAGGGTATGAACCCGTAATCTTGGCCTTGTACGTCGACATCTTGATCCAAAAATCTCTCCGGTAAGAACCTGTCTGGATCCTCCCAAGTATTTGGATCATAGCTAATAGCCCAAAGGTTGACAAACACCTGGGCGTTCTTCGGCACTAAATAGCCGCACAATTCAATATCAGAATCCGCCTTTCGAGGCAACAGAAACACTGCGGGTGGGTGCATTCTAAGGGTCTCTTTCACTACGGCCTGCAAGTAGGGCAATTTCGAGATATCGGATTCCTGGATTGACTTGGTATCCTTCTCAAGGACTTGTTCGAGCTCGCCTTGAGCTTTGGCCATCTTTTCAGGATTGCGTACCAACTCCGCCATCGCCCATTCTGTTGTACTTGAGGTTGTGTCTGTCCCTGCCGTGAAGAAATCCTGAAACATACAAATAAATAGTTAACCAAAAATTTGTCAAGTTTAACGATTTCCCTCTTAGAGTAAAACTATCACTATTGTGCTTTTAACTAGCTATCACCTTCACCTTTTTTAGTTGAGATAATTTTACGTACCCCTTGGTTCCATATATACTGTCAATTTCTAGAAATGAAATTATTTTAAGAGGAAATCATTTAATGCATTGTCACAAAATAAACTTACCATGAGGAGATGCCTTATATCATCAAGACTCAACTCCGAGCCATCTTCCTTCATGATCTCAATTAGGGTATCCAAAACATCTCCATTCCCACAACTCTCACCACTCAATCTCTCCCTAATAATCTCCCTAAACACCTCAATGAACTTATTCCCATACCCCACCAACTCCCTATTCACACTCAACCAACTCACAAACCCTACCACCGGGAAAAGATCCGCCAAGTTGGGCTTCCCAATCTCCTCCACAATCCTCCACGCCATCTCCTTAAACTCCCCGGAATCCTCCGAACTATGACTCGCCAAATCCATCGAAAAGAACGTATTCGACAGCAAGTTCAGCTGCGTCGTGAACGCCACCTTCCCGATATCCACCAACTCGCCAGACTTACAGCACTCTCCGACGTACTCCGCCATCTCGACCACCTTGTCGTGGCGGAGGGACTGCCCGGCGTTGAGCCGCTGGGCTGAGAACAGCTGGACGGTGGAGATCTTCCGGAGGTACCGCCACTTGGCGTTGACGGGCAGCCAGACCATGGAGTGCTGGTCGTGCCCGTCAGCTGCCCGGACGGCGGCGGTCACCTTACGGCTGGACACGGCGAGGTCGTGCTTCTGGAACATCTCCCTGGCGGCGTCCGCGGAGGAGACAACGACGGTGGTGATCATACCGAGCTTGACAGAGATCAAGGGGCCGTACTTCCGGGAGAAGTCAGCCATGGTGCGGTAGGGGGTCGGGCTGAGCTGGTGGAGGTTTCCGATGATCGGGAGCGGTCGTGGGCCGGGCGGAAGAGGAGGGGTGGTGGTGGTGGAGGATTTAGGGGTGAGTTTGAAGAAGTAGAGACAAGTCCACAAGAAGGCGAGAATGAGGGGTAAGAGTGTGTAGGTGTCCATTTTTGTTTTGGGGTGTTGCTTTGAGTAATGTTTGATAGGTTAATTTGGGATTAGACTTCACTACTTTATCATCTGTTTATATAGTACTACAAGGGTTGCATGGTTGTTAGGCAACTAGCTAGACATTAGCCTGGCCTCTGTTTTATACATCACCAATGATATGTGACTTATTTTAAGACTTTTCTCTTCATCAAAATTAAACAGGAGTCTTATTTTAAGATATTTTTTTTTTAAGTATCTTACCATACCTTAAATCAGTATTTTAATTGATTTTTTTAAGTAGAAATAGTAAGTGTTAATTATTAATTATAAGAAATTTTAACTTTGTTCGCTACGTCAATGAATACTTACAAATTATGCTATACTTGAATCAACCATGTTCGATAGGCTCATTTTAAGTGTCTTTTGAAAATATAAAAAATAATGTATAAAAGTATAATTTTACACAACTATATGTAATATTATAATTATAGAATTATATTCAATTATATCATTTTATTTCAACTTTATATATAATAATATACATGGTTTTATGGTAGGGCCCCAAGACTCATATGATTTTTGTTTTCATGATTTTTAACACTAATTTTTTTAACGGTAAGTATTATTATCAATTATAAGAAGTTTTGGATGTATTGGCTACTCTAATGAGTATAAATGACACCTTAATCAAATCAACCATACCCCTTAGACATATTTTAGACATGTTTTTAAATAAAAAATAAAGGATAAAAATATAGCATTATACAATTTATATATATATGATATATATAATTATAGAATTCAATCATATCATTTTATTTTAATAATTGGGTAAGATACTTTATTAAAAGTGTTTTTGGCTCAAAATAATCCGAAGTCGGAGGTCATTGGCTAAAAATAATTCAAACTCACTTTTTGGCTGAAAATAATCCAAACATTTAACCTATTTACTCGGACTAAACCGAAATCAATTTCTGACGACATAATGGTTTTATATATTATTTGCTTTTATATATTATATTATATGTAGACTGCATGATATCTAGTCAAATTTTTCAAGATTATATTTATTAAAATAAAAGGAAATGTTGACTATAGACGAGGTTGGACACTTCAATTATATGGTGCTTGTGGCACCTGGGAGCTCCATGGTATTTTCACTCGTAAAATTATAAGTATTTTGATTTAAAATGGTTAATAATTATTTTGAATTTCATCTAAATTACTCCAAAAGAAATTAAATATAAGGATGTTTAAATCATTATAAACATATGCTTCATTACATTGAGGGTTATTATAACTTATAAACTATATAAAAATATTACTCATTTATACTTTTTAGTTGTATTTTAGTAGTCCCATATAAATTGTTATTGTATTCTAGTAGTCCAATTTACATATTTATTATATTTTGGTGGTCTCATTTCATAGTCGATTGTATTTTGACGATCCAAATTCTCGGTCAAACACACTCTCGTTGGTACACGTCACCAAACCACCAAGTCACCACCACTTGACTTGGTGATGTCCCACCAGAATACAATTTTATTTTATTTTTTACCACCAAAATACAAAAATAAAGTAGGAATTATTGTCATACAAAAGTTGAAAGTAGCTAGGGATTATTAGAATCCAATTTTCCTTTCATAAATATAAAACTCTGTATAAAATATACATTCTCTACAATGGTTGATAAAATTATATTATCATTTATATTTGTTGACCTAGCTAATAAATATTATACTCTTATAATTGATTTATATATATCATTAGTAGAGAAAATATTTAATTCAAAATCGACTAGGCAAGCAAAAATAATCACCCAAGATACACAATTATTTTAGGATTTAAGGAAACCCTAAGTTAGAACTCAAGAACAAACTCTATTTTTTGAGTTTTGGGGACAGAGATGAACTAGAACAATAAAGAAGGATATGAGTAATGTAAAGAGTACTTAACTCACCCAATAATCTAAGAATCACAAGAGGCAGCAAAGAAAACCTTCACAAGCATCCATACTTGTTCTTCCATGGAATTCCACCAAAAGAAATTAAAATATGCACACTAACTCACAAGTGAAAAGGAATTTGATTAAGCACTACAACAAAGGATTAAGCTTAATTATAAAGGAATTAGGGTTCCAAATACCCTCTCAATATTTCATAAACATAAATGTTTTTTTAGCTTAAAAAAGTGGTTCCAACAAATGAGGGGGATGGGGTTTAAAAGCTGAAGAAAGCACAACAAGGGGGGGGGGGGGGATTTCGCGAATATGTAGAAAAAAAAAATTCGAGGTGCGACCAACTAGCTACCTTTAGCTTCCCTTGTCATTTCTCGGTTGCTTTTCCATTTCTCTTTTGCTCGGTCTTCTACTCTAACCCTTGTGTGTTAAAAAAATTTCCTCGTGTTTGACCTCAATCCCAACTCGACTTCTTCCTAGCCCTCCTTGGCTCCCGAAACGGGCGATTTGAGCCTCGAAAAATGATCGCATTCAGCATAGGGAAAATTTGAGTCCTGACCCTCCATTGTTATTATTTTCGAAGTGAGGTATCCCTAGGAAATACGGATCAGACTTCCTTTGTTAGAGAAGAGTGCCATCAACTCTTGGGAGTTCAAATCCAATCAACAACTCATGTAAGATCAACTCAATAAAATCCATTATCCAAAGCAAAGTGACACTCATCAAACCCTTCTTTGAAAATGAGTAGCAATTTCGGAAGGAAAAAGGGACCTACTCACCATCAAGAAAGGCCTTCACACTCCTAATGCTCATCATCTTGTTGAAGGCCACAAGGTAGCGTCACAAGAGATGTCAAGGTCAACAACGTTTATACCCAGCGTCCTCTTGCTTCCCTTGCCATTTCTCAGTTATTTTTTCATTTCCCTTTAGCTCAATATTCCACTCTGACCCTTATGTGATGACAAAATTGCCCCTTTATTGACCTCAAATTGCACGTCAGCAATTTCAGACCGAAATCGGAACTGAAACTTTTATTTTTAATCCTGGCCTCAATCCCACGGGATCCGAGATTTTGGGTCCAGGAGTTGACAAGGATCAAGACTGGGACTCCCGGAATTTTGTTCACCCTAACTTTTAGTAAGTGTATTGTCCTTACTATTGATTATTGACAAAGTACCCCTAATTTAATTAAATAATTTTATTGATAAAGTAAAGGTAACAACGATCGTGGCGGATCCAGACCATTAATTTAAGGGTATCCAATATATTTGTTATTACATAAGTGCTTTTGAAAAATAAAATTTTAATAAATAACAATGAAAATAAATATTAAATGACATATTCACAAGCTTAACGAAATTTCACATCATTATATAAATATGCCCTCCAAATAAATTAAAATTTCACATTAACTAGATATTTATATCTTAATCTTATATTGATACACAATTACCCAATTGATTGACTTACACTTTTTGTTTATAAAAAGATAATTTGGTACTCTCTCCGTCCCAATTAATTTGTCAAGTTTATTTGTTCACGGTCTTCGATGCAAGACTTTGACCGTTAATTTTTCAGATTTTATCTTAGCAAGACTAATAATATTGTATTCAGGTAAAAATATTTTTCATCACCAATTTAATAGCGGTAGTCATGTAATAACTCAACATATAATTTGATAAATTAACGATCAAAATTTAAAATTTTTAACCTAATTTGTCAACATGGATAATTTATTTGGGATAGAGGGAGCAATATTTTAGGATATTCGGGTTGCTGCTAAATTGAACACCCCTTATGTTTTTAAAATTTTTTTTACAGTGTCTACTTACTCCAATTAAGAAAATTTATTCCAAATGATATTAAAAGAATTACAAATTTTCTTTGATTAAGGGTGTCCGTGGACACCCTTACCCAACATATATACCTGCCATTGAACAACAACAATATCTAGTGAAGGTTCAGTTTTGTAAAGATAAGGGCAAAATATAGTTAAACAATTATTAATATTGCCTAGAAATTGTAAAGTATTTAATATTGTGAAAAAAAATTAATTAAGATGACTAATATCGAAAAACTTACAAAATTTTTGTTTTTCAAACATAATAGGAAATTATCTTCATTATAAATTGTAGTATAAAATATAATATAATAAGATTTTCAAAATTAGCAAACAAACAACAATCCTCAATATTATCCCTTTAACACGAGTCTAAGAGAGTCCAAATATAAACGACATTCTCCTACACACAGGCATACATGGAGAGGTTTAGTTTGGCAATGAATCTTGAAAATTATGCAATAAGACTATTATACACCTTGAACATTCCAATACGATTTTCAAGAACATTCTAACAAAAAAATTGTTATGAAAAAAACTATTATACACCTTGAAAATTCATAATAACAGACATGAGATTTGAGTCATGGCTTAGTTTGGCAATGACAGACACCTTGAATGTTTTCACAATCATACCATGTCATGTAAAACTGCACAATCAATTTTTTTTTTTTATTGCTCTAGTATTAAGTGGTGACTTGACTTCACTCTACGTACCCTAACCCCCACAAGAATTTTAAAAAAATGATTACTCCTTCTATTCCATATATTAATTGTCATGCATCTTTAAAAATTGTACAATTAAATTTTAAAAATTTTGATGTGATTTTTTTAATATATACAATAATTTGTCATATAAAACTACTATCATTAAATTCATAACGAAAAATACTATCTTAGAAAATATAATATTACAATTATTAATAAAACATCATATAAGAAATTATTAATTAAAAATTGACATTAAACACGGTAATAATTAAGAAAATGACAATTAATACAAAATGAAAAATGTGATAAAGTAGTGATAAAAACGTTGCCAAAGTGACAACCCAAACAGTCAAAGCAAGCCAAAGTGGAAAAATTGCCTCTCTGCGTGTAGTTACCGTTGCTTGTTAGCATAGTTCATTGATAGCTATGACATTGACAAATTAGTGTCTGGTTGACCTAATTTCTAAAAAAGAGTTTTTGCTTCTTATAAATAGTTTTTATAAAAGTTATTTTTTGAGGGATGTTGAAGTGTGTGGCCTAACTTATGATATAATTCACATAAGTGATTTTACTAAGGTTGTGTTTGGTTGGAAGGAAAATGATTTCGAAGGAAATCGTTTTCCAAGAAAATTGATCTTCTAAGGAAAATGGTTTTCCATATTAAATAGGAGGCAAATCTTTTTTCGAAAAATGACCATATATGTCGAAATATGTGGCAAAGTACTAGCGATATATGTTACAAATGAAAATATTTGGAACTCAAAATTCATATTTGAGCTTTTTTTTATCGTATTGTAAAGTTTTGCGACTAACCGATAAAATTGAATTTTGCTCTTAAGTTTCAGTCATATTTAATTGTAAAAAAAATGTCGAAAAAAGTGGCAATATATGTTACAAATAAAAATATTTGGAGCTCAAAATTCATATTTGAGCTTTTTATTATCATTTCTATCGTTCTGTAAAGTTTCGTGACAAACCGATAAAATTAAATTTTGCTCTTAAGTTTCAGTCATATTTAATCGCAAAAAAAGTCAATAAAAGTGGCCATATATGTTACAAATGAAAATATTTGGAGCTCAAAATTTATATTTGAGCTTTTCTTAGTCCATACTATCAAATCATAAAGTTTCCATTAAAACAGTTTAGTTTGAATTTTTAAAAGTTTCAGTTAGTTTTAGCGGCAAAAAAATTATGGTCTATGTCGCAATAAATGTTATGAAATAAAAATATTTTGGGCTAAAAATTATATTTGAGCTTTTTTTAATCAATTCTATCGTGTTACAAAATTTTCAACAAAACTGTTAATGGTAAATTTTGCCCTCAAATTTCAGTTAGAGTTAGTAGTGAAAATCGATCCTACAATCAAGCTGGGTGGAAAATATTTTTACTAGGTTGAACAAAGAAAGTAAATTTCCTTCCTTTAGGGGAAAATGATTTTCTTTGGAAATGATTTTCCAAACTTTTGTTTACTAAACACTAGAAATTAAAATTGGGAAAATATTTTCCTAGAAATTGTTTCCTCCCTACCAAACACACTCTAAATTTATAAAGTGTTTGGCCTAACTTATGATATAGTGTTTTTACTAAATTTAATTGTTTAGCTTAACTGTTAAAAATTATCTTGTATTTTTCTAGAATAAAATTATCATATGATTGATCGTTTGGCCAAAATTGTTTTTGAAAAACAATTATTGGTTTCTAAAAAGATCACTGTTTGGCCTAATTTGTACTTTTTAATTCCAAAAACACTCCGAAAAACTTTATGTTATAACACTAAAGCATTGTTTAATTTGGATTTCATAACATCCCATGTGATTGCAAAATAATATATAATCAAAAAAATAATTCACATTTCATAATATCCCATGTGATTGTAAAATAATATGTAATGAAAAAATTGATGGGGTCGTATCATTTGCAACCTAGGCCTTATTCAAAAAAGTACATATAATATTTTTAATTTATCTTTTATCACATGTAATTGCAAAATAGTTTTTTAAGGCCCGGTTCTTGATATTAGTAGGATATGTTTAACAATACCTTACCTTACATTATTTTATCATTCAGAAAAACAAAATTATACTTTTAGATAACTTATATTTAAAACTATGGGTTTTTGGCTCAAAATAATCCGAAGTCGGAGGTCATTGGCTGAAAATAATCCAAACTCACTTTTTGGCTGAAAATAATCCAAACTTATAACCTATTTACTTAGACTAAATCGAAATCTATTTTCGGCGTTGGAATGTTAGTTGGGCAGCCTGAGCATGTGTTTCTTTAATTAATTTTGGTTTCGAATTTTGTTTTAAGCTTATTTAGACCCCAACTTACTTAAACTTATAATGATATGAAAATAAATTAAAAATAAAAATACTTTGACGCGGTTGGGGATGGGCTGAACGAAATAGACACTCCGGAAGACAAGGACAGTACACTATAAACAAAATCAAACAACTTTGATGATCATGATCTCGTGCAACTCATGTTTAACATAAACTAGCTAGTGATTTTAAAGTCACTAATCTTTTAATTTACACTTTTTGTTGCACCAACATGCTTAGTTTCAATTGTAGATAAAGCTGTCATAGATTGTAAGGATAATTTGTTAGAAAATAATCCGAGCCGGCAAAAATCCAAGTTCGAGTAATTTCAAGTTCGGACAATTTGGACATTGGACAAAAACTTGATATTCGATATTCAGTTTTTTCACGCATTTTTTGGGTTGGACAAATCGAACAAACATAAATTTAAATTTAAATCGGGTTTAGACAATAGAAATTGAAAAAAAATACTTAAATTTTCGATTAATGTCAGAATTTGGACAAAAATTTCATGACCATACCCAAATTTTTTCTAGGTCCAACAAAATCGAATATCGAATTGGGATAGATTTTTACCGGCACCAAAAATAACACCGTACGTACGTAAAGGGATGACATATAAATATTAAATAGAAGTAGATGTTCCGCAATCAATATCACCCACACTTGACTAGCATAGTTTGTTGACACATTCCACGACTAACCATAATGGACTACTGACTAAATGTGTTGGAATTGAGGGTATGTTTGGCTTAAGCGAAAACTCATTTAGGAAGATGGTTTTTCCATTTTCCTTTGGTAGGTGGCAAAATTTATAGACTACTGTGTCCTGACCAATATAATGTGTTGAAATTGAGCTGATACTTTCAGTAATTTTTTTCTTAGCCTGCTCCTAGTTTCTAGGATCAATTATTTTTCTACTTTTAGACATTTGTTTTTCTGCCGGAATCATGCTTTAACAGTGACTAGATTTGAGCTAGTGATTTTAGGTTACAACTTGTTTTTTAGCTAATTAAGTTACTATAATATGATGAATTTAAACATCCTTTTTCAGCCTTAACTCGGAACTTCTT
The DNA here is from genome assembly GCA_029582165.1 of Portulaca oleracea. NCBI lineage: Eukaryota > Viridiplantae > Streptophyta > Magnoliopsida > Caryophyllales > Portulacaceae > Portulaca > Portulaca oleracea. Next base: position 37,386,141 of record CM055871.1, read on the forward strand.
CTCTCTACTGTCAGTCTTCTCTCTTAACAAAAAAATCAACAGTTTCTTTTGCTCCCCTTCTCCAATCTATCCACCCCTGCGATCCTAATTCTGAAAGTCGAGGGAGAGCATGAGAGAACAGAGAGATAAAATGGAGAGGGGGGCAGAGACAAACATAAAATTGAGGAGCGAGAGGGGACATAATGATCGATAAATTTTAAAATACTTTACAGGACCATTTTCTTTTACAACTAAACGTGTAAAAATATCAATTGAAAATTTATTTTATAGAAAAACTCATTATACCAGGAAAATAATTTTCTAAGAAAATAATTTATCATGAACCAAACACATCCTAAGCTAAGGACTTCTAAAGCCTAGCATGCCCTATAGCTTATCCTCAACTCATCATTTTGCTGTGCGTTGCTGTTCTTACTCTGCTGCTTGTAGACATGGTTAGGGTTAGCCTTTTAGATATCCCTAGGAGTAGTAACTTAGATTTAATGTTGCACATCCAATCTTGCATAACAAAGAAAAATTGCACATATTGGTGGTGTAGTAGGCTAATACTTGTATCAGACTTTTATTCAAATGATACTACTATGGTGAGATGTAATTGATCAGGAGCTACAAATATGTCTTTTAAGTCTTTTCAAACAAATATGTTTTTTAAGTGCTACCAGTACTGTCGACGAATGATATTTTTTGGGCTCCCATCAAGCCGACCATTAATGACTAGTTCGAATCCCAGGAATGATCCGATCCCTACTTTCTTTGTTTGAGAAAAATGTTGGGAGAAGGAAGGACTTGGAATTTAGGGTTTAGGGTGGACGAAATGTGGAGGGAAGTGGGGTAGATGACCGATACTACTGGAAGGATTCCTCTTTGGAGTGCTGGGCGAAGGTGAAATTACATTGTAATGTTGGGTTGGACATACCCAACTACAAATTTTGTACGAGAGTACGTATTAGGCTTAGTTTTCACCACTTGGGAAGAGAAATGAAGAAAATTAGACAAAAAAAAAAATTGAACGCAATTACATCAGCTTTAAATGAAAAGAATTTCAAGGGAGTAATTAAGGATAGACATGCACACCGTCCAATGTTATTTCAAGATTCAAAAGTAATCATGGTACATGACCATAAAAGAATATAAACACACTAGTATTAAACTCAATACAAAATATAATCAACTTTGAACTACAGAATGATAAAAGAAATGTTCAATAATGAATTTGGTACACATCTATTACTTTGGGACTGGAATAATCAGGAGAGATTCAGCTTTTGTTATGGTGACCCCAAACTTGTCATTCATGTCTAAATCCTTGAGACTCAACCCATCTTCAAGCTTCCAATTAAACCCATGAATAAGAGTCCCTAGGGTTACTTTTTCGCAAAAGTAAAGCCAAACGTGACTTCCCTTCACTCAAAGTACTCTCATCCCGCGTTTCACACTACAAGAAAAAGGGCTTGCTTCCACGCTTGTATACCCACACATATTTAAATGAGGGTGAAAAAAGCCTGTAATTTTCTACTCCTTCACCCTTTCACGCAAACTAAGAGTGGTACGACATTAAACACACTTATAAGCGTAGCGACGTGTTATAAGAATCCTACCACGCTTATTAAGTGAGGTGATTGTTAATTCTAAATGAAACCTTTCTTTCCACGTATAATAAGTGTGGTAAACTGCTATTAATTTATTTAAATTATAATTTTTCAAACATCTTTTTCTAAAAAATATTTAAAAAATTATAATTATAATTTTTTAAATATTTCCGTCAATTAGTTAAAGATATAATAGAAGATGAAAAAAAGAAGCCAAGTGGTATTATTTATGCACATATAGTACTATATTAGTTTCAAGAATATTTAAAAAATTATAATTATAATTTTTTTAATATACCCGTCTATTAGTTAAAGCTAAAATAGAAGATAAAAAAACAGTCAAGTGATATTTGTGTATATAAAATATTAAATTAATTATTAGAATCAAATAATCCTTGATACTCAAGTGGTAGTGTTTGGTTAGTCACCCCTTCTTATGCGCCGAAGTCAAGGGTTTGAATCCACATTCAAAAGAAAAAATTATAGTAGGTAGAGAGCTGTTCCGTGCACGCTTAAGAAGCATGGCGAGGTTCTCCATGCACGCCCAATAATCGTGATGAATTTCTTCTTTCCTCGCTTAATAAACGTGGAAGGAGGACCATTTTTTGGTAGTGTCACTCTTATGGAGGGGGTCTCTCTTCTCACTTCATATCCCGGTTTGGTGTGTGAGGAGTTGGGTAGGTGAGAGGGGGCTAAGCGTGATCCTTTTTTCTCCCATCAAGATTGAGTAAGTGTTCTTGAATCCATCATGGATGGCATATATGCTTATCATATTGCCAGGGCCTACCAAGGAGTAAATGATAAACATCCATAGGAAAATATCACACAAAGCACTATCCTTGTGAGGACCAATGGAGAAAAATACCACAGTTTGTTGAGATACCTAAAGATCGCCACCATCTTTAAGCCCCTGAAAACTATATGGTTGGGGATGAGCCACGATCGGTAATTGTAGCTTCTCAACCATGTAGGTAGAGGCCAAGTTGGAGCAGCTCCCACCATCGATGATGACCTTGCACAACCCTTCGTCGACGGTGACCTAGTTTGGAAGATTGAGTCCCATTAGGAGAGTCATCCTGGGAATCCTTAGTCATGATAAATGACCGCCAAGGAGTGGAGCTCTCCTCTTGTCACACGCGAACCTCAATATTAGCCCTTAGAGTCTCCGATGTAGCTACCTCATTGGTTTTGGACATTCAACCTTCTTCAAAGGACATTGATAATGACCGTACTCTCTACATTTGAAGCACTTTCTATCTTTGAGCTTCCTAAGATATTCTACATCATCTGCTTGAACTCCAAAAGATGGTTTGGATCGACTTCCCTTAGAGGAAGGGCTAACCCGAGACCGAGTGTCCTCCTTGCTAGAAGACTATGAGTAAACCTTCTCCTTTCTCCAATCATTTAGATCATCAACTCTAGGCTCGTGAGCAGAGGTACAAGGTCGACGTCGAACATAAGACCTCCGATAATCGCCATGAACCTTTCTCGGAAAACCAGGTCGCAATTTGGCTATGACATAACTCAAATCATTCACTTGATATTGCATCACTTCTTGGCTATCTATGATGTGTTGAAGAGCCATCGAGAGGGTTGGGTTTTGGATTGGGAATCGGATCGAGGAGGGAAATCATGTTTGTCTTGGAGTTGTGTTGAAGAGGCCATTTGAGGAGTTTAAGGGTTTATCGGGGTAGGTAAAGATGATCAGATGAGGTTTTTGGGTTCTTTTGTGGTTAAGGAAAATTTTATGGAGTTTGTGAGGCTACATTTTGTTGGGGAAGATTGGGTGTTATCGACAAAAAGGGAATGCACAAAAGCAAGGAGCAAGGTTTCAACAAGCACCAATACCGATCACATAATGTTCATCACAAAAAAATCAAACATCAAACTCAACAAAATCAATAAGCCCAACCTCCACATATTCATGAGGGTAGCATGAACATTCACAACACACCCACTCACATTCAACACCAAAGAAATCCAATCTCCAAACTTACTCCAAGAACTTTCCCAAATTGCAACCCAAAACATTTCAAACCCAAGTAAAAAAACAACAAGAAATCCCAAACAAGATCAATTTAATGACATGTACATCAACCACCCAAGCACTAAAATTTCAACATTTCTCAACCAAAAACATGCAAATTCACCAAAATTCCCAAAACAGAGAATAAATTTTTGAACAAATACAACTCAACAAATCAACTCAATTCTCAACAAATACTTGGACCCAAATGATAAAAATCACATCCCAATACTCCTAACACATCAAGGGACAATATCAATCATCAAATATGATTTTTGCATCCATAATCATCAAGAACAATGCTCAAATCAACAAGAACAAAATCTGGGAATTTCAAGCACCCAAAATGAGTTCTAACCCTATGCTTTAATGCTTGTAGAGTTGAGGATTTCGGGATCTCACACTACCCTAGCCCTGGATTCTCGATCAGTGACTACATTGAGGAGTTCAATCACCTCACTAGTGCTAGGGTTGAGAAGAAGAGCTACTTCGGAGGTCAACATCGTGCCTTCTTCAAGAATTCATATACATGCATTCAAGGGTGGGGTAATGAGTGTGATCGTGTTGGAGCTTTTAGAGCCACTCTACTTTGGATTATCGACACATGAGACTTGCATTGGATTACACCCCCAAGAGTTGAGGGTAAATCTTCTCCAACAAGGAGAGTCTGATTGGTGAAACCCCGGGGTCCTAAGAATAGATAAATATGGGAGGCCAAGGATCAATTAACTACTTAGGATTTGAGAAAACCCCAATTTACAACTCATAAAACAACCACTTTAGGGTTTTTGAGAGATTAATGATGAAAATTAACACAACAACAATAATAACACAGAGATATGACTAATTAAAGAGATCAAAGGAATGAAACATGCATACATTTACAATAATTTAAATATGCTTATATTTAACTTTTGGAGTAATTTTGGTGAAATTCAAGGTTTTCATTGACTATTTTGAATCAAAAAGATTATGATTTGAGTATATAAAAAGTGAACACACAAACTTGAAGAAACTGTAGTTAGAATTTCTCTGATTAGAACAGCGATATAATTGGCGAAAAACCATAAGTTTTTGACATTTTTCACCACTTGGGAAGAGGAATGAAGAAAATTAGACAAAAAAAAAATAAATTAAACGCAATTACATCAGCTTTAAAGGAAAAGAACTTCAAGGGAGTAATTAAGGATAGACACACCGTCCAATGCTATTTAAAATTCAAAAGTAATCATAGTACGTAACTATAAAAGAATGTAAACACACTAGTAATCAACTCAATACAAAATATAATAATCAACTCAGAATTGCAGAAGATAAAAGTAATGTTCAATAACGAATTTGGCACACATTCTTTACTTTGGGACCGGAATAATCAGGAGAGATTCAGCTTTTGTTATGGTGACACCAAACTTGTCATTCATGTCTAAATCCTTGAGACTCAACCCATCTTCAAGCTTCCAATTAAACCCATGAATAAGAGTCCCTAACATGAGGTTCAACATCCGATATGCCAATGTCATTCCAGGACATATCCTCCTACCTGCTCCAAATGGTATTAAACCGAAGTTTTGACCATTCATTTCAACATGATGCTCGATGAACCTCTCCGGTGAGAATGAAGTTGGGTTTTCCCAAGTACTTGGGTCATAGTTAATAGCCCAAAGGTTGACAAACACTTGGGAATTCTTAGGAACCAAATAGCCATGTAAGTCTACATCGGAATCAGCCTTACGTGGTAGAAGAAATACGGTGGGTGGGTGCATTCTTAAAGTCTCTTTCACTATGGCCTGCAGGTAAGGCAATTTTGGAATGTCGGATTCTTGGACCATTTTAGCATCCTTGCCAAGAACACTTTCAAGCTCAGCTTGAGCTTTAGCCATTTTTTGCGGATTTTGCATCAATTCAGTCATCGCCCACTCCACAGTGCTAGATGTTGTATCTGTTCCAGCTGTAAAGAAATCCTACACACATTCATATATATGATATTTATTAGAATAACAAAATCTAGTCATGATGGGTTTCTAATTAACAATTAAAGAGAAGATGCATGTATAAATATATGTATACAATGCAAGACTCACCAAAAGTAGATGATTGATGTCTTCGAGACTCAACTCAGAATTTTCTTCCTTCATAAGTTGAATTAAGATATCCAAAACATCACCATTGCCACGAGTTTCAGGTGGATAAGCAGCTAATCTTTTGTTAATGATGTCATCAAAGTAAGTAGACAACTTATTCCCATAGGCCATCAACTCCCTATTAACACTAAACTTTTCGAGAAAACCAAGGAAAGGAAAACAATCAGTGAAGTTAGGCTTGCCAATCTCCTCCATGATGTTCCAAACAAGGTCTTTAAACTCCCCAGAGAAAGAGGAGGTATAAGAACCCATATCCATAGAGAAGAAAGTGTTGGATAAGAAATTGAGAGAAGTAGTAAAAGCAGCCTTTCCAATATCAATTGAATCTCCAGTGCGAGAGCAGTCCTTAACATAGTCAAGGAGCTGAGCAACTTTAGCCTGACGAAGGGAATGTCTGGCATCAAGTTGTTGAGAGGAGAACAATTGGATGGTTGAGATCTTTCGAAGAAAACGCCATTTGGGAGTGACAGGCAACCAAGTAATGGAGTACATGTCATGGTCGTTAGCCCTTATAGCTGCCGGTACTGTCCTACTCGACACAGCCAGGTCGTGTTTTTGGAACATTTCTTTGGCAACTTCTGAAGAAGACACCACGACCGTTGTGATACTCCCAAACTTGAGGGACATGAGGGGCCCATATGACTTTGCCAGCTCAGCCAACGTCCGATGAGGCCTCTCCCCAAGTTGGTGGAGGTTTCCGATAACCGGAAGCCCATTCGGACCAGGTGGGTATTTTGGGGATTTTGATGAGGACATTCGGTTGAGCTTTGTGAAGTAAAAACATGTCCACAACAAGGCTACAACAACTAAAAACAAACTGTAGTAATCCATAATCAGTGATTACGTACTGTACTCTAACTGTGTTTTGAATAAGTATATCACCTTTGGGATTGAATGAATGAATGATTTGTTTGGGAATGGAGTTGTGATCCACATCCCTTTATATACAAGTTGCCAGGCCTTCATATGCAGACATTAATGCTGCATGTTAACAATTTAACAAACAACGGTATTGCATTATACGCAGCCAGGATTTCTAGATTTTTGTATCAATTTGACTTTCCACAATTCTGGTGAGTGGGTCATACATAAACTTAAATGTTATAATTTATGAGCTAATACTTTATTTAATATTTCATCCATCTCAATTTATTTGTTCTACCGACCACTTTCACTAGATCAAAAAATATTAAAAATAGGGCGAAAAGTTTATAAATTACATTAAATACTCCTTCAAAATTCATGAACGAAAAAATAGTTTGAATTTTAAACAATAAATTAGTTTATCATGGGTAAAATGTAAATGACAAATTGACAACTATTAAAATTGTAAAAGTGACAAATAAAAGAGGACCGTGAAATGAGTTATTATGATAGATAAATCGGAACAGATGGAGTATTAATGATTTTTGGAAATAATAATATGATTATTAAAAAAAATTAATAATTTTGTTTTTGGTTTGAAAACGTCAATAATCAACGTATGTGAGTTACTGATGACTTTCCTAAACTAACTTCATTTGCTGTCTTAATCCTAGCATTGAGGAATAATCCAAGTCTAAATTGGGATGCTTTCCCCTCCTTACAGTGTCAGTAGGACGAGGGGTTTACGTCTGAGAGGAGTATGCACTATGCGACCAGTGAGTCCTAGAAAAACAAATTAAATTAAATCATTTGAAACAATTTTTTTGGAAATAATTTATAAAATTCACGATAAATTAATACTTTATCCCTCCAAAATTATATTTATATTTATTTTTAAAGGGTTTTTGAAATAATTGTTACACTTGTCATTTAAAATTATTTTCTCTCTAAAAATAACAAAAGCTGTACATTTCATAATGTTCTTGTAAATTATTATTTTTATATAATAGATTTCGCGTTAACAAAATAATACCAAAATTTGTAATCATGTCTATATAAGGTAATTTTAATTGCCAAAATGTTTTTGCCTGGTTGACAAGGACTCTATTGTCGACGTTCTTCGATCACCCGGGTCTGATATTTGGATGGAGCATTCCTTTCTCAGATGAATATTTGAACTGGTGTGTTGGGTACGTTGGACCCCTATATTAGACGCTGGCATCCCCTTACCATGTCCACAATAGAAGTATTAGGTTGCCCTGAGATAAGGCCCAATGGATTCAAATATCTATTATACAAAATATATATAATGTAATTTATTTAAATATGAAAATATCACCATTAAATTTTGTCTTTATTAAACTAAAGTATTAATTGAAGAATTCAAGAGCTCTGGGCAAGTTATATTAAGTTGAAAATCCAGAAAAATTTTAAAAAAGAGAAAATTACAAAATAGTCAAGATATAATGTAAGAAAACCTAAAAAAGAGAAAATTACAAAATAGTAAGGAGGTTATAAATATTTTCTACCACCATTTCCTTTTTATAAATATAAATATAAATATGGGTGGTGGAATATTATATATGTGTAGAGTTAATAAGCTCGTTTAAGGAGCTTCTCCCACCATTTATTATATGTATCTAATATTTCTAAATTTCAGTCCATTTCCAGTTCTAAATGCTATGTAGTATTCCTAAATTTCAATCCACTCCACTTTCTCGATGCTCCTCTCAAAATTTCAACATGATATCAAAATTTAAATTAATATTTTCTTCTCCATTCCTACTCTTAATTATTAGGGTAAGAAATTTTTTATATGATTTCGAAAATCATTTTCGACTATTTTAACATCTACCGTTACATTCAAAACCATGCAAGTGCATCACAGAATAGTTAATAGGTCCTGACTCTGATATTATCATCTCAAAAAGGTTTGTGTTCCATTCTTTTTTTTTCCTTCCCATACTTGAATTTCTCTCTCGATTAGCGCCAAATTTAAGAACTAAGGTTAAAATTGATATTGAAGCTATAATTAATACACATCTCTTATTTATGTCTGAGCTACTTAGACCCAAGGTATTTAGGGGTCTAAGTAGCTCTGTTATGAATAAGATATATGTATTATAGCTTCAATATCAGTTTTAACCTTAGTCCTTAAGTTTGGCGGAAATCGGGAGACAAATTCAAATATGGAAAAAAAAGGAACGGAACACGGACCTTTTTTTTTTTACCCACAAACTTTAAGGTCATTTTTTATTCAGTCCATAAACTTTAGGGTCGAAAAAATTGACATTGAAAACTAAAGATCCAGAAAATAAATTACCTATACTTTAAAGTCCAAATTACAAACAACCCTTGAAACATATGTGCCTAAAAATACATTTTACAAACACAAAGTCTAAATAATTTCCATAAAATGTGAGATACCTTTAAGCTGTTTTTTTTTTTTGGTAATTTATTGCCATAAATCATGCCAAAAGCTTTTCATCTTGCACATTCATAAGCAAGGAGCAAACGGTATGTTGATCTCACTATGAGCTCACCTGAATAGTGCCTGCATATTGTTCTACATGACCATTATATGTAGTCCAACTTAATTAATAATTACATCACAAATTATTTTTTATATGAACAATGCATGTTAATTGTTAATTATTGACCAAACATCAATTTGACTCGCTCTATACCAACGCTAAACTCAGCAAACTATTTATTGACCAATTTATTTAAAAAATAAAATACTCCCTTGTAATGAAGGCAAACTTTATCTTACTTTTCTGTAAGAGACTATTTTTAGAACTCCAACATGTGACCTCATAATTACGACAACAACTCAACTATTGTGTTAAGACTCTATTTCAAAATTATTTGATAAAATAGTTACTAATATATTATTAAAATCATAAAGTGACAAATATATACATACAGTGAGAAAATTGGAATTAGTTACTGTGATTATTAAAATTCAATGGAAGGAATATAGTTGCGGTGGTTATAAATTGATCTCAATTGGTGCATTAGTACTATATTCGCTTTAAGATAAATGTCAATTTGATTAAACTTTCATCATTGATTACTCACAGATTACAATGAATTACAATATGAAAGTACTACCGTTAAGAAGATATTGCACTAAAAACTACAATGATGTTACTTTTATATTGTAACTCATTATAACTTATGAGTAATCAGTAATTAATGATTAATCACATTGATACTTATTTAAATATGTATGGAGTAGTTAATAAATGATCTAACTTTTTTTTCAATTATTAATAGTCAAAAGGCTAAAAGTTCATAAAATACAGCAATCTGCATACATAGCAGTAAGCAACCACCATTAAAAAAAAAAATTACAACCAAACTGTTAAATAAAAACACTGCAAAGACTTTAACAACCAAAACAACGCAAAAAAATCAATATCAATGAAATTAATTTCTTGGGTTATAAGGATTACTTTCTAACTTTAATTTATTACTTTTCTAATTTAATAAAATAGGCTAAAACACTTGGAGGTTAAATATGTTGACAAAAGTACGTGGTCCTCTTTCTATTTAGTTATTTGATGTACATGACGACAACATACGTGCTAACTTACCTCATGTATTGGTGCACTACTGTTTAAGTTGAAAAACGCAAGGGCTGATGATCATATTAGCCATAAGTCAAATTCAAATAATTAACGTTGACAAACAATTTGTGAAAGCATTGTAAAACGCAAGGGCTGATGATCATATTTGTAGGGTTTCAGTACGTTTCTGACTAAACTACTTTAATTATTGATGAGTGAAGTCTTGCAGATGCTAAAAGTGAAATTAAAATACTCGAATTGTTAAAATAAAGACAGCCACGTTAAGCGAAAATTGCAAATAGAAATGAAAAATGATACTTAATTAGAAAAAACTCAGCCATACATCATACATGACTTTTTCAACCTTCTAAACAACAATCTTTTTGTTTAGATATATTTTCTATTTTAATTATTTAAATTTGAATATGCTGAACAATTTATAACAATATTACGAAAAAACAGTGAAAATAACAACATGATAGATATTATAAAAATAAAAAAAACAACATAATACAAACGACTAAGGGTCCGTTTGGACCTTGGAAAATAGCATGGAAAAAAGATTATTTTGGAAAATGAAAATATTTCCTTTGTTTGGATTGAAGAAAAAGGAATGGAAAAAACATAGTTGAAAAATTGCATGGAAAATTTTGAGTAATAATGAATAAAAAATTTTCCCTTCAAAAATGAAAGGAAAGTTGGAAGAAAATTTTTGGATCAAAGTCAACCTTTCTTTTCATCCTCTCCCTAACTCATCTCTCTCTCTCTAACCCTCCTCTCTCTCTCTCTCTCTCTCTAAGTCTCGTCTCTCTCTCTCTTTCTCTCTCTAATTCTCCTCTCTCTCTCTCTCTAAGTCTCTTCTCTCTCTCTCTCTTAGTCTCTCTCTTCTCTCTTCTCACTTCTCTCTCTCTCTCTCTCTCTCTCTCTCTCTCTCTCTAACTCTCTTCCCTCTTTCTCTCACGCACTCTCTCTTCTTTCTCTCTAAGTCTCTTCTCTTTCTTCTCTCTCTCTCTCTCTCTCTCTCTCTCTAACGTTCTCTCTCTCTAACTCTCTCTTCTCTCTCTCTCTAACTCTCTCTCTCTAACACTCTTCTCTCTCTCTAACACTTCTCTCTCTCTCTCTCTCTCTCTCTCTATAACTCTTTCTTTCTCTCCCAAATCACATTATATGATTTAAAAAAATGAAACTTGATATTTACAAGTTTTCTTGCAAATTTTATTTTTCCATGTATTTTTCTTCAAACCAAACAAGAAAAAGAAAATTGAATAGAAAATCAATTTTTTTCCTTCAAAATTTACTTAAACCAAACAAGAGAAAGAAATTTACTTTACCCCAAAAAAATTTTCCTCCTAATTTTTTTTCCACGAGATTTTTTTTCCATCCTGTTTTCCTAGGTCCAAACGGACCCTAACATTCAGAAATCAGAATTAATTATTAAGATCAAAATTAATTCTTAAAATTTGTAATTTTCTGTTTGAGTAATTTCTCCTTACACAACTCCGGCATCATCGCTCCTATAACTTGAATTTTATACTATAACTGACCAGACTTAACATTCATATTGTCATTTATGTAATTCGAACCAGGGTTGAATTCATCATCATTAACCTCTTTATATACCAAAATTGACCCCTCTTTATATACTTTCTGAATCACACTCCTAGAGCACCAAGGGTTTATGAATATTGTTATATGATCATGTTTTTCAAATTTACTTTTTTTATTGTCATTATTAGCATTGTCTCTCGAATGTTTTATGAGATGGTGGTAGAAAATATCTATAACTTCCTTACTATTTTTTTTCATTTTTTCTTTCTAGATTTGTCCTTCATTATATCTTGGCATATATGGAACACTCTCTCCATTTCACATTAATTGTCATATATTGATCTTACTCATCTATGCATCAGTCAAACTTTAAAAATTTTGACAATTAATTTCTCATTATATACAATGTTCTATTATATGAAAATATTATCATTAAATTAGAAAAATACTTTCATAAAAGTATAATGTTGTTGATAAAATATGCTATAATAAGAAAGTTTTAGTCAAAGAATGATGTTAGAGATCATGTAACATTAATTAAATATAAATTAATATGGAAAAGAGGGAGTATCTTATAACAATACTCCATCCATTCTTTTTTTATATGTCATTCACTCTTTTTAAAATTTATGTCTAATCAATAATTTCTCACAAAATATTTTAATGTGTTGAGTTTAATGGTCTAAAATTAATATTGTCCTTAATTAGGTCATTTCTTAACGTAAATGGGTGTGGACAGTATTCTAATTACTTGATTAAATGTCTTGCAAGTTACAAGCAAAGTGAGATTTTCACATGTAGTTTATTTCACAACAAAATCACATGTGCTTGTATTTCTCTTTGTAGTAGTTATACTTGAGTATTGATTACTCATTTAACTTAATCGTTTCAATAACTTTGTAACTGCTATGATATTACTATTTATACTGTGAAGCACTTGGCATCAAGTAGGACAAGAACAAGAATCAACTAAGCCTTATACACTTGTATCAAGAGCATCTTCACCCATATTCATCCCTAGATTCAAGGGCGGAGCTAGGGGAGTTTGTGGGGGCCTTGGCACCCCCCATGCCTAAAAGAACCTGATCATATACGTAATTGGAGAGGATGAATACATTGTCCATATGATAATGTAATTGGTAAAGGTCCATAATAAGATATCCAAGGTTAGGGGTTCAAAGTTGTACATTTGCAATAACTTATGTTTATACATTGATTTTTTTCCCTTTTCTTTTATTTTTTAACATTTGTTTTACAAGTTTACTTATAAGAAGCCTAATAAAGTAATACCTCCACATTTTATTTTTCTTAATTAGATTATAACTTATTTACTTATAAGAAGCCTAATAAAGTAATTGTTTTACCAACTCATACGAAATGTTTACAGTTTACTTTTTCTATCTTGTCCCTTTTAAATATAAACTTTAAAGTTTCTAGATTCTCTTTTCTAATTGCCTTGTGGCTGTAAATAATATTGTATTCTAAAATTAAATTTTTCTAACTATCTTATTGTTCTTTCCCCTTTAGTTTCTTTCTTTATTTAGAATATGACAATATTAATATCATACTTAGTGTAATCAGAGAAAATTTTATAGATTTTACTTCTATCCATCTCCGTGTTAAAAGTTTAGTATCATAATAAATTAGTTTTAATTTACTATTGTTATTAGAATAAACGGTATGTTATTTAAAAAAAGTATTATACCATAAATTAATAAACATAAATTTGATACAGTTTGTAACAATATTGAATTTGGCACCCCCAATGAGTATTTTCTGGCTCCGCCCCTGCCTAGATTGCAAGAGTCTACGAGAGTCTATAATTTTCCTCTTGTAATATCTCCTTTTTACTAGTGGATTATTTCTCATTTGTCGTCCATGGTTTTTTCCCTATCGGGTTTTCATGTAAAATTCCGTGTCTCCTTTAATCTTTATTTGATCTTTCCTTTATATCATTCTAATTTTCTTGATTGTTTAATCTTTATTCGATCATAAAATTCATAACATAATGAAAAATATGATATTGTTCTTTTTCAATAGTATTTTTTTTATTACGAATCTAGTAATATTAATTTTGCTTATGAATCATTATTTAAATTAAGATATTAACGGTCAAAATTTTTGGCATAAATACCCAGATGACACTTAAACAAAAACGAAGGTAGTATCTTCATATAGTATCCTAGAGTTTTATTTAGATTTTTCTAGTCTTCTTTTAAGATTTTTCTAGATTAGTATCCTTGATTTTCAGAGTGCTTGGATAGAAATGCCCTTGAACTTTCCAATTTGGGCAAATTAAAAATGTTACTGAAATTGTAAAACTATCAAAACTGTCATTTAACTTTCCATTATGATAAAAAATACCCTTCTAAGCTACAATTAAGCTGCTATTGCAGATAAACTCTCCAAAAAAAAAATTAAAAAAAGCCAAAATCTTAATAAAATTTTTCAGCCACCTGAAATTGTTTTTTTTTTTTTTGGTTTTCAATTAAGATTTTGGCCTTTTTTTAATTTCTTGGGGAGTTTACATGCAATACCAGGTTAAGTATAGGTTAAAGGGGTATTTTTTTTATCATAATGAAAAGTTTGATGGTAGTTTTGATAGTTCTAAAACTTCAATGACAATTTTGCCCAAAGTAAAAATTTTAAGGGCATTTTTATTTAGGCACTCTAGATTTTCATATAGTATGTCACTTGCCCCAATGCTCATGAATTCTCTAATCAATACCCTTAGTTTGATCAAGACAAAATTTAAAGGTCATAATAAAAGTCATATTCTTGGACGACAATATAGACATATATACTCAGGGATTCTCCAATTAATACTCTTAGTTTGATCAAGAAAAAATTGAAATGGTCATTTTAAAAGTCTTATTCCAATAACTTAAACTACTGTAGTTCACTACATAGTACATACACAAGCTTCTTCGTTTTTTAACGACAATATAGACATACTTATAATATGTAATGTTTTTCATTTTTTTAGAGGAGAGAATAATTTTAAATTACAAATGCACAATTGCAAAAGTACCATAAAAAGAAATACAAAATATAATTTTGGAGGGATGAATTATTAATTATTCCTAATTTATTTAAATTTGGAAAATAATTTTTGTTTCAAATGACTTAATAGTCTAAGGGTGAGAACTGAGAAAGCATCCCAATTTAGACTTATATTATTTCTCAGCAGTACTAGGAATAAGATATCAAAAGAAGCTAGTTTATATAGTCAAAATGATACAAAGATGAAACATTCTTCAT
Source organism: Portulaca oleracea (assembly GCA_029582165.1). Classification (NCBI taxonomy): domain Eukaryota; kingdom Viridiplantae; phylum Streptophyta; class Magnoliopsida; order Caryophyllales; family Portulacaceae; genus Portulaca; species Portulaca oleracea. The sequence continues at coordinate 37,401,142 of CM055871.1, forward strand.
GCCTACGCGTAGTAATACCGTTGTTTGTTAGGTTGTTGCCATGCAGCATTAATGTCTGGATATGACGGCCGTGGCTACTTATATATAAAGAGATATCAACCACAACTCCATTCCCAAACTCATCATTGCTTCATTTCCTTCTTTATTTCATTCAATATTATCCCAAAGGTGATATACTTATTCAAAACACAGTTAGAGTACAGTACGTAATCACTGATTATGGATTACTACAGTTTGTTTTTAGTTGTTGTAGCCTTGTTGTGGACATGTTTTTACTTCACAAAGCTCAACCGAATGTCCTCATCAAAATCCCCAAAATACCCACCTGGTCCGAATGGGCTTCCGGTTATCGGAAACCTCCACCAACTTGGGGAGAGGCCTCATCGGACGTTGGCTGAGCTGGCAAAGTCATATGGGCCCCTCATGTCCCTCAAGTTTGGGAGTATCACAACGGTCGTGGTGTCTTCTTCAGAAGTTGCCAAAGAAATGTTCCAAAAACACGACCTGGCTGTGTCGAGTAGGACAGTACCGGCAGCTATAAGGGCTAACGACCATGACATGTACTCCATTACTTGGTTGCCTGTCACTCCCAAATGGCGTTTTCTTCGAAAGATCTCAACCATCCAATTGTTCTCCTCTCAACAACTTGATGCCAGACATTCCCTTCGTCAGGCTAAAGTTGCTCAGCTCCTTGACTATGTTAAGGACTGCTCTCGCACTGGAGATTCAATTGATATTGGAAAGGCTGCTTTTACTACTTCTCTCAATTTCTTATCCAACACTTTCTTCTCTATGGATATGGGTTCTTATACCTCCTCTTTCTCTGGGAGTTTAAAGACCTTGTTTGGAACATCATGGAGGAGATTGGCAAGCCTAACTTCACTGATTGTTTTCCTTTCCTTGGTTTTCTCGAAAAGTTTAGTGTTAATAGGGAGTTGATGGCCTATGGGAATAAGTTGTCTACTTACTTTGATGACATCATTAACAAAAGATTAGCTGCTTATCCACCTGAAACTCGTGGCAATGGTGATGTTTTGGATATCTTAATTCAACTTATGAAGGAAGAAAATTCTGAGTTGAGTCTCGAAGACATCAATCATCTACTTTTGGTGAGTCTTGCATTGTATACATATATTTATACATGCATCTTCTCTTTAATTGTTAATTAGAAACCCATCATGACTAGATTTTGTTATTCTAATAAATATCATATATATGAATGTGTGTAGGATTTCTTTACAGCTGGAACAGATACAACATCTAGCACTGTGGAGTGGGCGATGACTGAATTGATGCAAAATCCGCAAAAAATGGCTAAAGCTCAAGCTGAGCTTGAAAGTGTTCTTGGCAAGGATGCTAAAATGGTCCAAGAATCCGACATTCCAAAATTGCCTTACCTGCAGGCCATAGTGAAAGAGACTTTAAGAATGCACCCACCCACCGTATTTCTTCTACCACGTAAGGCTGATTCCGATGTAGACTTACATGGCTATTTGGTTCCTAAGAATTCCCAAGTGTTTGTCAACCTTTGGGCTATTAACTATGACCCAAGTACTTGGGAAAACCCAACTTCATTCTCACCGGAGAGGTTCATCGAGCATCATGTTGAAATGAATGGTCAAAACTTCGGTTTAATACCATTTGGAGCAGGTAGGAGGATATGTCCTGGAATGACATTGGCATATCGGATGTTGAACCTCATGTTAGGGACTCTTATTCATGGGTTTAATTGGAAGCTTGAAGATGGGTTGAGTCTCAAGGATTTAGACATGAATGACAAGTTTGGTGTCACCATAACAAAAGCTGAATCTCTCCTGATTATTCCGGTCCCAAAGTAAAGAATGTGTGCCAAATTCGTTATTGAACATTACTTTTATCTTCTGCAATTCTGAGTTGATTATTATATTTTGTATTGAGTTGATTACTAGTGTGTTTACATTCTTTTATAGTTACGTACTATGATTACTTTTGAATTTTAAATAGCATTGGACGGTGTGTCTATCCTTAATTACTCCCTTGAAGTTCTTTTCCTTTAAAGCTGATGTAATTGCATTAAAAAAAATTTGTCTAATTTTCTTCATTCCTCTTCCCAAGTGGTGAAAGATGTCAAAAAACTGATGGTTTTTCGCCAATTATATCGCCGTTCTAATCAGAGAAATTCTGACTACAGTTTCTTCAAGTTTGTGTGTTCACTTTTTATATACTCAAATCATAATCGTTTTGACTCAAAATAGTCAATGAAAACCTTGAATTTCACCAAAATTACTCCAAAAGTTAAATATAAGCATATTTAAATTATTGTAAATGTATTTTTCATTCCTTTGATCTCTTTAATTAGTCATATCTCTGTGTTATTATTGTTGTTGTGTTAATTTTCATCATTGATCTCTCAAAAACCCTAAAGTGGTTGTTTTATGAGTTGTAAATTGGGGTTTTCTCAAATCCTAAGTAGTTAATTGATCCTTGGCCTCCTATATTTATCTATTCTTAGGACGCCGGGGTTTCACCAATCAGACTCCCCTTGTTGGAGAAGATTTACCCTCAACTCTTGGGGGTGAAATCCAATGCAAGTATCATGTGTCGATAATCCAAAGTAGAATGGCTCTAAAAGCTCCAACACGATCACACTCATTACCCCCCCCCCTTCTTGAATGCATGTATATGAGTTCTTGAAGAAGGCACGATGTTGACCTCCGAAGTAGCTCTTCTTCTCAACCCTAGCACTAGTGAGGTGATTGAACTCCTCAATGTAGTCACTGATCGAGAATCCAGGGCTAGGGTAGTGTGAGATCCCGAAATCCTCAACTCTACAAGCATTAAAGCATAGGGTTAGAACTCATTTTGGGTGCTTGAAATTCCCAGATTTTGTTCTTGTTGATTTGAGCATTGTTCTTGATAATTATGGATGTAAAAATCATACTTGATGATTGATATTTGTCCCTTGATGTGTTACGAGTATTGGGATGTGATTTTTATCATTTGGGTCCAAGTATTTGTTGAGAATTGAGTTGATTTGTTGAGTTGTATTTGCCCAAAAATTTATTCTCTGTTTTGGGAATTTTGGTGAATTTGCATGTTTTTGGTTGAGAAATGTTGAAATTTTAGTGCTTGGGTGGTTGATGTACATGTCATTAAATTGATCTTGTTTGGGATTTCTTGTTGTTTTTTACTTGGGCTTGAAATGTTTTGGGTTGCAATTTGGGAAAGTTCTTGGAGTAAGTTTGGAGATTGGATTTCTTTGGTGTTGAATGTGAGTGGGTGTGTTGTGAATGTTCATGCTACCCTCATGAATATGTGGAGATTGGGCTTATTGATTTTGTTGGGTTTGATGTTTGATTTTGTGTGATGAACATTATGTGATCGGTATTGGTGCTTGTTGAAACCTTGCTCCTTGCTTTTGTACATTCCCTTTTTGTCGATAACACCCAATCTTCCCCAACAAAATGTAGCCTCACAAACTCCATAAAATTTTCCTTAACCACAAAAGAACCCAAAAACCTCATCTGATCATCTTTACCTACCCCGATAAACTCTTAAACTCCTCAAATGGCCTCTTCATCACAACTCCAAGACAAACATGATTTCCCTCCTCAACCTGATTCCCAATCCAAATCCCAACCCTCTCGATGGCTCTTCAACACATCATAGATAGACAAGAAGTGATGCAATATCAAGTGAATGATTTGAGTTATGTCATAGCCAAATTGCGACCTGGTTTTCCGAGAAAGGTTCATGGTGATTATCGGAGGTCTTATGTTCGACGTCGACCTTGTACCTCTGCTCATGAGCCTAGAGTTGATGATCTACATGATTGGAGAAAGGAGAAGGTTTACTCATAGTCTTCTAGCAAGGAGGACACTCGGTCTCGGGTTAGCCCTTCCTCTAAGGGAAGTCAATCCAAACCATCTTTTGGAGCTCAAGCAGATGATGTAGAATATCTTAGGAAGCTCAAAGATAGAAAGTGCTTCAAATGTAGAGAGTACGGTCATTATCAATGTCCTTTGAAGAAGGTTGAATGTCCAAAACCAATGAGGTAGCTACATCGGAGACTCTAAGGGCTAATGTTGAGGTTCGCGTGTGACAAGAGGAGAGCTCCACTCCTAGGCGGTCATTTATCATGACTAAGGATTCCCAGGATGACTCTCCTAATGGGACTCAATCTTCCAAACTAGGTCACCGTCGACGAAGGGTTGTGCAAGGTCATCATCGATGGTGGGAGCTGCTCCAACTTGGCCTCTACCTACATGGTTGAGAAGCTACAATTACCGATCGTGGCTCATCCCCAACCATATAGCTTTCAGGGGCTTAAAGATGGTGACAATCTTTACTATCTCAACAAACCGTGGTATTTTTCTCCATTGGTCCTCACAAGGATAGTGCTTTGTGTGATATTGTTCCTATGGATGTTTATCATTTTCTCCTTGGTAGGCCCTGGCAATATGATAAGCATATATGCCATCCATGATGGATTCAAGAACACTTACTCAATCTTGATGGGAGAAAAAAGGATCACCCTTAGCCCCCTCTCACCTACCCAACTCCTCACACAAAACCGGGATAGGAAGTGAGAAGAGAGACCCCCTCCATAAGAGTGACACTACCAAAAAATGGTCCTCCTTCCACGCTTATTAAGCGTGGCAAGAAGAAATTCATCACGGTTATTGGGCGTGCATGGAGAACCTCGCCATGCTTCTTAAGCGTGCACGGAACAGCTCTCTACGTACTATAATTTTTTCTTTTGAATGTAGATTCAAACCCTTGACTTCGGCGCATAAGAAGGGGTGACTAACCAAACACTACCACTTGAGTATCAAGGATTATTTGATTCTAATAATTAATTTAATATTTTATATTCACAAATATCACTTGACTGTTTTTTTATCTTCTATTTTAGCTTTAACTAATAGACGGGTATATTAAAAAAATTATAATTATAACTTTTAAATATTCTTGAAACTAATATAGTACTATATGTACATAAATAATACCACTTGGCTTCTTTTTTCATTTTCTATTATATCTTTAACTAATTGACGGATATATTTAAAAAATTATAATTATAATTTTTTAAATATTTCTTAGAAAAAGATGTTTGAAAAAATATAATTTTAAAAAAATTAATAACAGTCTACCACACTTATTATACGTGGAAAGAAAGGTTTTATTTAGAATTAACAATCACCTCACTTAATAAGCGTGGTAGGATTCTTATAACACGTCGCTACGCTTATAAGTGTGTTTAATGTCGTACCACTCTTAGTTTGCGTGAAAGGGTGAAGGAGTAGAAAATTACAGGCTTTTTTCACCCTCATTTAAATATGTGTGGGTATACAAGCGTGGAAGCAAGCCCTTTTTCTTGTAGTGTGAAACGCGGGATGAGAGTACTTTGAGTGAAGGGAAGTCACGTTTGGCTTTACTTTTGCGAAAAAGTAACCCTAGTGAGGTTGAGCAAACCTCATCTCCACAAAATTTTCCAACCTCCCTCTGTTGTCCCTCACTGGCCAGGCCATTACCTACAACTCCTACTGATCTCTATACCATGAATGCGAACGTTGAGTCATATCCGATCATTCCCGGACACCCTTTTGGAGACGAGTTGCATGGCAACAAGTCCATCGCGTCACGCCCTAGCTTGCCTCGTCCCACACCAAGATTGACCAAGGAAGAGGCCTCTTCTACCGTCCTTGATCTTGATCTCTCTTGTGATGATTACATAGTAGAATTCAACAAAACCATGTGCAGGAGAGCCAAATCGAGAACCTTCGCCTTTGCCACATCAAAAATTGTTATACCTTCCAGCGGAGCGGAGTGGTGAGCAAGTGCTTGATATGACTCTTCGATGAGATTCATTGGGGAGGGTCAATTCTTCTTATAGGCGCATCAAACCCCCAAAATTTGAGGCCAAATCCTCTCCAACCCGGGATGTATGTTCCGCAAGGATCACGCTAATATCAAACATTTTTCTACTATGGATCAACATGGGAATTTCCAAGGGCCTCAAGGCTTGCTGGTCCCGGAAGTTAAGAAGAAAGGCGGTGGATCCAACTAATTTTCAATCTCACAAACTTAGAAAATCCCCACACTGAGGAAAGAAAGAAGTCAAGAGGATTGAGTTCAAGTCAATGGGCATTTTGGTAATTTCAAAAGGGTCAAACTAGAGCCTATGGAACATCAAAGAGGAGTATAGGAGAAACCAGGCCTGAAGGGGTTCAAATGGAACTAAGAAAGACCGAAGAAAGAAAAGGAAAGGGGGAAGATAATGGGCTAAATTGAGCATGAGAAGAATATATACATTCACTCATTCAATCATAAATCTGTCAATAGAACTCTGATAACTTTAAATTATGTGAGGATATAGTACACATTGAGATCTTTTCATCGATATATAATGTGACCAAATCGGAGTTAAAACAAAAAAGTTAATGCACATTGGAAGTCAGCAGGCACTGACCGCGCCCATCTCGGCGCGGATTGCGCCTGCTCTGTTTCTCCACCCCAACTTCCTAGTTGAGGCGATGGCCACGCCTTGACCTTTTTTTTAGCAGATGAGCAAATTCCCCTCCCCTTTCTATATATTTGTACTCCCCTAATTTTAGATCTAGTTTTTTTAAAACATTGAGTTTTAGGTTTAGACACTTGAAGAGAACTTTGTGAGTTTTAGGGTATTTGAAACCCTTGTAATTAAGATTAATCGTTGGTGGATTAATTAGTCAATTTCCTTTAATTAATGTGAGTTGGTGTATTTTTCTTCCAATCTATTGAGTGGAAATTCTTGGAGTTTCTAGTGTGGATGCTAATGGTAAATCCTTGCAACCTTCTTGAAGTTCATAGATTAACTATAATTGGTAAGCTTACTCTTTAATCAATCATATCTCTTTGTTATTATTGTTGTTGTGTTGATTTTCATCATTAGTCACCCAAAAATCCTAAAAATTAGTGGTTGTTTTATGAGTTCTAAATTGGGGTTCTCTCAAATCCTAAGTAGTTAGTGGATCCTTGGTCTTCCATATTTATCTATTCGAAGGACCCTCGATTTCACAGATCAATTTGGTTTGTCGCTCCAGTCTGCAGTTGGTTGGTGTTTTAGTTCGTCTTCAGATTTTTTTGTCTACTTTATTTGATGATTTCTTGATAAATCCCTTAAAAGAATGATTACTTAGATGTTTGTACTTAGCGTTTAAAAGAAGGCCACTATTTACTAGTTAAACCATTATTTTGATGAATCCGGCAAGTTGATGGAAGTTTAAAAAAAAAAACCGACAAATCTATAATCTTATAAAAGGGGAAATGCCCACTTCCTGTAGCAATCTACAGTGTATATAAGGGCACATTAGTAATTTCTGATGCCATTTTCGTCACATTCTTGAGCCTTTCAAACTGTGTCGGTCCACCCACCATAACTTTTCTCCTCCTTTCTCACTCTTCCATATTCCAAAAAGGGAATGGGACATATTTGACACTTTATTGCTCACACAGGATCAGTGGACCGATTCACATTTATTTGTGAATAATACAAAAGATTCATTTATGAAGGTTAGCTTAGCTAGTTTGGTGACCAATTATACTACTAAAAGTCATATTCAAATAAGAGAAAATACTCTCAAAAAAAGGTGGTGACCATATATTATAATACTAAAAGTCATACATTCAAATGAGTTATCGTTGACAAATAACTTGTAAACACTACAAAAAAGGTAGGTAGGGTTTTGTTTTCACAACTAAGACGGGTAGTTCACTTCCATATACTATTATGATCTTCAAAGGGTTAAGAGTTAAAATATGCTCAGTGTAATTTAGTAGATAATGTTAAAAGATGTCCAAAAACAGATGGTTTTTTGCCAAACATATCGCTGTTCTTAATTAGAGAAATTCTAACTACAGTTTCTTCAATAATCACTTGTGTATTATCATTTTATACGTACAATAAAATGATATAATTGTTTTGATTCAAAATAGTTAATAAAAACCTTGAAGTTCACCAAAATTACTCCAAAAGTTAAATATAAGCATATTTAAATTATTATAAACGTATGTTTCATTACTTTGAGAGTTATTACGACTTATAAATTATACGAAAATAATTTTCCGAAAAACGATTTATCTCCTATCAATTAAGGGAAAATTTTGACACGAAAAACCATTTTTCTTGGAAAACCATTTTTCTTAAAAAATAACTCTTTCCAAAATCATTTTCTTTCCAACCCAAACACACCCTTAATTGTATGCCATGATTTTATCAGCATGACAGAAAACATCAAAAGACTTGAAACTCAAACACGAATTTAAATTCAAAGTCGTACACCATATGACAATTTCAGCGATTTTTATGTAAATTTCATCAATACCACATTCAAATAAGCAATTTAATTAATCTCTGTCTCCATTACCACAATCGAGTTGCATGTGAGTTGAAAATGCTGTACAACCTCAATAGTTTGCATGTGAAGTTGAAAAAACAATCTCAATAGGGATGCATGAAAGAGATTTATTTTAATTGTGATGGGTTAATCATTAATTATAATTTTTTTCCATATAAAGTAAGCCTTTAGTTGCAAATATAAAAGAATAAAACCAACTCATATTAAATCATGCCTTAAAATTAATTCGTTTTGATAACTATTATCTAAATTAATTACAAGTTTACAAAATATTTACCAATTAAGAAACGAAAATTATATGAGTTTTGGGGCAATGCAAGAAACCTTCTAAGTATCTTGTTCAATTATTAAAATTATATTATTATATAATAAATTGAAATACAATGATATAATTGAAATCTACAACTATAATATCACATATAAATTGCATAAAATTATACTTTTATTCATTATTTTATTATATTTTCTAAAACGCCTAAAAATATGTCTAATAGATCGGATCGATTCGATTAGGATATCATTTATATATGCTCATTGACATAGTCTTCAATGCATCCAAAGCTTCTTAATTATAATTAATAATCAATATTTACTATTAAAAATTAGTATCAAAATCCATAAAACATACTAATTTGACAAAGGATAAAATATTTAAAAAGTATCTTAAGATAAGATATATATCATCACCCACTAATAAAAGTGGATTATAAACAAATTTATACACCCTTGCGTAATATTCATTTAGGTCATATTCTTTTCTGTGGCAAATCATGCAGATCACAAAGATACCAGCTTTACAACTCACCACACTTTACCATAAATCATTACTTTTCTCTCTCCTCACTTTTCTCCTCTACGTTTTACATTCTCTCTCATCACCTACCCCACATACCAATAACCTACCACAATTTTACCAGACCCATCACAATTCCACCACACCACACCATACGTAGAAAAGAACAGGGCCTTAGGAACATGCTACCCAGTCCCAACAATAATTTATCGATGAGAAAAGTATCTAATTAAAAAACGAAATAGACTTGAATTTTCCACAATTCTATGAAAAAAGATATTATAACAAACTCGATAAAGTCAAAATGATACAAAGAGAAAAAGTCCCAACTCCACCGCGTACAAATACCGTTGTTGGCTTGCCATGCAGCATTAATTTCCATCTATGTCACAAGTGACAAAATCTGCCTATATATCAATATATTATACGAGTATGATACTGCCTAGTTCCACCCGAATTTTAATTTCATTTAAAGAATGGTTATTGGACACGAATACATGGTATTTTTTGGTGTTGGATAATAATATACTGAACTTTATATTTTGAGGGTGTTGGAGATAAAATAATGCACTTGAAACGATTCCGGTAGTAGGTAACTTGGTGGCGTCCTTGCGTAGTAGATTGAGCAGCAAAAAAAATTAAAATTTTTACTAAATTAATGTCATGTAAGCAAACTTAAATAAGCAAAGATGAATTCTATTTTTTTTACAAACAAAAAACACCGTTTTTACATAGCGAAAAAATGTGGTGTAATGAGGTGTTATTTGAAAAAAAAATAATTAATTTATTTGCACTTGCTGACAATACCTGATATGGAATTAATTTAGTACATATTTTAACTTTTTTTGCTCCTCAACCCACCACGTAAGACCGTCACCGATTTACCCACTGCTAAAATCGTTTCAAGTGCATTATTCTCCAACACCCCCAAAGTATAGTATATTATTGTCCAAGAAAAAAGTCAGTGCATCATTATCCAATACCCCCGAAGTATAGTGTATAACGTCCAATAACCTTTTAAAAAAAATTTAATGAATATTTATTATAAAATTCGTTATAAATTTATCAAATACTATTTTAAAATTTATGAATATATATAAATTTATTAATTTGCTTAAAAAATTCATCAGATAATGATTTATTCTCTTTTAAATTACCCATGTTTTTAAATGTGGTAAAGTTTGTCCATCCAATGAGTCTTAGCAACCATCAATAAATTCAACAAGCGGGAGGTGTAAACAAATCATGGACACATCAAACTTTTTTATAAATATTTATCAAATTTTTTTATAAATATTTATTAATCGAAAAATATAATTGATCTAATTCAATTATACATAGAATACCAAAACAGTTCGTGCACAATGTATAATATAGTTGAAACAAGATTCTAGAAATTTCTGCTTTCAGTTTTTGTATACTAATAATTACTATATTTTTGTATTTTGACGATCTTAAAAAAATAAAATTATATTCTAATGGAATATCAACGAGTCAAGTGGTCGTAACTTAGTGCAATAAGAGTATGTTTGACACGTCAATTTTCCACCGAATCATTGCAACATGACTCAGTGATATCTCACCATAATACAGACTCGGTGATATCCTACCATAATACAATTTTTTTAGACCACTTGAACCAAAAATAAAATAGAAATTATTTACATAAAAAAATAAAAAATAGATGGTATTAAAATCCAATTTTCCGATATAATTTGCCTTGATGAAGAGGTCAAAAGATAGGGTAGCTGCTCCATGGAAAATATGCTAGCTAACACCTCCATGATTGGGGTATACCGTATACATGATTTGCCTATATATACTAGTTCATCACAAATGCATTCCCATGTCAACCACAACCCATACACCAACACTATAATTTTTACCTACATCCTTGGCATTAGTGTATATATAGTACATGTAATTTGCTTGTCTATATATAATACTTCATCACATATCCATTCCCAACGCAAACTACCACATATTCACATTCCTATAACTAACCAATATGGATTCATACACAATATTATCCCTCATTCTTGCCTTTTTGTGGACATTCTTCTACTTCACAAAACTCAACCCCCTCTCTCCTCCTCAAAAACCACCACCACCCTCCGCCTCCCGCCGGGCCCCACACCTCTCCCGATCCTCGGCAACCTCCACCAGCTCGGGGAGCGGCCCCACCGCACACTAACCGCCCTATCCCGAATCTATGGCCCCCTGATCTCCCTCAAATTCGGGAGCATCACGACCGTTGTGGTCTCCTCCTCGGACGTCGCAAAAGAAATGTTCCAAAAACACGACCTGGCCATGTCGAGCCGTACGGTTTCAGCTGCGGTCCGGGCCAACGAGCATGAAAAGTACTCCATTGCATGGCTCCCTGTCACCCCCAAGTGGCGCTTTCTAAGAAAGATCTCGACCGTCCAATTGTTCTCATCTCAACAACTAGATGCCCGACAGTCGCTTCGTCAAGCGAAAGTCGGTCAACTCCTTGACTACGTCAAGGAGTGCTCGCGCACCGGAGATTCAGTTGACATTGGAAAGGCAGGGTTTACGACGTCACTTAACTTGTTGTCGAACACGTTTTTTTCGATGGATATGGCGAGTTATAGGTCGAATTCGTCCGGGGAGTTTAAGGAGCTTGTTTGGAAGATTATGGAGGAGATTGGGAAGCCTAATTTGACTGATTGTTTCCCTGTGTTAGGGTTTTTGAGCAAGTTTAGTGTTAACAAGGAGTTGCAAGGGTATGGGAATAAGTTGACCAAAGTGTTTGATGATATTATTAATGAGAGGTTGGGGAAGTTTTCTGGTGAAAGTAGGGGTAATGGTGATGTTTTGGACATCTTGATTGGGATAATGAAGGAGGATAACTCTGAACTAAGCCTTAATGACATCAATCATCTCCTTATGGTAAATTTCTTGCTATATTGAACATGTTATATATATTCTTTTTGTTATCTTATGAGAAAGAGTTTAAAACCCTATGGAAAGGTAATTGTCATATATGTACCACTAACTTGTGAGTTGTGATAACATTTCATTTGAGAAAGAGCATATCTACCTCCATCTCAAGTACCAACATGGAATTTCAAGAAAAAATAAGAACATTTAGAAATGATACAAAGGATAGTATTTCCGATATTTATTTTGTTGTGTATTCTAATACCTTTTGTGTTAATGTGTTCAGGACTTTTTTACGGCGGGAACAGATACAACCTCTAGTACTATGGAATGGGCGATGACATTATTGATACAGAACCCCGAAAAGATGGCCAAAGCTCAAGCCGAGCTTGAAGAAGTCCTTGGTAAGGATACGACGGTGGTCCAAGAATCCGACATCCCAAAGTTGCCTTACTTGCAGGCCATTATAAAAGAAACCCTAAGGATGCACCCAACCACCGTGTTTCTCCTACCACGTAAGGCAAACTCGGATGTAAACTTACACGGCTATTTGGTCCCTAAGAACGCCCAGGTGTTCGTTAACCTTTGGGCTATCAGCTATGACCCGAATACCTGGGAAAACCCAGATTCTTTTTCACCCGAGAGATTTATGGAACGCAACATCGAAATGAACGGTCAAGATTTCGGGTACTTACCTTTCGGAGCAGGGAGGAGGATATGCCCCGGATTGACATTGGCATATAGGATGTTGAACCTAATGTTGGGAAATCTTCTTCATAACTTTAATTGGAAGCTTGAAGATGGCATGAGTGCCAAAGATTTGGACATGAATGACAAGTTTGGGGTTACCCTACAGAAAGCTGAGTCTCTCCTAGTTATTCCAATCCCAAAGTGATATCATCAACAAAGTTACAACGTTACTGTTTGATGTATTCAGTTAGGTAATAATTAATTAGCATGCTTGCAACTTTTACATGCATATTGTAGTGGGAAAAAAAAAAAGATTGTAGATCTGCACCATACTTATATTTTTATAGCTTAATAAAATAATAAACAAACATCTTGTTACAGGAAATTTGTAGTGGATCTGTAGATTGTAGTTTCTTAAATCTTTTGGGCTGACCTTAAAAAGCAAAATAAAGGCCCAATTTTGAAGATAAAAAGGTGTCGATGCAAGCCCAAAGCAACCCAGTGGGCTTGGTTCAGTACAATGACTCATTAGCCCAATACTCCATATGGCTGAATTTTGTGAAAGTAACTTAATTTGAGTATTCATTAGTTATTAACCAATTCAAGTCAAACTTTTTTTTAACCGGCATATGTTAAGTCAAACTAGAATAGAATAAATAGATGATGTTTGAAAATTGAGTAAAATAATCAGGCAAGGTCCAGATATAACAAGGAATGCACCTTCTATCAACTACTTTTAATATGAAATTGACCTTTCCTTCTGCTACATTTTAGTACACCCTGCCTTCCGTCGCCCAACCGCGGAACAGGAACATATTTTTCTTCGGCGTCAGCCAGCGGACGCAAGCAGAGTGGGACCTTCTCCACCAGCTGGGATCACTTTGCAAAACAGCTTTGGATTGCCTCCCATGAACTCCTGCCTCCGCACCTCAACAGAAAGCCACTCTTCTAGAGTCTCATTCATCATCTGCTTAGGCGACCCTCTCACTTCTTCTACTACAACAAGATCGGTAAGAGGAGCCGCCCTCCCCCTTAAGGTGCATTCATGGTGAGTAAGCTGAATCCCTTTTTTGGACCGAAGTAAGAAAAAAGATGCGCATACGGAAACTTAGGCTTTTGCGCTAGCGTGCTCGTCCCTTGCTTGTTTCCTTTCTCTTTTATGCATAGCTATCTTACCTGGTGCAAGGCACCTCAGGGAGGCGGGAGGCCCAACTACTTCTTTATTCAGGGGGGAGGAAACTCGCTGATCCACGGAAACTCACACAAAGGCAAGAAGAATAAATTGTATAAAGATAAAAGAAAATATTTGTATCAAAGCGAGACTTACACTATAGTGAGAAGACTATAATCACGTTAAAAAATAAAAACCAACTCAAACTCTCACATAATGGAGAAAAAATTTATAGAATTGAAAGATAAACTACTAATGGATAATTGTAATCGGAAAATACGTACAACTATTGAGAATTGGATTTTATCACCTGCAAATATGGTTGATGCAACCCTTTCTTAGTAGAGAGGAATGATGCAACTAAGGTTTTGTCCCTTGAGAGAGGATTAGGAGGAGAATCAAGGTTTGAATAAGAAATTCATAGTTGTCTATTTTTTTTATATTGTTAAATAGTTTGATCACATCTAATTTTAAATTTAGAGAACTAAAACATTAAAAACATGATAAGTTTCACGCTCGAAAAAAAAATGTATAATTTAATATATGGTTCATTTGATCGTGTTATGTTGATTAGAGATAGAGTGAGGTTCTAATATGGAAGTTGTAGGATTGATGACTTATAATGATAAGTTTGGTATTTACTTCTTATTTTCTTGACTTGTATAACTTATTGGTTATTACTTTTAAGATAAGGCCCAGTGAATACCCAACTTTATCCAATTCAAAATAAAAATATCAATTTGATTTAGTTGAAGTTTGTGTCATATTCTCTTTGGGTTGACATTGAGTCACTCTATTTTATTGCCCTACAAAGACTAGCTTTATAGAGAAATTTATGTTTAGAGAATCAAATAGTTAGGATTTCATTGGAGGGGTAGAATAAATTAGCTTGTCTGAAGAGCTAGGCTTGGGCTTGACTTTAAGTTCATTGAGCTTGCTTGGTTGAGGCTAGGTTCATTTTGTATTAGCTCAGGCTTAACTTAGCTCAACTCAAATTTTGTATTTAATTGTTTTAATACAACGCAAAAATCAAGTAAAATTCAAGATTATTATAACAACTAAACTAGAAAATAATATTTATGTGTCATAATGATGGTATAATCAAGTTGAACTTGAATAATTATTTAGGTTTTATGTAGCTTAGCTAGAATATTAAAGAAAAGTATCGAATTTATGCACTTATATTGAATTTTAAACTTCTTAAATAATATATAGTTTACTTATATTAATGAAGTATAGCTTATTTCCTATATAAAATATTTAAATAAACCTATTTAAACCATATCCGAGTGGAGCCCCCTATATGTATGCTTGACTCGATAGACATCCAAATCAAGCTTTGGCTAATTCAAGCTCAGTTCTATTGGAAAGTCAACAATAGAATTTCCTTTTCTCTCTCAAATAATGTTAGAAGTTTTTTTTTTAAAAAATAGTTTTAACTAGTGTGGAATCTCAAATGTGGAACAATCTCACATTTCTCAAATATGAAATCAAAATACTTGCTTTTTGACAAAATAAGGGAGAGAAAGAAGAGAGTATAGGGGGAGAGAAAAATGTGGGTTCCGCTTTGATAAATTTGGGATGTAAAACTTGGATTTGATTACTGTTTTATGTTTTTATTTCATTATTTGTATTTTTAAAATATTAAAATTGATAATGTAATAAAAAAATGTGTTAAATACATCTGTCAATTTTGACCTGACCCGATAACATGGTCTGAATCCACCTGAAAATTCTAGGGTTTTAATACGATTTCCTTGACCCAAACCTGAAATAAACTGAAGTTGAAAATCCCACATTTTAACGGGTCAAAACCGACCCACCCATTTGAATATATAGCTAGTTTAGGCTTTCGGCCTATGATTGAATATGGATTGGGATGTTTGGGTCGAGCTTCCCTCACCAGAGTCTTCTCGATGTAGCAAAAGTGTCTGCTCGAAGGCCTACCATACTCGCATCAAATAAATACAAATATGGTCAAAATACTTTTTTTTTAAAAAAAACTATTGTATATTATATTTATCGGGTGCATGTGTTATAGATATTTATAAGTGAACAGTTATAATAATTAAAGTGAACAATATACTCCCTTTGTTTCATATTAATTGTCAGATTTCAGTGTGGATGCCATAAGGACAAGAACAATTTTTAGGACCAACACCGGAAGGGAAAGAGCATTGAAAGGTACACAAATTGATAAATCAGGAAGAACAAAAATGGAATGAGGAGCTGCTACAGGATTTGTTCGGAGAGCAGAAGGCGACAACAATAAGGTCTATTTACCTGAGCCCAAGGAAAAGATCGGACTCACTTGTGTGGCTATACACCAAATCGGGGGAGTATGAGGTAAGATCAGGATACCACTTGCTTCAAACCACAAAAATAGCATCTACATCGAGTCTGACCGTGGAGAACAAATTATGTGGAGAGATTTGGGGTCTCCAAGCACACCCCAAAGTAAAAAATTTCGTATGGAGACTATACCGGAATATCATGCCGATAAAGCTAAACCTTGCAATGAAAAGATGCGTCTCGGAGACAAGCTGCGAAATATGCAGGAATCACATCGAATATTCAAAACATGCCTTGTGAGAATGCGATTGGGTCAAGGGGGTTTGGAATCAGCTCGAGCTTGGTGAAGTGGTACAAACCAAAAGAAGCACTGCCAAGGAGTGGATCGAGAGGATCGAGGAAAAGCTAGGTCAGGAGAAGACTCGATTGTGTCTGCACGGGCTATGGAGCATTTGGTGGGGGAGAAACGACTTCACCCACAACAATAGGGGTCTGGACGCGGGGGTGGTGGCGGAAAGGGCAAGCAAAGCGGTGATGGAGGTGGGGTGGACACAGTAGGGAGAAAACAACATAAGAGGGGAGAGCAACAATAAGAAGAGGCGGTGGGGGAGGCGATCTGGTATGATGCGGAGTGGATGAGGAAGGGGGAAGCATCGGGATGAGGTGCATTGCCAGGGGGAGATGGTAGGTTTAAGTGGACGACTTGTGCATCCAAACAGCTGAAATGTTCCTCCGAAATGCTCGAGCTCCTAGCAGTCAAATGGGGACTGGAGATGGCGCAAAGCACAGAGACAAGAGGAGAAAGTGTGGTTAGCGATTCCCAGAGGGTGGTCAGAAGATTAAAAGGGAATGAAGAGAGTGGAGGACAGCTGAAATTCTTATATATGAGGACACAAGACACCTGCTGGCAATGTGTGAGATAAATGAGGTGAAATGGGCCAGAAGGCCCAGAAGAACAAAAAATGAAGCAACCCATCGGCTAGCGTAGTGGTGTCTCCACAGGACTTGCAACCAAATCTAGGCAGGCAATCCGCCCACTTGATTAATGGATTGTTTAGTGTAATGTGACCTGAGCTTTTGTTTTGTTATTGTTGTTTCAAAAAAAATTGTCACATTTCTTTAATGTCATTCTTCATTGATAATTTGTTACATAATGTGTTATTAACAATTGCAATATTATATTTTTATAATTGAATTTTTCATTACAAATCTATTTAGCAACTCATTATATATATTAAAAAATTTATAGTAAAAATTTTTTAAATTGAATTGTACCATTTAAAAAAAATGATAGTTAATATGAGAGTAAATGAATAAACAATCATAGCATTGTGAATCACATGCTCTGAACATACCTAGTATAAATTGCAATTATTCTGTGGCAAGTACAATGTTGGATTCACTCTTAAAACCTTGCCACCCTGTGGCACTGTCTCTATGTGCTCGTGGCGCCGATTGAAAAATCTGATTTTTCTCTACGTGCCTCAATTGTAGCCACCATACCTTCAAAACCCAAGGCAACACTGCTCAGCCATGGCAGAACTTCAAAACTCGAGTTCCAACCTTCCTTTTTTAATTCCTCTCCTCTAAAACCCTAATTCTCACTCTCCCTCTTCCAAAACCCTAGATTTTTACTTCTGTTTTGGGTTTCTGGGGGGTTTTCATTACTCGCTTCTGAAATGATATCAAGCTATGCAGAAGCTGCTACGCCGATGCCCTCCTGGCTCCCCTCTTCTTCTCTGCACTCCTCCTTCTAAATCCCTCTTCCCCTTTCCTCTCAACCCTAACCCTAAACACAAACCCAATTTCGTCGTTCTCCCAACACAATTAGGGTTCTTGAAGGGCAGTTTCTCGTTAGGGTTTATCCCTCCAATTCAGGAATTCATGCCATTGCCGACTGCTTTCCAGCTTCGTCCGTGTATTCCTTTTGTACCCACTTCCAAACCCTCCTTCTTCTCTGCCCGTATTCCTGCGTCGAGCTCCAGAATTTGTAGTTGTTCGATTGAGGACGCGGCGACCCGACAGCTGCCCTGGGTCGGGTTCAAGGCGGGTCGTGGTGGGCCACGCTTGGCATGGGTTTGTACTGCGGCTGGAGATGATGTTAGGGTTGAGAGTGTTGATGATGGGGGTGAGATTGAGAGCAAAAATGGGGCGAATTTAGGGTCGGAGGAGACAAAGGCAAATGTGAAGTTGCAGAGAAGAGTGAAGGGTTTGAGTGGGAATGTGGGTTCTGGGGTTCCTGCTAACCCTGATTTGCTGACGATTCCTGGAGTTGGGCCAAGGAATTTGAGGAAGTTGGTGCAGAAAGGTTTTGCTGGGGTTGCTGAGCTCAAACAGCTTTACAAAGACAAGGTGGTTGTCTGACCTTATTTTGACTTCTGAATTTGGTGATATAATATTGGGTAGACCAGTCAATTCGGGTGGGCGGGTTGGTTGTGGGTCGGGTTTGGTACGGCTCAGTTTGGGTTTGAATCATGTACAAAACTCTAAACTTTCAGGCGGGTTGGGGTTGGTTTTGGGGTTGGGTCAAACTCTGCCAGGTTTGGTATTGGGTCTATATGAAATGCTTGTTTTTGGTCATGTTGCTCAATAACTAATTGCTCTTGTCTCAGCTGAAAATGTTCTGGCTGTTGCCTGTTGATGATTTGGGAGTGAATTAAAATTAGTTGTAGCCTTACAGCCAAATAGGGGCCTGTTATGCGGTCGTTGGGTTTTACTTGTTTGTATAGTTGTGCATGTAAGTTAGTCTTGTATATGTGAATTTGAGGCATTGTCCATGGGTTTGGGGCAAGGCAATGCCAGCAGAAACTTGTTTGTGGTGATTCATGTGTGAAATGTGAATCAGGCTTATTTTGGGACATTGTTTGTGGCTTTGTGCTCTGCTGGGTTTACCTGGTCAGTAGAGTGCATGCCAAAGTGTTGTTATTGAAAACAGGGCTTGTAAGTGAAACATGTAGTGAATATAGTATAGGGATGTTGGCTATAAAATTGGTGGCATGTTTGAGATAGTGTTAAAACTAGACCTGTTCAAAGGTCGGGCCGGGCCGGGTCACGGGTCGGGTCAAGCGGGCCGGAAATTTTTGACCCGCCAGCCCGAGCCCGACCCGGCCCGATCTTTGGGTCAGGTGTCTTCGGCCCGAGCCCTGACCCTACGGGCCGCGGGCCGGGTCAACGGGCCGACAAATATATAAAATGAATTTTTTTAAATTAAAGAAGCTTAAAAATTTACGCATTTTATTTATTTTTTTAGTCGGGCCGGGCCGGGTCACAAAAAACTAAAACTTAATCTAAGATTTTTTTTAAAAAATGTATTTAGTCGGGTCAGCGGGCCGGGCCGGGTCACCGACCCCCGGCCCAAGCCCGACCCGACCATACATCGGGGCCCCGTCTTTTTCGGGCCGGGTCGGGTCAATTTCTAAAATTGTGACCTTGACCCGCATTTTTTCGGGTCTGCCCGGGCGGGTCCCCGGCCCATGGAACAGGTCTAGTTAAAACCATCCCCCCCCCCAAAACCCACCCACACCCAAAAAAAAAAAGAAAAAGAGAGAAGAAAGGAAGATAGGTAAGATATTTGAAGAAATGTACAAGATTGCTATTGAATGAAAATGGCCATTGATAGTCATATGGATACATGTTAATAGCTAGATTGATTTTTAACCATTGACTTATGGCTAGGATTAGACCTGTCAATTCGGTCGGGTGGGCGGGTCTCGGGTCAGGCATATATCTAATTCGGGTAAATAAGGGTCGGGTGTATTTCGAGTTTGGGTAAATACGGGCGGTGTATTTCGGTTTCGGATCAACTTAACGGCTTATGATTGCGACCTTTTCCGTTTTTTCTTTTAAAAAAATGATCTCTAAAAACTACATTTTGTACAATATACATAATAAAATATGATTATCTCCGAGTAACGATAGATTATTGTAATTAGTTTAACTTAAATTAGAGAAATAACAAATAAATGAGTTGCGCTTACAGTTTAATAGTTAAAAATTCCAATCAAAGTTACAAATTCTAATAAAGTTGAACTTAAAAAAATTAATTTTTCGGGTCAAACGGTCGGGTCGGGTCTAACAAGATAATTTTCGAGTTCGGTGTATTTCGGGTTTAGTTGAGAAAATCGTGCTCGAAACACACCAAAAAAATCGGCGCGGGCTCGGGTCGGGTTATCGGGTCAGTCAGAAATTGTCCGGTCTAGCTAGGATGAAACAGAGATGATTGGTGAGATTGGCTGCTTCCCTGGTTCTTATTTTGGAATAAAGCCTAAGTGTAAGGTAGAAGGTGCTAATTTTCAAAAGTTCTGATAAAGTTGCAAATGGAGTTCGTGACTTTGTCAATTTAGTCTTGCTTCTTTAGTTCTGGCCTTTCATCTACATGTCACATTAAATCATGTTAGTTAAACTGTTCCAATGTCTGCAGTTCTTTGGTAAATCAAGTCAGAAGATGGTTGAATTCCTGCAAAGTTCGGTGGGAATCATTCACAGAAGCCATGCTGAAAGTATCACTACTTTTATAAAAAAGAGCATAGACGAAGAAGAATTGACGGAGGACGGTTCTGAATCTGTGATTATGCCCCAAAAGAAAAGGATCACCTTGTGTGTGGAGGGCAATATCAGTGTCGGAAAAACAACCTTCCTTCAAAGAATTGCTAATGAAACCCTTGAACTACGGGATCTAGTCGAGATTGTTCCTGAGCCCATTGATAAATGGCAAAATGTTGGACCCGATCATTTTAATATACTAGATGCTTTTTATGCGGAGCCAGAGCGTTATGCCTACACCTTTCAGAATTACGTGTTTGTAACTCGGGTCATGCAAGAGAGAGATTCGTCGGGTGGAGTCCAGCCTTTGAGACTGATGGAGAGAAGTGTCTTCAGTGACAGGATGGTAAGTTTGATAAATTGATAATTACGTATCCTCTTTTAATGGGTTTCAAAGTCAAGGACATGGTTAAAGAATTTATGCTTTTGCATTGTCTGTGACAGCCACCTTTACTTGGAAATGGTAAATATTTGGATTCTCTTCATTGAGTTTGAGTGGAGAATAGTTTCCTCAGGCTTTGTTTGGCTTGGAAAATAATATGGCCTCACTAATTTTTT
Source organism: Portulaca oleracea (assembly GCA_029582165.1). Lineage (NCBI taxonomy): Eukaryota > Viridiplantae > Streptophyta > Magnoliopsida > Caryophyllales > Portulacaceae > Portulaca > Portulaca oleracea. The sequence goes on from CM055871.1 coordinate 37,422,467, forward strand.
TTCCCTTTCCATCTCATTTCCTAATAACCAAACGGAGCCCTAGGGAAGGCAGCTTTCAGTATGAATTTTACCTCTCTATTCTTTGTTGTAGGTTTTCGTACGAGCAGTCCATGAAGCTAAATGGATGAATGAGATGGAAATCAGCATTTATGACTCCTGGTTTGATCCAGTAGTCTCATGTTTGCCGGGTCTCGTTCCGGATGGTTTCGTCTACCTTAGGGCAAGCCCCGACACTTGTCATAAGCGCATGATGCTACGCAAAAGAGCAGAAGAAGGTGGGGTGAGTTTAGACTATCTACGTGATTTGCATGAAAAGCACGAGAGCTGGCTGTTCCCCTTCAAGAGTGGCAACCATGGTATGTTGTCAGTCAGTCAGCTTCCTATCCAAGTAGACAGTTCATTGCCTCCAGATATTAGGGATCGTGTATTCTACTTGGAGGGTCCTCATATGCATTCCAGTATCCAAAAGGTTATTTCCATCATCTCTTTCAACAAATGAAACCTTGTAAAATAAGAAAAGGAGCATCGATCATCGCCTTGTCTTTGTGCTAAGTTGCTTGTACTATGCACTATTTGTGTAGGTTCCTGCATTGGTTCTTGACTGCGAGCCCGACATTGACTTTAACAGAGATATTGAAGCAAAGAGGCAGTAAGATCCCTTCTCTCGTTCTTTTTGTGTATAAGTGAGTTATAGTATTAAAATCTCAGTGGGTCTTTTGACTATTAGCTTAAGCTTATGGTTCACAAACTGAGCCTAGAATGCCCTTTGGAGGTAATCCCATTCAAGATCAATTCAATGAGAAGAATAATGCAGTTGAGTGAAAGTGCCTTTAGCCAAGAGTATCATTAACATGCTCACTTTTGCAGCTATGCACGCCAAGTCGCGGAGTTTTTTGAGTTTGTGAAGAGAAAGAAAGAAGGGCAACCTCCAAAACTGGGCAAGGAAGCAGGCAAGGGTGGACAGCCACAGCCTCAGGTGTTGCTGCCCCATCAAGGCGGTCTATGCTTTCCAGGTGGAAAGCATTTTCCAGAATCACCCCTCAAATCTTTGGATTTCACGTCGCTCTTCTCTAGCTAGTGCTTCTCTTCACCGTTGCTGCTAATCCTGCTATGTATATTTCCGTACCACTCGGATGGATTATCCCTTGTGTATGAAGAACCGTCCGAAGTCTGGATGGACATCTGTTTTTCGTTCCAACCCGTTGTCGTGTATGTTGGTTTTAGAGGGGAATGTAGATAAGTTTGAATTGACCCTGAAATGCTGTAGTGTTTTGGTGTTGAGTTGGATTGTTAGTAGGCAATGTGCATGTCTTTATTCATAGTTCATTTGGCTTTCTGTGCTTCTTAAAGTCACATCTTCCTTGTTTAATGCTTTAAAGCATAAGAGGTTACCAATTAACATATAAGATGAGAGAGCACAAATTATTGAATATTTTCATTGTTGTTGCGGCGTCTCGATCATTGATCACAGCATGGACATACTCCCTCCGTCCCAAATTGACATTGGGCTAAGTATTAATTACTAGCAAATTACAATGAGTACCAATATGAACAATTAATCACAATGGAGGTAGTTTTATATTGTAACTCATTGTAATTGATGAATAATTAATAGTTAAAGTTTAGTTAAAATGTCAATTAATTTGGGACGGAGGGAGTAAGTCATAACAATATGGACATATTTATGTCTAACTTTAAGGAACTCTTTTTTTTTTTAAAAAAAAAGATTTTAATGAAGGGTAAGTAAGTTCATCAACAAGTCTTCTAATTTAGGGCAAGTACTAGCAGGTTTTACAGGTTGGAATAAGGGATATCAAACATCCATAAGAAAAACATGAGTCAATGCCTCCACAATTTTCAAGGGAAATGTTTTCGCATCGACTAACAAATTTAGGTCACTTTTTTTTTTATACGGTTAGTTGTGATACGGTAGAATTTGAAAAAGTGTGATGAGTTGTGGTGAGTTGTCGTGAAAATTATGGTAGGTGATGTAAGCTAAGAGAGAGAATGTAAAAAATAAAGGAGAGAGAAAAATGAAAATATATTACCTTCGTCCCAAAATATTTGTCCATTTACCTAACTTCTTTGTCCCAAAATATTTGTCCTATTTACAATTCCAACAACTGTAATTACTTTTCTACCCCTAATTAATAAGTTCATTTTTCACCTTTTACAATTCCAACAACTATTATCTTCAATTAAAGTAGGAGTATTTTGTGTAAATTATAAACTTTTCACCTCAATTCTCAATACACATTGACTTCTCAAATTAGGTAAATGGACAAATATAATGGGACGGAGGTAGTATATTGGTAACGATTGTGGTGCGGTGTGATGGAAAATTAAAGGGTGCAGTACAGTGTAGTATCGCGCCGCAATCAACCGCATAAAAAGAATGAGGCCTTAGAGGAACATAGATACTAGTATACTACCACTGTTTTTAAATAAGTGTCAATTTTACAATTTCAATGATTAAAATATCCATGGGTATTTGACAATTATGCATTGTACTTTCTTTTGGACTCTAATACACTATACTATGAGGGTGGATAACGCCTGTGCATTGAGAACTACTTTCGGTGACAATGACTCATCAGATATCCTCCGTGTCAACTGAAGGAAAATCATTTGACAAGTCTTTTGAAATTTTAACTAAATATATGCCGAATAACCCTAAAACTCATTATTTGACTGAAGTCTGACTTAAAATAAAATAAAAGAATAGAAAATGACTTCGGTTGAACACATGAATTTTAGGGTTAATCGACATAGATTTAGTTAAAATTTTAAAAAACTGACCAAATTGTTTTCCTTTCACACAGAGTATCTTTGATGAGTTATTGTCACTGAAACTCATTTTCAGTGCAAAGATGTCACTCACTCCCATGGTACTGTATACTAGAGTAAAAAAAAATACTACAGTACATGATTGCCTAAATTTCCTTTTAGATCTTAAACCAAACTTACTTAAAAGAAAAAAAAAAGACCCCACAAAGGGGCCCGCTCAAAAAGAAAGTCAGAATTTCATTTCTCTTTTAATATTCGAACTTGTCATCGACTCACAAGGAAAGGCTTCGGGTTGGGTGGGTGACCAAAACTCTTACCGGGTCTCCGAATTGCCGCCGGACTGCCACACAAACAGACATTCACATTCACATTCACATTCACATTCACACACACAGACTTCACTCTGCCTGAAAAACACACACCCTAAAGACAACAGAAGAAGAAGAAGAAGAAGAAGAAGAAGAAGAAGAAGAAGAAAATGGAAGCAATAGTTGTGGACGCTGGATCCAAGCTCCTCAAATCAGGCTTCGCCATCCCAGATCAGCCTCCTTCCGTGGTAACTTTTTCACTCTTTTCCCCCCTTCTACTTCCGCAACCTATCAAGAAACTCAAAAAAATTTGAAGATCCTGTGCAAAACGTTGGACAATCGCGCAAAGATTTGGGGTTCAAATCGTGGGTACACAAAATGACGATGTGGGTCGTCGTAGTTTGTCTCTTTTCAGGCTCTCAAAAGCCTCAAATTTTATGGGTTTATCCCATTCATCGAAATTTGAGTCAAGTGAAGTGCTTATTGGTGAAATTAGATAGTTACTGTGGTAATGAAGGTGGGTTTTGGGTTGGTTTTTAGGGTTCTTTTTAGCTAGTGCTTTGTTTAATCAGTTAAGATTTGTCCTTTGGGTGTGGGAGATGGTGATTGTTTTGGTGGATTCTTGTGAATTGACCCTAAAAATTGCATATTCTCTTTGTGGGTTTAGGAGCCCACTTTCAGATTGTTAAGAAGGGTAGGGTCCATAAAATGGTACCCAAGGAAGGATCTTGAGGGACCAATCTCTTGATGATGGAAACTCTTCTGTGAGGAGGGAGCCTTGTGGAGAGTGTTAGATGACCCTACAGCAGCTTGATGCATTTGTTTGGGTGATTTGATAAGTGATTATTGGATTTATTCATCTCCCATTTGCTGCATATTTATTGCTTTTGTACTTGAGAATCTCTGTGAGACATATACTATATATAATCTTTGAATGAGTGGAAGAAAACAAGAGGCATAAGAGAGGGCTTGGGTTTGAGTACCCCTGTTATCTTTTTGTTCGTGACAATGCTTGTCCTTTGAGTGTTTGGAACCAGTGTCTCTCTAAATTGTAGAATTTACGGGGTAAGACTGCAATATCCGACACCTTCATACCCTGCCTGGGTGTGATTTCGTAGTACTGGTTTTGGTTACAGTGTTTGTCCTTGTGACATGTGATTCAGGTTATGCCTACACAAATGAAGTGTGTGCCTGAAGATAGTTCAGTTGATGATCCCTCGTTAGCTGAGGGTATCACCGTTGATCCGATTGTGCGTGGTTTTATCAGTGATTGGGATGCTATGGAGGACTTGTTGAACCATCTCGTGTACACGAGTCTTGGCTGGGAAATCGGCCATGAAGGCCAGATACTATTTGCCGATCCACTCTTCACTCCTAAGGTTGTTGATCTTTCTGTAATGTGTTCACATGATGGAGTTCCTTTCTTAATATTGCGTAGTCTCACATCTCTACGGTTTATATCTATCATCAGGCTCAGAGAGAGAGGTTGGTCCAATTGATGTTTGAGAAATTTAATGTATCAGGGTTTTACGCAACAGAGCAGGCTGTGTTGTCCCTCTATGCTGCAGGGCGTATATCTGGTTGTACTGTTGATATTGGTCATGGAAAGATAGGTGAGTCCATGCGTTGTATGTTACCATTTCATCTTAGTAGTGTATGCTGCTCTTCACGGTAGTGGACTACGTACTACGCTAGAATCAGTGTCTTCATGCACTACCCTACATGAGGAAACGTTGCCTACATCTAGATCCCCCAAAGCTCGCTTTAGTAGGGCCATACTAGGGATTATTGTTGTTGTTATAGTATTAATTTATGTATGTGTTTTTGTACTTGTTTATGCATTTGAGCTTATAGCTTCAAACCTGTGATCTAGGAGGTATCTAAGGAAAAATTTGGTCTTATGTGATGCACAGATATTGCTCCCGTTATTGAGGGAGCTGTCCACCACATCGCCTCCCGAAGATTTGAACTCGGCGGTGCTGATTTGACAAAGCTGCTTGCAGAAGAACTCGGAAAATCAAATCCCATGGTGAATATCAGCATCCAAGATGTGGAGAGACTGAAAGAGCAATATGCCAGTTGTGCAGAGGATGAACTTGCTTATGAGAAAAGTCAGCAGTCATGCCCGAATGAGCAGCATACTTTGCCTGATGGACAGGTCTAAACTTTTTTTTTTTTTTTGGGTTTCTAGTTTGTGATCCACTCGAGCCTATGAATCTGGTTCACTGTTGAATTCCTCTGTGGGTGAACGTTGACCATATACAACAACAACAGACTCCTAGGGGAACACATTTAAGCATGGTCTGGGGAATCCAAATGTAAGCAACTTTCCCCCATGAACTGAAGTTCATGGAGAGGCTGGTTCTTGCGGGCCCTAAAAAACCTTTCGAAAAACCGCTACGAAAATCAAATTAGACACTTTGAAAACCTGTTTAGACATTGAAAGAAAGCTGGATGGAAAACCTTGTCTATGTGACTTGATTTTCGGTATGTCGTCTTAGGATACTGAATGTGTTAATGTGTTGGAGATTTGCAGGTGATAACAATCGGAAAAGAAAGATACGCCGTGGGTGAGGCTTTGTTCCAGCCATCTATATTGGGCTTAGAGGCGCATGGCATTGTCGAGCAACTTGTTCGCTGTATATCAACCGTGTCATCTGAAAATCATAGGCAGTTGCTGGAGAGCACTGTATTGTGTGGCACCACAACCTGTATAAATGGTAAATTTGTGATTTGCCTTCACTAAATTGTGTTTTGCAACATGTAAAACTCCTACTTTCTTCCATTCTGTGTTTTAATTGGAATTCTCTCAAGGCTCTTGCTGTTATGGATCCAACACTAATTTGCATGATCCAGCATTGGTATTTGACTTGGAAATCCAGACCCGAAAATGTCAAAATTAACTTAGAAATGGACTTGAACCTAAAGAGAGCCAGCCCGACCTCATTTGACCTGAATTTATCTTTTCTCCAAAGTTGCTCGTTTTCGAAAGACTCTTATCTGACAAGAAAATACTGCGACCCGAATTCAACCCAACCCAAAAATGGCTGAGTGCAAACTGATCCAACCCAAATGGGCCCAACCGACACCCGACCAGAATGACTCAATTATTAGGTCTACTGTTCATTAAAAGTCACCGTAAAAATAATGGTCTCGCGATAAGTTTTTGTTGACTGCCTATTGCAGGTTTCGACAGCAGGTTCCAGAAAGAGTCTAACTTGAGCTCATCAGCTATTCACCCCTCAGTGGTGAAGGTAAGTTTCTATTGTATAGCTGTCTTTCTCCTTATAGATTCTGGATATTATAACCCTTATTTATCCCTACCTTTTCATTATGAAATCTTTTGGAGAAATTATCCACCTCTAACATTAAGGTTGTCGTAAAATACAGCCTCCAGAATACATGCCCGAGAACCTATCTCAGTTTTCAGCATGGGTGGGTGGCGCGATCCTAGCAAAGGTCGTCTTCCCTCAGAACCAGCATGTGACCAAGGGAGACTACGATGAAAATGGGCCCGCCATTGTTCACCGGAAGTGCTTCTGACCAATGATTGATCTTCCCTGCTTCAAGTTTTCCACCCTCGTCTACATTATTAACTAACAAAGCCAAGCAGAGATTTGGACCAACATGATATTTGTCATTCTCAGTTTTCTGAGACATTCATAGGGTTTCTGGGGTACATCTTCAAAGTTTTTCTCACCCTCTATTCTACATCGCGGCTGCTCAAGTTCTCTTTTATGGTTATTCTGAGAAGGGTTTCTGCTATTCCTTCAATTGGATGATGTTATGTAGTAGTATCTTTAAAACTGTACCATTGTCCATCTGTATAAACAGCAGATACTGTTATCATGTCAAAAGAGTTAACATAGAGCTTATCAGCATTTACCATTTTATATATGTCTTCATATGATCTTGTGTTCCAAGTTTCAGATCCATTTTTGCCAATATTTCCAAGTACACCTGTCAATTTGGGCGGGTCAGGTTGGGTTCAGTATTCCAAGTGTAGGTCTTGTTTCTTGTGGAGTTAGACTTAAACGTAGACAGTCTTATCTTAATAAATATTAGCTTTTGTGCGTAGCGGTTGTCAAATGTTTCAAATTCAGAGCATAGTAACTTAGTCAGATTAAGTGCTTGTCACAAGGCGAAGAATTGCTATTATACAGTGTATCCTTAAAAATATTACAATCTGTATCAGGAAACAAAAAGAAAACCACCACAAAAGCCAAAATTTTGAGCCAAGTATGGTCCCCTCCAACACTATAATCCAAACTCTGGAACCAGAAACAGGGTTATCTCTAGTAATTATAGTTACAGACAACTGATAAACCAATCGCGCCGCCAAGAAGCTCTGTTGAGTATCTCTTTTATCTACTGTTTTATCTCTACTGTTTTAGCTCATCAACTTGTTGATTGAGATGGCATATAATGTGTCTGATATATTACAGAGATTGGAACAAAATTTACTCTCTTTTGCTGTCTTGAGTCCCTGAAATTCAAAAGAAGCAATGTAGAAAGGTATACTAATCACGAACATCGTCACTCGAGCAGAAGATTTAATGTTAGGTAATTTGGGCAATCTGGGTATTAGTGATATATCCCAGTACTTTGCCGACCAATATTTACCAAAATTTACCCGGCTGAAAAATATCCCTCGAAAGAACACAATAGAATGGGCAAATGCAGTTAGTTACCTATGGGGAACCTTTGGTGCCAGTAATAGATTCTGCAGAATGTAAATTGAGCCTGGAAAACTGACAATCAAGGACACAACTTCTGCCACGGCGATGAACAGCAGCCTTTTGCTTCTGTCGGTTTCGCTGATGTTGATGGGGGTTCGAATTCTGTACATGGTACAAGTACTGCAGCCTACCAAGTTCTCTATCCAATATTTCCTGTTCCACTGAAACATACATACATATTTTTGCATCGTTTAGGCAAATTATCGCCCCATCCCAAGAACCCATAAACGTACAGTTGGGGGAGTAAATTAAAGATAACTTCTTACTTGTTTTAATCAGATGTTCATGCGATAAACTCTCTAAGCGCTGTTTTAGGGCTCTATTCTCCATTACAAGCAAGATATTCTGCTGGTCGAGAAATTCCAGCTGAGCTGATACTGCAGCTCCTTCCACCTGCATGTATGTCCAATATTTCAGAACAACAAATCTTGCTGATATTGGTAAACTTATTAATTAGCTTAACAATTGAGTACTCACCTGTAAAGCTTGCACATTTCTCTCCAGTTCTGCAATGTATTGCAGTTTCCTGGCACGTGATCTTCGTGCATTGTGCCTGTATTATTGCAGATTTTAGTTACTTCGAACTTTTGCTAAGTAACCAAATCATATCATATAACACTCTGAATACAACAACCATTCATAAACTGATACGAAACGTGCTCTTACTGCTTTTGCTTCCCATCAGGCTTTGATCCGGGTTGTGCGACAGAAGTCTTTGCCTGGGACTGGGAACCGTTCGAGTCTTCTGAAAAGTTTGTTGTTGAGCCACTCACATGATTCTGCATTTCACTTGATTGTTGACAAGAAAATCCACCTAAGAAGCCCTTGCAGCCCTCATCTTCTACTTTAACAGATGTGGTTACATTGTTATCTCGCTCTTCAGAGATAGCGCTCAACTTTCTAGTCAAGGGTGGTTGATTGTTGAAATACTGGGGTGTCTGGAACCCCCAAGCGGGTCCCGATCCTCCCGTAGTAGTGTTCCCGAGCCATGATTCCTCCCCACCAATGTCCCCACCGATCCAAGCAAAGGAGTCACTTATTGAACGTCGATGTCTTCTTCTCATGACAGGAGTCTCGGGCTCATTCAGGAGATCCTCGAGCCAAGAGGGCTCACTTGGGAAGTTTGTGGAACTGGAACTTGGCGTATCGACATGTTTGTTGGAATTTCTCGAACCACCACCGTAGGTTGTGTCAGCTTGAGACAGAAGTGGATAATGTCCCCTTGTTCCTTGAACATCTGGTAGCCCCTGAAGTTGCTCCATAGGTTTATGCGAGGTTCTGCCACACAACGGTTTCGGTCAGATTTTGGGTGTCCTATTCAAGTACTTGCAAGATCTCGTAAAGCCAATTTAGATGCTCAAACTAAAAAAACACAATATGATCAAAAAACACAATGATGGATGACATTAACATTTATCTTCAAATGTAGATCCTTTGCAGCCGAACAAGGGCATACAGAACACTACACACTTCGAGTTACGATGAAAATTAGATAAATGTCACTTTTTGATTTCCTTCCCCCTCCCCATAAAACAAACAAAATTCCCCATTTAATTTCCTTCCCCCTCCCATCCCCCCCCCCCTCTTTTTCCTGCTTTCCCCTTCTCATTCTCATTCGAAATACTCCATCCGCTCCATATTAATTGTCATAATTTTGATATGGTCTCCAATGTCACTTATATAATATGTTATTAACCATTTCAGTACTGTACTTTTATGATAGTATTTTTTGTTACGAATCTAATAACGGTAATTTTATATAGCCACTCATTGTATATATTGAGAAATTTATAATCAAAATTTTAGAAATTTGACTGCACGATTTTCAAAGACGAGAATTAATATGGAATGGCGGGAATAAAATCTGAAATCAAAATGGGATTGATATCTTGTCATGAGGATCACCCAAAAACATTATATACCCAAAAAGAAGAAAAATTTTCTTCAAATAAGCAGGCAAATAGATTGAAGATCAAAGCAAGACAATGCATCAAAAAAATGTGCACGAAAATAGATTGAAGATCAAAGCAAGAAAATGCATCAAAAAAATGTGCACGATAATCTAAACCCCAAAAATGAAAAATAAAAATGAAAAAAAGAGAGAGAAGAAAAAGGTGGCGGTGGAACATACCGGCGGTGAGCAGGACGGGAGGAGGGGCGGTTCTTGCGGCGGAGATTCTCCCGTTGAGCCCCGCCGCTGTGAAATTTCTGCTCTTTCTTTTTTTTCCCTTTTTATTTTTTCCTAAATGAAAAAACTAACATTTTGCATGAAAAAGAGAGACGAGGGGAGAAGAGAAAAAGAGAGCAGTAAAGAAGGGGGAAAAGGCACGTATGTGGCGTAAAGAAAGCTGAAAGGCATGCAAATGCAAACCCATTATACATGTGTAAAAATAAAAGGATTAATGTCATTGATCCACTATTTTCGTTCATTGTTTTTGCCTATGCTCCAATTGATTCAATACTTCTCATTTTTTTTAAAATACGAACTTTAACTATATTGAAGTTTAAATAAACAAGAGGAATAATTAAAGATATAGAAAAGATTTTTAAAGAAAATGAAAATTAGCTAAATAATTAATGTTGGCATGCTACTGTAATCCAATATGGTCAATGTTCAAATTATTCAATGATATTTTTAAAGTTCAGTTTATTAAATGTATCAAGCATCAAAGTTCAGATGATTTGAATCAAATTTCCCCAAAAATGCAATAACTTACACTTACATTGTTCTGTCTACATTTACATTATCCAACCTACACCAACTTCAACCTACCTATACCAACTTGCACTAATCTACACCTACTTGCACCAACCCGCATTTACCTGCAAACTACACTTTCTACTGTTATCAAGAACAGACCCTAAGGATGATATAATTATTCACTTTCTAACAAACCCTAAGGATGATATAATTATTCACTTTCTCGCCTTTTGGCCCAATTAAACGTCATACAAACACACAAAGGAAATCTCAAAGATTTTGATATTAATAAGCCCTATACCTTGTGTGTAGGGGTATTTATTAGGTCCAATCTGAATCAAAATCCAAAATCTCAAAAAAGTTAGACCAAAAACAATCGGTCTAAACCCAGATCGATCCAATTACGTATTGGATTAGATCAATCAAGACATGTTTGGACCAAATGTTTTTTTTTTTTAATAAACTTGACGATTTATATGTTGTGTGTTCTTGTTATTTTTTTGGTGCATTTATCTATCTTAAGTTCATAACATTTATTTATTCAAATCTATATTTTGGAAGTTTATACTCTAACAAACCCCATCATCATCCATAATTTATATTCGATATTGTTATATTCAAGTTTACATTTGCCCCTACATTAATCTCCACAAAAAGAATCTATTGGATCTCATTATATGGTATCTAGAAAATCCAAAAATATCATTTGGATCTCACTATATATCATCGAGAACGTCTATGAAAAAGATCCTTTGATCCCACTACATGTTATCTAGAACATATCCAAAAAAAAATCCTTTGGATCTCACATTATGACGAAACATTATCCAAAACGTACAAACCGTAATTTTTTCATTGCTCAAAGCCCATAAAAGGCTAAAATTTGCATCATGTTACAATAATCTGCGAAACAATAAAATAACAAAAGAGGACAACTAGACAAAACTCATACCAGCTAAAACGATATAGCCAAAAGCTAAATCTACAAGCCACTTCAAAAAGAAATCAAACATTTTGCATTCTTTTATTTTTAGCAACCCTTTTGTAGTACGTGTTCCACTGCATCAACTTAATCACCAATGATCATCATTCCACAAACTTTCTCACAATAAAAGTCTTGCGTTCAATCTCTGCGCATAGATTAGATTAAGCTTGGAAGAATTGAGTAGTGTGTTCAAGACGAATTAATTTTTCATGAACAATTGAACAAGATTAGATCTCAAGCATCTCATGCATTAGGCTTGTTATAAAATAAGGTATTACCTCGCCTTCCCATAGAATAGTTGTTTTGGATATAATAGTAGTGTATTATGGTAACTTTTCGTAAATATTGTAAAAAGTGATAATTTTGAATATAATTATAATTTTTCTAAGAAGAAATTAGTAAGTATTAATAAACTTGTAGCTTTTTGGTAAATTTTGGTAAGTTCAAGTAACTTTTGGTAAATTTATTTTACAGGCTCTTCATGTGGAAAAATTGATATCATTCACTGCGCTCCCTTCATCATTTTGGAACCATTTCAAATAAAAGCTTAATTAATCTGATAGTTGAATATCCAATGATGATTTAATTTGTACTCTAATACGTCCTTCACGTGAATGCCATTTGGGTCTGAAGCGTGGTTGTTGTAAAAACCCCTTAAACTTGTGCAAATAAACATGAAGACTGTTGAGATTCGAGCATGAAATGTTGCACTCGGTCTGACTTTGATACCATTTAGTTTTACGTGAACATCATCAAAACTCAAGATGCTAGGTAGATGAGTGAAAGTTTCCGCAAATTCGTCATAAGAAGTATCCAATCTATTAGCCATGTAGTAAAAGAGATCCAGATCTGATGCAAGTGACGTAGTCAAGGCAACGGAGTCCACGATAGTCTTAATCCCCCTAAGATATTCTTCCATAGTATTAGTGTCAAGATTAGATATATTCATTCACATCCTCCCAAGATTTATGACATGAGCAAGACTCATCCGAAATCGAATAGCAAACACAAAGATTCAAGCCCAAGGATTAACAATTAATCTAGGGTTTAGGGAATCCCACCAATAGACTTCAAAACAACACCAATTTCTAGGATTTTGATGCATCAACAACAAGAATAATAACAAAAACAATGAAGATATGTATAAGGACAAAGAATGCTCACCACCTTGAACTAAAGCCTTCCATGGATGCTTACAGGAGAATCACCATCAAGCCAAGGAGAGACCCAAGGGACTTCACCAAGATTAGAATAAAGAAATACCAACTAATCCCTTAAGAAGCTATTCCCAATCACCACCATTAATGGATAAAGAAGAGGAAGATTTGAGGAGGGTTTTCAAATACCCAACAAGATTTCATTCTTCAAGCTGTAGTTTAAATGTTCAATACAAAATTAGGGGAGAGGGTTTTAAATAGGGAGGGGAAAAAGGGAAGAAACATAACAAAGAAAAGGGGGAGGAATCATGAAAACTGCAGAAAAACCATGAGGGGCGGCCAACAGCTCCCCTATATCTCTTCCGTTCCTTGGACCTTTTTCCTATTTCTTGCTTGCTCGATCTTCCATCCCGACCCTTATGCAATGACCAAAATGCCCTCAGGCTAGATCTTGACCCTGACTTGGCTTCTCCGGCTTGACATTGTACTCTAATAGTTCCATTCTCGTCTTCATGGGTGATTTTTCGGTCTAGAGTATGGAAAATTAGCCGGTTCACCATGAGAGTTCTTCGATTTGTTCATCATAATCCTCCAAGGCATTTAAAAATCTCACTACAACAAATTAGGGCTTTTGCAGCACTCTTTAAGGCCACGGTTTATAAAAGTGTTGCAATAAATAGGCTATAGCAGCGGATTACAAACCGCAGCTGTAAACTCATACATACAGCAACACATTGTTAATAACCGCTGCAAGAGCATATATTGGCAGCGGTTTTCTATTATTAAAAAAAGTTCATATTTATTACCACATAAAAACCGCTGCCACAGCCCAACTAGTCAAAAGTTTTCCAAAGGCGCTCACTATTCAGGCAAAACATTCTAGGCGCCAATCACTGAAAATTTTAGATTTCATTTCCCGCAAACTTGACAATAAGACAAAGAGTAAGAATATACTAAAGAAAATGAAATACGAACAGACAAAGACAAGGAAAGAACTCATTCTTCCTATTTCCTTTCAAAGCTCTACCCAAACCCAATGTTAGGGTTTCTAGCCTCCTGAAGAAACATCTTCATACTCGTTCTTGTGGTTGGGGGTACTGTGATTTACTCATCAGTTTATACTGGTATGTTACCCGAATTTATTCATTCTCTTTGTTCACAGATTCAATTTATACTTTCATTACTTTCTCTGCCTTCTTGGTGCTCAATCTCTTTTTCATCTTTATAATTCAGGTTTTGGGTTTTTTCTTGTCACTATTTGCATGTAGATTTATATAGTGTGGAATTGAGGGAGCTAGTAGGGTTTTCGGAATCATGTGAATTGAGTGGCTCGGTCCATGGTCAAGTGGAATCTTAGGGATGTAGTTTTGTATGTTGGCTAAGTTGAATCATTTCTGGGTAGCAAATCTACTGGAAACTGTAATGAATGTGGAAGCCATTAATGGCTTCTTTGCTCTAAACCCTAAAACTTATTATCTGAATTTACAAATTAATTACTGATTGTCGAAATTGGTGCTTGCAATTGTTAGTATTTGTTTGAATGTGTGCTGGTCTGGGAGCTACAATTTTGATTTTGGTTTCTAGCATGGCGTAGTGGGTTTTACTCGTGGACTTTGTTGACAAATTTTGTGGGATGAGTATCGGAAAGGTTTACATTGCACTTCATTTAGGTGTGGCAGATGATAAATTTGGCTTCTAGCATTTAATTGAACTAGGATTCTAAGACATTACCAAGATCCTCCCTCCCTTCCTATTCAAACAAAAGCTTACAATTAATAGCCAACTGTAGGTTTGGCATCTCAACAACACATCAGTAAGTAAAACAAAAGACCTTGGAGTTGGTTTATCATTTGGACATCTAGTTTACCCACTACCTCTATTTAATTCATTTGTCATTCCACCTTTCATAGCCTTGTTTGACATGTCTCCTGCACCCACATTTACATCAGTCCCCTTGCATTTTAATTTACGAGTATAGCACTAGCTTTGAAATTACCTGCTAAAGTTTGTTGCTTGTACAATATTGTTAATCATGTATTTAAACTAACTTGGTTAATTTTCAAATAAGAGATATGGTAATTAACTATAAATTGATTGGCTAGGAAACTGGTGGAAAATTAGCATATTTTTGTTCAGAGTGTTTAGCCATAGGAAATATAGTACCAATGTAATGAATATTTGCATTTAAAAAGAAAAAATTTGAAAAAAAAAATGAATGTTTGTTTGTTCTGAAGAAAATTACAAAGAATAAAGATTGATGTTTGCTTTAGGTTTGATCACATTTTCCTTAGTTCTTTGCATTTTTACTCAGTTTGAACTAAAAATACTTACCTTTTCTATATAAGGAGTAGATTGAATGGTGGTGATGTTAAAAGTAGAAGTGCAGAGGTAACCTAATTATGATATAATTAGCTCTGGTTTATTTTCTCTTGTTCCTTTTCTTTATTTACTAATCTCTTTGTCCTTTCCCTTGATAGTCATACATAGACTTGACAATTTCTAACCCCGCTTGAAATATCTAGGTTTCAAACACGATTTTCTTAACTAAACAAAAAAATTAGCGGGTCAAATCTGACCTATTCGTTTGACCCAAAAATTTTTTTTTTAAGTACAATTTTATTAGAATTTGTGACTTTTCAATGAAATTTTTAACTATTAAACTATAAGACCAACTCTTTTATTTGTTATTTCTCTCATTTAAGTTAAATTAATTACAGTAATCTATCGTTACTCGAAGATAATCATGTTTTATTATGTATATTGTACAAAATGTAGTTTTTAGATACCATTTTTTAAAAAGAGAAAAAGGTCGCAATGATACTCCGTTGGATTGACCCAAAACCGAAATACACCACCATATTTACCCGAACCCGAAATATACCCGGCCTGCATTTATCCGAAACCGATATACGCCCGACCAAAAACCCACCTGCTCGAGTCATACAATTGTTTTTAGATTCTTACTTCAACCATATATTGATCTTGTATATTTGATTTTCTATCTTTCTAATTGTATCCGATTAGTTCATGTTATTATAACTTAGGCATTTCCGTTGAATTGTAGAAGGCTGTAATTTTTTATAAGAAGCATCTTTTCTCCAAAAAAAAAAAGGACTAGTTTTTCCACTAATTAAAACATTTAACATTTACAGTTCTATTTGAGTAACCTATAAGGATTAAGTTTCCTTCCTTCCTAATACGCTATGTCATCCCATCCTTTAGTTTATCACACATTTAGTTTTGTATTTAAATGAAAAATCAAGTAACTTTCCATTTTAAACCACTAGAAAAAAGATGAAATTTCATTTCATAAAAAGATATCATTGATACTGATTTCAATTTTGTTTATAGGTATATGCTGAGATATCAAGACTTAAAGGAGAGGGTGTCAAGCTAGCAACTTTTTACAAGAATCAAAAGGTGAATTTGCATTTCTTACAAATTGGATTGCTTTATATTTACTCATTACGCTTGATTTTTGTTTTTGTTTTGATAGTAACATTTTATTTTTGTTACATGTTCGTATACAATTGCTTTTGTTGTTTTTGTCAATCTCATTCTTAAAATTATTTTGCCAGTGAAGTGATGGACCATAATTGGATGAGCCTACCTAGAAGTTCTAATGAGTATAAGATAGCTCTCAATGCATTTCTTGATAATTATTTTGCTAAGCATGGTGTTGGAAATCAGGCTTGTTGTCCTTGTAGAAAGTGTAGAAGACGTTTTTGCTATGGTCATGATGTTGTACATGATCACTTGATAGTTGATGGTTTTGTCCATGGGTTTAAGGATTGGGTTTTTCAAAGAGAGCAATCACACTCATTAGAAAATGAGGGGAATACAAGCTATATGGTAGTAGATGAGGATGAAGGGGAAAACACTTGTGACGATATTGATGGACTCTTACATGATACATTTAGAGGTGTATCTGAGAATTTTGTCCAGGAACAAGGGGCTAGAGATGGGTTGAATGATGAGGCTAAAAAGTTCTTTAAGTTGGTGGATGAAGGAAAAGAAGAGTTATATCCAGGTTGCAAAAGTTTTTCAAAACTTTCCTTCTTGATTCGATTGTATCTATTTAAGTGTCTCAATGGGCTAAGTAATGTTGCATTCAATGATCTTCTAGAGCTATTACAGGAGGCTTTTCCTCATGCCAAGCTTCCCAAAAATTTTAATGAAGCCAAGAATTTAGTGAGAGATTTGGGACTTGATTATACAAAGATCGATGCATGTCCAAATGATTGCATGTTATATTGGAAAGAACATGAAAGATCAGAATTCTGTCATAAATGTAAAACATCAAGGTGGAAATCAGAAAAATCCCCAGCCAAGGTGTTGCGATACTTTCCTTTGAAACCTAGGCTCCAAAAGTTATACATGTGTGCACAAACCGCTGAAGCTATGGTTTGGCATGATAAAGAGCGACCGAAAGATGGAAAAATAAGGCATCCTGCTGATGGCCAAGCTTGGAAGGACTTCGATTCCATATACTCTAATTTTTCCAAAGAGCCTCGTAATGTAAGGTTAGGGCTTGCTAGTGATGGATTTAATCCATTTCGAACAATGAGTGTATCTCATAGTACCTGGCCAGTGGTCTTAATTAATTACAATATTCCACCTTGGATGTCTATGAAGCCTGAGTACTTGATGTTGTCTATGTTAATTCCTGGTCCTAGTTCCCCTGGGAATGACATTGATGTTTATTTGGAGCCAATGATTGATGAGCTGAAAGATTTATGGCTTGTTGGGATAGAGACATATGATGCATTTAGAGGACAATCCTTTCAAATGCATGCAGCCTTACAAATGACTATAAGTGATTTTCCTGGGTATTCTATGTTGTCTGGGTGGAAAACTAGAGGAAGATGGGCTTGTCCTTGTTGCAACCATGATACATGTTCCCAGTATTTGAAGTTTAGTAAGAAAACATGTTATATGGGTCATCGTAGATTTTTGGAAATGAACCACTCTTGGAGATCAGATGAAACTTCATTCAATAGTGGTAGAGAAGATAGGCCTTCACCTCGTTTATTGTCTGGCGAGGCAGCTTTTGAAGAAGTTTCCCAGTTGAGAAATGATTTTGGGAAGAGGCCTAGGCAAAAAAGTGGCGACAATGATATACCTTGGAAAAAAAGGTCTATATTTTTTGATTTGCCATATTGGAAGCATAATAAGTGTCGTCATAACCTTGATGTCATGCATATAGAAAAAAATGTGTTTGACAATATAGTGGGGACATTGTTAGATATCCCTGGAAAAACAAAAGACCATACAAAGGCTCGCCTTGATTTGATTGATTTGGGTATAAAAGAGCACCTTCAACCTATTGTCGCAGAAGATGGGCAGCACATCAAAATACCAAATTCATCATATTCAATGGGACTTGCTGAAAAGGACTTGTTCCTTAAAGTTCTTAAGGATGCAAAGCTACCTTATGGTTGTGTCTCAAATATATCAAGATGTGTATATGATAAAGAAAGAAAGTTGGCAGGTTATAAAAGTCATGATGCACATATCTTGTTGCATTATTTACTTCAAGTAGCAGTAAAAAATTCATTGCCAAAGAAAGATGCAGTAACTTTAATGAGGCTTGGCAACTTCTTTCGAAGTATATGCAGCAAAGTTATTAGCCACGAGGAGTTGAAGGTTTTAGAATCTGAAATTGTGGAGGTACTTTGTGAACTTGAAACCATTTTTCCACCAGCCTTCTTTGATATTATGGTGCACTTGCCAATTCACTTAGTGAAAGAAATTGAGCTTGGTGGACCGGTGCAATATCGTTGGATGTTTTTTGTGGAAAGATACTTATGTAAGTTAAAAGATTATGTGCGGAATAGGCGTTTTCCAGAGGCGTGCATGGCAGAAGGCTATTTAGCTGAAGAATGCCTCACTTTTTGTTCAAGATACTTGAATGATGGTGTCAAGACCAGAATAGATAGAAGATCAGGTTGTTATCATGAAACCAGCCGCGGGAAACAACAATCATCCATTTTTCCACAATCAGGACATCCTATAGGGCGTAGAAGAAAATCAAAGGGCATTGGATTTTCTTTGGATCCTCAAAGTTTGAAGCAAGCCCAAAGGTATATAATCTTCAATTGCAATTGTGACCAAGTTGAGAAATACATCGAGTAAGTTCAAATATTTTATCAAATTTCTATTTCGATTCAGAACTTATATTATATTTATCTTTATTTAAAAATTTATATGAACCATTATTTATAAATTTTTATATGCAGAGAACACCAAAATATACTCAACACCGCTGAAGGTCGAAGAAGTAAATGGGGAAGGGCAAGAAGTCACAGCAATGAATTCATTAGTTGGTTCCAACATAGAGTACTGAATGAAGAAGTTGCCAATCATATATTTTGGCTAGCCAAGGGTCCTAATCCTAAAGCAAGAAGGTATACTGGGTACTTTGTCAATGGTTACACATTTCATACAAAAAAAACATGATTCTCAAGTGAAGACTCAAAACAGTGGGGTTACCCTAGTAGCTTTGACTTCTAGTTTTGCAAGTGCTAGAGATCAAAACCCAGTTGTTGGAGATGTTTCTTACTATGGAGCAATAGAAGACATTATTGAAGTGGATTTCTGGTCACAATTTAGTGTTGTTCTATTTAGGTGTGAATGGTATCATGCAATTATTGATGAGTTCGGGCTGACACGAGTGAATTTCAAGAGATTGTGCTATAAGAATGACCCTTTTATACTTGCATCTCAAGCTCACCAAGTTTTTTATGTGCAAGATCCAAGTGAACATCATATTCACTATGCCATGAAAAGGATTCCAAGAGACTTCTACGATCTTCAAGGGACAACTGTGGAAACATACTGGACAGAGCCTGCTGATCCTATGCAGACTACTTCGGCTTCACTGGATACAAATGTTAATCATGTGGGAGGAAGTCCAAATATGCGAGTTGTAGACATAAATAACATCTTGGAGACTGACCAACGCACAGATGAGCTTGAAGATGATTCTGATGTTGATGATACAGATTGGGAGTGGATGTATGCTAATGATGAGATCCTTCCCCCGGAGTTATGAGAATCATTATCTATTTACCTTTTTTTGGTTTTATTTGACTATGCACTCGTATTTGTGTGAACATTTGTGTTAATGATGATTATTTTCTTTAATTTGCATTCTTTGATTATGCTTAATGTATCTCATAATAGGATGTTTAGTGTGCTGATTAATATGCCATTGGATACATGTATGAGAAAAGTGTTACTTTTTTGTGGAGATTAAAGATTTGCCATGAGCAGGATCCCTTTATAGTGCATCATGGGGAGAAAGAAGGGCATGTCTACCAAAGATCCTGAAAGACCGCTTACAGACTATGAGAAAGAGAGGTGCGTGACAATAGAGAAAAACAGAAAGGTATTGGAACAATTGGGACTGACCCCATTGGTGAAGCAACTAACAGAACTACAACATGGGCATGAAAGGAAACGAAACTCAAGTGATGAGGTATATGACAAGGATGAGGATTATCTGCCAAGTGATGAAGCATTGGAGAATGAAGAAAACCAAGACGAAGACATTGATGATACCGTTACAATCTCCAAGGGTGTCATTGTTTTGGTAATACTTCTTCCTTATTGTATTTAGAATTGAGAATATTATTTTAACTTAAAATAATTATAGACAATATTACTTTTGATTTTTTGCTTTGTAATCATATCCCCACAAGTTTTTTTTTTTTTTCAAAAAACATTCATGTTGATTTATTATTAGCCTACCAAGGGGGAGAACAAGAAGCAACTTACAATAACCAAGCAAAGGAAGAAACAACAAATGTGCCCTGCAATGTCTATGATTGACTATTTAAAGCAACAACAAAAGGAAAAGGAAGCAATGACACAACAACCTCTACAGCCACAAGAAGCTTGTGAAATACAGCAACCTCAAGAAACTTCTCAAAATAATGGTGAATCTCAACCATTAAGAGCTTCAGGGGCTGTCACTGCCGAACATACTTTACCTTCAAGGGCTGCCACTGTAGTGGTAATGTGTTATTGTACTTGGATTAAATTGTTTTAGCAATCATAATATGTTAAAACTATTTTTTTTTATTTGATGTCCAATCATAGGAAGAGATGGGTGACCAAATTGAACAGAGGAGGAGGTCAAAACGTCAAGCTAGTATATCACAAAATGGTAATAGAATGCCAACAGATAATTTGGACATTATTCAAGTTGAACAATCAAATGAAGCATCAAATGAGACTGAGGGTTTGCGCTACATCTTATTCTTCCCTTTCCCCTTTTACTTGAAAATTATTTTGTTCTCATATATCCCTATTCATGGTGTTATTTATTTTTCTTCATTTTCCTTATTTGTCCAAATAGAGGAATCTGACAAGAAAGGTAGAGGCCCTACAATGTTATTTGATGTACATGCACGTAAAATAGAAGACCGTGTAGCTGTACTTTTTAATGAGAAAGGCCAACCTGTTGGACCAACGGATGAAGTGCTCAGTGAGTTCAGCAAATTTTTAGGCACTATCGCTCATGATTATACATGGGCGCCACTGACTTACACCAGTTGGCACAAAGTTCCACACAAGAATCAAATGTGGGGATACGTTAATGTAAGATTTCTTATTACACGTCTAATTATATTTTCCTTATGTTATTGTTTTTTTTTTTTTTGAGATCTTTCCTTATGTTATTCTAACTTAATGAAACTTCTAGGAAAAATACATACTTCCTTCAAGTGCAAAAAAATGGGTGCTACACTCTATTGGACATTCTTGGAGGGGTTACAAAAGTCGCATCAAGCGTACTCATTTTCGTAAGTATAAGACTGATAATGAGAGATTGAAAAAACGCCCTGCGAGAGTTCCCGAGGAACATTTCAAGATTCTTTTACAATATTGGAATAATCCAATTGTTCGGGTACTACTTTACAATCGAATTGCCATATTTTTAAATTTATTAATAAAGTTGTTTTCAATTGTATGTCTTTGCATATTTATCTTGATTACTTCCTTTCTTTTCCAGAATATTAGTGATGAAAATGCTAAGAACCGCAGCAAACAGGATAACATGCACACTATGGGTCCAGTGAGTTTTGCTCGAAAACGTAATGAATTGGTAAGCATAAAAATGCACAACATGAATTCTCCAATGATTAATCAGTTGTACGTCTTGTAGAATTTCACATGGTCTTTGCTGTTTATTAATTTTATTCACCCATTTAGAAAAAGGCAGAGGGTAAGTCGCCATCAAAGACAAGAATGTTTGAAGAAACTCGAAAAAGAAAACAAGGACGTACTTATAAACTCTCCAATGATGACACACTGGACAAAATTGTAAGTGCCTTATAATTTTATTTTTTCTCGTTTGCTACTCATTTTTAATTAGTTATTTTTTTCCTCTTTAATATAGAAAAGAATGAAGGATCTTGAAGCATTGCAAGAAACTGGTCTTGCTTCATGTGATGACGATCCTTTCGATAAAGTGATGAAAAAACCCGAGCACAATGGAAGATTAAGACTATACGGGAAGGGTGTTTGCGCTAGAGACTTAAAAGAAATTGGTGTTAATAAACCACAACCCTTAGCCCCAGAGTTTATTGATGCTATCAAGGCTGGTTTGGGAGAAGAAATGCAAAAGGATTTTGATGCTCATAAAGAGAAGATGGATGCTGAGTTACAAGCTGAGAAGGACAAAGTGACCAATATGCAGAAGGCACTAGACGCTCAAAAGGCTGAATTGGATGCTCAAAAAGGTGAACTTGATGCACAAAAGGCTGGACTTGATGCTCAGAAGGCCAAATTTGATCAAGTATTAGCATATCTACAAAAATTGAACCCGGACATTGTTCATGAACTTACTGCTGAAGTTGATGCGTCACTGCCTATCAACACATCTCTAATATGAGTTCTAATGATCGGTTGCCACTAAAATGAGGTTCGTAAATTCATTCTTGCCCCCCTTTTTTTTTTGTCTTTGTTGCTTTTATTTGCAATTATTTCATAAATCATTGCAACTTGGAGCTGGCACATTCTAGCTTGTCAGGCCAGTGCACCCTATGACTAGCAAGCTCAGAGTCACCTGGTTCAGGTCTATGGTGATAACAAGCATAATGAAAAATAAAAGTAGTAAAACCAAATTGGCCTTGGACAGTTATTAAGTCTAGTATGAGCCACAGTTCCAAGTTGAAGATTCTCAAAGTGCCTATCCTTTTGGTCATCTCTGGTAATAAGATAATCAGATAATTAAGTACCAGTCCACAAATATGTTCTTCTGTTCAAGTAGGAGGCGATACTTCATGGTAAAAGCTTGGTATAGGGCTAGCCTTGAGTATTGTAGTTTTCCTTAGCTAAGATTAGGCAAAGCATATAATGCCTAAAGAAAAATATTTTTACAGCTTGCCTGAGATCTTTAGTCATTGAGAAAGCTTCATACGAAGTATACTATTTCTACAAATTGACCATGATAGAATCATCAACAAAGTTAATGTTGTATCACTTAGTTTCCTTGGATAGGTGATTCAAACCTAAAGATATATTATAATATCTTCTATTTACTACTGCTTCTTTTACAATTGATCAAAATAGACTAGATTCTTCTTCATGTGCTTAGTCCCTATGAATGATTGCCTCACCCTTGTGGACAATTTGTCTGACTTTTTTTTTTTTTTTTTTAACTATAGATGATACTTTATTCTAGGAACATTTTCCTATTTTAACTGTTTTTTTGGAGTAAATACTGATCTTTCCCCTACTTGCAGGTTGTTGACATTTGTTTGCTGTCGATGCTATGTTGGATGTGGAATTTGTGAAGATGGAGCTCTCCTTTTTGTTTATATTTTGGATATGCTATAGAACAAGTTTCATAATAGTATATATAGTTGGATGTATTTTGGATGCACCATTGAGAAATACTGTGAGCTCTTAAGTGTAAAGCTCTTCATCTTTTGTGTTTTGAAAGCTAGAAACTAGAACAAGCTAATTACTGTTTCACATATGGCTTGAATTTGTGATTGAATTCTACTTTGAATGGCATTGGATGGTCCATCCTAGTCCAAGTATTTTGGATATGCTCATTGGTTTTTTAGTTGCCTAAGCAAGATACTAGTTGGTTCCTTTAAATAACACCACCAGCCAAGAAAGCAAACCATATTGGGTTGCCAAAAAGTGTTGTAATAGCTCAAACCGCTGCTGCTTTACGGAAAAAACAACCGCTGCATTGAGAATTTTTACGGCTGCGGTTTATATAGCACCCGCTGCTATAGTCAAAAAACCGTTGCCATAAGTTTTTGCAGCGCCCACATATTGCAGCAGTTTGAAAAGCGTTGCCATAGGGTTATGGCAGCGGTTTTTCCATCTATGGCAGCACTTTTCAACCGCTGCTAGAAGCCCTATTTGTTGTAGTGTCTCGAGATTGGTTCGTTAGGCTTGTGATGCCCTAAGTACCCCTTTGATCCTGGTTGATCAAAGACCAACAATATTAAAATGAGAGATGTTGCCAAACTGGAAGAGCATTAGGCGAATCACGAACCTTTAATAGGTGATCCTCCGCAATAGTAGCAAACAATCATGAACGGTTAAGTTGATCCAATCAGAAGCATAAGCAGGATTGTAACTATGAACACCCATGGAAGAGACTAGATTATGAGAATGTTAAATAATAGTACAATCTAAAAACCTATGTAGTTGATACATAACAAGAACCAAAACAAATTGGATTTTTCAAGATAGATAGTCATCAACCTTTTCTAAAACTGCAATAATAAACTTTTTGACATTGATTGTCAACAAATTAGGACTAACAGTGGTAAGGTTGTGACAACTTGTAGAAGGATTTAACCAAGAGTAATCTCTAGAATTTATGAGGTTAGAATATTCATAATGTGGAAAATAGCTATAATTACTAATTATGTGATAATGAGGATCTTCGAACAAACGAGTCATTGAATGATCCGACCAAGGAGAAGAAGCTAACTGGAAGGCCGTTGGTGGGACTAGTGGCGGCAGGCCCGTTCCTAACATTTTTGGGGCCCCGGATAATATAGTAGACCAATTTATATATTTCGGCCCTTTTCAAAAAATGCGTCAACATTCATAATAAAAAAAACGATGTTAAGAAAGTAGTCAAATTGCGTATCCGCAAAAGACTAATTTTTTCCCCTTGAAATTGATAGGAAACATGGTTCTCCTATGTCCAACAATACATCGCAAAGATAAAATTTGTTATCCAAATCTACATGAATGAAAATATAGTCACACTCTTTTGTGAACAATATTTTTGAACATTTACACAACGTCAATCAAATAAAAAGAAAATAAGCAAATATTTAAAACTACGATGATACTGTCAAAATTGCCACCCTAATGGCTAATGCACTTCAGTAAAGAGGGAGTTGAACAAATGATGTAAATGTAAATGTGCATATCCACGTAATCCAACCAAGATTTCTTAGAAGGGTTCTCACTCCTCATCTATAGGCTATATGCTACAAGGTAAGGAAGAAATGGAAATGCTGCCAATTTTAATCACAACATAATTCTTACTGCTTGAGGAATCATTTTCTTCTATGCATTGATTTTCAGCTTTGCACTACTTTTCAACCCCCTTATGCTTTATAGAAAAAGCAAAAAGCCCCTATAGTTGCATCCTGCACTAATCAAGTGATGTAGTGTCCCATAAGCCCTACTTCCTCACCACTCCCATAAGCCCCTTTGCAGCATGTGTCTGATAGTGTGATTCCTCTGCCTATTTTTGGGCGGATGGGCTTGGGCCCTTAGCAAATAATTTTGGGGCCCTTAAAATACCTAAATTCTTTTTAAGGCCGTGGGCCTTGGGCGGTTGCCCCTTGGGGCTACCCTTAGGGCCGGCCTTGAGTGGCGGTTAGACATGAAGATGGGTCTTCTCATTTGCTTTGGCTCTACCCACAAGTTTTGCTTTTTTTAACTAACCTCTACTTCCTTCCTTGATATCTTAGGCTAACCTTGTTGGAGTATGCTTTAAAGGTAGTGAATTTCTTTGTGGTGGAGACACACTCATTTTTTTATTCTACGTTTGAAGTGTCCCACCTTGGTGAATGAGCTTAGTTACATTAGAGTTGTGGTTTTTTATACTTCACTTATACTTGCCTTAATAGTACCTTTGTAGAGAGATAAGTTAATTTCACCATGCTGCTTGCCGTGCTAGGCTACGAGAATAATTTTTTTGACTTAACTCTTTTATTTATGTTGGAATTTCCTACTGTTGTCCCAACATCTCTATATGGTGGCCGCCTTTTTTCAATTCCAAATGCACGGAAAACACAACCTTCTTTTTGTTGTTCATCCAATACACCATTCAAACAGCTTGTCGTGTAACCCGATCTTGAGCTTTATTGCTCACATTTCCTAGTGTACTGGTAAGGGAGAAAATTCAGTTTTAGGATAGTGGGTTCTCTACGCCACAACTAGTCTCTCCATTAAATCAAATAATCAGTTTGTTTCAGTTTAGTTATTAATTAGTCACTTGCTCTTTACTTCCTCCATCAATCATGGGAAAGGGAAAAGGATATTAATAAATTTTTTAGCAATGGTTTCAGCAGGGTGGGAAAAACCATCCTCCACGGGTGAAACCCAATATTTTGATTATTCAAAGTATCACAACCCTACGAGCTATCTCTGCATCGATACCATCAAGACCATCATCGTCATTAGTTGTTGATGCACTTTACCCCTTCCATCCTCACTCAACTTGAATTGTTGATCATTGATTTTGTTGTCACATATAAGAACTACATTTTTAGTTGATTTGTTCTTTGATTTAACCCTTTGAATTGCTTCTTTAACCATTCATCGCTTCATTTTTAGAAGAGCTTTCTCCTTCCTCTTTCTTCTAGATTAAGCTTTAATGCCCTCAAAGATAGAGTCCTTCAAACCATGAGATAGATAAAACTTAGGTTGACTAGAAACAAAATCAGATATGCAAGCGTCAGTGCCGTCATCATCGTTGATGGAGGGGCAATCAACATGACCAGTTTGTGAACAAGTCTTGCCATTTCTCACCTCATCAACCCAAGATGAAGCATTAAGACACACAATATAAGACTTCTAACTACCAAATTTATGGGTTTTACCTTGTGTATCAATTAGATCTGTTATAGTCCTATTGAAATCATGGGATCCAATTTGTTCGACATTCTCCTCAATATGTATATTTGTAAAGCTATCTACGACAACCTCAACAGAAATGGAGGGTGCTACTTGAGGCTAAAGGATCCACCTTTGGGGGGTTGTGTGTGGGGGGGGGGGGGACTTTACTTTTTTTTTCTCAAACTTTATACTTCCAAGACTAACGCTTTCACACGATGACCATTTAGAGCTTTGATTGCCTTCTCTCCATCCTCATCAGCAAATTGAACAGAACCAAACTTTTTTCGGGTTTTCTACTAACCATTCTCAAGACATAGGTATTCATAATATTCTCAAACTCACTTTTGAACCATCACCAATTTTCTACTAAGCCTTTTCTTGCAAAACATTAAGCGCTTCGCAAAAGTTCTTTCAAATTCAAGAGTTTGATGGTTTTAGATTTTTCTAAAACCAATCACTTAATTGGTAGTACTTTAGCAGCCATTTGGAAAACTGAAAGGTTGTTGTTGTTTTTTTTTTTTGAAACGCAAAGGTAGTCTTTACATTTGCCTTTAGAACATAATATTCACAAAACCAGCCATAACTATCAGGTAACAAATAGAAAATTATTGAATTGAGAAAGAAATTATTAGTTTTGAAAAGAATATATTAATAATTTAAACACTAAGAAGGCTTACCATCATTAAATGATATGGTGGATAGGATAGTCTCTCAATGGAGTAGCGCATGTTTAAGAGATAAACTAATTTAGTTTGAAATTTTGAACTTCAACAATTTATTCTTGGAGAATATTCTACAATCAACAATAATTAATTGAGAAGAGCTGATCACATGACATAGGATTTGGAACAAATTAAACAAAATAAATAAGAATATATTGTTTGTACGTTAAAAAATTGTTTGATTTGGGCATATGATATGATTGAGTTTAACACGAAAAAAAGTAAAGAGCGGTTATATATTTTTGTCCAAATTTTAATATCAACAGATTATTTTTATTCACACACAATTTTTTTTAGTTTTTGTTCTTTGAATTTGAACTTAAACTTGTTTAAATTATTTGATCCAAAAGACCGAAAAAATACATATTGAACATGAATTTTCTATTTGTTGTCCTATATCTAACCCAAATCTGATCCATATATTCACATTGATCATCTCTTGTGGTAACAACCATATTCTTTGGTTAGGTTGGATATAACTCTCACAACTTATCTAACTTATCCAAACTTATCGAAATTTATCACAATTTCCAAAAAAGTATCCACTCTAAAAACACAGTTTCCCCAAAAAACATCATTACTTATCCTAACTTATCACAACTTATCCTTAATTTATCCTAATTTATTCATCAAAACCTGAAAATAACTCAACCAAAGAACAGAGTTTCATTAAGGATGAGATTTTCCTTATCGTAGGAAATAATGTGATAAGCATATCTTCCTTGGGTAATTGCATAAATTAGTCGGTATTCAACATTTGACTTTGAATATAAGCTAGAATAGCATTTTGTGCTTAACACGTTATTGACTTATTGCTAACGAGCTACTATATATATATGTTCATCAACTTAGGGTTTGCAAATTAAACCATCAGAACATCTACCAAGAGCTAACCTAATACCACAAACCAATTACACAATAATAATGGCAACTAAGATCAAGATTAGTGCTCTTCTTCTGCTCTTCCTGATTGGTAAGTTCATTGCATGTAAATTAATTAATCATTAATTTGTCCAATGGGTTACAATGCAATTCCGTAAATATTCTATTGATTGTTGTTTGTTGATAGCTTAACTATGATTACCTAATGATATAGTTTTATACGCTAGCACGTATTCTTACATAAATGTCCTTGTACAAATGAATATAAAGTGTTTGAGATTCGAACTTGAAACCTCTTATTCAATCTGACTTTGATAAAGTCACTGGCGGATCCCCCTTTGACATTGGGGTGCCCATGGCCACTCAAGGCCAAAGAAAAAATGAAAAAAAATATATAGTATCATTATCTCAACCAAAAGTTTAAGGTAATAATTGAAGGTCCAATAATGATTTTATACGTTATATTTTGCTTAGCAGTGACGGTGGGAGCAACAACCAGAAAATTGCAAGATGACAGCGACGACCGAATTTGTCCCCTGTTTTGCCGAAGCGACATTGACTACATGATTTGCAACAAAAATGGGTATTCTGTAAGGACCGATAAGCCATGTACCAATTGTTGTCGTGCTGGTCCTGGATGCACTCTTTACTTCGAGGATGGCTCCTCCCAGAAGTGCACCTAAAGGAAATTGAAACACCTCTAATAACACTACTGGGAATTTCTCTGCTACAAGCTAATATATGTTGGGGAATAAAGAAGTGAATAAGAAATAATAATGTACTTGTCTTTGCTAAATGATTGTCTGATTGTTTATGCGGTGTAATGTACACGTTACATGTACACCTTGTGTTTACCAAATGAATAATTTAGTGACCAAGATGATAATAATAATCATAGTGATATGTGGGATGAATGTGTTGTGGTTTAAGCTTCAGAAAATTAAGTACTCTCTCATTATTTGATGGATCACTTTAATTTATATGTCAGTTAAATTTTAAATATTTTAATTATTATTTTTTCAATATGATGATGTTTTATTATATAAAATACTTTTATCAAACTTATAGCGAATTTTATATGTTATAAGAGAATAATGATGTTAGTTTTTTTATTAAATATTGCATAGGAAATTATCAGTTAAAGGAAGGCATTAAAGACTACATAACATTTATTACGTGACATTTAAAAGGGGAATGACTGAATGAGAAAGTATATGTTAAGCGTGAAAATTTTAAGAGCAACGATACGTGTCTTGTCCCAAAACACTGTTTAAGTATCTTGATTTTCACAAAATTAAAACTTATTATAGTTTTTGACAACAAATTTTTTTATAGATATTATTAATTATCAATTATAAGAAACTTAAAATGAGTTGGGTAGCCAACAATTACAAATAGTACCCCAATCAAATATTTGAACCTCATCTGTTAGGTATGTTTTAGACACTTTCTTGTAAATACAAAAAAAATTATAGATAAAAATATAATTTTATACAACCTTTTTATGATACTAGTTTGGATGCCCCGTCCTACGGACGGGTTAAAACCCTGTTTTTTTTTTGTGATGTATGAAAAATTTATGTCACCTATCTTATTCTTAGTTAGTTTATCCTACTTTTTTTTACATTATTAATACTTTATTACCTACCTTACATAATATATATTTAAAAATTAATATATTTAATAAATAATGTGATTGATGTGATTTGTTTTACTTACAATACCTTAGCAAACATTATGAACTATTTATTTAAAAATTCATATACTTAAATGATTTGTTGATGTAACTTTGATTCCCAATCATTATCTAATTCATCCACTCTATCCCACATTTTCACCTTTCAATTATCTTACAATATTCTGAAAAAACAGGGTCCAAGTTTTCAAATAATTAAACTCATAAGCGTTTACCTAAATCTATACATGACCGACTTGTATTTTTAATGGCAAAATTGCCCAAACCCGAAATCCACACAACCTGTATTGGCCTTAACCAAATATAGACAGAGTATATTCAACCCGTAAATTCAAGTGTGAATGTTAGCTATAAAGATACAAGGTAAACTACTGTTTATATATTATTATAATATATCCAAGGGTAAAACAGTAAATTTGTGTGTGAACACAAGCTACAAAGCAGGTAGGTAAGCAAGCTACTTGTTATTATTAGGGGTGTTCACGGATCGGGTACCTGAACTAATTGGATAATTTTTTCGGGTACCTGAAACTTCAGGTCGGTCGTACCCTCGCTCGAAAAATAAGGTACCTGAAAGTTTCGGATCGGATACCAGCGAACCAAAAGACCCGAGTAGTTTAATTTTATGAGCTTTCACTTTTATTATTTTTAATTTTAATTTGTAAATTTATAATTAAAGCGACTAATTTTATTATTATTGAAAAAAAGATAATCACACTATGTTAAATACATTTGAATATTGGCTAATTCGGGTAATTCGCTTTTATAATTAAAGCCACTAATTTTGCTCTTATTATTATTATTTTAATTTCGGGTAATTTGGGTACCCGATTTTGGCTTGGGGTCGACCCGTATTCGAACTGATTACCTGAATTTTTTTCCAGTTCAGGTACCAACCCAATTAAAATCAATTTTATGATTCAGATACCCAAACCATTACAGTGAAGTGTAATAAGCTAGTACAAAAATTACAAACATCAACAATTTTATATAACTTGTATGTAATATCATATCCATTTCAAATACAATGCACAATAATTTATTTTTTATACTCATATAAATTATGATGCTTTGAAAATTATCCTATGTTAAAGATTCTTAGCCTTTTTTATTGTTAAATAACATTCAATCCATATTTACTCGAACATGAAATACACTAATCCATATTTACCTGAATCCGAACTACACCTAATTCATGTTCTTACTCAAACTGAAAATACACTTGACCCGTATTTATCTGAACAAAAATGCACCTGACTCATATTTACTTGAACCCGAAACACACCTTATTAATGTTTTACAATCTGAAATACACCTTACCCGTATTTATCTAAACCTGAAATACACATAATTCGTATTCTTAATGTCAAAATTACTTGAACCCAAAACATACCTAACTCATATTTACCACATTTAGATATATAACTGACACTTATTTAACTCGTCTCCTGAATTTATATGTTTAATTGCATAAACTTTAACGTGTATTCGATGACAATGAGTAAAATATCATACAAAAGTTACTCCCCCGTCTCAAATTAATTGTCACTTGACAAAATTTTGACCGCTAATTACTTAACGATGACAATGAGTTACAATACCGTCATTAGAAAGATAATTTACTAAAAATTACAATGAAAGTAATTTTATATTGTAACTCATTATAATTTGTGAATAATCAACGCTCAAAATTTAGTCAGAATGTCAATTAATTTCGGATGGAGGAACTATATTCTTATTGGCCACTTAAAACACACATAAAAGTAAAATATAATAACAAAAATAATAATGGCAAAAAATACAAAGATAAAAGTAAAAAAAATAAAAGAAAAATGGGGCAGTGGACAACAAGATGACGCAAGCATACATAAGCATCAAATAATTTTTGGTTCAGTTGAAGAAACAAGCCTCTTTTTATTATGTATAGATTATAGTTATAATGCCAATCATATCTTTTTTTTTTTCAATTTAATAAGCATATATATGAGTTTATCCCAAGGCAAGACACTTGAGTAGTGTCTTGCCCCAAAACTCATATCATTTTTAAATCTAAAATGTGTACCAATTATAGATTGTCTTCATCTTGTGCAATACTACTAGAATTACTTATCAAAGAGGTGGTAGGCACTCATTTTCCATGTTGACTATAAGTTTAATTCTTGATAAAAACAAAATATTTTTATAAGTGAATATTGTAGGGCTAATGGATTATGCTTGTCATGGACAAATATTGCCCCTAATTAGTTGCCCTTGAGATATTGACTCATTAATGGATAAGCTAAATAAGGTTACATACCTAATTGCCCTATTATCTAACAAAAAATCAACACAACACTTTGATGGATGGTAACTATGGGTGTCCAAAACCGGTTAACCGTATTTTTAATTAACCGCATATACGGTTAACCGCATTTATAGTTTATGAGTTTTGTAAAGGTGAATCTAATCCGCATTATGTGGTTAACCGGTTAGCGATTAACTACATTTAGAAACTAGAAACTTAAACCAAACTGCAACTGCCGGTTAACCGTATTCAAATTACGATTTATTGCTTTTTGGGTCCGGTTTACGATCAACTGTCAATTCCTACAAATTTAAGGTAACAACCATTGAAGAAAATTTAACATTTTGCTTTCAAATTTCACATTTCGCCATTAAAATTTTCAAAACCGGTCGACGGTGGTTAACTGCTTCACAAAAAAATGCAAAACCTAAACCGGTTCGGTTAACTGGAACCACAATTTTAAAAAGTCTCAATGGTTAACCTTTTATACCGGTTCGATTTTTACAGTTTGATTTTTCTGTTGGACACTCCTAATGGTAATTACTTAGGCACAGGCGTGACAATTTTGTCATTTGGATCGGCCTTCCCGTTGGGATTGGGCCAATTCGGATCAATAAGGTTCAGGTTTGGTAGGGTTTAGGTTAGGCCATTTTCATGTCAGGTTGATTTTTTGTCAGATAATATTTTGTTTGAAAAATAAACTTCAATGAAAGATTAATTCGGGTCAGGTCGGGCCGCATTGGGTCATTTTGGGCTCGGGTTCATTTCGAGTTATTTAGTTTGGCCATTTTTTAGTCTGGATTAGGTCAGGTTCAAGTGGATCACGTAGGTCATATACCAGCTTTACTAGACGGTATGTAGGTAGTGGCGAATTGCAGTAACACCTGCTCTCCTTAATACTTATTCACTGTATCGATCTGAATAGAGTAACATGGTAGAAAAAATATGAATTGGGTCACAAACTATTTAGCTTCAAAACTTTGATGTTGACTAAACAAGGTGGTAGGCGATAAAGGCGAAATCAGGTATAATCTTAAGGTGAAATGATATTTGCATTGGGCAATGCATGAGGTTCATTTGGTTATTACTTTCATCAAATTTTTATCCATAATTTTTTAACTTAACAAAAAAGTATCTAAAATATGCGAATGAGATTCATTTGATTAAGGTATCATTTGCAATTGTTAGCATAACAACACATTCCAAACTTCTTACCATCAATAACTACCAGTATGGTACTATAAAAGATTAGTGTTAAAAAATCACAATAAATATTAATTCATAAAAATGAAGACACTAAAATAGTTTCTTACCCTAAAAACACATTATTATTCTTAGCGACGTGGGATCAACAACAACTAAATTATTAATATAAGTTAAAAAAATCAACATCAATTAATTCATAATATATACTGTAAAACGACATTATATGATAAAATATGTAACTACACATCAATAATGATCAATGTAGACGCTAACGCTATCCACAGCATAGTTTATAGATATTCAAACTTGGACTTTGAAATTTGAATACACAAACTGGAATATAAGGTTGTACTAGACACGTACGTTATTCCTAAGTCGCTACTATAAATGAATATGAATTTTGATCAAAATGAGATGAGATGAGATGAGATGATCAAAATGAGAAGAGAGGAGAGAGAAAGTGAGGGGGCAATCAAAATCTGAATATGAAACATCACTAGAACAACAATCATAAAGCCCTAAATCTAAACGAATGAGCAAAATCGAAACATTGCACTGCATCAAGTGAAACAACACAAAAGAAACCCGAAAAAGAAAAGCAACCCACCAAATTAAACAATACCCAGAACCTCAAACATAAATTGCGCAATTACCCAACTGAGAAAATGGCAACCCAAAATTTACCCAATAAAAAAAAAAATCGATTTTACCCACCAAAAAGACAACAATACTCAAGAAGCAAAATCAACACCCACTAGAGTAGAGTACAAAACAAAATAGGAATAGTCAAGTATACCCTTGTCATTGCAACAACAACACAAGCTAAATTGAGTTTACTCTTGAGAAAAGCCTGATAGTCATCAGTATCCATGGGAAGGCTGGAGCCACTAGGATTAAACGACGTCGTAGTGGGCTTAGCTTTGATTATACACCTTCCAGCCAACACTTTCAGTACATCCCATCCCATACATACTCTCCACACTCCCTCAAAATCAGTGAACTGCCAGCCCCCTCAAAAATTCAAGAACAGTTTAACCCCAACCCAGAAATCCAGATCGAGAACCATGACATTACACAAGAAACTTCAGAAAAATCAACAAAGCATACCCAAGAATGAAGGGAGCGGCAAAAATTTCAGTCAAGAAACCAGCTGTGAATCAATCAAAACCCAGAAATTGGAGCATTACTACCGAAATTGACCAAATTAGTATGAACAACCATAAAGTTCAACCCAGAATTGCAGCTACTCGAATTCAGATCAACAATGCTATCTACAAATGAATAATCTTCAGGTCAGAATTTCTCCAGCTTGATCTTGTGTGTTTCGTCTTTGATGAGATGCCATTGTTTCTGGGTTGAATATTGAGAGTTGCAGAGGAGAAGTGAGAAGGTTGAGGAGTTGTCATGCAGAGATTTAGCAGAACGAACATTAGAATCTCTAGAATCCATGAGAGAACGAGGAAGTTGCTCGGAGAAGTAGGAGTGTCATGGCTTTGATGGTTCGTGTGAACAGAATGGGCGGTGGGCAGGGCAACGGAAATCTGGAAAAGGAGAGAGAGAGAGAGAGAGAGAGAGAGAGAGAGAGAGAGAGAGAGAGGGGCTTACGTGGACAAATAATGATGACTGGGAGATCTCTCCGCCGCCACGTCAGATCGCCACCGAGTTTGAGTTAAGTTCGGTGACGTATTGTTCAGAGCAACATAAAGTAAAAGCTCATATTATTTATCACCAAATCGAAAGTTCATATTATTTAGTCTTGTATGGTCAAAAGTTCATATTATTAATATCCAATTTCTTTTCTTTTCATAATATCTGTTACCTTACAATTTTAATAACTCATAAATTACTAACTTATCAAATTAGCCTTATTAATCACATATTTTTCTTCAATTTTTCTTTTTTATTCACCATTTTCATTTTTTAATCACCATTTTATTCATCTTTTTTACATTTTCGAAGAACTAAATTAATGTACAATGGAGATTTTCTTGGTTTTGTAAGTTATGACTTAAGTGATAAATAGTTTGAGAACAAGAAGATAATAAATTGCGTGCTTATTAATTAAAAAACATACTGCAAAAATGTTAAATTTAATATTGGCAACTTGCAAGGCTTGTTGCTCTATTTTTTTTTTTTCCTTTCTAATTAGGCTTGTTGGGCTGGAATCTTTAGCTCGTATTTGGGCTGGGCTAGGAGGAGTACATACCAAAACATGTAGATGTATCGTACAAAACGCGTAGGTCAACAAAGCGCGTATAAAAACGGAAAGTCTACGAAACCGAGTAAAAGAACGCGTTATACGCGTTAGAAACGCGGTTTCTTGAAAATTTAAAATAAACGTGTGCTTGCTATAAATACAACACGGGGCCCACACCAAACGCAACTTCTCGGTTGAATTCCTCCCTCCTCCTCCTCATGGCGTCGTTTTGGTCGAATTGAGTTGAATCTGGCGGTTGAGCCATTGAGGATTGCGATGCTGCGTTTTCTCGATTCACGTTGACGATCTCTCTTTTTGTGCGCTCTCTCTGAAACTTTGGGGTTTTCACAATTCAGCAATTTGTATGTTTACAGTCCCCTCATATTTCCCAACTTCTGTTGTATTATCCTCAACCTAATTGTCTAATTGAAATATTGAATTCGGTTTTTTGAATTTGAACTCCCTCATCTTTCTCAATTTTTGTTTGGTATACCAATGACCTCGAATGTGTGGCAAAGATTGAAACACTACAATGCTTAGAGGATGGTAAATTCATTGTGACGATGGATATGCATGTAAAATTTGAATGCAATGGAGGGTGATTACATGCTAGAATCAGTTGCTAAAGGACAACCTTTGTTCACACAAATCTGCTGTTTTTCTAGTTGATGCAGAAACACTACAGAGCAAAATCTCAACCTCCATTATCAATTTCCTGCTTTACAAGGGTTTTATTTCTTCAATTGGACTATCTTCTCATTCAATTTGGCCAATAATAATGTATGGTAGATGAATTTCTGATTTTCCTGACCAAATGTAATCCTTTTTGTACAGTACAAAACATCCAACCAGTTGC
This sequence comes from Portulaca oleracea, assembly GCA_029582165.1. NCBI lineage: Eukaryota > Viridiplantae > Streptophyta > Magnoliopsida > Caryophyllales > Portulacaceae > Portulaca > Portulaca oleracea. Next base: position 37,459,102 of record CM055871.1, read on the forward strand.
CAGAAGTTAGGTTAACAACGGTGGCTTATTTCTTGTTTGTTTTTCACAGAGCTTCAAACAAGAAATTAGATCCCAGGTTTGATTCCCTCTTCCCCCATTGTATTTAATTGCCCTTGCGTCTCCGAGGGACAAAAGAAAGAAAATAACCAACTAGTTAATTGCTCATTGACAGTTTATTATGGGATTGATGTTTGACAGTGCTGTATACCCTTGCAGAGTTGTAGTCATGCCTTCCTTCTCTTCTGGGAACTAATTTTGATTACAGTCATTTTCTTCTTCTTCAGATAATGGTGAGAACTTGTTGGTAACATGAATTCTATGGGATTCGTAGATGTGTTCACAAGGGTTCTCTTAAGCAGCTGTATATTTGTATATATTTACATGGCAATGAGAGGTAAATTAATGCTCTCTCAAGCCAATGCATGGTTGAATATTTTACAACCATAAATGTCAGTCACTACATTTTAGTGTGTAAATGTGATTCTTTTGTTGGAATAGATAAAGAGCCTATCAGAGGGATGAACATTTGTTGATTATGCATACACACCAAAATCAGTAAGAAAGTGCTGGTCCCAAACCTTCCAAATACAAGTATATTTTGCATGTCCCCAAATCCTAAATCTTTATATAGAATCAGTAAGATGCCATGGTAACTTTTCAAATACAAGTATATTTTTGTACGTTCCAAAATCTCAGTCGTTGACATCATTTATTCTCTGTTTCCATCGGATCGAAATCTTGGAAATGCTTCTTTGAGATGGGGTGGGATGGGGCTTACATAGTTGGGCTATGAAACTGGTGAGATAGGCAAGTAAGGCAACTATACGGATTTATGGAAGTTACTGTCAACCATGTTATATTTGCAAACGTGATTTCAGTAAGTGGTTTTTCATCAGGAAGTTGATTGAAATCAGGTTTCAGAATTCATATGGATGAATAAAAATCTGCTAAATTGATTAGTTTTCTGTATATCATGTTTCAATTTTAGCTTACCAAACTTTACACTTCTAGTTTCTTGTCTACTCGTATTTCAGGCAGAATGAATGAAGTCATGTTATCCCACAGTGAAGGGAGTATAGGTAATTTGTTGCATTACTATGATTCCATCCAGGTCCTAATTGATTATGGGAGACTTCTGTTTTAAATTAGTACTCTTGGCTTAGGAGATCGATCCTAGACCTTTACTCAAAATATTATATTTGTGTATACAAGTTTATGCTTCTTTTTTTTTTTTTTTTTGATATTTGCTCATCAAAGTCTTTAATAGTTCCAGGCAAACAAGATATTAGTGAACAAGATTGAGGGCGACATGTTCTTAGACTTTGTGACAGTAAGAATTGAACTGAAGTGTGGATGTAAGTGAGCTCAGATAATTGCTCAATAAGCAGGTGACTTATGAATTAATGTCAAATGCATCTAGCTAACACAAGTCAAATTGGTTGAGTTTAGGTTTGTAAATCCACCCTGCAGTAACACAGAAAGTGGTTTTGCATCAGGAAGTTGATTGGACCCAGGTTGCAGAATTCATATGGATGAAGAAAAATTTGCTAAATTCATGAATGTACTTCATATTAGGTTTGAATTTTAGCTTATTAACTTTACAATAATTAATTCTTGTCTCCTCATGTTTTTGGTAGAAAGAATGAAGCCACAACAATATTGCCTCCCCATCGGGTATCCCAGTTTGTTCTTGTGTGGTGAGCTGAAGCAATCTCCATTATCTTTTCAATGTAAAATCTAAGTCATTGTTGTCAACCTTCCTCTTCTTACAATGGAATATCTAATGCATACATCTTGTAGGCATCATTGAAGGGAGATGCAGAAGTCATTTTACTCCAAAATGAAGCGAGTCTAGCTCAGTTGTTGGGTTACTATGACTTCTATCTATGACCTGTGACTTGCAACGACCTTTTTTTTCTCTTTTTTCTCCAGGTTGATGCTTGCTCAAGGGTCAATTATATATATTTGGCATATTACTATATATAAATATGAAAAGGACGAAAAAATCATGGTAATCGAGAATAGACCCCACTGATGTGGGGCTCCCCAGTGTTCATCTGAGGTGTAATTATGTTTAGAAGGGGATTGCAGCCCTGGGTTTATGTAGTCATATATTTTATGATTTTCTGCATAGGTAAATGGATCCGTCCTTCCTTGTTTAAAATCTTTTTAGTTGTTTTGATTGAAGTGCTAAAAGAGGGGAATTTGACTCAGGATATGCATATTCAGCTTATAAAACAAAGAGGATATTGTATATAGAGATGAGATTAGTTGAGATGTTATGCATGTTGCATTTTACCGTTTTGTTAGTTGAATAGTAAGTTTCCGATAATCCCATAGAATAATTTGTTTTGTGATGCACAGTTTTAGTTTCTTGTGGCATGTGTGACTTTTCTCTCAAGTTAGATTTCAATTGTAACTCCATACTATCTATATCTTGATTATGCTACTTCTTTTTTTTGTTCTTAAGCAAGTCGGGATTATGTGTTTTCGTTGGGTTGAACAATGCTTAGTGTTGGATGCATATTTATTTTGTTTGAAATAGTCGTGGTTGATGTCTTTGTTCTGCTTTATATAATTTCATCCTTAAAAGTTATAGGGTTTTGGTACACTTTAATTGTCTTTTAGACTGAATCTGTTTGGGCTTAGATGGATGATTGTGTATATTTTTTCCTCCGTTATTTGCTCATTTTTTAGAGGTTGTGGATGATAGACTAGCCTTCTGCTGCATCGCCTTTGGTTAAGAATTTAAATATTTTGGGACTCCGTATTAGGTAACACACTTTTAATGATGGGTAGCAGTGAAGAAGGCTTATCATGTGAGCTTTTGTGTGGGTTATTCTTGTTATTTCATATGATGTAGCATTTATGTTTCATTATATACCTCTACTGATATTGACAATTCAAGGTACCTGTTTTCTCCAAATTTGGGTTGCCTTTAACAAAGGGGAAATTAATGGAGTTTGTGAGTGTGAAAGGATAGAGAGACGTAGCTCAGAAAGGTAGGATAAACACACAGAGAGTGAACTGCACTCTCTTTGTTGATAGCTTACCCATGAGTCTGAGATGTAATGTTGATCAGCTGATACATTTCCCGTCTTATTGTAGTTAAATCCTAAGTGGTTTTAAATATTTGCTTGCAATTTTGTCATGGTCCAAGCTGATATTTGATCTGCGTGTGCTCATGACAAACTTCAGTGTGTTGTTTCACCCATGCCTAAACAGGTTATCACGTTTATTTCTGTAACTAGGTGCTTCTCGTGGCAAGGAGCTTCTAACTTGCAGTCTACATGAATGATGTATGTGTAAATGTGGTTTACATAAAGTTCTCCTCATGGTCGCCTCTGTTTTGATAAGAAAGCGCTCTAAGTTCTGTTTGGTGGAACAAGGGTCTCCAAAACCCGAGGTTGTAGGTTCAAATCCTACAGAGCGTAATTGTATTATTGTTAGTCAACATTTGTTAATGTGTTCATGTTTTTTATCAATTACTGTGATATGTTTTGTAACACTGATTGGTTTTGGTTTCTGTATTCTATTGCATTTTGGGGTAAAAACATAGTTGTTTTATACAAGTTGTTTGTTTAGGAGATGCTATTAGTAGCAGATGCATATAAAACTCATCGTTTTGGTTTTTTGGTTGAAGAGAAACCTTGGTTGCAGATATCATACATTTCCTTTTATAAATGTGCTTTTTATTGTTATACCTTATGAAATCTTATATAAAATGCTTGATTCTCTATATTAAAAGAATAAATGAGCAGAGGGATAGGCAGTTGAGAGCATCATGTCTCGAAGGGAAGCTAATGAACATGATGCTAGTTGAAGGTTCCTTGTTCAATTTGTTGGATTCACCTCTAGTCCTTATGATTAATTTAGAAGTAGTAATTGGTGAGATTATTATACTTTGACAGGTTGAAGACCAGCGCTAAGAGCACTGCAAACTAATGCTTGCTTCGGTGCTTCTCGAAGCTCTTAATCATACTACATCTCGTTCTGGATTGTAATTTGTAAGTGTATATGTTGATGAAAACATTAGGAGGCTTATTATGGTCTGAGCTATTATTGGTTATGTCACTATTGGATGATGAACTAAACAGTTTTCCTAGTTTCTTTCACCGGATATGAGTACTTTCCCTGGATATGCATACTGTTGCAAGTCTATAACTTGACATGTCCCTTGTATTCATTCTACCTGCCCTACTCTCTAGAAAAGATAAAGAAAGCCTAAGAAGTTGCTGAATAACTGGGTAAATATGAGTAGTAGCTTTCGCGCTTGCCAGGAGCTTTGTGCCGGGATCGTAGTGACTAACCAGTGTACCAATGAGCAGCACATTAATTTAGCCCAGCATAAGGCGATCTGTGGTGGAAGGATTCTAGCTAAGATTTGTATTCTCTCTCTTTTTAGCCTTATGGAAGAATTAAAGAATCTATAAGTATATTATGACTAAGATTTGTTCAATATTTTGCCGTGCATGTATATTGACTGATTAATTATCTTCTGCTGATACATTGAAGCTTTGGGTGAAGAAATGCTGCCTATTACTAAGGGCTGGGTTGGAAAAGATCATCTGTAAATGGTGACTCCTATATCTGTGATTTATTACAAGGTACGAGTTTTGTACTATACTTGGAGGTTGTGAAAAGTGTCTTTGCTATACCAATATGGCAATCAATTATGTGAATGTTGTAATTTCCATCTAATTAGTGGGGTTTTGGAAAAAAAGATTAACTGAAGCAGATGTCGGAGGCATGATCTCGCTGGTTCAGCAAGGTCAAAAACTTGGGAATTACACCAGCCTCCATTGTCTGTTGTTGAACAATGCTATGCAGCCTGTGCTCAGTGCTGCTGTGTTCACTTCATAGCCTTGGCTTTACCAGATTTCATACCCACAAGAGCACAGGTTACTTGTGTCTGGCCTTTCTAGTTAGGATTTGCCATCTGCAACTTTGGAATAAGCATTACTTCTCCAGTTGATTGAACACTGAACTGTTTTGATAAAGTTTTTTCTTTTGCTGCTTTTTAATTACTAACACAAGATCTGAATTTACTACTTTCTATATAATTGTTTTGAGTTCCAAGATTGTTTGTAGCCTTTATGCCACTATGGTTCGGTTAAGTGCAGCTTGAATTTGAAAATGGAGTGTCTAATTGAGGCTTAAGGGGAAAGGAGTGTACTTGCTAACTTTTATGCAGTATGTTTTGGTCCAATTCTCATTGGGTTTGTATTGTGGTGTTGGGTTTGTATGCATTACTTTTGAGTCCAAAGATTTCAATTTTTCCCCCATAAAATATAATGGTGCTACATTGTGTTTGGCTGCTTCTTCTCTCAATCAAATGTAGACTAGCAGCATGACTTCACCTGCAAAACTCACTGGTTTAAATTTCTTGTTTAGATTGAAACAGTGTCAGGTGGCATCTGGTAGGGCTTCATGGAAAGGTATTCTTAGCACTTTTGATCAATAATTACTAGCATTATGAAAGATTGGTATAAAAAAAATCACAATAAATATTAGTTTCATAAAAAACAAGACATTAAAACAGTTTCTTGCCCTAAAATACATCATTATTCTTAGCCACATGAGATCAACAACAGCTAAATTATTAATATAAGTTAAAAAATCAACATCAATTAATTCATAATATATATTGTAAAACGACATTATGTGATAAAATATGTAACTATACATCAATAATGATCGATGTAGACGCTATCCACAGTATAGTTTATAGATATTCAAATTTGGACTTTGAAATTTGAATACACAAACTGGAATAGAAGGTTGTACTAGACAAGTACGTTTTTCCTTAGTCTCTAATATAAATGATCAATATGAAAATATGAGTCTTAAACCAGATCATTTCCATAAGGAACAAGACTAAAATACTTCACCATAATAATAATAATGAAGACTAAGATCAAGATCAGTGCTCTACTTCCGCTCTTCATGATTGGTAAGTTCAATTCATCCCGTAAATCTTCACTTCATTTTGTTCATAGTTCAATCTTAGAAATTAACTACTCCCTCCGTTCCATAATAATCGTCCCTTATTGTTACTAATTTCTCGATGTATACAATGTTTGAGTATACGAAGAACTATCATTAAATTTATAACGAAAAATGTTATTTGAATATAATGTTATAATTTTTCGATAGAATATGTTATTAGAAATTCTTAATCGGGCATTGAGACAATTAATATGAAACTAGATTTTTTTTTGTTTGCATTTTGGACCCCAAACTTTAGGGGTATTTATTTTCTGAACCATTGGTTTTCTACTTTAATTTTTTGGACCCTAAAGTTTGTAAGCGGGAAAAAAGACCCTAAAGTTTGTGAGCTAAAAAAAAAGCCCGTTTGCCGTTTTTATTTTTCTTTTCATGTTTGAATTTCTCTCCCGATTGGCGTCAAACTTCAAGACTAAAGTTAAAATTGATATTAAAGTTATAATAAACCTTTCTTATTCATGTTGGAGTTACTTAAACCCCAGTACTTAGGGGTCTAAATAGCCCCGACATGAATAAGAGAGGTGTATTATAGTTTCAATATCAGTTTTAACCATAGTCCTGAAGTTTGACATCAATCGGGAGATAAATTTAAACATGGGAGGAAAACAAATAATGAGATAGGGGTCTTTTTCTTCATCCCACAAACTTTAAGGTCTTTTTTTATTCAACCTACAAACTTTAACGTTTCAAAAATTAATGTTGAAAATCAAGAGTTCAAAAAATAAATACTCCTAAAATTGAGGGTCCAAAATACAAAATACCCTATGAAACGGAGGAAGTAATGATTATCCTTATGTTTTGGCCAGTAATGCCGGTAGGATCAGCAAAAGAACTCGAAGAGGAATCGAGACCATGTCCCCGGAATTGCGAACCTGGTGTTGCATACATGATTTGTAACAAGAACGGGTATTATGAGAAGTCTTATCCTAATTGTATTAGGATATCATTTAGATTTCCTTATTATGTTAGGTTTCCTAATTGTATTAGATTCCAAATTTAATTGGAGTGAGAGCCAAGTTAGGTTTATAGGGAGTTTTTCCTATAAATATAGGTTGTTATCAACCTATACACTTATGGCAATGTAACACACACATTGATAGCATTTTTCACCTCTACTCCATCCCTAGGTTGTGAGAATCCTTTAGAGAGTAGTTTTGTCTTCATATATTCCCGCTGTGCTATTAACCCCTTGAGATCTTGCCATCGATCCCTTTGCGTTATATAGCCTGTGTTATTAACCCCTTGTGATCTGGCCGTTGATCCCCTTGTGTTATATAGCCCTTTGGGATCTCTCTTGTAATCTCTCCCTTTATACTAGTGGATTATTGTTCCGTTGCCGTCCGTGGTTTTTTCCCGATTTGGGTTTCTACGTAAATCGTGTGTCTTTATACTCTCTATCTTTTAATTACTGATCTTATTATATTTCTTCTCAATTTATACATCCTGATAATCATCTCTTCCGCTGCAAATACTAGGCTATATTTTATCTCGATCCTAACACATGCACACACAATACTTGATAAAGGTGACGCTCAAAATCGTCAATCTCAATTAGTTGACAATAGATAGTGATTATAGACTTTTAGATTAATTAATCAAGGATGACAACATAGTATTGGCCATAATAAGGATCCAACAGACAAACTTTGAAGCCTTCGTCTGCTTGTGTTTTTGGTTCGTTTAATATATCATTGTCATTCGAAAAATTAAAAAAAAAAAAACTAATTTTACTATTTGTGCTGTCTTCCTTATCCAAAAATCGCATATGCTCCTGGATGAGTGTTCATTAGAGTGATGATACCTATGTTGGGGCAAGACATTACTTATAACATTAATATTTATTATCATTTTTAATCCCAATTATTTTGGTAGTTACTATTAATTATCAATTTAAAGAAGAAAGCTAGTAACATACATGTAATCTCCTCAATAAAAACTTTCATATCAACTAGACTTACATCAAAACGAGAATAAAACTTGTACTGAGATCGAGTGAAGAAGATACCTCACATCAGACAAGGAACCAAATCAACAACCTTATTCTTATACAATGAAGATAAAATTGATTGAAAATAATTATCAATATATTACAGATCCACTATCAAACAACCAAATATCTTAAAAAACACTGAGAATACTAGGACTTACCAGTTACCACTAATAATTATGATTGATCACAACCCTAACCAAATTTGAATGAGGTAGTAAGGGTTTTTCTACTGGGAGTCTAGGACCTTTTTGAATTTGGTTTTAGTGTAGTGGCTATATTTGTCTAATGTCTTTGTACATATAACTCTTCTATGTTTAGAGTTACATGTATAGAAAAAAAATACACCATGAAAGCATTTCAAAGTAATCGTTGGAATATTCTTCAAATTACGAATAAAAAAAATAAGTTGACCAGAAATCATTTCGTATGTAGCGCGCAAAATACAAAATCAAACACCATTAAAGATAAGATTCTCATGTCATGCAGGTGAAAATAATAGGCAATATTTATATAAAAATGATTGGATCTTCAATCTTTGACTTTGAACAAATGAGCTGGAACAAGGTTTTGTGCAGAACATGTTATTGCTCATCAGCTACTATATAAATATAAATATATAGCTTAGTCTGGGTTTAAACATCGACAAAGCTAGACTAAGACCATCAATTACAAAATAATAATGAAAACTAAGATCAAGGTTAGCGTTGTTCTTCTTATCTTCATGATTGGTAAGTTCATTCATTCCCATGATAGTCTTCCACACTCCCATGTAATTTTTTTCTTATTCATTTTTGTTATCTGTATAAGTTGTCAACCAATGGCCTCCTTACATGTATTGGGTTTCATTTGTTAAGTGGTTGTTTCGCGGCTCTTTCCTTTTTCTACTTTAGCTGTTGAGTTTTATCTTGCTGTCTTTTTTTACCGTTTTGTTTTATGTGCTGATCTTTGTATCATCATTAATGCAAACTTTAACCTTTCATAACTTTTAATTATCAGAAAAAATATATACATGCCTAATATATGACTCCCCCCCCCCCCCCCCGATATATACTTTGATTGTGACTAAGTTATGTAGTTATAGCTTAATCAATTAACTTTTGGTTTTAACAGTAATGGTGGGAGCAAGGGAACTTGAGGAAGATCGAATATGTCCCCTATTTTGTCGAACAGACATCGCATTTAAGGTATGTGTTAAGAAGGGGTCTTTGAAAATAGATCCTAATCCTGGATGCATCAACTGCTGCCAAGCTGGTCCTCGATGCGCTCTTATTTACCAGGGTGGCACCTTCGACGTCTGCACTTGAATTCAAGCAGCTCACCTTTAATTTAAACACATATTTTATTTTTATTTCCATGGAATAATAGCTTACCAATAAAACATGAGTTGTGTTGTTTGAGCTCCTGAAGAATGAGCATGTATATCTATGTTAAAACATAAAATGTGAGTGATTGAATATGTACAATGTACAACTATATAATTATTATTGTGCAATGTTTTAAATTGTTTGACCTAGTTGATTTGATTTACATTTTTATTGTAGATTAACATTTTGGACCTGAATTGTGTTTTGAACTAGAAACACTCGTAACAGATAGGTCAAAAAATCAACATTAAAATCAATATTCTAAAATCTTGCCCAGGTGAGGCATGGAGGGGTCAGATACAATAACATTACCTTTAATTGTACTTTTACAATTTAAATAAACTACTTCCAATTGATCCAAGATTTAGAAGTCGTTCATTACTTACTACTCTATAGAAAGGTTAGCCAAACAAGCTCCTAATTAAATTAGGCCGGGTATATATATACAATCTCAAAAACTTCGGTTAAGTCTACATTTTGAATTAATCCTTAACTAACTGTTTTTGGAAAGATGAAATTTCTCTATCAATCATTTTTAGTTTCACTTCTTATTCATCACTATGAACAATTAAGATTATTTGAAACTAAACGTTCTGAATAAAGCTTGTCTTTTTAAACGTTAGTTCACTGCATTCTTCGACTTTAATTTACATGGCTTCCTAGAGCTACAGCGATTGACTACAACATAATTCCATGGGTTAAAATCTACTTAAATCGAGATGCCTTTGAATTGATCCAACACATTCTTATTCAATGGAGATACAACTATTCAAATTAAACAAACATAACGCGATAACAGGTAATGCAGCTAGCGAACATAACAATCATCTAGGATCATAATTTTAGCTGCCTGCTAAATACTATTATTAATCAAGCTAGTTTTATTATTTCCACGTACTATAAGTTAAGCAGAGTATAACATATATAATATGTTCATCATGTTTTATAAGGCTCCCCTAGCAGACCATGGTCCATCCATCGGTGAAGTGAAGAGTGCAGCCGGGACCGGCGAGGCAACAGTTGCATTCAGGAGAAAGCCTTTGGTGTCCCGTCTTGGTGCAAGTCATGTAATCTAGCTTTGCATAGCAAAACTCGGGGCAAGCTTTTGCCTCCTCTACATCTTGTGCTCCAACCATTGCTGTTGCGTAAAATATATATAGAACATAATCAAATGGTTGTGCGAATAGAGTGTTGAATTGATTAAGGCTCTATTTTTTTTTTTTTAGAGGGGTAAATACAATATTATTCAACCCAACTTGTATTTATCTATATTATTTTTAATACGATAACTTTTTAAGTTTTATCTAAATTTATCGAACATTATACTTTATATAATCTTATCTTATCCATCTTTAGAGATACCCTAAATAGTAGTTAACATTGAAACACTTCTGAAGCACATTTATTCTTATATTATGTCTTGTACAAGGAGGCTACTTGTATATGTAGATCTAGCAAAACTGACATATTCAGATAATTAAAATGTTAAAGTTAATTGATATGAAATAAACTGAACTCGAAGTGATAGACCCCATTTTATTAAATTTATGGGACAAAAATAAAGAAACCTAAAATCACCAATCACCCATCCCAATCCAATCACAACATACCTAAACTTTTTTTATTGACCTGAATGTAATTCAAATTAGATTGATCTTAAACCGAACCCAACTCAAATAACCTGATTGCCAAGTCTGCATATTTGGGCAAGGCGTCTTAGCAATTCGATCATTTATTTATTCTTTTGATAGTTGAAGACATAAGCCTTGAAAAAAGCCCAACAGGATAGAGAGTCCACACCAAAATAATACCCAACCTTAACCAAATATAAGACAAACGATAGACTGGACGCCCAAAACACACCAAAAAAGAAACAAAAGAACCACCTAAACCAACAGACACCAAAACGCAATCAGAAACAACCATAAACCATAAAAAAAGAGAAAAAGATGACAAGGATAACAATGAAACTAATTAAAGCACTCCGGAAAAAATCAAACCGCCTCAGCCAAGCCTTAAAAACAGTCGATCTCTCTTCCTTAAGCAGTTCTATAACCGTTTCCCGGCCTTAGCCATTTATTTATTTATTTTGAAGAAAATATGTATTTAGAAAGGGGGGGTGTGGTTTGCAAACTTGGAATTGGAGATGGGATGGACTTACCAATCATGAAGAGAAGAAGAGCACTAAGTTTGATTTTAGTATCCATTTTCAATTATTTGTGTTAATTATGTAGTGTCTGTGTAGCTCTTTATAGATATACGTATGTATGGTTTATAAAGCCTAGCTAGCTACGGAAACAATGGCGGGTCCATCACGATACCCTTCCAACTTGTTCGAGTCAAAATTTGACAATCTAGTAGTAGTAATTTATTCAACTACACATTACAGATAAATGGAGGTACACATTACACGTATAGAAATGAAGACCAATCTAGGCTCTTAAACCACCACATATCCAAAAGGGTGCAATTTATTAGGTGCTCTCGGAGCATGTGCTTCAAATTTTATAATTGTTCACTCTGATTATTATGATTGTTAACTCTGACTCACATAATTGTTCACTCGCAAATATTTGGAGCACATGCGGAACACATGCTCCTGGTGCATTTAATATATATATGGCCAAAAGGGGCAAGCAATTAGTACTAATATTACAGAGTAATAAATGAAAAAAATAAATTAAAATTTGGTCCCAGTGAGGCTCGAATTCGCGACCTTCGGCTCATAAAACCAACACTTTAACCGACTGAGCTACAGGACCAGATAATCAAATATACATGAGGTTATGTCAAGAGGTTCATGTTTTGCATATTTTTCGGCTAGAAAATAGGGGTATAGACTGGAAAAATTTGGTCTCTCCGTTCAATAAGATAGAATTATCAATAAGTATTCATGGGTCTTTATTGAATAATTGATTATGAAAATGCTCTAGGCTGAACTCTTGAGAGAATGACTAAATATTTGGTGTTTACCCTTGTAAAATTAAAAAAAAATTAAAAACATTACACATATATGGAAGATACATATAACCCTATTATATATGATCATATTATGGAAATGAATTTGATACTAATAATATTATGTCACAAAAAATAAGAAAATAGCTAAATTATTCTTGAGAGAAATCGGAATTAAATAAATCAATCTTTGGGGGTACTTTGATCTAACGAACCAACTTTGAACATTAATATTAGATAAACTGACATTAACACCTTATTTTTTTCAACGAACAGCCACCGAGTCCAACTCGTCGGAAGTATGACATGGCGGCGATGCTTGTTTATGTGGAGGGTGTTTTAGTCAAAAAAAAGGAAAAAAAATTGAACCTATATTTTTTTCCTAGTCAGCATTTATCATATTTTTTTTTATTTTCCACCTCACTCTCCTCCCCCTCCCACTCCCCACCCCCACTCCTTACCACTGCCATCACCACCTTCACTGTCGCCATCTCCACCGCCACAACCGCCACCACCTCCTCACCAACTTCTCTCCGCCACCTGCCCTAAAAAATTCTCTCTCTCTCTCTCTCATTCATGTCCAGAAAACGCACTAAGCTCAAGCTCTCTACCCCCTCCATCCATGGCGTCGACGACCCAGAAAACGCCCACCACCAACAACCACTCATCCCAGGCCTGCCTGACCACGTCGTCCATCTCATCCTCTCCAAACTCCCACCTTCTCTCCTATTCTCCATCTGCCTCCCATGGCAGAAACTCATCTACTCCTCCATCTTCCCCCATTTCCTCTCTCTCTACTGCATCCTCAGTCCGATTTCTCAGTCCCAGTCTCAATCGATCGTGTTTTCGAGCTTCGATGGCAATGGCTTCTGATTCCTCACTACGATTTCTCAGTCACAGTCTCAATCCGATCTCAACTCGATGGCAATGGCTTCTGAAGCCTCCATTGGATCTGCTCTTGAGGCATCCTTCGTTTATTACCCGGAATCTCCCGATCCATTCATCTTCCTTTCATGTTCCTTTCAGATTTTTCAAAGAAGAAATTGGCGAGGAGGTGGTGGCGGTTGTGGCGGTGGAGATGGCGGTAGTGGAGGTGGTGGTGGCAGTGGTGAGGAGGGCTGGAGTGTGAGAGGAGAGAAGTTGGGGGAAGGGTGGGGGGTTGGCCAATTTCTGAGGGGTGGGGCTGGGGTGGGGAGTGGGAGGAGGAGGGAGAGGGGGTGAGGTGGAAAATAAAAAATATGATAAATATTGATTAGGAAAAAAATATACGTCCAATTTTTTTCCCTTTATATTTTGGCTAAAACACCCTCTACATAAGCAAGCACCGTCGCCACGTCATACTTCCGACCAGTTGGGCTCAGTGGCGGCCAGTTGAAAAAAAATAACGTGTTAAGGTCAGTTTGTCTAATATTAATGTTCAAGGTTGGTTCGTGAGATCAAAGTACCCCAAAAGTTGGTTTATTTAATTACAATTTCTCTATTCTTAATTATAATTAATATCTCAAAAAATTATAGGCAGTTAATTAGAAAATTAGTTAAATTGTTCCTAATTAAAATTAACATTTGGTGTTCAAACCTTAAAATAAGAGAATATTCCTTCCGTCCCAAAATATTTATTTAGCATTCCTTTTTTAATTTTAACGTATCAAAATGATGTCCACTTTCTTATAATAGAAATTTTTAATTTATTGAAATTACTTAAATACCCTTAATTCGAATTTTAAAATTATTTTAAAATGGGAGCAAAAAATACAAACAATATTTTTAAATTTAAAACTAAGGATATTATTGGTATTTTGTTGTGAATTGATATTAATTTGTTAATTTTTCTTAAAATACGTGCAAAATCAAAGTGGACAAATATTTTAGGATGGAGGGAATAATAATTAATATGCCATTGAGATTGTAAAGTGGTTGGTAATAAGAAATGAGAAAACATAGTTAAAAAGTTAACTAGATAAAAAAGAACGTGAATGTTAAGGATAAAATGAGAAAAAATAGTAATTATATGTCATCAAAATTGTAAAATGATATACTCCCTCCTTCCCGTATTATTTGTCACTTAAGACATAATTCACAAAACCAAGAAAACTTCCAGTTTATATTAATTTCATTTTCGGAAATGAGAAAGAGGTAAATAATAAAGAAAAATGGTAAATAAAAGAGAAAATTTGAAGAAAAAGATGTAATACCCCCATCTCAAAATGTTTGTCATTTTAACTAAGTCCTTTGTCCCAATTTGTTTGTCACATTTACGATTTCAACGACATTCATTCCTTATTTTTACCCATAAATTAATAAATTTATCTATCACTTTTTACAATTCCAACAACTATTATTTTCAATTAATGTAGGGGTAATTTGGGTAAACTACATATTTTTCACCTCATTTCCAATATGCATTGGTTTTCCAAATTTAGTTAGGGTGACAAAGAAAATGGGACGGAGGTAGTATTTAATAAGGTTAATTTGATAAATTAGTAATTAGTATGTTCTTGAAATTGTAAGGTGACGGATATTATGAGAAAAAAAAAAGTTAAAGTGACGTATAATATGGGAATGAGGGAGTATAATACAAAATGAGAAAATTATTTAAAAAATTAAATAAAAAAATGAAGGTAGTATTAACTATAAATCAGAATAACAAAGAGGAGGTAGTTGGCTATCAGGCTTCTATGAAAAATGAAAATAAAGAGGAGGTAGTTGGCTATCAGGCTTCATATGAAATTATCGCTAGCTTCTTTTTTACTTGTAAAACTTATTCGTGACTATTTGTAACATGAAAATGATAAATGTGTTGGGCAAGACACATATTAAGTGTCTTCTCATGATATAAAATATATATATATTTGTAAATTAAATTGAAAACAAATTATATGATTGACTTTTATTACTATAATAATATATATATAAATGGTATAAAAACACACATTTATCTATATTTTTTTAAATTTATAAAAAGACATCTAAAATATGTCTAACAGATGGGGTTCATTCGTTAGGGTATCAATTTTAATTGTTGACGTATCTAACTCATTTCAATCTTCATATAATTGATAATTAATAGTATCTGTCAAAAGAATTAGAGTTAAAAACATTAATAAGTATTGATTTCATAAGAAGCCAGACACTTAAGCAGTGTCTTGCCTCAAAACAGTAAAATCCCATTAGATGCAACCTACGTGCTTACCCCATGCACCTCAATAAAATCTCCAAAAGTCTTCATATTTGCATTTGATTTTTTTTAAATAAAGGAAATTGGTAAAACGAATTGAAGTTGAATTAGCAGTTTCTTCTCCCAAAAGTTTTTTTGCAGTTGACATGTAAGGCCGACTTTTACCCTAATATTGGAGTACCAATTTATGGTTATTTCTTTAAGGCCCAATGGTTGCGGTGTGGCGCGGTGTAGTGTGGTAGAATTGTGGTGGATTTGGAAAAGTTGTGGTGGCTTATGGTGGGTTGTAGAAAGTTGTGGTGAGTTTTCGTTTTAATAATTGTAAATGTGTTGGAAAATGTGAAATTGTGGTGGGTTGTGGAAAGTTTAATTTTAATAAAAAGATAAATTAAATTAGAAAAAAGTAAATTGTGGTGGACTGTAGTGGGTTATGATGGAATATAGCAAATTACGGTGCGGTATGACACTGCAGCCAATTCGCTGCATAAAAGAAAAGAGCATAAATTAAACAACGGATAATATATTATTTCAAAGGTCAAGTGTAGATAATTGAAATAAATCCAAATAGGGAGGATCAGAACATAATGGCAAGTTGATGTATATATCTACGTGAATCGTGATATTGACAATTCAACAACGTCGTCCATCCCACATGCATGCATATACACCAACTTGGTTAGCAATAAAAATGCTTACCTTGTCATCTTCCAATTAACTTTTATAGCATTTTAGTAACTTGTTATTTGCAAATTGATGAAGGCTAAGCTTTGTGTATGGTGGCTTAGGTTTGATTTTATGGAATGACACGGGGTCGACTAAAAGGATACAATTATTTAGTTTATTCGTTGTCATTATCCCAAGACATGACAATCTATCCGGATCTCGACAAATAGGTTAGGTTTGCTGCAAGTGGGTATTGCATGCATGAATATTGTATACTAGACACGTTTGCTAACTTGCTAGTTGCTACTATACGTACCACTCTTTAAATACACCACGTTACAAGCCTCGTAAAGCATTGCATATATTGCTCCATATCCATCCACAAACAACTTAACTAACCAAACAAGTCCAATACTACGCATTAACAATGGAGTCTAAGATCAAGATTAGTTCTCTTCTTTTTCTCTTCATGATTGGTAAGTTCATGATTAGCCCATTTATGAAACTTTTGATTCCTGATAAATATTTGACTGTAATTAATCTGTAACATACATCTTATGTTTACATGCAGTGATGGTAGGAGCAAGGGAGCTCCAGGAGAATAAAGCTTGTCCTAGAAACTGCGTACCTAATCTGGCATTCATGATTTGCAATGGTGGAAAGTCTCAGCACCCTAAATGCATCAATTGCTGCGTGGCTGGTCCTGGTTGCATTCTTTTCTTCAACGATGGCAAGTCCCAGACCTGTTGATCATGGAAAAACATGTTTTAGTTAAATACTAATGTTGTCAATTATGGTACTCGACTTATGTCTTGTGAAAATAAAAACTTTTCCAAGTCAGATTATCATACTTCATGATCATCTTTAACTTCTTTGTATTTCATAATGAATACTCATGTTTTCATAGGTTAATATATAATAATTCTCTCCTTTAACTTTTTATTACAAGTCTGTATATTTAGCATGATGATATCAGTTTATCTCAAGACACTCCTCGAATATGTTACCCTTGATCAAATTTAGTATCTTTTATAATTTTTGATACTAATTTTTTTAAATAGTAGATATTAATTATTACTTATAAGATATTTTTTGGATTCATGGGTGCCTCATCAATAAATGTAATTAAATAATATCTTAATCAAATCAACATTATCCATGAACTATATTTTCGGAGGTTTTTTGAAATATAAAAGATAATAGTTGAAAATGTTTTATGCAATTTATTTGTCGTGTTAGAATTCTGGAATTCAATCATATTGTTTCATTTTAATTTAAAACCATAATATGATTTTAACAATATTAGGAGGCATTAGATATCTTTTCCCAACACCCATATTATTTTCGATATACTTTTATTAAAAATGATATAATCTCAAAGGAAGACAATTCTTAAGTGTCTTTCCTTGATATAATATTTATATATTTATATATTAAATTAAAAGAAAAAGATATGATTGACTTCTATATATAAATTATATGAAATTATACTTTTATCATAATTTTTATAACTTACAAAAAAGAGCCTGAAATGTACCTAATAGATAGGGTTCATTCAATTAGGATGTTATTTGTAATTGTTGGTGTAACCAATTTATTCCAAGCTTAATTCTTATAATTGACAGTTAATAATATTTATAAAGAAAATCGGTATCAAAAATTATAACAATTATTAATTTCATAAAAAGTAACACTTAAAAAGTGGCCTACCCCATCATTGCCCTTATTTATATCATCTTCATTTTCTTAACAAGGTGAAGCCCTTGATCAAAGGTATTCTTATTGATCCCTCGGTGAAATGTACTGAACTATCTTAATCAAAAGTTAACTTAAGCGTATATGCTGCCAAAGTCTCCTTCACCCCGCACAAATGAATGTATGTGTGTGTGGGGGGGGGGGGTTGAGATTCAAACTCAAGACCTCTTACACGAGTCTGACTCTGATAATATGTGGAACCATCTCAATAAAATGCTTAAGTTGATAGTTGAATGTCTATTGATAGTTTTATACTGCAAGGGAGAATGCAACTCCATACATTCAAAAATATGTAAAATCAATTTTTTTTTTCTAAGGGTCTGTTTGGAGAGATTTTAGGAATGGAATGGGTATGGAATTAGAAACTCGGAGGGTTGAGTATGGAATTAGAACCCAAAACTGAAGTTGTTTGGAGAAAAACAGGAATGGAATCAAATTCCAGTTCTACTATTTGGTGAGCAGTTATGGAATGGAATCAAATTTATTTTTATTTTTGAGTCATTATATGTATTTGGACCTGTTCAACGGTCGGGCCAGGGCGGGTCGCGGGCCGGGTCAGTCGGGTCGGAAGTTTCTAACCCGTCGGCCCGAGCCCGAGCCCGGCTCGACATTCGGGCCGAGCCCTAACCCTACGGGCCACGGGCCGACAACTATATAATATAAATTTTTAATATATAAAAAAAGTAAAAATTTACGCATTTAATTTACGTATTTAGTCGGGTCATCGGGTTGGGTCGGGTCGAGTCGGGCCGGGTCGCAAAAAGTAGAACCTAATCTAGGATTTTTTTTTATAAAGTTAATGTGTTTATATAAGTCGTCGGGCCGGGCTGAGTCGGGTCACAAAAAATAAAACCTAATCTAGGATTTTTTTTAAAAAGGTTAATGCATTAGTCGGGTCATCGGGCCGGGTCGGGTCACATACCCTTGGCCCGAGCCTGGCCCGACCATGCTTCGAGGCCCCGACTTTTTCAGGCCGGACCGGGTCACCGTCTAAAATTGTTGCCTTGACCCGCACTTTTTCGGGCCGGGTCGGGTCGGGCCGGGCGGGTCCCCGGCCCACTAAACAGGTCTATATGTATTATATGATATATTATTGTGATAAAATTTTGATATTTTTTATTAGTTATAATTATTTTTTCAACTTTTAATAATCAGTCATTGTAATAGCAATTTATTTAATAATTAATCTTTACTTTCAACTTTTATTTTTTATTTGTTTAATAATTAATCTTTGGAGTACCAAATGGAATAAAGCAAATTGCCCCCAAAAATCTTCCATTCCAATTGAAAAATCCTGCCCTTTCCAGGAAATGGCTTCCGCATCAACTATCGGCCACCAAAATCCTCCCCATTCCAATTGAAAAATTCATGAATTCACACTCACCCTCCCACTATCCAACAGTGCACATCAATCTACTCCACCAAATCGAATTCCATTTCAGATACAACACACAAATCAAAGTAAAAGAGATGGAATTTTCAGAATAAAAGGAATAAAATCAGTTGAACAAAAAGTTGTTGACCGACGGGAAGCACCGGTGGTTTGGCAGCGGAAACCTTGTGGTGGTGCAGCGGTGCACTTGGCATGTTGGCGTCAGTGACCTTATCGGTGGTCCGGCCATGGCAGCTATGGAGATTTGTCTTCTCTCTCTACCCTCTCTCTATTGGAGGTTGGAGATGTTGAAAATAACAATTGGTCTAGAAGCAAGAAAATATGGAATCTGATTTTTCTTTTCTTTTTTTTTAATATAAACATCTGAGGGATAAAAATCCATTTCTCCCATAATTGAGAGGTATCTAATTCCCCCAATTTGGGTGGGATATGAAAGCCTCTTGAATCACAATTCCATTCCATGACATACTCTCCAAACAAGAAGAAAAAGGGTTAGAACTCATTTCATCCTTATCCATTCCTTTTTGTCTCACCAAACAGGCCCTGAGTCAGACAAATTTAAATGTTTGAATCAAATAAAATTTTGCTGGCGCTATCCTTAACCCTTACATGTATTATTTAATTTCTACTTTAAACTCGAGCTCTTAACTTTATTGGGCTCCACACAAACCAAAACATAATGTCGTACCTTACCATCAACATACTGCAATAATCCGATCATTCTTTCTTTCTTTGCTATCAATTTTGAAATTATACATGGAATTCAAATGAAAATCCAAATTGAAGAACGTACAGTGTATAATGGCAAGTTGTTGTCAATAATCGTGATGGCTTCTTTCAAGCGCAGCGTCGATTATACTCCACAGGCGTTACCAACTTGATAGTTAATAATATGTCTACACTCTACACGTACTACTTGCAATTTTGCAAATTGACCAACCAACCAAAAATTTTTAGTGGCGGCTTTCACTCCCAACACTGTATTAATGTAAATTTTTTTGGGAAATTTTTTTTACAATTTACAATTTAATTTAATATTGCCTTGGTCACAAAATATTTATCCTCATAATCAATCTTTTTGACTCAAAATATTTGTAAAAAAACTCAAACTTAGTGTTTCAGATAATGGATAGAGGTTTATGTAGTGGATAATGGTTTAAGCATCGGATAACGGTTTAAGTAGCGGATAGCGGATGACTATCCAAAAGAGAATTGTGTTCGGTAAATTTAGCGGTTGAATTAACAAATTAATGTGAATTGACATAAAAGGATATCAATAATTTACGAATAAAATTTTCAAAGGATTTTTTTGTACTGAAAAATATGAAACGTTACTCCAAACGCTAAACGTTAACTTTACTAACGTTTTACAAAACGTTGCTTAAAACGCTGGCTTACCGAACACTAGTATTTATGCAATTAGAGTCTTGACTTGGTTAAAACACTAAATGCTACCCCAAACGCTACTGTTGAACACAACCTAATTGTAATTCCTATCTCCCCCTAATAAATACTAATAATGTTATTTAATTAATACTTGTCACTTCTACATATGAATAATATTGGGGTACTAATGAAAAGTCATATAATTTTCATCCCAATTTCAAGGTATATAGGACTCTTAAAATTAATTATAAGGATAAGCAAAATGGGACAAAAATAATACTTTCTTTTTATATCTACATTCCAAATTATGAATCTTGACTAGTGTGACTAAAAGGAAATGAGAAAGTGCAATAGAAATTATTAATACAAAATTGAAAAGCTACAAGACCAATGCACAAAACTTTAGAGGCATACGATGCCAAAAAAAAAAAACAATTTTGAATTACAATCAAGAGTGTCTGATAAAAATGTCACTCAACTTTCTGTTTTAGTTAAAAATATCAGTAATTTTTAAAAACTGTTATTAATGTCATTTAATTTTTCAAAAAAATTGAAAATGTCACTCTTATCTTCTATAGCATGTTTATGAGTAAAATTTAAAACTCATCATTAATGATATATTTGGCTAAAATGAGAAGTTGAGTGATATTTTTATCCAAATACTTAAGTAAAAGTGATATTTTTAAATTTTTTTAAAAGTTGAGTAACATCAGTGACAGTTATTAAATTATCAATGACATTTTTAACTAAATTAAAAAAATCGAGTGACATTTTTATTAAAGAACTCCTCCAATCAACTTGCAATAAAGATCAAAATTCAAAAGCCATTGGGGGGACTGTGTGTCTCCTTTTTCCTCCAGTAAGATACAAAATAAAAAGAAGCAAGTGGGTGTTGTACTACACACTAATTCATTGCTAACTGGAGCTATAAATATGCCTAGCTAGACTCCATCTTAAAACACAGCAATCCATTCCACAAAGAACAAGAGAGTCTAGCTAGTTACTACACATTTACACAATATTAAGATGGAGACTAACAAGATCAAGATTAGTGCTCTTCTTCTT
This sequence comes from Portulaca oleracea, assembly GCA_029582165.1. Classification (NCBI taxonomy): domain Eukaryota; kingdom Viridiplantae; phylum Streptophyta; class Magnoliopsida; order Caryophyllales; family Portulacaceae; genus Portulaca; species Portulaca oleracea. The sequence continues at coordinate 37,480,857 of CM055871.1, forward strand.
CTCTTCATGATTGGTATTTCATTTTCTTTAGATGGTTTTGAAACTTTTGTTTGTTAAATATATCTTTTAACTGTTTGGTATGATCTAGTAGGTTTTTGATGCTTTTTGTTGTTTTATGGATTTTATAGAATTTTTGATGCAATTTTATCTTTTGATAACTTTCAATTATAAAAAATAAAATTGAAAAATATTTTGCTTTTACCCAGATGTAAACATTGGTAGGGAGTATGCACACGGTGTCAGTCTTCATTTGGCTACCACTTTTTTGATTAATGAGTCATGGTAATTACGTTGTCATGGGCGTGATTTGATATCTGCATGTTAAATTTATCAATAATTCTCCCTAGTACAGAAGCCGAGTGGATGTGCCAAATTATGTTGTGACTAAAAAAGTGTTTACCCTGCCCAAAGTCCGGGTGCATGCAGTAATAATTTTTACTTATTTTAACCCAACTAGAAATAACTTTTACATTGAATAGGTGCAGCGATGGTAGGAGCAAGGGATGTGGAGATAATGAAGAAGGGGAAAACCAAAATATGTCCCCAAAATTGCGTGCCTAAACTGGCATTCATGATATGTAACGGTGGAAAGTCACAGCACCCAAAATGCATCAACTGCTGCAAAGCTGGTCGTGGCTGCATTCTTTTCTTCAACGATGGCACCTCCCAAACCTGCTGATGTAACTCTACTAAGAATCTATATAAAAACTTAAGGAATAATAAGTAGCAGCCAGACAGATTTATCATACTACAATGATTTATCTGATTGCTTCCTTTGTAATCTCCTTTTCGTGTTGTGTTTCCTAATTAATTGAATACCCGTATTTTCATGGCAGAAATACTCAGCTATATATAATTAGTACTTTGTTTAGATGTGTACGGATGTTTATAGTCTTTTTTTTTCCCCTTTTAATGAGACATTGAGATTAATCTCTAGCTAATTAAATCCGAATTTTATATTTGGTTTTCGTTAGAGAGTTTTATATGAATGCGACTAGAGTAAGCAGTGAATCCAATCATTCTGAAAAATGCGAAATGATAAACATCTTGATATAAGATAATCTTGCTGTTGGGGAGATCCAAGGAGGAAGCACACTTCAATCAAGACCCATGGTACACAAGTTAAATGAGATTCCATCTTAAAACTAATTGGTATTAAGAGGAGTAGCTCACCTTTCTCTTTACTTTTCCGATGTGGGACATTTTTACTCATGGGTGAATCCGAACACTTGCATTTCACTGAAATAGTTCATAAAGTTAAATGTAAATATATGTAAATCATTATAAAGGTATGTTTCATTTCTTGGGGGTTACTAGCTACAATTTATAAATAATTTTAAAATAATTATTTATTAATATTTATTTCATAAATATAAAACTATACATAAAACGTGTATTTTCTATTATGATTGATGAAATTAGGCTATTGTTATATTTTTTGACCTAACTAATAAATATTATACTCTTATAGTTGATAAATATAGTTAATAAAAGTTACAAAAATATGAAACGTAAATAATTTAAGATGGTTATTAACCATCTTGATTCAAGATAATTATCATGAAAAATTATCAAACAACGGACTAAAAGATGTGTATGAAACCATTGTCGTATGATATTTATTGAAGTATCTATGTAGATAGACTTTCATTGATTTAATTTTTTTAAAAAAAATGATCAATAATATTTAATATAAAATATTGTCATTTATTATAAAAATTACTCCCTTCATCTCTAAATTAGACATAAATTATAACGAGTTACAATATAAAATCAATATTAATGTAACTTTTAGTAAAATATATTTCTAATAATAGTGATTTTATATTGTAACTCATTGTAATTAAGTTGTGAGTAATCAACGATCAAATATTAGTCAAATTAATACTCATTTAGGGATGGGGGTAGTAATTGCCTTTCACACTTATCAATGTTCATCTTTGTTCAATAATTTCCCACATATTTTATCGAAAAATTATAATTATATATTTTTTATAATATTTTTTACTACAAATCTAATAATATCAATTTTGTCTAATAAATCGACATTTCAAGTTGTCAACACGAAAAACAAAGCCACAAATATAAAAAAAACAAAAAAAAACGAGAGGGAGTATCTTCTTTCAATCATATGTGATGTGACGATACGTAACACCAACAAATCCCGATTCTTCCCCCTTAATTAAAGTCAGTCATTTCGATTATAGACAAAATAAATGACATTTGTTAACATAGGACCCAGGTCTTATCTCTATTCTCCTAATCATACCTTTAGTAATTACTTTATGCATGCATAATGACAATGTGATGGGTCCAAAGCAATATGTGGCTAGCCGAGAGTGCAAGAATAATTACGTGACATTATCAATGAGCTCTCAGCTTATTTAATACTTTATCCATCCTAAATTAATTGATATTTTGGTTAAATTTTGATTGTTAATTATTATCTTCATTAGAAAAATATTTTACTATAAAATCACATTAAAGATAATTTCATATTGTAACTCATAATAACTTGTGAATAATTAACGGTCAAAATTTAACGAAAGTGTCAATTAATTTGAGACGGAGAGAGTACATTTACATTGTGATATACTAAAAGAGTAGGATGTGATGTTCAACAATAATGAATTTATAGGCCTAATATATCTTTTTTAACAGGAAAGGTTGGCCCACTATGTTCTCCAAGAATGGAGAGTTCAGTGGATGACCCGACTTACCTATGTATTAAGAAACATTACATGAGATAAGGGGTGAGCGATTTCGAAACAGAATCCTGGAACTTAATTGGAATCTGTCAAAGGGTAATGATAAGGTTCTTATAATTCGGGAACATTTTCTAACGGGTAAGAGTAAAGATCCGAAATTGTTTACTAAAGCAGAAATATGAAACATGTTAGATAGGTTCAAGTTCCGAGTATTTGGAACCAACAAAAACCTAGAAGGTTAGAACGAACGAATACGCAAAACATGGAGTCTAATTGTACTATATATTGATAAATAAATAAAATTACTAAAATGTATACATAAAACTACTATCAATGAAATTGTAACAAAAAAATGTTATTCTAAAAGTATAATATTGTCATTGTCAGTAATAGATATAAAAATGATCAATTAAAATGTGACATTGAGACTGCGACAGTAAAGTACTACTTTTGTTCCATATTATTTGTCTTCTTTGGAAATTTTACAGTCAAACTTAAAAAATTTTGATCATAAATTTCTCAATACATACAATCATTTGTTAAATAAAAATACTACCATTAGAATCGTAACAAAAAATAATATCCTAGAGTATAATATTGCAATTGTTTATAAGATATTATATAAAAATATTATTAATCAAAAAGTGATATTGCAAATCGTAATGGTCAGCAAAATGATAAATAATAGAGAGACGGGAAATAATATGAAATGAAAAGGAAATACTAGTATAATCTCAATATAATTCAAACATTAATTTTAAAACTAAATATATTATTGAAAGGACAAATGTTCAAATATCAAAGCAATAGGGAGGATCAAAACATAATGGGCAGTGGCCCAGCTGCCCCAGCAGATGTTCATTAATTGTGATGGCTAAGAAATAATAATGTCAAAGTTGCTATATAAAAAATAATAATCCTACACTTGTCATCTTCCAATCGACTTTTTTGTTGGCTTTGGCTTCAAAGATAACATATACTATAATAGCAACCGTTGGATCATATCATTTGTGAAGATTGCAATCTCTCTCCAACTTTAGATTATCTTAGTGTACTTTAAGGCCCTGGTTTTTTATGCGCATACGGAGTCTTAAACCGATGATCGCAAATTTTAGATAATCTTATAGTGTAAAAAATAATGAATATTTGACCTAGTCTCAATCCATCCGGATCTTCCAATCGGTCCGGGTATGCGCGGAGGCTTAAACCGATGATCGCAAAGCAGGGGACCATTAAAGATAATAATATGGCAAGCATGATTATTATTGTTCATTGTTGTTTATTGTTTTATTGTTTGCAAAAATGAATTGAAATGCGCGAAATAAAATGAATTGCTTAAATTTATTTACTGTATAGGGGTATGCGTATTGAGTTTCGACTCATTTGCAAAATTATTTTATGTTTTGTTTTAGGTGGTGCTCCAATGCTGATACAGAAGTACTGAAAAGAAGTTTGGTTAGATTAGGAAGCAGGAGGTCTCATTTATTCTAAAGTGATAGGGTCTACTTTTAGTATTTATGGTTGTGGATCGTTGTGGTTATCAATTTGGAAGTTGGTTGTAATTTCTTATATTGGTTATGAAAATTTTAATTCAAGGGTGCAATGTAAATTCTTCTTGGTGAGTAGGTGTCATGTTAGTGTATGCTTTGGGGGTTTTTCATTGTATCAGTATTCGTGTTGATGGTTTATAGGCCTTGTCCATAATGATGGACGACAGTAATGTCTTCGGATTCTATTTCCGCTGCGCTAATCATTGGGCTATGAAGTGTTTAGTAATAATTCGATGATTATTAATCTGGGGGCATTACAGTTGTGCAGTACACGTCCATTCTTAGGGCCCATCTATACTTTCATGGGCTTCCTTACACACTTACTCTAATACAAACTGAGCCAGACCTCTATTGGGCTCCACACACAACAATCTCCTGGCCACTTGGAGACCAATGCCTCTAGAATCCTCAACTATCAACACAAGTTCCCCTAGTGCATCGACCGACCTCTTTATCAGTCGGAGAGGCCTATTGAGGCTATACAGAGCCTTAGTTTCCCAACACCCACTAGCTTAGCCAACATGTCTGCTGGATTCTTGCTGTCTGCGATCTTCTCAAGTTTCACTTTACCACTTTCCACCAAGTTTCGAATGAAGTGATACCTTCTCCTATGTGCGTTGTCTTTAAGTGTAAAACTGGATTTTTTGTCAGCTGAATGACACTTTGGTTTTTTCACAATGATGAACACCATCCTGCCCATGATCAAGCACCTCCAAGAAATCCTTTAGCCATATCATCTCATTGTCTGCCTCAGATAGGGCAATATATTCTAACTCTATTGTAGACATAGCCACACAATTATGTAGACTTAACATCCAGCTAATTGTCGAGCCACCAAGAGTAAACCCATAGCCCGTTGTACTTTTGCTCGTATCATAATCTCCACTCAAATCAGCATCTACATAACCTTTCAGATCAAGGCTAGTTCCACCAAACATAAGAGAAATGAGAGGTACCATTCAAATACCTCGACAACCATTTTACAGCCTCCCAATGTGATTTCCCTAGATTATACATCAAGTGAGCCACCGCTCCCGCTGCAAAGGTAATATCCATTCTAGCACAGACCATGGCATACATTAAGCTCCCACTGCTGAAGCATAAGGAACTCTAGCCATATACTTCCTCTCCTCCTTGGTTCTGGGTTGTTGTTCCTTGGACAACTTGAGATGATTCACTATAGGAGTGCTTCTAGGCTTAGCATTATGCCAAGAATTTGATTTGCAACACCCAAATCTTTCATCTCAAATTCTTCAGACATCATCTCCTTTAATATGATAATCTCCTTCATATCAACTCCTGCAATCAACATATCATCCACATAGAGGAGCAAAATAATGTAAAAGTTAGCAAAACTCTTATAATAACAACACTGATCCTTATCATTCCTTTTCAATCCATTGTTGTACATAAAGGTGTCAAACTTGATGTACCACTCCCTAGGAGCCTGTTTCAACTCATATAGACTTTTTCGAAGTCTAGACACCAAGTGTTCCTTCCGTAGAACCTCATATCCCTCATGTTACCTCACGTATAAGTCCTCCTCCAAATCTCCATGCAGGAAGCTATTTTTACATCCATCTACTCTAGATGTAAATTCTCAACTATAACCATACTAAGGATAGTTTTAATAGTGGTTAGTTTCACAACAGGAGAGAAAATTTCATTGTAATCAATACCTTCTTTTTGTGAAAATCTCTTAACCACTAATCGAGCCTTGTATCTCACAACACCATTAGGCTCATTCTTGATCCTATAGACCAATAAGGCTTTCTTCCTTGCAGACAACCTGGTCAGCTCCGAGGTTCTGTTTTCATCAAGTGAGGTAATCTCATCATCAATTGTATTCTCCCAAAGTCCCACTTGGACCAAGCTTCAACCTGCACAACCTCAGTATAGGACTCTGGCTCACCAACATCTGTCAGTAATAAGTATGCAAAGATGGAGAGTATCTGCTAAGTACATTACCTTTGGAAGCCCTCATGAATCTCCTCAAGGTGGGTGGTGGAGTGTGCTCATCATCACTAGAGCTTTCAACTAGCTCATGTGGTTCAGGTTCTTCAGCAGCCTGATCGGCAATCTGTAGAGTTGTCTACGACCCCTCTATTTCTATTATTTCCCTCCTAGACACACCAATCTTAGCAGGAAACTCAGCAGTTTTTTGGCTCACTCTCCATAGCTCCCACTGTCTCCTTGTCACATGAGTCATTTGATGTCAACCTATCTTTGTACAACGAATTCTCATCAAAGACAACATCACAATGTCTCAACACCTTATTACCATCCCACAACCTGTATCCAAAAGAGTCAGTTTTTGGCTCTTCCCAATCTTTTGGTTCCATCTGTTTTGGCTTTTTACTCATTGCAAGATGCAACTTTTGCTGGCGGAGCACATATATCCTCAACGCGCATCCTCCACCATGCATAGTCTTTCACATCGAACTCCGGAATCTTCATAATAGCGCCCGTGATTGCTTCTTAGTCTGCAGATCAACCACGCTTCAACCAAAGTTCTGATACCAATTGTTAGGATTCTCAGGGCGTTGTTAGCAGACAAACAATAATAAAGGACGAAAAATAATAAAGATTCAACACAAGGAAATAACGTAGAAAAACCCAAATCGGGAAAAAACCACGAACGATGCACTATCAGAGGATTACAACAGTGTTTCAGAGATTCCCAGACCTCCACAACCTCTCACAGCTTTCGTAGAGTTACAACCTGGGAGCTCAACACTTATAGTTGAGCCTCACACAACTCCCTCAAGTACATAGAGATTACATGTCAATCTCTTATGGTAAGATGGAATACTCTCAATCACATACCAATAAAGCTATTACTTAGGCTTTATTTATAATACACGGCTAAGACAATTATTTAGGGTTAATACAGTCCTTGCAGTCATGCAAGGAATTACAAAAGGAAGCAACTAACAAATCAACAATTTGATTCTCACTCAAACTCGTCTACCTTACTTCCCAAGACATAAAGACCAGTCCAAAATTGGCATCCACATTGAACCCAACATAAATTACCTCTCAATATGGATATTGTTGTTCAAATAAGTAAAGTAGCAGTAGAGTTGAAGAGATTTATGGAAATTATTTGCATTTTCAAAATCTATAAAGGTGAACCATGGGTCTCTGAATTACAAGACATTCGGAAAAGATGTCCACTGCTCATATATGATATATGTGCAACAACTACGCCTCCCTCTCTCTTACTTTCTAAGCCACCACCATCCCAACACCATTTGCTGAAGGGATCTCAAATACAGATATATGTGCAAAAACTACGTCTCTAACATTGACCCAACTCATTCTTGAATTTGAGCATGTAGTTGCTGAGGAACACACAAAGTCTCATCAAGTCAAGAAAAATCGTTGGTTGAAAAGTGTTAGAGAGATGAGACGAGGACGCACATAGCAACTGTAGGATATATGATATATGTGCAACAACTAACACATACTATTGATGAGCATGAATATAATAGCACCACAAACATTTAAAGTTGGTTGTAACATGGGATCTATTACCATTCATGGGTTTAGGACAACCATGTCGATATCGTGTTCTTTTGCAAATTTCCAGGCAGCTTCTTCTGACATGATCTTTGAAACTGCATACCACATTTGCATTTAAGATCCCTTTGGCAAATGGTGTTGGGAGGTAGTGTTGATGGTGGTTTGGGAAGTGAGAGAGATGGAGTATGAGAATGGGAGCTGGGGGGTTCAAAGAGAGAGAAAGTGTAAGCAGAGGATGACTTTTAAGGCGAACCATGGCTCATCTTTTGTAGAAGTCCATGGATACCTTCAAAGGTAAACCAAGGTTTGTTTTGTGAATATCCTATGCGTGAATCTAAGAGAGAGGGGGTAGAGCAATTGAAACAAAAAAATTAATTGTTCACTTGACATGCCACATCAGCAATGATAAGACCCCTTCTCTCTCATAATTTAGGATCTCATGATCTTGATGTGCTTCATGATGAATTCACATTTTGGGTCATCCTTAATGGTCAATAACCTAATTAAATTTAGTTAGGAATAATTGGACATTGGCTAAAAACAAAATATAATATTGTTCGATCCGATTCTGATTTATAGATCCAGATCACTCCTTGGCCCAAACCTAAATTCATGATGTCCATACCCAACTATCCCGACATACATGTTGAGTTTTACATTTTCATGCAATTTAAGTCCAAATTAACAATTAACCAACATGAAAAATAGCATAATATAGCCTAAGCATATTGAATTCGCAACCTCAACAATTTCAATTCTTTTCCCTTCATAAGGCCAAATCGGTCTCCAATTGTCCGAATGTGTCCATATTTGTATTCAAGATGTCCAGGCCCAGATTCGCCCTCAGATCTGGACAAAGGGACCGTTGCTGCTAAACCCAAATTCGATCTGGCTTTCAATCTACACATGTCCAGTTATTTACATTTTGAATTCATCAAACCTAGATTTTTTTCCCCAAATTGGATTGAAGTGTTTATTTCACTTAGAAGGTGTCTACTATTAAAGCTTTTCTAAGAAAATTAGTTAATTTTTCTGAGTAGACAAACTTTTTCATGTTTGATTATTTTAAATACATTGAAAAAGTTTTAATATCGGACCCATTATTTCAATTTTAAATTCAGTAAACAGTTTTATAAGGAGGACCTAAGAAAAATATTTCCCGAAAAGTTTCTCATAATTAATTAAGAAAATCTTCTTAAAAAACTATCAAACACACCCTTATTTAAAAGAACAGGCTAACCAAGTCGTCGCCACCGGCTCCGACTGGCGGTCAAATGTGGAGGGTCCACTTTCTAATTTCTACAAGGATAGTACATATTCATAGTACATAGCCAAAAGAACAATGTGTAGGAAAACTGTTTGGTATGAAAAAAATTGGCCAAGTGGGTAATATGAATATCTTCCATGCAGATACACATGCATGATTGAATAAAATACTATATCATCAAAACTTAGACTTTGAATGAACATCCGGCAACTGAGTCTTGTCCTACACACGTTGTTGCTAACCAGCTACTATAAATATACCAACCTACATAAGCTCTTAAACCACAACATATACACAAAGAGCAATTCAAATAATTTCAAGCTACATATTCTAATCAATACTTCACAATAATCACTAATCATGGATACTAAGATCAAGATTAGTGCTGTTCTTCTTCTCTTCATGGTTGGTAAGTACCTCACCATGTGTCTTCCCCAGTCTCTTTTTTTTTTTCTTTTAAGTTAATTAGTGTAAATTTGGTTCGTTTATTGGACTCTTATCTCATGGGTAATTACAAATGACCTTTATAAGTTTGAAGAAGAGGGTATTACTCCATTTTTTCCTATGACAAATATCCCTTTCATCCATGAAAGGCGAAAAAAATAGTTGATTATCAACCTAGCTATCTATACTCATTATAAAGTCTATCTTTATTTAATAATTTATTACGTAATATTTTATCAAAAAAATTTAATATAACACTTTTTATCTTTTAACTTCATTCTAATAACATTAGTTTTGTATAATGAATCATTGTATATTCAAAAAGTTAACGGTCATAGTTTTCAGACACAAAAAATGTAAATTGGAGATTAGTATTTCAGGATGTTTTCAATTCTCATAATTCTTATAATTAGCTAATTATAGCCTTAATTATTTTGACTTACAGCGATGGTAGGAGCAAGGGAAATCCAGGTGAAGGGTAAAATTTGTCCCCAGTATTGCGAACCAAACCTGGCTTTCATGATCTGTAATGGTGGAAAGTCACAGCACCCTACATGCACCAACTGCTGCAAGGCTGGCCCTGGCTGCATTCTCTTCTTTAACAATGGAAAGTCCAAGACTTGCTGATGAAACAAAAAACAATACACTTTATCAAGAAATAAAATAATAATTAGCAGCTGGATTTATCATAGCTATATGATAATCTCACTACTTATCCTGTAAGGATGTATTGAATCAATACTCATATTTCCATGCAATAATTAATAATGATTTGTTTTGAATTGTTTGAATATATGTGTGAATATTGATATATTGGATTATGATATCATAGCTGAATTTGTTGAAAGTCAGCTGGATTTATCATAGTTGAATTTGTTATTTTCTTTTATAATTTTTATGATGATGCATAATCGAGATCCATCTTTTATTAAATTTCAATTTTGGGTTTATTTAGCTACATTGGATGATGATATTAGTCTTGGAAAAAGAAATTTTTTAAATGCTTATTTTCATCAAATTAATATTTTATCCTGATTTTTTGCATATTATTTTGACAATTATATATGATTAATTATTAATTATGAAAGGTTTGTATTTATTAGCTACGTCAATAAATATAAATGACATCTATCAAATCAACACCAACTTTCCATTAAACATATTTAACACATTTTTTTATTAATCTTAAAAACTATGAATATATGGTATTACATTATAGAACTCAATTCTATCATCTCAATTTTAATTTAATATAAAATAATATAATTTTTAATTGGACGATGATATATATATAGGTGTCTTACCCCAAACATCTTTAAAGTGACTTTTTTCATCAAATTGTTAGTTTGATAGTTATGATTAATTATTAATTATAGAGTTTAATATTCCTTGGGTACACCAACAAATGTAAATAAACCTTTGATAGAATCAATCTCATCCATTAGACATATTTTATGATGTTATTGATAAATTTTAAAAATTATACATAAAAATACAATTCAATACAATTTTAAAAATATTCTTTCAATCTAATGTATATAATATTATAGCTAGCCCGTGGCACTGCGTGCATGTTACCGTAAAGTATCACGATACAAATGGCAAAAACCTTTTGTTTAAGTTTGTCGTACGTTGGTATCAAGCGGTGAGACATTTAGCTGTTGGTGCTGGCACACTGGCATGTACAGATGATCGTCCTGAAGGTTTTAAATACAAAGGCGATCGTGAAATATACACAAGAATCCAATTTATTTATTTTTAGATCATCATAATCTAAAATGAAAATAGCAATTATTACTACATAATTGTTGAAAGTAGCGATTATTATATGAATTATTTGGTTTTAAAATCTCCAACTTTAAGTCTTGTTTATGAGAATATCCCAAACTTTACTTTAAATATGAATATCCCAAACTTTAAGGGTTGATATTTATTAGCATCCCAATATCCAATTAACATCAATTAAACTTGGGTTTTCCTACAATTCAATTGTTGCTTTTTGGCTTAGATATACTTTCATTTTACAAAACACCCCAACACAGGAAAAACTCGAGTTTAATTGATGTTAATTTGGTGTAGGGCTATTCCCAAATACGACCCCCCAAATTTTGAGATATTCAACTAAAGTTATGTTCGGGATATTCTGATAAACAAACCCCAAAGTTGAGATTTTAAAACCTAATAACCCTTATTATAATCCAATTTTTCAATTTTGTAAAGGAAAAGTAGCCAATGTTGGGCTATTGTCGATATGTTTTATAGGTATTTTGTAAAGTAAGTCAAATATAATCCATAAATTTATGTATAATAATATATTTTTGTCAAATTTTCAAAATTTTTCATGTTCTCCGAAACTTGGTGGTTGTTGGTATTTTCCTACGGAGGGTAAGGCTAAGTTGGGTTGATTTTGGTAAACTTTAGTTGCAAAAGTTATGGGAGAATATGTAAAATGTCAGAAAACTTGGATAATTAGAGCAATTTGTAATATGAGTATTTTTTATATATTTTGTAAAATTTCACAATTTTTCAGGTTATCTCAAAATTTTCCAATTAAAATTTACTAAAATTTACCTAACCTCTGCCTGATCATATGATGGATTTTAACTTTAGGAGAATGCCAATAAGCTATAATTGGATAGATTATTTAACTTTAATATCTATTGAGCATCATTTATAAAATGTATTTATTAGTGATAGTCGAAGGGTGTGGAAATTTATTGGACCTGAATCGACCTGAAGAAAATTGGATATATTCATAGATTTGTGGTCAAAATTCTGACACTAACTGATTCTGTCGAAAATTCCAACTCAATATTTTTCATATTTGTATCGCCTGAACTCGATTTAAAACTGAATTATGCTAGTCTAAAATATCCGACCCAAAAAACATCCGAAAAAATTTGGTATTGAACATCAAACTTTTGTCCTGTGTTTGATTTGTCTGGACTTGAAATGTCAGATATGCTTCATTCCATGACGAATTAGGCTATATTTACTCGTGATGAAAAATGCTTCTATTCTTGTTATGAATCTTAACGTGATAACGACGAATACGTATTCATCTACATGAGAGGCTGATTTTTTTTAAAAAAATTATTGCATCTTCTTTGTTAGGGAGTTAATAAAATCAATTTTAGTATGTAGGAGAATTTTGATTGAGAAAAAAATGTGTACACAAAAAATAAAGTCAAATTATCAAACATTAGAATTCCATGTCATATGAACGCGATCGGGTCATATCTTCAATGCCTGCATTATTGATTAAATTCCTATCTTCAAAATTTTTTACTTAATAAACAACTTGGTACTAGAAACGGAATCATTAATTTTTTATTGGCAACCAAGCCATTAGCAAAGTAAAATACTAGCTTTAGTCAAAAAATGAACATCAACTAATTCATAAATTATAATATTTATGATGCCAAAGCAAGATCATATAAAGGAGTATATAACAAAATTAAATTCAAAATTCAAAAATTATAAAATAAGAATATTGCATTAGCTATCAATAGGACAATTTATAGGTGTTCTAACTTTGAAGAAGCTAGCTAGCCGGCGTAGATGTGTTTTACTTATGTTTTGTTTGGCAAATTAATAGGTGTCAGCTGTTGGATATTTACATTGGTTGCTTATTATTTGCTGTTTAGATTAACTGTTTGAAAAAGTTGTGTTTTGTAAAGTTAACTTCCTTGGAAAAAGTAATTGTTAAAATTCTATTTATACCATTTATCACCAATTTTAAAATAATATGTATGAATTACTCTTATGATGACATATGTGATTTTTAGTAAATATTGGGTTAAATGATAACTTATATGTGCAAATAGTTAATCAAATAGGCTTATCATGTCAACTTATTGAAAATCAACCTATTGGACTCAAACAACCAAGTGAATGTATAGTTTATCGAACACCTATTTATCTTATTTGACTTGGTCAAATCTTCCAATAAGTCACTTTTCCTAATAAATCATTCAATAGATTGTTTATCAAACACCTATTGATTACATTATAACACATTATTCCTAATTAGCTACTATAAATACATACCATAAGTCAAAAAATGACATGCATAGACTGATTCATTGTACTAGAATAAGGTAGAAGCCATCAATGGGATATATAACTTATAGATATAGAAAATTCATTTTCTAACTTTGACTTTGAAGAAGGTAGCTAGCCGCCATAGAGGTGTTGTACTTGCGTTGTACTAGGCAAGTTACTCCTAACTTAGCTACTATAAATACTTACCAAATAAGTTAGGCTATTAAACCATAACATATTCACATAGAGCAAGCTAGCTACTCTAATATATACTACACATTTAATTTACACAATAACAATGGAGTCTAAGATCAAGATTAGTGCTCTTCTTCTTCTCTTCATGATTGGTAGGTTCTTTCCAATGAGTATTCATAATTCATCACCCCTATATATAGCGTCATTCTTCTTCTTTGACAAAATAGGCAATATGATTAGTGCAACTAGTTGATAATTTTGTAGTGATTAACTAACGATAATTTTGGCTTGCAGTGGTAACTGTAGGAGCGAGGGAACTGGAGGAGGAGGGCGTGAGTAGAGGATGTCCCAGAAATTGTGAACCTGATGTGGCATACATGATCTGCGACAAGGATGGATCCTATGAGAAGTCCTATCCTGACTGTACCAACTGTTGTGTTGAAGGTCCTGGCTGCACTCTTTATTTCAATGATGGCACTTCTGAGGTCTGCTCTTGAAAAAATATATGAATATTAATTAAGGAGTTGAATACTATGTAATAATTAGCAGCTAAATGTGACATATTATATGTTCGTCTAACTGCATACCCCCTATGGGACTATATATAATGTACTTATCTCGTCGTATTTGTCAATGAATAATGATTGTATTTTTATGAAATAATATACCGTATATTAAAAATTTATTTGAGCTCCAAATTGAATAAACGTGAACCACTTTGTACAAAGATCAATAATGATGCATCTTTACATTGGAAAGGCATAAGCAACATTGCATTAAAAATATCACAACATTATCACTCTTAGTAAATTGTTAGAAATTTGAGATTCACGATAGCAAACACGAATAGTGACAACCGCAAAAAATAAATCAAAATACAACTCTTAGTTGAATGTGAAAAAACCTAAAATGAGAAAAGACAACGATTTCATGTACCAGGACCTTTCATTATTATGATTCCAACTATGTGTTTGAGGAGTCTTTTTCTCGGCTCCTTTGAGTACCTCGGTGGCAAGCTTACAAATTAAGGGTGAACAATACAGGGTACCCGTTTAAAATTTAAGGATCTAGTCTCAGATTCATTTAGTAATGGACCCTGATTTTATGATCCAGCCCTTGATCCATTTCAAACTGGATCCTAAAATCAGGATCCAGTCCTGAATCTACCAAGAATGGATCTGGATCCGGGTACCCAGTTTAGAAACGCACTATCATTATCCAAATTTGTATACTTACATTGGCTATTGCAATTTAGAGATGTTAATGACATTGATCTACCTAGTCACTACTTCCAACTACAATATGGAGAGGTTTGAATTGAAGGAGAAGAAGGTCTGTTGCACTGATGATTGAAAGAGCAATATTAGGATTTCTCACGTGAGCTTCGAACATGGATCCGGGAGAGGATTGTGAACTGATTGAGTAGTAGCCTTCATTTAATTTTAGGACCTAAAATTGTTTTTGTATTAAATAATTATATGGATCTTGAATACCGGGTCCGGTTCTGGATCCTAGATGTCAGGATCCAATCCTGAATCCATTTACAAATGGATTCTAATTTTAGGATCTAATCCTGGATCCAGATAATTGGGATCCGGATTCGAATCCACTGGATCCAACCGATTCTGGATCTAAATCCAGATACCCTATTTTTCTTCTCACCTCTATTACAAACTACTTAATCAAGGAGACACGACCCTCTTAATCTGCAACTCAATCAAAACAACATCCTTGATCTACAACTCACTAACCATTAACACAACACTTAGCTATCAAGTGAGTTTTCCAACTCACTTAATACAAGTCCTATTACATAACAATACTTTCAAACCAATGACCTTAATACAAGAGACTAATAGATGTGAAATTACAATGCATATCTCTTGTGGAGTGGAGTGTTTTCCTCATTTTTCTTCCTGTCTTTATCCTCTTTTTATACCCAAAAGGTGAGGTGAATGTTGGACTTTATTAGGCTTTGGAAGGAACCTCCAATTGACAAGATGTCATTGGAGATCTTCATAAAAAGAAAGGGCCCGTTGAAGGTAATCCAATTTGCAGCAATATACTTATGCTTGATCAATGATCATGTTATATCATATTTGTTCCATATAACCTTGTCTCAAGAAACTTCCATAAATAGCTTGGATATTTTCCAAGGATATTTCTTCCACTATCCCCTAATGAAAGATGCACACAATAATATAATTAGGAAGGATAAATATTAGGATAATATCCTCATAATATTATTGTTAATGCAATTAAAGAGATCAGATAAATCTAGATATAGGCCTATGTGAATTTTGATTTTAATTCAAAACTGCTCCAACTGCCAAGGTCCTTGAGCATGGGTCACCATGCAAATTTGATGTTTCCTAAAACAACACTTGATGTCCTAAAAAACAATACCCGATGTTTGTGCTCACATGCTCTACAAAGTATCATGCTTATGTGATCAACTCCCTATAAAATTATATTGTATGTACTTTAGACATGGTTTACTAAACGCAAATTAAATAAGTCAAATATATCCATACATTTATATATCATAAATAATATGTGTTGTAAAATTTTCATTTTTTTTTAGGAAAATTGGATTCTAATAATCCGAATTTTACAAATTGGACAGTAATAATCCCTCCTTTCAATTTGGATTCTGATGGTCCATAAATAAATAAAATTGTATTTTTGGTGGGACGCCACCGAGTCAAGTGGTGGTGACTAGGTGGTTTGCTGATGTGTACCGATGAGGGTGTGTTTGACCAAGAATTCGGGTCACCAGAACATAATCAATTATAATATGGGACCACCAAAATCCAATAAGTATGTCAATGGGACTACTAGAATACAATAACAATTTAAATGAGTCGACCACTAGAATACAACTAAAATAATAATTTCTTGGTCAAACACACTCTCACTGGTACACGTCAGCAAACCACCGAGTCACCACCATTTGACTCGGTGGTTTCCCATTAGAATACAATTTTATTTAATTTTGAACCACCAGAATCCAAATTGATAGCAGAGATTATTGCTGTCTAATTCGTAAAAGTCGGAATTATTAGAATCCAATTTTCCTTTTTCTGATGTTCTTTAAAAGTTGGTGGTTGTTGGTGTGTTTCGAAAGAGGCTAAGGGTATGTTGGGTTGATTGTGGTAAATTTTGGTTGGAAAAATTATGGAAGAACGTGTACAACTTTGGAAAAGTTGGATAATTTTGACGTGCAATATGAGTGTTATATGTTTTGTAAACTTTTCAAAATATTTGAGGTGCTCTCTGTTAGAGTATAAAACTATTATTATGTCTACAACCATCAGCTTATGCTTTTGATTGAGATAGTTCCACATGATATTAGAGCTAGACCTGAGTAAGAGGTTTCTGGTTCGAATCTCAGCACCCCCACATCCATTTGCGCAGAGGAAGGGGGCCTTTGCAGCATCCACACTTCAAGCCCAAAGAACATTTGCGTGAGATGACGTGTTAGAATATAAAACCATTGTTTGGGCCTACAACCATTTGCTTAAGCTTTTGGTTGAAATGGTTCCACACTCTCAAAATTTTCTTAATTAAAACTTAACAAAATTTACCTAACCTACCTCTCCCCTCTAAAATAACACATAGGTGAGGTACCTTTGTTTGGTGGACAATAGGTGAATAAGATTAATGTTTTGCTAAGCTTCAAAAAAAAAAGATTAATGTTTTGCTTATGATGAATTTGAATGCCTTAATTAATCAAGTGACAAATTTAAAATTTTAGGAGAATGCCAACAATTCACAATTGGATAGATTATTTAGTTTCTTTAATAAATATCTACCGATTATAATTGATAAAATGTATTTAGGCCCTGTTCTTTTATGCGATATTCTGCGGTATGACTCGGTATGGTGTGGTAAAATTGTGGCGGGTTATCGGTATGTTGTGGTGGGCTTTTTTGTGTGTGTATATATATATATATATATATATATATATATATATATATATATGTTGGATTGGTAATTGTGAAAAATTAATTGGAAAAAGTGAGTTGAAATATTGTATTGTTTTTGAATGATTAAAAAAATGGTTGAAATAGTATTGTATTGGAAAAAGTGAGTTGAAAAAGTATTGATTGAAAATTTATATTAAAGATATATAATAAATTTGAAAAAGTAATTTGTGGTGGGTTGTGGTGGAATGGTATTTTGTGGTGGGTTGTAGAAATCACAAGTAGCCATGCATGAGTCAAAACCGCAGAAAAGGGCCTTATTAGTGATTACTCTAAGGTTGTCAAACTTTAATTTTATCTGACCTGAATACTCGAACTAGTCCAATTTGAAAGAAATTGGATACGTTCATAGATTCGTGGTCCAAATTCTGACTGGCAACAAATTCTATAGTAAATTTCATCTCAATATTTTTCACATTTCTATTATCCGAACTCGGTTTAAAATTGAATCTATGCTAGTCTGAATTATCCGGCCCAAAAGATATTCGGAAATAAAAATTAGGTATTAGACATCATATTTTTATCCGATATTCGATGTGTTTGGACTCAAAATGTTAGATATACTTTATTGCATGATGTTTCTATTGTTGTTATGAATCTTGACTTGATAATGATGAATACGTATTCATCTACATGAAAGACTTTTTCTTTTTTTGCATCTGCTTTATTAGAGGGTTAATAAAATCAATTTTCGTATGTTCAGATTTTTGATTGAGAAAAAAAAAACGTGTAAAAAAAAAATAAAGTACAATTATCAAAGATTAGAATTCCATGTCATATGAACACGATCGGGTCATATCTTCCATGCCTGCATCATTAATTAAATTCCAAAATCCTCCAAATTTTTAACTTAATAAACAAGTTGGTACAAGAAACCGAATCATTAAATGTTTTTAATGGCAACCAAGCCATTAGCAAAGTAAACAATTACTAGCATAAGTCAAACAATGAGCATCAACTAATTCATAAATTATGATATTTATGATGCCAGAGCAAGTAAAGGAGTATATAACAAAACTACATTCAAAAATAAAAAATTATAAAATAACAATATTGCATTAGCTATCAATAGGATAATTTATAGATGTTGTAACTTTGACTTTGAAGAAGCTAGCTAGCCGATATAGATGTGCTTTACTTAGGCCTTGTTTGGCAAATAGATGTTTTTTGGTAGCTGTTTGTATTTACTGTTTATTATTAGTTATTGAATTGACTGTTTGGAAAAATTGTGTTTGGTAAAATTAACTATTTTTGGAAAGGTATTTGTTAAAATTTCATTTATACCTTTTATCACCTATTTTAGATAATATGTATCAATTACTTTTATAATGAAACATATGTAATTTTTGATTAATTTTGGGTTAAATGGTAATTTCTACAAATAGTCAATCCAATAGGCTGGTCATGTCAACTTATTGAAAATCAACCTATTTGACCCAATCAGCCAAGCGAATAAATTGTTTAATAAATGATTATTTAGCTTATTTAAGTTGTTCAAATCTTCTAATAAATTACTTTTTTCAATAAATCATTCAATAGACTATTTGCCAAACACCTATTAGTTGTGTAGTAACACGTTATTCCTAATGAGCTACTATGAATACATACATAAGTCAAAAAATGACATGCATAAATTGATTTATTATACTAGAAAAATGTAGAAGCCATCAATGGGATATATAGCTTATAGATTACTCATCATTTTCTAACTTTGACTTTGAAGAAGCTAACTAGCCGGCATAGAGGTGTTGCACTTGCGTTGAACTAGACAAGTTACTCTTAACTAGCTACTATAAATACATACCATTAAGTTAGGCTCTTAAACCATAACATATCCACATAGATCAAGCTAATTAACTACTTTAATACTACATATAACATATTTAATTTACACAATAACAATGGTGTCTAAAATCAAGATTAGTGCTCTTCTTCTTCTCTTCATGATTGGTAAGTTCTTTCCAATGAGTATTCATAATTCCTCACCCCTATATATAGCATCATTCTTTTTCTTTGACAAAATAGGCAATATGATTAGTGCAACTAGTTGATAATTTTGTAGTGATTAACTAACGATAGTTTTGACTTGCAGTGGTAACTGTAGGGGCGAGGGAACTGGAGGAGGAGGGCGTGAGTAGAGGATGTCCCAGAAATTGTGAACCTGATGTGGCATACATGATTTGCGACAAGGATGGATCCTATGAGAAGTCCTATCCTGATTGTACCAACTGTTGTGTTGAAGGTCCTGGCTGCACTCTTTATTTCAATGATGGCACTTCTGAAGTATGCTCTTGAAAAAGAAAAATATAAATCTTAATTAAGGAGTTGAACACCATATAATAATTAGCAGCTAGATGTATCATATTATATGTTCATCTAACCGCATACCCGCTATGGGACTATATATAATGTACTTATCTCATTGTGTTTGTCAATGAATAATGATTGTATTTCCATGGAACAATAACAATAATACATCGTATATTAAAGATTTACTTGAGCTCCAAAAACTGAATAAGTGTGAATCAGTTTATGCAAAGATTAATAATGATACATGCCGATGTAATGTCTAGAAAGTTGTGGTTGAACTTTTACCAAGTTTACTATTTATACGGTTATATATAATGAGAACCTACTATGTAAGGAGTAGGAGTAGTAGATGCCTTAGATTTTGGCATAACTTTACTTTGGAAGCATGTAATATACAATTTTGTATTTTGTGGATAGAGGTTTTGCCTTTTCTCATATAGGCATGTATTTGTGCTCATTGACATTTGAATTTTCAGAGATGAATAAATGGGTCTAATGACAGCAACTTATTGAAAAAAATGAGAACCTACTATATAGCGTCATTGCATCTTTACATTGGAAAATGCAGAAGCAACATTGCATTAAAAAAAAATCACAACACCACCCTTAGTAAATTGTTAGGAATTTGAAATTCAGGATAACAAACGCAAATAATAACAACTGTAAAATAGTAGCAAATCAAAATACAGTTCTTAATGTGAAAAAACCTAAAATGAGAAAAGACCACGCTTTCATGCAATCCAAAGGACCTTTCATGATTATGATTTTAGTTGTGTTTGAAGAGTTTCTCTACATGACTACATATGTGTGTGCGCTCTGCAATTTCATGGGAAATTTTGCATTTACTATCCATATATATGATTTTGGGTTTTTGGCTCAAAATAATCCGAAGTCGGAGGTCATTGGCTGAAAATAATTCAAAATCACTTTTTGGCTGAAAATAATCCAAACTTTTAAACTATTTACTCAAACTAAACCGAAATCGATTTCTGACATCAGAATACTGACCGGTCAGCTTATGTAGACCTCAGTCAGCATAAATTCAAAACTAAAATCCATTAAATTGTAATTTACATTGACTATTGTACCCATCAATTACTTGTAGCTGCCATCATTCTCCTCAATCTTTTCAATCAAGAAGCAACAATTCCTGTCAATTTGGTTGGGCGGGCGGGTTTCGGGTCGTTAGTATATCGGGTTCAGATAAATACGAGTCGGGTGTATGCCAGGTTCGGGCAAATACGGGCGGTGTATTTCGTTTTCTGGTCAACCCAACGGGTTATGATTGCGACTTTTTTTCTATTTTTTCTTTTAAAAAAATGGTCTCTAAATACTACTTTTTGTACAATATTCTTATAATATGATTATCTTCTAGTGACGATAGATTATTGTAACTATTTTAACTTAAATTAAAGAAATAACAATAAATGAATTGCGCTTATAGTTTTATAGTTAAAAATTCCAATGAAAAGTCATAAGTTTTAATAAAATTGAACTTAAAAAGTTAATTTTTCGGGTCTTACGGGCGGGTCATGTTTGACCCGTTAATTTCCGGGTTCGGTGTATTAATTGAAAAAATTGTGTTCAAAACCCAGAAATTTCGGGCGGGTTCGGATCAGGTTATGAGTCGGGTCAAAAATTCCCAGGTCCGCAACCATCATCTCCATCAGATAAAATTGTATGGCTTATGAATTAAAAATTTAGCATTAAAGTATTTATAAATATTCATTTCAATTAAAATTATACAATTAAATAAAAATAATCTAATTAAACAATGAAAACCAATACCCTTTTTTTCAAACCTCCCACCAAAACTCTATATCCTTTTGCAATAAATAAACCAAAGAGGTCCAAAATTCCAAAATGAATATATTTATTTTGTTGGTGTAGTGGTGGTAGGGTTGAGGAAGAGGTTTTGGTTTTCATGGCTTAACTAGATGATTTTATTTAGTTACATTAATTTAATTTCCAGGACTAATATATTTCTTAAGTCAAATGATTGTTATTTCTTGATTAAAGATTATGATGGCTGCTAAAAGTCATTGATGTAACAGTCAAATTAAATTTTAATTTAAAGGTTTATCAGCCTCCAATAGAAAATCAAGAATAAATATACATGTCAAAAACCTTATGGCATGCGGATCTCGGGCTATACCACCACCGTTAACTCCAAAAAAATAATAAATTAGTAGAATTTAGAATAAAAATATGAATTTTATGCTTATCATATAAAATAATGATCACCCTTAATTAAAAAATCAATTCGAAAAATATAGGAGCTATAAAAATTTGGCAACTTACATGTAAACTATACAAGAGATATAATCTTATGTGCAAGAAATCGTGAAAAGCTCAACATTATTACTGTTCTGTTTTAAATGAGACAACGTCATTTAAGATAAACATGCCCCTCAAAATCCAACTCAACTAAACTTCTTGATATTTATTTCTTTCAAAAAAAAAAACAAAAAGCAGAAAAAAAAAACTTCTTGATATTGTTATCAAGATCGATATCATATGGGTTGGTGATTTACGTATTAGTATTGATTTATTCTAGCTACTTTATTTTTACTTTAATTCCCTTCTACAATGGTCATATTGTATTTGTGCATTGCTCTATCTTGTAGGATTATAAGCTGGCAGTATTAATTATGATACTAAGGAATATTGGTTTATATTTAATTTAATTTCTAACATCACGACGTGAAATATTAGCTATATTTATTTTAAAATAATCATCGTGTCAACTTATAACATCAATTATTTCAAAATATGTATTGTTCTCCATTTTTGTTGGCATACTATTATACATGTTCTTCTTTTTAAGTGCATATGGCTAAAAACTATTCCGACTAGTTGTTTGCATTATATTTCGTATGATTGTTTGTTTTTCGATTATTCAAAGTCTATAAAGGCTATAACAACTTAATAATAATAATGCTCTAGACACAATTCCCACAATAAACCCGATTAAGAAAAGTAGATAGAGCACCAAGATCACACACAATGACCATACAAGTACAACTACCATACATAAATTATTTAAATTCAGATGATGCGTTTTAATCTTTACCCTGTCCTTAAATTAACTTTTTCTTAAAAAACCTTAGTCGTGCCTGAAATCTTCAAGCTAATCCCATTATGAAACTACTCCCTCCGTTTCATATTATTTGTCCTTTTATTGACTGTTACGGTCTTCAATGTCACTCTTTGATTAATAATTTCTCATATAATATTTTACTAACAATTACAATGTTTTTTTATGCCAAAAATCTCAACTTATATTAAATGTTCTCATATAATATTTTATTAACAATTGCAATGTTATACTTTTATGATAGTATTTTTCGTAACAAATCTAATGGTAGTAATTTTATTTAACAAATCATTATATATATTGAAAATTTATAGTCAAAATTTTATAAATTTGACTGCACAATTTCCAAAGATGACTAATAATATGGAACGGAGGTAGTAGTTGTTTTAAGAAAAAGATGCAGCACAAAAGTAATTAATTGTTTGTAACTCAAATTATGTTGGTTAATGACTCAAATTCTCTTGACTCATTATTTAGCAAGTTTCCTAAACCTTTTTGAACTCCAAGTTATTGGTTGCTATTAGGAAATTATTTTATTTCCTAATTATATTTAGGTCAGTTTCCTAATTATAATAGCATTCTAAAATCTAATTGTATTTGGAGTGAAAGTCGAGTAAGATCTATAGGATGTTTACCCCTATAAATAAAGGTCTTTATTCACCTAGCTTGTGATGTGTGGCTGATGTGGCCGATATGAGAGCCTTCAAAACTTCCCATGAGGGAGGTACGGTGTGTTATTTTCCGCATCTTTACCATACTTATCCCTAGGTTGTGAGAGTGTATGAGAGTGTATATTTTACCTCTTGTAATATTTTCTTTTACTAGTGGATATTGAATTGGTTGTTGCCTGTGGTTTTTTCCCGATTTGGGTTTCCACGTAAAAATATTGTCCCTCCCTTTATTTCTGATCTTGTCTCTCTATTATTATGCTGGATTTCCATAATTATCCTAAATTTCCTCCCGCTGCATATATTGCTCTATTTTACACTCCTAACAACTGGCAATAAATCTGAATCTGATCCTAACAAATTACAATTAACAAAAAGAAGGACCATGATACACATCTTGACTCAAGATAGCTAATAACCATCTTGAATTGTGTATATTATTTTACATTTTCTTAACTTTTAATAATATTTTCTCTAACAATTATGTATGTTTATCAACTACAAGAGTATAATACTAATTTGCTAGGTAAAAAAAATATAAATAATAGCTAATTTTATGAATCATAGTAGAAAATACACATTTTATACATAGTTTTATATTTATGAAAAAATATAAATAAATAAATATTTTATATTGTTTATAGGTTATAATAACCCTCAAAGTAATGAAACATACCTTTATAATGATTCAAATATACTTATATTTAATTTTATATGTGATTAAGGTGAGATGCAAGATGGTTAAGAACCATCTTGCAACAAGATATTTATCATGAAAAGGGAAATCCATGCATGTCGTACGAATACAAGTGGGTCCGTAATATTGCCCATACTTGCTTGGTTGAATCAAATAAAACTTTGACTTCGAAAAAACAAGTTGGTACAAGGTGTTGTTATTAGACACGTTATTCCTAACTAGCTACTATAAATACTTAACAACCTTAAGCTAGTTTCTTAAACCAAACCATATATATCCTTCCATTGCAACATTAATACACCACACTTACGATATATAATAATGGCGACAAAGATCAAGATTAGTGCAGCTCTTCTTCTCTTCATGCTTGGTAATACATTACTCCCTCCGTTTTATATTAATTATCACAATTTTGATGTTCACGGTTTTCAATATCACTGTTTGATTGATAATTTCTTACATAATATGTTATTAACAATTACAATATTATATTTTTATGATAGCATTTTTCGTTAGGAATCCAATCGTGATGATAATTTTATATAGCAACTTATTGTATAGGGTTTTTGGATGCTAATATACTAAACTTTTGGGGTGTTGAATAATAATACACTGAACTTTAACCTTGGACAATAATACACTATACTTTGGGGGGTGTTGAACAGTAATGCACTCAGAACGAGTCCGACAGTGGCTAACTCGGTGACAATCCTACTTAACAGGTGGAGGAGATGAATCAGCCCAAAAATATTTAAATTTATGACATGACAGCTAATCCACACATAAGTAAAGGGAATCAACTTTGAAAAGAGTAAAAAAAAAAAATCACATTTGTTTAAACGTGTTTTCACTGAAAGATTATTATTGTAGTTATATAAATCCATCTTTGCTTGTGTAGATTAGCTGACATGTCATAAATTTAGATATTATTTAGTCAATTTATCTTCTCGGCCCACCCGTAAGATCGTCACCAAGTCAGCCACAGTCGAAATTGTTTTGAGTGCACTATTGTCCAATACCCCTCAAAGTTCAGTGCATTATTGTCCAAGGTCAAAGTTCAGTGTATTATTGTCTAATACCCCAAAAGTTCAGTATATTAGCATCAAAAAACCCTATTGTATATGTTGAAAAATTTATGATCAAATTTTTTAAAATTTGATTGCACAATCCCTAAAGACGATAATTAAAATGAAATGGAGGGAGCAGTTCTTTAACTTCCAATTATTACCCTTCCATCGTTTCCAAATATTGTTTCCTCCATATATGGAGAGTAATATACGAATTAAGGAGGCCAATTAAAGTCTAAAATTAAGGTTGTAGACTTTAATTAATAGGCTACACTCTTGATTCATCAAATGGCTAGTTTTTTTTTTTTTTTTTTACATAGGTAATAGTCCAACCCACGTCACTCTCTGAAATGGTAAGAGAGAGATGTCGTCCTCAGAATTCGAACCCTGAACATCTGGGATAGAAGGTGGACCTCTTGCCACTCAAGCAAGAGGTGATTGGCTCATCAAATGGCTAGTGTTAATTACTAGTTCGCATAATTTCGTTTTCATACGGTCGTTCTTACTACTTCCGTCTTTTATTGAGTGTTATGATAACTAACTTTATAAGTTCAATATCTCTAGAAAATTGAGTAAAAAATTACACTTAGATAAGTATACCCATTTCAGTTAGTAGTGACTTTTCACATCTTAAGTAATATTTAAACTCCCAATTAACATATCATTAATAAGGGTAACATGAGTATTTTAATCATTGAAATTATAAAATTGACAAATAAAAAAGGACAAAGTAGTTAGAAAATTTGACACACCTTTAAAGATGAAGGTAGTACTTGCCTCACTTTTAATTTCTCAAAATATTTGTCTAACTTTAAAAGATGAAGGTAGTACTTGCCTCACTTTTAATTTCTCAAAATATTTGTCAACTTTATGATGCTTTCTCAAAAATATTTTTAATTAGTTTTTTTTGGAGTAAGTCACTGGTAAAACTAGATATGTACTTCTGAATATCCCTGCGAGTCTATTCTTTTGTGCGTTAACGCACCCAAACGCAATGCAAAATAAATAAAACCTAACGCAGGATAAACGCAAGATAACACAACTTATCTCAACTTATCAATTCCATTTATTATTTCCTATTGTAACTTAACGCAACCTAACCGTAACTTACCGAAACGCAAACCCAACGCACAAAAGAATGGGGGTAGGACACATTCTTAATGTTGTTCCTATGCTTTTTTTGTTGATTGTTGATAGAAGCTATCAATAACAAACTGACAACATGACTAGAGCAATTATGATATTTACTTGTCTGAAAATGATCAGTACTATCTTGAATCAACATGGTTATTAACCATCTTGATTCAAGACGTGTATCATTCTCCTTTTTTTTTTGATAATTTGGACGTACTAGTAATGGTTGTTATGTTTTGGCTAGCAGTGATGGTAGGAGCAAGCGTACTCCAGGAGCAACGAATTTGTCCCCAATTTTGCCGAACTGATATCGCTTATCTAATTTGCAACAAGAATGGGACTCCTGTGAAGACTATTCCTGGATGCATCAACTGTTGCCAAGCTGGTCCTGGCTGCACTCTTTACTACAAGGATGGAACCTCCGATGTCTGTGCTTAAAATGAAATACTCTCAAATACTACTGCCAATCACCCTACTTAATTGGCTTTAATTAAATAAAACGTGTGCTTAATTATAATTGAATAATAATTATTAGTATGATTTATCATATATACTTCATATATGATTATGTTACTCCTAGCTTGTCCTGTAATATATGTAACATACACTAATTATTATTATATGTCTCGTTGTGTTTGTTAATTAATGAGACCATTTGCATGCATGAAATAATAATATATTGGATGAAAAACTTCATAGTAATTCCTTGGTGTTGTTTATTACGTTATTTTGATTATTCAAAGCTGAAAGGACCAGATGAATTCCTATGAGCTATTATAAATATATTGGTACATCTGGATCATAATATCAGATATCTCAAATCTACAAATATTTTATTAAATCTGAATTTTGGATCTAATTAGATTTGGAGAATAGCTTGAGTGACTAGTTGTTACTTGTAAATGCAATGTTCTATTCAACAAAGTTCGACAAAGAGCAAGATGTAAATTAGACCAGAGTGTGTTTGGTGGATAGGAAAATCATTTTTCCATTTTCAGGTATTTGCTAGTGCAATCTCATAATAAAAATTCTCAAAGTGGAATAGGAAAAAAAAAATCTCATAAGAGTGCCGTAGAGGCACATAATTTGACCACACCAAACTAGTTGAATACCCTAGTATTTATGGTAAACCCAAGTAGACGTAGAATAATCTTCTAGTCAAATTCAACTACTTGGAGCTCAAACAGTATTAATAAGGAAAATAATTATTTCTTTCCAAATTTGAGTTTGAATGGAATTGGGACATTACCCAACAATTAGAATTATTTATTGTTTTTATAATTCAAAGATAGTTGAAATGGACGGTCGAGTTCCCATGAGCTATCAAATTAATTAAGCATTATAATTAAGAATGGCCGAAAATTTTAAGTTGCGTAAATTGGTTCATCTAGATCATATATAATATCTGGTATCTCTCAATCTGAATTTTGGATTTAATTAGATTTGGAGATAGATTAACTATTTACTTGTAAATGTAATGTTTTCCTATTCGACAGATTTGGTCAAAGAGTAAGATGTAAATTAGGCCGGGTTCATAATAACAAACTCCTGCACCATAGGGCTCTATTGGACAAATGTTCATTGGCCTTTTTTTTTTTATTCATACAATAGATAATTAATTGATACAAGTCTACTTAATAATATAACGTTTTCCCTTACTCTTAACACTTGTGCAGGGTTCTGCGATGATGTCCCCACGTCAACAGTACCATGCACATCATAGCCATATATTAATGTAATAGATGAAGGGGCTAGCATGCAAATATTAAGCAACAAAAGTAAAACTATATTAATTGTGAATGAATATGGGGTGTATGTTATAAAATATTGATATATTTTTTTCTTGGTCGTACATTATAGTCATATAAATAACTTGGACGACATAGACATTTCAATTAAGCCACCACCTCATTCTCACAACATTCCCAAAGTTCATCTTTTCTAGCATCAACGGAATCAGTTGCATGAACATGATCATCAACCACTTTAGCCAAATCTGTCAAAAGGTTGTGGCATGACCTCCCCATTTTCAATATTTGGTTACAACAATCTCCTTTAACATTATTATGATTTTCAAATATGTAAAAGTGAGCTGCATCACCACAAGCAATAGTCAATTGAGTTTTACATTTTTCAACGGAAACCTCGAATGTTGGAGCTGGGGCATTCGCAAATCCAGATATATCATTCGATCTAACAATTACACAAGAAGATAAAATCATAGCAAATACGAATGAGAATTTAATAATCAACGCAAAGGTAACTTTGGTATCAATGTGTCGCAGTTAGTGGAGATTAAGGGGCTACTATTCAATTTTTTTTCTTTTCTTTTTTTGTCTTTCTGTGGAATGATGTGCATGTTTTACTTGTATTTATATATCGCAAATTATGAAATAGATAACGTATGTCCTTCTTTAGCAACAACTTCATTAATTATTTTTGAACAAACTGATTGTATTTTAACACAATCAAGTAATTAAAGATCTTATTTAGCATTTGAATGTTACTCGTGATTTCTACATTTACCCTTCAAACTTTTTTTACATTGCATAACTTTTTTGGGGCGTTCGGCAGCCAATTATTAGGTGTTGGCTACTTTTAGCAATTGATTATTTTGTTAGATGTTTGACTTTAAGTTGTTTTGTTAGTTGTTTTTGCTAACTGTTAGTGTAAAGAGTGTTTAGTAAAGTTATATAATTGTTTCTAATATGACTTTTTTGCTTGATTTTCAATTGTACCCTTAACTTTATTTTCAATATTTTTTTTAACATTATGATTTTTTTAACTCATTTTTAGGTTTAATTTTAAAGAAAATAAACTAATCATATTTTAGCGCTCTCAAATAACTAAAGATCATATTTAAGGTAGTGGAATGTCACTAGTGATTTCTTCATTTACCCTTCCCAAGTTTTTCGACATAAATTTTAATTTTGTCCTATTTTTCACATTAACTTTGGTAACACGACTTATCTCGATTCCTGAGTTTGTACACTACGGGCACGTGTAATTACTTTTTCTCTATTTTCACATGAGGATTGAGGGATAGAAGAAACTGGATAATTTGTGCATACCTCTCTTTAAATTTTTGACATTAATAAAGTCAATTCTAACCTTTTTGTTAAAATTTACCTCCCTGACCTTTTTAACCAATATAATTTAGCACATTTCCGGGTGATTATTGTTGTTGTTGTTGTTGTAGTTGCTATCGTTGATGAGATGAATTTGTACTTTTTAAACACTCAATTCAGTTGTATGCGTTTTATAGATTTATTATACGCGTTTTTACTGGCTCCAAAAAGTTATTGTCCAATCGAATTTTCTAATGAAGCAGAATTTAAGAAAAACTAATAAAAATTTGTAAATTATATGCAATTTTCCTTTTCTTGAAAGATATCCTAAGGTGAGTATCTATACCATCATCACAAGGCCTACCATTATGAAAATATAACAATATTTCCTCTGTTTCATATCAATTGTCTTATATTTGACTATCACGATCTTTAATGTAATAAATCATGAAAACTTCTTCTATAATATTATATTAACAATTACAATTATGAATTTAATGATAATAATCTTATGTACATCACAATCCTCTGTTTCATATCAATAGTATTTTTTTTATTATGAATTTAATGATAATAATCTTATGTACGTAACAAGTCATTCTATATATTATTAATTTGTTCCTGCTAGTTTATTTCTCTCTATTCTAATCCATATATTATAATAGAAATCATTGTGAGTCCCACGAAATAGAGCCACGGGAGTGACTGTAGGGGAATTGGACAATCACAACGTAGAAAATTATATTTTTTTTCTATTTTCTATTTTTTTATTTTCAATCCGGATTTTATTTTAAAATTAAAAAAAAATGAAAGAATCACTAATCCTTTACTGCTTTGAACTCTGAATTAAATTATTTTGGTGCAAATAACAGTAATTATTTTGGTGTTGCCTATAATCTATATATTATAATAGAAATCATTGTGGGTCCCACAAAATAAAGCCACTGGAGTGACTGTAGGGGAATTGTCCAATCACATTGTAGAAAATTATTTTTTTCTATTTTTTTCAATTTTCTTTATTTTCAATCCGGATTTTATTTTAAAATCAAAAAAACCAAAAAGTATCACTAATCGTTAACTGCTTTGGACTCTGAATTAAATTATTTTGGTGCAAATAAAATGGTAATTATTTTGGTGTTGCGAATAATAATAATAATAATAATAATAATAATAATAATAATAATAATAATAATCTATACAATATTAATAGTAAAGTTTTTGGGTCCCGCTAAATGGAGAAAGGAGATTAATTGTAGGGATTTCGACCAATTAGAAGATAAATAAAAAGTGAATTAAATTATTTCTGTCCAAATATCAGTAATTATTTTGGAAAAATAATAATAGTAATATTATAATAATAATAATAATAATAATAATAATAATTATTATTATTATTATTATTATTATTATTATTATTATTATTATTATTATTATTATTATTATTATATGGTACACCATGTAATACCTACTTGGTTTGAAATAGGACTCCTAATTATACAAAAAGCAATCAGCCAACATCCACCAATTAGAGCATTGATTATTATATGGTACACCATGTAATACCTACTAATGTCTACCAAAGTGTTAAAATTTTCTTAATGAATTCATCAATAATTATTATAAAATTCAATGTAAATTTGTCAATTTTATTTTGAAATTCATCGATATTTTTTACTTAAACTCTTGACTTACATGTATTTTGATTGGTATAGTTAGAATCTTGATTGCTATTGTACGTTTTTTTATTAAATGTAGTGGTCATTTTAATTTATATGTACAATAGTAATTTAGGTTTTTTTTGTTAAAAATAATATTTATTTTATCATACACCGTGCATCGCACGAGTTTAAGACTAGTTCCATTAAAGATAAGAACTCTACGTACATACATATGAAATAAATTATTAGAGAAATAATAGAGGGTTTGAACTTATACTTTTTGCCAAATTATCAACCAAGTGAGATTAGCTCCTTTGACCGAAAGATCACGGCCAGCCACCACCCTAAACCCTAATGTGTGCAAAAATTAAAATCAAATTGCATATAAAGATACGAATTCAATGTCGTATGAGAAGAGTAGAGTAATTATAATATCTTCCTTCCACGCGTGCTAAATTGAATCAAATCAAACTTTGACTTTAATTTGAATAAACAAGTTGGTACGTACAGGACGTCCTTACTAGACACATTATTCCTAAATAGCTTCTATAAATACACACCATTCTTGGCTATTAAACCATATCATATCCACAAATAGCAAGACTAGATAATACTTCAAACAATACACAGAAATAATGGAGACCAAGATCAAGATTAGTGCTGTTCTTCTTCTCTTCATGATTGGTAAGTTCATTCCCATTTCACAGACACATATATATTATTGGTTCGGTTCCAGTTAATTGTCGGTTTTAGTATTCCAAGCTAGAACCGCCTTATTAAACATTCGATTTTGCCGCTTTGGTGCACTGGATTTTCAAAGCAATTCAGTTTTGCCGGTTCGGTTTTGCCGATCTCCAGTTCCAAATTTTTTTCTTTTTGTGATTGGTAAATACAAATTAAGTGATTGCATTAACGGGATCATATAAGGATATTTGTTATTGTTATTGTTATTGTTGTATATACATGTCAAGTGATGGGTAAAAGCGTAGAGATTCAATTCTTTTAAATTGAATAAAACTATATTATCATAGCTATGCTCTATGTAATTTTTTATTGGTAGTTGGTAGCTAGATTATGTCAAAATAGGTTATATGCACGACTTGTTGCACTTGATTTTTTGGTTTGATTAGAAATAACTTGATGATAATTGTTGATTAATTGTTGTGTATGTTTTGTGTACGTACCAGTGATGGTAGGGGCACAGGAACTCGACGAGGATAAGCGACAATGTCTCCAGTATTGTGAACCTAATTTGGCTTACACGATCTGTAATGGAAAAAAGTCTGATACTGATTGCACCAATTGTTGCATTGCTGGTCCTGGTTGTACTCTTTATTTCAACGATGGAACCTCCCAAATTTGCACCTAAAAGAATACACAGCGAGTTTGAAGCATTCTTCCTCGTTAGTTCAATTTGTTGTAAAATTAAATGAAACTTTAAATTAAGGAATAATAATTAGCCACCAGATTTATCATACTACATATATGTATGATCATCTAGCTGCTTGTTCTATTATGTATTTGTCTTATTGTATTTGTCAATTGATTATGTATGTACAAATATGTGCATTCCATAAATATGACTACTATAACTTGATCCGTTATGAATCTGAAAACCCAAAACTTAAATTCTAACTTTTTGTGCATGCATACGTATGCTTGCTTGCTTGCAACACAGTAAGAAATCAAAGTAACTGAAAAAGTGAAGTCAAATCGAGCTGATAATCAAGCAAAATCAGAATTGAAAATTGAAACAATAGAGAAAAGTACAACTATCATTAAAAAGACACAAAATAAGGAACAAAATTAGATGAAGAAAACCCTTAACTTTTAGAATTCGTTAAGAGGAAAATGAAATTGAAGGAAAAATCAAACCCCGATCACCATGGTTGAAGGCGCTGAGAGAGCAAATCCAAGATCTGTGATTTCAAAGAAATTGGAATGAGAGGGGGGGGGGGGAGAGAGAGAGAGAGAGAAGTGTAGACGGAATAAGGTTTGGGTCAAGTTGTATGTTAGTTTGAATATATAATTTATAATCAAGTTCCCATATTTTGGGTCAGCTCTATGCATAAAGAAGGGTCTGGTGGCCTTTATGGATATATAAATGCTAGGGATTGTAAGGTATATGCTAATGGGCTTAACTTATAACTTTAGCAACATTTGTTGGGAAATGCCACAAATAAATGTGGTTAAAGCCCTAATCTGCTGTAGTGAAATCTCATAAGGGAAAATGCAAAAATATGCATATATATCAAGCAGCAAAAGTAAGACTATATTGTGAATGAACAATGGGTGTATTTTACAAAATATTGATGTTTTTCTGGTAGTAAATTATAGCCACATAAATAACTTTGACGACATAGACATTTCAACTAAGCCACCACCTCGTTTTCACAACGTTCCCAGAGTTCATCTCTTCTAGCATCAACAGAATCAGTTGTATGAACATGATCATCAACTATTTTAGCCAAATCTGTCAAAAGGTTGTGGCATGGCCTCCCCATTTTCAATATTTGATTACAACACTCTCCTTTAACATTATTATGATTCTCAAATATGTAAAAGTGAGCTGCATCACCACAAGCAATAGTCAATTGAGATTTGCATTTTTCAACGAGAACCTCGGATGTTGGACTTGGGGCATTCGCAAATCTAGAGATATCATTTGATCTAACGATTCCACAAGAAGCTAAAAGTATAGCATATACAAATAAGAAGTTAATAATCAATGCAAAGGTAGCTTTGGCATCCATGTCGTTACAGTGGAGATTTATGGGCTACTATTCTTTTTCTTTTCTTTTATTTATGTAGGTGCAGAATGATGTACATATGTTGCATGTATTTATAGATCGCAAAGTAGAAAATAGATAATGTATATTCATTTATGGTAACATCTACATTAATTATTTTAGAAGGAAATAAACTGACTGTGTTTTAACACCCCTCAAGTAATTAAGGGTCATATTCAAAGCATTGGAATGTTACTAGCGACTTCTACATTTACCCTTCCCAAATTTTTTGACATTAACTTTTTTGTCTTGTTTTCCACATCATCTTTGGTCGCCCCGCTCACCCCTAGGTTTGTGAGCTAGCTAGGCAATTAGGCATGTAATTATTTTTTGAAAAACATGAGATTTGGGATAAAACACATTTTAAGTGGATTGCAGTATTATTAAAATTACATTATTACTATAACTATAATATGAAATTAGATGATATATTAAGATGAAATTAGATCATATGATTGAATTCTATAACTATAATATCACATATAAATTGTATAAAATTATATGTTTATCCATTATTTTTAATATTTCAAAAAAATGCTTAAAATAAGATTAACATAAGGGATTGATTCAATTAGGGTATCATTTGTTCTCATTGACACAACCTACGCATCCAAAATTTCTTATAATTGATAATTAATTCTTACTATGAAAAATTAATAGTGTCCAAAATCGTAAAAAGTATCAATTTGATGAAGAATAAGACACATAAAGAGTATTTTAGGGCAAGACTCGTATCATTACCTTTTTTTTCTCTTATTTTCCATGAGAGGTAGAAGAAACTCATGGATGAATTATAAAAACCCTTAATTCTTTGATAATTCGAGTCTATATCGGATTTAAGTGAATATAGGTTGAGCATATTTTGGATTTGAATTACGTGTATGTGTGTATATTTCAATTTCGTCAATAGAATATGTTATGCCACGATTATTAAGGAAAAAATTGTCATCTTATAAGACATAAGATTATTACAAATATTTGACTTGAATTAAACAAATGATGAATAATTAATAAATAGCACTTTTAGTTCAATAATAGTCATGAATCTAGAATTTAAATAAAATAAATAAAATTTCAAAGTTGAATAGGTGATTAGGGTTAAACTCGATAATTTGAAGTATCTTGTGTACATACTTGCATGACAATTTTATCGTAGCCTTTTTACATGGATTCAAAATTAAATCACTATTTTTTGGTTATATACAGCATGCATATGGCTTCGATTCAGTTAATTAAGACACTTATTATTTTCAATATTCCCAATAGAGATAAAAATATCGTACAAAATTAAAGTACAACACCATAGAGATAAGAACTCCATGTATTATATTGTGAGAACTCCATGTATTGTGAAACTTTGACTTTGAATTAAAAAAAGTTGGTGCAAGTTGAAGCTATATAATTGTTACGTGCAAAACACGTTATTCCTAACAAGCTACTATAAATACACACCAATCTTAAGTTCTTAACCTAGCTAGCTCATAATTACATTAACCAGATTAGCAAATTCATAAACAGCAAACACTAGCTAATTACCCTACTTTGTACTTACTACACAATAATTATCAATGGAGACTAAGATCAAGATCAGTGCTGCTCTTCTTCTCTTCATGCTCGGTGCGTGCATTATTCCCTATGGCGGATTTAGATTTTCTTATTAGAGATGTTCAATACATTATTTCACTCATTTGAAAACATATTATCTACAATTTTTAACTCAAATTAAATATTTTTTTGGGTTAAAGGTGGCCATGCCACTAATAGCCCAAGATCCGCCCATGATTATTCCAATTCTTTCTGCCTTGCTTCTTTATAATTTTGATTGTAACTAATTAACTAACGACATTTTCTTATATATATATTTTGGATACGCACGCAGTGATGGTTGGAGCAAGTGAAGCCCAAGAAGATAGAGCCTGTCCTGAATTTTGCAGAATAGATATCGCTTATCAAATTTGTAACAAGGAAGGGACTCCAGTAAAGACTTATCCTGATTGTACCAACTGTTGCATAGTCGGCCCTGGCTGCACTCTTTACTACAACGATGGCACCTCCGAAGTCTGCACTTGAGATCTTAATTAATTCTAGCCGCATGCATGGCTTCAATTTATTGTGAAATTAATCAAATTATAGACTTAATTAAAGTGTAATGATAATAATGATCAGGGAGATTTATCATACTATGCATGATTATATATCCCTGACTGGATCGATGTCTTCGTTGTGCCTGTATTGCTTCTGTGGAATAAAAATAATACTATTACATTGATCAAATAATCCTTCATTGTGAGCCAAGTGATGTGTGGTTTTGAGTTGTTTGAAATCCAAAAAATAAGGGTATGAGAACATGAAATCTGAAAATGGGTGATGAACAGATGATACTTGTGGTTTTTTGTATTTTGTACCCCGAAGTATAAGGTAATTAATTTTCTAGACCCTTGATTTTCAACGTTAAACTTTTAGACCCTAAAGTTTATGGGCCAAATAAAAAAGAGCTTAAAGCTTGTGAGCTGGAAAAAAAGGCTCGAGTCAATTCGGTTTTTTTCTTCCCATGTTTGAATTTCTCTCTCGATTGACGTGAAACTTAAGGACTAAGGGTAAAACTAATATT
This sequence comes from Portulaca oleracea, assembly GCA_029582165.1. Classification (NCBI taxonomy): domain Eukaryota; kingdom Viridiplantae; phylum Streptophyta; class Magnoliopsida; order Caryophyllales; family Portulacaceae; genus Portulaca; species Portulaca oleracea. The sequence goes on from CM055871.1 coordinate 37,517,675, forward strand.
GAAGCGATAATAGACCTCTCTTATTCATGTCGGAGCTACTTAGACCTAGAGTACTTACAAAATGCAATAAGCTATTACAAAACACTAACTCAGCAAACAACAAAAATGAAAATCATAGAGTTTTAAATTAATCAAAACAATAAAAGCTAATGAAAATGCTATTATCAAACAAGACCTAGATCTACATTCATGAATATAATTAAATATTGGGTAATATATGATATGTATCTTACCCCATGCCAAGACACTTCTTAAGTGTCTTCACCAAATTCGTCCAATTCTCATGATCTTTTGCGCTAATGTTTTTCTAATAGTAAGTATCAATTATAAATTATAAGGAACTTTAGATGCATTGGCTATATATGCTAATGGAGACCAATGATACAGTAATCGAATTAACCCCATTCATTAGACATATTTTCAGTATTTTTTTAGTATAAAAAATAATAGATAAAATCATGATTTTATGTAATTTATATGTGATATTATTAGGGTTATTTGTTCATGGGTTCAAAATCGAGCCGAACCGGAAAATTGAAAAATCCCAAATATCAAAACTGAAAACCACGAAATGAAAATTTTCGGTAAATTAGCTTAATCGAACCGAATACTTTTGAACGTCACTTCCACTATATTATACTAGCCACTTACTCTGGTCTTTTTGAATAATTCGAATAAGAATTGTAAGCCGAATGTGAACCCTATTCGGTTTCTATTCAGTTTTTCAATTTTGAATCGAATAGAAAATGAAAATCAGATAAAACAAAATCCTTGAATTGAAAATTGAATGATTCATTCCGTTTGATTTTCAATTTTTTTCAGTTCAAAGTCGCAAAATAAAACCCTTATAATTATACAATCCTATCATGTCATTTTATTTTCATTTAATATATAATAATGTAATTTTGAAATTTATCTTACTGCATTATGTACGTCATTTTTCATATAAAATAATTGTAGTCTTTCCGGATCTATTAAAATAAGTCAATGGTACTAACATGTACTCTTCTTTCCGACTGTGTCATCAACACAAACACGGTTCTTAAAACTTCCAAATATATAATAGCAGTCTAAATTTCTGTACCATGTGCAATATAAATATTATAGTGGCTGGATCTTTGAGCCGGCTAAAATTGTACGAATCTAATATTTAATTTGTATAGTTGGTTAATCAAAGACAAAAGAAGAAGCCGCCTATAATGTCTGAATTTAAAAAAAAAAAGGTTCAAAAATACGTACAGCAGTCTTTGTGGAAAATGTACATAAATAATCCAGCTTTCAATGATTCCAATGCTATTCTATGAAACTATAACAATAAATTTCCTTGTACGTAAATATTATGAATATTAGTTAGACGAATGGGAAAAAAATATTTAGTTAAATAGTACTAGTATTATTCTTTTACATATTTTTACCAATAACATTGATTTACAAAAAAACTAATATGGATAGTTATTTGGGTACTCCCTCTGTTCCTGTGTAAGTGTCATGATAATTAAGTATATGTTTGGCCAAGCTTTTTTAGCTAGAGTTTTTAGGTAAGAGAAATAGAAATTATACCAAATATATAAAAATTATAAAATACCTTCTAAATCTTTAGGAGCTAAAAATAGCTCTCACATGGAAAAAAAAGTTGAAGCTAAGATTTTGGAATTCTCATTCTTAACTTATCGAGAAGCTGAGAATTGATTTAATGAAATTATTGTGTTTCCAATACAAGGAAAGATAGAAGGTTGAAGCAACAAAGGAGACGTCTCATAAGCGCTACCCGCGCCGACGCCTGGCGCTACCCGCGCTGACGCCTGGCGCTACCCGCGCCAATTGACGCCCACCGCGTCTCATCCCTCTTTGTCACGTAAGTCGCCCCTCATTCGGTGCTACGAGGAATCTTGGGTGGCGTGGAATTTCTCTCGTGGTTAATTTTGTTTAACCTAAATTTTCTCTTCAAGTTAGATACTACTTACTGTAATTTGAGTTTTAATGTAACTCTGATTTCTCATAGTCGACCTATAAATAGGGTACAATCTTCTCCACTTTAACCTACGACGATCGATTAGATCAAAGAGAAAATATTGAGAGAGATACAATTTCACCAATATTTTCTCAGTGTTATCCTGAGAGAGATTGTGAGTTGAGAGTTTGAGAGATTGGATTGTAATCTCCATTGTTGATCGTATCACACCCTATGATAGTGATAGAGTTGTACTCCTCCTTTCTCATAGTGGATTATTTTCTGGTTTTCGCCGTACGTGGGTTTTCCTCCGAGTTCTTCGATTTCCACGTATACCTGGTGTTAGTTTTATCGCTTAATTTTCGTTCCTAAATTTTGTCGTAATTTCCGTCATCTCGTTTTCGCTTCCACTATAACCTTGCACTTATTTTCCTAACAAGTGGTATTAGAGCAAGGTGGAGATGGCTTCAATCATGAAGTGTGAGATTCCGAAATTCGATGGAATGAGGAGTTTCACGATGTGGAGATTGCAGATGAAGGCAGTCTTGATTCACACAACAAGAAAAATTACTTTGGGCAACAAAAAAATTTGTTGCCTTAGTCCAATTTTTGTTGCCCTTTAACATGGTGCTACAAAAACAAATTGTCATGATTGGGTAGTTTTATCCTCGAAGCACAAAGTCTGGGCTACAAATTAGTAAAATTGGTAGAACAAGTTATTTGTGGCGGGCAACCAAGTTTTTTTGTTGCCTTAATAACTTTTGACAACCATTTTTCTTTAAATTGTTGCCCAATCTATATCATTTGCAACAAAAAAGGTTTTGTTGCCACATATATTGTATTTAACCACAAAATTATTTGGCTGCCTTATTTTAAATTAAAGCAATAATAATTTTTTTGTTGCCCAACTACTCTACATTTGTCGCCCAAACATATTTTTCTTGTTGTGTCAGCATGCGTTATGGGATGTGATCGAGTATCCCGACACGAAGACTAATGCAACAATGGCCGATGAGAACTTCAAAAAAAGGTCTAGAAAGAGATCCATGGCAACCAGAATTCGAGGTGGAGCAGGTTGAGGCTCAAAGTGGAGCTACTGGAACCTGCAATCAGGAGCAGGTTGCTGATATTGCTCCTGAAACAGCTAGCTCAAGTTGATGAGTCTAAGATCGAGACTGACGTTCCTCAGGTGGAGGAACAACATGGCGACGGTCGAGGTGGTTATTTGGACCGATGAGTCGAATCATGGTCTAAGGTGGAGTTTGTTGAGTTTTTTGTAGCCCATTGGATCTGTTATGGCCCAAAACAGCAAAGGAATGAGGCGCGACCAAAGGAGGCGCTCGTCGCGCCCCAGGTAGAGAGAGAAGAAAGGAGGCGCAGACAGCGCTGCATCACTCGCGTCCAGGACAGAGGTAGAAGGTTGAAGCAACGAAGGAGACGCGAGTTGCGTCTCATAAACGCTACTCGTGCAGGCGTCCGGCGCTACCCGCGCCAATTGACGCCCCCCTTCTCGTCCCTCTTTGTCACGTAAGTCACGCCTCATTCGGTGCTACGAGGAATCTTTGGTGGCGTGGAATTCCTCTCATGGTTAATTTTGTTTAACTTAGTTTTTCTCTTCAAGTCAGATACTGCTTGGTGTTATTCGAGTTTTAATGTAACTCTAATTTCTCCTAGCCACTCTATAAATAGGGTACAGTCTTCTCCACTTTTACCTACGACGATACATTAGATCAAAGAGTAATATTGAGAGAGATACAGTTTCACCTATATTTTCTCAGTGTTACCCCGAGAGAGATTATGAGTTGAGAGCTGGAGAAATTGTATTGTAATCTTCATTGTTGATCGTATCACACCCTGTGATAGTGATCGAGTTGTACTCCTTCCTTCTCATAGTGGATTATTTTATGGTTGTTGTCGTCTGGGGTTTTCCTCCGAGTTCTTCGGTTTCCCATGTATACGTGGTGTTCGTTTTTTCGCTTAATTTTCGTTCCTAAATTTTGTCGTAATTTCGGTCATCTCATTTTTGCTTCCTAACAAGCTATAAGTTAAGCCCATTGACAGACGCCTTACAGTAGCATTTATATATCCATAATAGCCACTAGACCCTTCTTTATGCGCGGAGCTGGCCCAAAATATGGGAACTTGATTATAAATCATATATTCAAACTAACATACAACTCGACCCAAACCTCATTCTGTCTACACTTCTCTTTCTCTCTCTCTCCAATTTCTTTGAAATCACAGATCTCTTGGATTAATTTTCTCTCTCATCGTCTTCAACCATGGTGATCGAGGTTCGATTTTTTCTTCAATTTCGTTTTCCTCTTAACGAATTTCAAGTTGGGGTTTTTTGCATCTGATTTTGTTCCTTGTTTTGTGTTTTTTCAATGATAGTTGTACTTTTCTCATCTCTTTCGATTTTCAATTCTGATTTTGCTCGATTTGACTTAATTAACATTTTCACTTTGATTTTATTTTGTGCTGCAAGCAATCAAGCATACATACGGATGCGCAAAAAGTTAAAATCTAGGTTTTCGTTTTCACGATTCTTAACGGATCAAGCTATATATAATAGACATATTTGTGGAATGTACATATTTGTACACACATATTCCACATATTTGTACACACATATTCATTGACAAATACAATAAGACAAGTACATAATAGGGCATGCAACAAGATGATCACACATCCGGTGGCTAATTATTACTCCCTCCGGCTCAAATTAAGTTGACTAAATTTTGACCGTTAATTATTCACAAATTATAATGAGTTATAAAATGAAATTACCTCCATCGTAATGTTTAGTAAAATATCTTTCTAATGACGATAATTTCATATTGTAACTCATTGTAATTTGTGAGTAATTTACGGTCAAAATTTTGTCAAAGTGTCAATTAATTTGGGACGGAGGGAGTATTCCTTAATTTAAAGTTTTTTTTCGATAAATTGGGACTACAACCCATTTTATTAATCAATAGGGGATACACAGTGCACTACAACACGAAAACAGTGTACCCCATATCCAAATACAGCTGACTGTCTAAAAGAAAGCATGACAAAAAAGCATTACATATAATAAGTAAAGCATATAAAGGTGAGAAAAGTCTCACTATATTCTCCTTCACTAAAGCACAACCATACTAATTTTACAACAAATTGAACTAAGGAGGAAGAATGCTTCAAACTCGTTGTGTATCCTTTCATGTGCAAATTTCGGAGGTTCCATCATAGAAGTAAAGAGTGCAACCAGGACCAACAATACAACAATTGGTGCATTCAGTATCAGACTTTTCACCATTGCAGGTCATGTAAGCCAAATTAGGTTCACAATATTGGAGACATATTCGTTCATCCTTGCCAAGTTCATGGGCTCCTACCATCACTAGTACGTACACAAAATATGCACAACAATTAATCAACAATTATCCTAAACTTATTACCAATCAAACCAAAAAATCAAGTGGAACAAGTCGTGCATATCACTTATTTTGACATAATCAACTATCAACTACCAATCACAAAATTACATAGAGCATAGCTATGAATATATATTAGTTTTGTTCCATTAAAAAGAATTGAATCTCTACACTTTTACCCCTCACTTGACATGTATCGACAACAATAACAATAATAAAAGTCCTCAGTATGATTCCGCTAATATAATCACTTAATTTGTATTTACCAATCACAAAAGGCCAAAAAAAAAAGGAATGATGATATGTTATATCTAGGTGTTTATAAAACCAATGTTTCTGGCTAAAGTAAAAAATTATGCATGGATAAACATACCCCTCTTCTTTCTGCCATTTTTGTCAAATACGAATTTCGATTGAATAGAGAAATAAAAGAAAATTTGAAAAGGTAAAATAAAAAAATCATTCATTAATTAAGGGTAATATTATAAATTATATGAATGAGCACTTACTAGATATATACTTGTCACTTGCCAAAACAATTATTGTCCCACAAAATCAAATTTTCTAATGAAACAAAATTTTAGGGAAACTGATAAAAGCTTGTAAATTATATGCAATTTTCCTTTTTTTGAATGATAACAATCCTAGAGTGAGTGTCCGTACCACCATCACGAGATCTATTATTATAAAAATAGGATAATAATATGTATCTTTGAGGGAGGCAGTCTTATTTTTATGAAATTAATATTTATTTTGAATGTCCGTACGTACCATCATCAACGGAAACCTCAAATGTTGGAGCTGGGGCGTTCGCAAATCCAAATATATCATTCGATCTAGCAATTACACAAGAGGTTAAAAGCATAGCAAATACGAATGAGAATTGAATAATCAATGCAAAGGTAACTTTGGTATCCATGTCGCAGTTAGTGGAGATTTATGGGCTATATTCAATTTTTTTTCTTTTCTTTTTTTTGTCTTTTTGTGGAGCAACTTTGGGCTAATACAAGTGATTAAGGAGGATTGAATGGAAGTGGAACGATGTTCATGTTTTAAGTGTATTTATAGATTGCAAAGTATGAAATAGATAACGTATGTCCTTCTTTAGCAACAACTTCATTATTTTTATTTTTTTTTGAGTGAACTTCATTAATTATTTTTGAACAAACTAATTGTATTTTAACACTCTCAAGTAATTAAAGATCATATTTAAAGCATTGGAATGTTACTTGTGATTTCTACATTTACCCTTCGAAGTTTTTGACATTGCGTAACTGTTTCGGGCGTTCGGCAACCAATTATTAGGTGCTGGCTACTTTTAGCCGTTGGTTGTTTTATTAGATGTTTGATTTTTAGTTGTTTTGTTAGTTATATATTTTTGCTAGCTGTTTGAGTAAAGAGTGTTTAGTAATATTAGTTCTTTTTAGTACGACCTTTTTAATTACTTGATTTTCAATTGTACCCTTAGCTTTATTTTTAGTATTTTTTAGCATTATGATTTTCTTAACTCATTTTAGATTTAATTTTAAAGGAAACAAACTGACCATATTTTAACGGTCTCAAGTAACTAAAGGTCATATTTAAGGTATTGGAATGTCACTAGCGATTTCTTCATTTATCCTTCCCAAGTTTTTTGATATAACTTTTTATCCTATTTTTCACATCAACTCTGGTAATACGACTTATCCTGATTCCTGAGTTTGTGCGCTATGCATGCGTGTAATTATTTTTTTCTCTATTTTCACGTGAGGATTGAGGAGTAGAAGAAACTGGATAACCTGTGCATACCTCTCTTCAAATTTTTGACATTAATAAAGTCAATTCTAACCTTTTTGCGTTACAATTTACTTCCTCTGACATTTTTAACGAATGCAATTTGGCACATTCTTCGTCGATCATTGTTGCTGCTGTTGTTGTTCTTGATGAGACGAATTTGTACTTTTTAAACACGCAATTTTCAACTACAATGATAACTTCTTCTATAATATTATATATATTAACAGTTGCAACATTATATTTTTAATATGGTATTTTTTATTACAAATATAATGGAGGCTGTATCTAGACATCCTACCAACAAAAGGAAACCTCCATCGGAGACATATCGGGGAGGACGAAACGGGGATTCACGCAGTTCTGAGATGCGATAAATTAAAGTACGAAGTGTGTGGGAGACAGAAGCTCGAAAGGCTTGGGATAGTGCACAAGCAAAGCACAACATGTAGGAGGTATTAAGGAGCTGGTGGGTGGATCTCGATGAAGGCACAGTCAGGAATTACGCTCCTGAGCGAACTGGATATGGTCATCGAAGATCTACTATGGCGGAGCTCAACGTTTCCAAGCTGTCATTGGTCACATACAAGAAGAGATGGTAATAGTGTGGCTCATGTTTTAGCAAGGGTAGCAGCCCTTGATTCTCAACAAATGTGGGCGGAGATAATCTCACTTGGTTGATAATTTAATTTGGCAAAAAGTATAAGTTCATCGACTCCCATTAATCTTCCCCAACCCTAGATATAAGTATACAACATAACATCATTCCTACCCTTTTTTTTTTTTCCTTTTGTGATTGGTAAATACAAATTAAGTGATTGCATTAGCATGATCATACTGACTATTGTTAATGTTATTGTTGTAGATACATGTCAATTGATGGGTAAAAGTGTAGAGATTCAATTCTTTTAAATTGAATAAAACTGATATGATCATAGGTGTGTTCTATGTAATTTTTTTATTGTTAGAGTATATAATCATTATTGGACCTACAACCATCAACTTAAGTTTAAGTTTTTGCTTAGATCTGGCTCTTATAGCATGTGAAACCATGGCTGAAAACCCAATAATAGTTTTATACTCTAACAATATGCATGACTTGTACGTCGCACTTGAATTTTTATTTGGTTTAATTGGTAATAAGTTGATGACAATTGTTGATTAATTGTTTTGTATGTTTTGTGTACGTACCAGTGATGGTAGGGGCACAGGAACTCGACGAGGATAAATGGCAATGTCTCCAATATTGTGAACCTAATTTGGTTTACATGATCTGCAATGGTGAAAAGTCTGATACGGATTGCACCAACTGTTGCATTGCTGGTCCTGGTTGCACTCTTTACTTCAACGATAGAAGCTCCGAAATTTGCACTTCAAAGGATACACAACGAGTTTGAAGCATTCTTCCTCGTTCATCATATTTGTTGTAAAATAAAATAAAACTTTAAATTAAGGAACAATAATTAGCCATCAGATTTATCATACTACATATATGTATGATCGTTTGGTTGTTTGTTCTATTATGTACTTGTCTTATTGTATTTGTCAATTGATTATGTATGTACATTTATGTGCATTCCATAATATGTCTACTATAGCTTGATCCATTAAGAATCGTGAAAACCCAAAATTTAAACTCTAACTTTTTGTGCAAGCATACGTATGCTTGCTTGCTTATAGCACGGAATGAAATCTAAGCAACTGAAAATGTGAAGTCAAATGGAGCTAATAATCAAGCAAAATCAGAATTGAAAATCGAAAGAATAGAGAAAAGTACAACTATCATTGTAAAAAACACAAAATAAGGATTAAAATCAGAAGAAGAAGAAAACCCTAACTTTTAGAATTCATTAAGAGGAAAATGAAATTGAAGGGAAAAAAAAAATCAAACCTCGATCACCATGGTTGAAGACGATGAGAGAGCCAATCCAAGATCTGCAATTTCAAAGAAATTGGGGAGGAAGAGAGAGAGAGAGAGAGAGAGAAGTGCAGACGAAATAAGATTTGGATCAAGTTGTATGTTAGTTTGAATATATAATTTATAATCAAGTTCAAATATTTTGGGTCAGCTCCGCGCATAAAGAAGGGCCTGGTGGTCTTTATGGATATATAAAATGCTATTGTAAGGTATATGTTAATGGGTTTAACTTATAGCTTTAGCAATATTTGTGGGGAATGCCACAAATAAATGAGGTTAAAGCCCTAATCTGTTGTAGTGAAATCTCTTAAGGAAAAATGCAAAAATATGCATATATATAAAGCAACAAAAGTAAGACTATATTGTGAACGAACTATGCGTGTATTTTTCAAAATATTGATATTTTTTTGGTAGTACATTATAGCCTCATAAATAACTTTGACGACATAGACATTTCAACTAAGCCACCACCTCGTTCTCACAACGTTCCCAGAGTTCATCTCTTCTAGCATCAACGGAATCAGTTGTATGAACATGATCATCAACTACTTTAGCCAAATCTGTCAAAAGGTTGTGGCATGGCCTCCCCATTTTCAATATTTGATTACAACACTCTCCTTTAACATTATTATGATTTTCAAATATGTAAAAGTGCGCTGCATCACCACAAGCAATAGTCAATTGAGATTTGCATTTTTCAACGAGAACCTCGGATGTTGGACTTGGGGCGTTCGCAAATCCAGAAATATCATTTGATCTAGCAATTCCACAAGAGGCTAAAAGCATAGCAGATACGAATGAGAAGTTAATAATCAATGCAAAGGTAACTTTGGCATCCATGTCGTCACAATTAGTTGAGATTTATGGGCTACTATTCTTTTTCTTTTCTTAGATGTAGAATGATGTGCGTGTGTCGCATGTATTTATAGATCGCGAAATACATAGCGTATATCCGTTTATGGTAACAACTACATTAATTATTTTAGAAGGAAACGAACTAACTGTGTTTTAATTAACTCTCCATCCTAAGTAATTAAGGGTCATATGTAAGGCATTGGAAATGTTACTAGCTACTTTTACATTTACCCTTCCCAAATATTTTCACATTAACTTTTTTGTCTTGCTTTTTACATTATCTTTGGTCACCCCACTCATGCCTGAGTTTGTTAGCTAGCTAGGCATGAAATTATTTTAGGAAAATGATACGAGTTTTAGGGTAAGATATTTTTAAGTGTAATGTTCTATTATGAAACTATATTATTACATATTAAAATGACATAAATGATACAATTGAATTCTATAACTATAATATCACTATAATTTGTGTAAAGTTATATTTTTATCCATTATTTTTAATATTTCAAAAAAAATGCTTAAAATAAGTTTAACGGAAGGGGTTAATTCAATTAGGGTATCATTTGTTCTCTTGACCCAGCCTACACATCCAAAGCTTCATATAATTGATAATTAATACTCCCTCCGTTCCATATTAAAAGAAAGTGGGCTTGGTACCTTTCTATCAATTACATAGCCCAAAAAGATAAAATCATGTGCCAAGCATATAATCACTTGTAAGATACAACCCTAATGCATCAACAGAACAATTTCAATGCCTCAGCAACTGTCGAATTCCAGCCTTGCCTACCTTTCCTCCCCAGCCCCACCATACATTATTACTGCAGCTTTTGCTCAATTGCCTTGAATGCTTAAGCCATAACTCCCACCATAACCATATCAGAAACCATTCGCTATTGTTGAGCTGTTTATCACCCTTTTATATACACAACCATCCAATTGTAATTAGCCACTGCTACTGAAAAACAGACTACTGATGCTTTTAGAATGCCCTTCTTGTTGCTCTTTGTACCTTACAGCGGCTACTCCTCACTCATCCTATCCCAATTGTTTTCCAATTGCAACCTTACTGCCTAACCTTCTCCAGACCTTCTTGTATACATATTGTCCCTTCTTCATCCTCTTCCCATTTGCACCATTAATTAAGATGATTGGAAACTCTTTGAACTTCTTTGCAATTGTCTTCATCCAACACCTGAACCGCTCTGAGTTCAATTCACCCTAATCTTCATTGCTCCAACATTGTCTCACGCCCACGTGATTGCATGATTTATTCCAATCTCATTGAGACGCGCTGCTGGGTGTATTCCTGTTTGTTAGCATAACCCATGTCTCTGGTATTCCATGCTCCGAGTCGCATCTTAGTTTCTTCCTCTCCTGCCTTTAGTTTTCTTGCAGGTTATCTTCCTTCGTCTGCCTCTACCTTTTGTTTCCTTTGAAAATTTGCTCGATGATGGGCTAGCCTCCAAGAACCTTTCTCCAATGTCATTTTCTATCTCATGCATTCTCCTTTCTATTTTCCTTTGGATTTCTCCTGAGATGGGAGCGCTTCATTACTTTTGAATTTTGAATTTTGAATTTTGAATTTTGAATTTTGAAGTATGCTAATATGGCACTAGAGGAAGAACATGCAATATATGTGGGGAATCTACCAGAAAAGATCGATAAGTATGGATTAAAAGGGATTTTTGGAAGATTTTGGAAGGTGAAAGAAGTGATAATACCTTGGAGGAGAAGCCCAAAAGGAAGATATGGGTTTATCTATTTCTGGAATGAACGGGCTGTCAGGGAAAGCTTGGAGAGGATGGATGGGAGGATAGTTAGGGGGAAGAGATTACTGGTCTGACGAGCAAGGAGAAGATTCAACAAAGTTTGGAGGAGTGGAGAAACTAAGCAAGTATGGATCAGAAAAGAGTTGGAGCACAGGATGGAGAAGAAAGAAAGAGACAGACAAGGAAATGAGCACACCATTAAGAGTGGAGGGAGAGGTAAATGAAGACATACAAAAGTGGCTTCAACGTAGCCTGGTTTGCATCAGTCCACAACCTAGAGATTTAGCGTCAATATCCTCAGCCATAACCCACAACTATGGCCCAGTCTCTAAACTGACGGCAATTAGCAGTACAAAGTTCATTATCACACTGCCAAAAGAAGAAGACGTGGTTGAGGCTCTCAAGAACAAAAAATACTATCATAAAAGTATGATATTGCAATTGTTAATAACATATTATGTAAGAAATTATCAATCAAAGAGTGACATTGGAGACCGTAAAAGTAAAAAATTATGACAATTAATATGGAAAGGAAGGAGTATATACTTACTATTAAAAAAAATAGTGTAAAAAATCTTAAGAAATACCATTTCGGTGAAGGGTAAGAAGATACATAAAGAGTGTCTCGAGGTAATATTCGTTTCATCACCCATTATTTTTTTCTCAATTTTTCCATGAGAGGTAGAAGAATCTCATGGATTGAATTATAAACTCCTAAATTATTTGATAAAGTCGAGTGTATATCGGGTTTCGGTGAATTGTTGTTTTAGTATAGAGGTTGGTCTAGGTGATGGGTGAAATTTTTTTTTTTTTAACATCTGAAATGGTGATGCATAGAATCTAAAGGAGGCCCTCTGCTGCAATGGAAAGTTGATTTAGGGCTCTGTCATAGTTGATGTTGGTTGGTGCCTTTGCTACATTTTCTTGTATGTGGCTTTGGCTTCTTCTTGATTGAGTTGTATATATGATCAGTTTGATGCTTAATGGCATCAATTTTTCGATGAAATAAAAGGGCTTGTTTAGCCGCTACTTATCAAAAAAAAATATCGGGTTTCGGTGAATGTCAATTGAGCACAGTTTGGGTTCGAGTTACATGTATTTGTGTATATATTTCAATTTCAGTAGATATCTTTCATAGTACATCTAAGCTCCCGGGCGTCATAGTCGGTTGTATGGTGTGTCATTATTGCTGTTTTCCTTCTTGTGATTTTGGCTTCTTTTGGATGTATGACACTCTTCAAGAGTTGTATGCTCTTCTTGTGCCCTTCAGCACCTTTTATTGATTGAATAAAAGGGCTCGTGTGGCCGCTACTTATCAAAAAAAAATTCAATTTCATCGATAGACTGTGTTATGCCCACAATTTTTCCCCATTTATTTTGGAAATGTTTATCATCTTGTGACTTTAGATTATTACAAGCATTTGACTTGAAATAAATAAATAAATGATGAATTAAATCAATCCTTTACACAATTGTTGTTTTGTGAAAGTAAAACCCAAACAGATCCATTCAATCCATATATTTTATTTAAACTAACCGTAATTTTTCACATGATATAAGTCTTGTCACAAGATAACTTTTAAGTGATTTTCTTAAATTAAAAGTAATTAAACATTCACTATGATTTTTGATATGTAATTTTCTTCATAGTTTATTAATTAATCATCATAAGGAGCTTAGCTTTTTCCAGCGACACTGAATATAACTGACATCTTAATGGAGTCAATCAAATGTGCCTTTAAATTTAACAATTATGATAAAAATATAACTTTATATATATAATTCAGGAGTAATTGTTTATATAATTCTATAATATCGTTTTTGTTTCAAAATTTAATGAACAATCATATAGTCTTAATCTAAAAAAAATGCACTAAGAAAATATTATGAAACAAAACTCTTATTGCCACTATCATGTCATTCATCAAAGTATTTTAATTTTATAAAAAAATACGATATTATACTTTTTTTAATAGTATTTTTTATTATGAACCTAATGGCATTAATTTTATATGATTATTTATTATATAAATTAAAATATTAAAGATCAAAGTTTTTAACTCAATTATCTAGACGATACTTAAATAAAAACGGATGGAGTAACAAATATCACATATAACCTCGTCAACATTCGAATTAACTTCTCAATTTTAATGATCATTGACCATGTCAATGAATATACACATTAGAGTTCATAAATAAAAGAATTTGTACAAAAATTAATTAAATCAAATTGCAAGTAAAGATAAGAATTCCATGTCGTATGAGAAGAGTATAGTATTATATTATCTACCTTCCAGGCTGCTAAATTGAATAAAATCAAACTTTGACTTTGAATAAACAAGTTGGTCCGTACAGAATGTCCTTATACTATACATATTATTCCTAAATAGCTTCTATAAATACACACCATTCTTGGTTCTTAAACCATATCATATCCATAATTAATAGCAAGATTAGCAAATACGGAGTACTACACACAATACACAGCAATAATGGAGACTAAGATCAAGATTAGTGCTCTTCTTCTTCTCTTCATGATTGGTAAGTTCATTCCCATTAGTCTTCCCCATCTCTATATAGAATAACATCATTTTTTCCCCCTTTTCTTTTATGGTCGGTAAATTAAATGGGTCAGATACAAATCAAATGATCACATTAAAGAGACTGTACTAAAATTAGCTAATGGTAATTATTAATTAGTTGTCGTATATACTTTTTGTACATGGCAGTGATGGTAGGAGCACAGGAATTTGAGGAGGATAAACGACAATGTCTTCAATATTGTGAACCTAATTTGTCTTACATGATTTGCAATGGTGAAAGGTCTGATACCGACTGCACCAACTGTTGCATTGCTGGTCCTGGTTGCACTCTTTACTTCAATGATGGAACATCCGAAATTTGCACCTGAAACAAAATACAGCGACTTTGAATCATTCTTCCTTGTCAGTTCAATTTGTTGTAAAATTAAATAAAACTTTAAGGAATAATAATAATTAGTCGCCCGATTTATCATATTACATATATATATGATCATCTGGATGCTTACCCTATTATGTATTTGTCTTATTGTATTTATCAATGAATACGTATGTTCAAATACATACTGTAACGCCCTGGAAATTAAACTCTAAACTTAACGGTCAAAGTCAAACATTGACTAACATTAACAGCGGAAGACTTTTTTTTTCTTTTTAATTGGGCGTTACTGCCGTATCCCCGAAGAAATACAAGGCAAGAAAGGAAAACTAACAACTAATCATTAATTACTTCTATTTAACGAACGAAAGAAACTTCAAATTCTAAAGACAAAACTCAACATAAACTAATTTCAAGTCTAAACATAACTAAACTTTTATTCTCAAGCTACTAACTTCAACGTCCTCACTTCTAATTCTCGTTCCCATCACAGAACTCTTCACCTGAAAACAAAACATTTAAAAACATGAGAAGGACTCAATAATGTCTACCCCTAACCGTCAAAACAATTTAAAAACCATTTCAATTCATTTTTGGGGGAGAAGTGAACAAGTCAAACCTTTTCAAAATCAACTTTCTTTCCCAACCAACCAAACCATCTTTCAGAATTATTAAGCGGGCGGACCTTGCTTATTTGGCCCTCGAAGTCAAAGACTTCACAATAATCATATCACAATCTCAATATCAATCTCAATCAATCACAAACTCAATAATACGGATGGCCATCCATTTCATACACGTGCATAAAACTAACCCCGGGGAAGTAGCACCTATCAGGCATCCCTGATCTCTTGACAACCTCCCTACAGGAACAGATCCTGGTCTATGGGGCATTGCCCGAACACACAACCATATCAGGGCATCCCCTGATCTCTTGACAACCTCCCTGCAGGAACAGATCCTGGTCTATGGGGCGTTGCCCGAAACCGCATTTACGTCACGTTTGAATTATTAGTCCGGTTTAATAACAGAACCTTCCAGTCTCAATCAATCCATTCCCAATTTCCAAAACCATTTCTAAATCACACATAAAAGACTGTCCACATTTTTTCAGCTCAAGAACATAACTCGACATCCAAAATAGACAGTCAATTTTCACCATAAAATCCCTTTCGGGATGCAAAATTCTTAAAACATAATAAAAACCATAAAACATATAAAGTGCATCCCAGTGGGGATTAGGACATAGACATTACCTGACAGTTCTTCTCCTTACTTCAGAACACACTTGAGCTCACTAGATCGAACGGTTTAGAACGCGCCTAAAAATAACGAAATTTCTAAAATTAAAACGTGTCGTACGGAGTTAACGCAATCTAATTTCTTCCTAACCCACCTCTAGAAACACTATAAGGTTCCCATCATTCATAAATTAACATTTTAAACATATCTCACATATTATAAACTATCCCATATCACAACACTTCCAATTTAAAATAAATAAATAATTCACACGCACGACAACACATTAATTCAAAAGAATAAACTGGACAGAATTTAATACTCCAACAAAACAAACTATAACTTGACTTCCCGACCTCCTATGGGTATGGTTTTGGACTTTTTGGAAACCACGGGATATCTACTAAAACTCTTATGTTGACCTCGAGACCTAAAACATCCTCTAAGGTCCTCAAAAACAGCCAACTATACAACCTATCCAGTTCTGACCTAGGTGCGCTATTTGGGTCGTAACTCAGAATACACACCTCGAAATCCCGATCCGCAAAATTTCTATGAAAGCTAACATCCTAAGGTATTTTCAGACCAAACGGTAGGGCTAAATATTGACTACACAATATATAGTGACTGATATCGTACGACTCATAAATCTGTCCAAACTGACCCGCTTTAAGTTTTGGGTTTGTCGATTCTAATTTCCAACCACACTATTCCGGGGCTCCAATTTGAGATTCTAAACAGTCCACTTAAGGTCAAATACCTTCCCCTTCACCCCTAACACAACCAAGGTCAAACTATACTCAAACTTACACCAAATTCTCTCATAAACAATTAAATTTTCAAAATAAACATTTTCTTTAAAAAAAAACCAACCATGAAGGTCACAATAATACTCAAATTTTCGGCATCGAACCTTATGGAAATAAACCACGGACAGCAAGGATACTAAACCTTCACTCATTGCAAAAATTTAAAACGTTTCTAAGTAAGAGAAAAATCGATAAAACTCATAATACAATGTAACGTATTATAATAATCAATAATAATATGATTAACGCATCCAAGATGGAAATTTACTAAACATAATATAATCTAACTTGTAAAAAAGAACCATAATAAGATTTAAGCAAGACCCTTTTTAAAAGATATAGTAATAATTATAAATTAAGGTTTTTAATTTCCAAATCTCAAAACGAATAAACTCAAGATTGCAACTCAAAATCGTAACATGGGATGAGATTTAAAACACATTCCTTTCAAGTAGCTTTTCATAAATTAATCTAATCAAACCCTAACAAAAATTCACGTACAATAACTAATATACCACACATATAAAAGCAAAGATTACAGCAACTGATAGTTTTTCTAAACTGACGAAAACCTATGAGACCCAAGCAGTACACTAATTGCAGAATTAATTCGGGCCAAGAAGCTATGGGTTTGACCCCATAAATCACGAATACTCCATGCTAAAAGAACACATTCTGGTGCACTATGTTTTCTCAAGCATAACCTCTTACGTCAATGCATAATTTAAACTACAAAACATAAACCTTAATGCAATCATATTTAAAGCATACATTAGGCATGAAACACAATAGGATTATAGTACTAATCATGAACAGAGTATTAATCATAATAAAGGAAACTGATGAACTAAACCAACGTAGGGGAATAAGGTTTGGGATTTACGTACGGCTTTACTGGTAGAACAGGCGACGGTCGGAGCGGGGTCGGGGTTGGTGTCACATAGGTCGGCAAGGTACGACAGCAGCGAGCGTTGGTGTCGCGATGGTTGCACGAACAACAGCAGCAACAACTGCCTCCCTTCGGTCTGGGTGTGCGACAACGTGGGGGTGCTCACGGCTGTTTCAGGCAGCGGGGGCGGTGGTGCACGGTGGCTAGTGCCCACCTGGGCGGCTGCTGCGGCGCGGTGACAGAAAAAGACGAGAAGAGAGGAAGACAATAGATCGAGGAGGGAGAGAGAGAGAGAGAGAGAGAGAGATGGGAGCTTGGTGGCTGTTGGTGGCCGGTGACGGTTTCCGGCGGCTGGCTGCTGGCTGCTGGAGGCAGTTGCAGCAGAAGAGGGGAGAGAGAGAGATGGGAGGAGATTAGGGTTAGAGTAATTAGGGTTTTGATATTAACTATATACTAAACAAATTAAAAAGAAATAACTACTAAAATATAAAAATAAAGTCTGCTACTAATAATAGTAATAGGGAAAATAAAATAAAGGTTTAATTTTCTAAATAATAATTAATAATAATCACCTAGTTAAAACTAAAAACACATAACTCATAAATAATAATAAAAAAAGGAAACACATAAAATCATACAATATTAATCACAGAAAATTATCAAATTACCCTTGCTCCCACACATGTAGAAAAATTACTAATACCCTTGTTAGTCTCTCAACGGTCCTACGAGCTCAAGTGTTAGCAGAAACAATCGCCGATAAAATCTCAAAGAATTAACGGAGTCAAACTTAATTACTAACGACGTAACAGTCAACACCTTCGAATTTTTTTCGGGGTTTTACATCATTACCCTCTTAAAAGAAGTTTTGTCCTCGAAACTTAAACTCATTCTTAACGGCTTCTCAGACGGAACTAACGGTAACTCTAACGAAAAACTTGGGGTTTTACACATACGTTCCATAAATATGTCTCTATAACTGGATCTGTTAAGAATTGTGAAAACTAAAAGCTTAAATTGGGGTTTTTGTGCACATATGTATACTTGTTGAAAATCTCAGTTTTAAGATACACGTCATTGACGGATGATGTTATAAGTTTTGACATAAGATATATTTTAGGTGTCTTTTTTTTTTCTCAAAACAATATTTATTACTCCTTCTGTCCCAGAAAAGTTATCTCTCTTTGACCAGAAAATCAAACCTTGTAATTTTGACAGTTAATTTATTAAATAATATGTTGCATTGTCGTATAAGATTATTATTAGATTTTTTATGAAAAATATTTTTACTTAAATATAATACTACCAATGTTGTTAAGACTGTGAAATAGGAGCACGTACAACTTTTTTTTCGGACGGAGGTAGTATGATTTTTGAGTTTTAACACTAAATTTTTTTGACAGTTATCATCAAGGTATTTATTTATAAGTGAAATTGGATTATACTCACAAAAGTACCATGTTCATGTACTTTGGAAATGAGTACTATGAGCATATGTGTCTGTATATTTTTATGAGCACGCATGTATAAGTTTATGATCATACAATTTTCATTCTTTGATCACATATATTTGTAATATGAGTTCATAATTTATATATGATGGTATACTTGCAACATCAATGCTGCAAACCCAATTAAAGGGCATTCGCTTGAGGGGGTATATTATAGTGAGAAACATCATTGGGCTTTCAACCATAAGTTTAACCTTTTGGTTGAGATAAGTTTCAAATGGTATCAGAGCTAGACTGTGTAAGAGGCCTCATGCGCAAGGTGAAGGGACCTTTGTAACATCCACGCTTCGAGCCCAAAGGGTATTCATGTGAGAAGGCGCGTTACAGTATGAAACCATCAATGAGTCATCAACTATTAGTTTAAACGTTTAGTTGAGATGGTTTCACATAGTATCAAAGTCAGATTGAATAAGATATCTTGTGTTCGAATCTCGACACACCCCATGTTTATTTCCGCAAGGTCGAGGGGGTTTTGCATCATCCACGCTTAAAGCCCAAAAGATATTTGTATGAGAGTATATAACCATCATTAGAATTCCAACTATTAGTTTAAACTTTTGGTTAAGATGTTCTACAAATTATATAGTCTTTATATTAAGATAAGACTATAAACAATATCATGCAACAAAACTCCTACTGCCACTGTAATGCCATTCATCAAAGTAGAAATTAGGCATGTCTTCTGCTTTTCGTTTCTTTCTTTTTTTTTTTTTTTTGGAATAGCGGTAAAATGTCATGTTCAGGTTTGCAAAGTGGCTTTTTTTGGAAAAACTTTTTGTGGGTCTACAAGAATCAGCCTCCCACAAACTTCAGTTATGAAGGAAAGACTGAATATATTTGGAGCTCCCAGATAGTGCTCAAATGTGTTTGTCCCTAGGAGTTGTCTAGTAAAATGTAATATAGATTAACTCAGGAGACCTTTTTCTGAAGTTGTCTTTCCAAGTCGTCATCATACAAATTAAAGAAAGTTTTGTTGCTATGCTATGAAAAATTGGATCAAAATAATAATCTCTCATTCCCATATTATCTGTCACTTTAACTATCTTTTTTCTCATAATATCTGTCACTTTATAATTCCAATAACATATTAATTACTAATTTATCAAATTAACCTTATTAATTACATCGTTTTCTCCAGTTTTCCATTTTATTCACCCTTTTACTTTTTTATTCACCATTTTATTCAACATTTTCATATTTCCAATGAGGTAACTTAATGTAGAGGGGAGGTTTTTTTGGTTTTCTAAATTGTGTCTTAAGAGACAAATAATATGGGAAGAAGGGAGTACAAACTTTAATTTAGGGATATTGATAATAATATGATCAGATCTCTTAGATGTAAATAGTATGAACTTTTGGAATATTTCGTGGTAGCAATACACCACCTAATATCGAGTCATGTCAACTGCTAGGAAATAAATCACATAGAACATAGGACATTTAGGCCCCACCGACATTTAGGCCCCTCAGCAGAGCATCTTTATTTGATATTGTATACTTTATAAATGTAAATAAAATCACATAGAACATAGGAGTAATAATTTATTCTTGTTTGCTAGGAAATAGAAGCAAATAATACACTGTACATATATAGAAAATGGCAATTGCAATAAAAAGGATATATTTTACAAGGAATACCCATAACCGTAATAAAAATTAAAATGCAAGATAAGAATCCTATAAATTTCAGAAGGAGTGGCAAGGAGTAGGAATTCCACCTTCAAATCCCATCCATTCATCCCATTCATCATACATGTCAAGATCTTGTGCTGCTGCTAACTCCTCTTCCTCTTCAAACTTTTGCATTAGGCTCTGCAAGTGCAGTAAAATTCCCATCAGGAAATATGAATTCGTACCTTTTAACTACTGAACATTTCTAAAAATACATTTTAGCACTGTTTTATAAAATGGTTGCCTTTTATAATATGAATTAATCAAAGGCAATCGCCATAAAACACTCCATGCTCTCTTTGGCTGCCGCCACGCTCAAACAATTTGGAGAGCCAGTGGTTTCAGCAAGGCAGTATGGGGACGGAGAGACAACGGGGTTCAAGGAGTAGTTGTAAATACTTTGGAGGAGTTTGTTTGCATTGCGTGGGCTATTTGGAGTGACCAGAATGCCTAACTGGTGAGCACCAAGAAAAAGGGACCGAGGCTGGCATTGGCGACGGCTTTGGAGCAAGGCTGCTGTCGGGTCATCATCGAAGGTGATTGCCAAAGTCTCATATCAAAGCTCAAGCATAAGTCGGTTCCAAACACTGAGCTGGGTTTTTTAATTTCTGATATTTTGAGTCTTAATAGTTAGTTTAGCTTTTGTGCTTTTTCTTTTGTTCGGAGAGCAGAAAACAAGGTCTCATATCTCTTACCTTGCACAAAATTAAGATTGAGAGATAATTTTCTAGTATTTATCCTTGAATATTACAATAGTCTTGTCAAGAGAGGTAGAAAGATATATGCTTAGAAAAGTTTGAGAGATCTCCCACAAAATTAAGTGTATGTTTATTGTACAATAGTCTTGCCATATTGTTGAGTAATATTGAATAGGGATCTTTTTCTAGTATTTATCGTTGAATATTACACATTAGTATACAAAGCAACCTTAGTTTTATTGATTGATGTTCTCATATCTCTGTTTTCCAACAACGATCTGTTCTTTTAGTAACAACTTTAGCCTTCTTCTTTGCTTAGGCAAATTACTCATATCTTCCACGTACGCACTCTCCCGGTCTTACTTAATTTTAGCCAATTTTACTTATTTTACCTAAACTTATCTAAATTTATGCAACTTTACTGTACCCCTACCCAACTTTACCCTATCATAATCCTTACCATGTTATACTTATTTTTAATTAAATCTACTTAAATTTACACAACATTACTTTACTCAACTTATTATACTCATTCAAAGAACAGAATCCAAGGCGAGGGAAATTCTGCCCTTAAAAATTAAAACAAGCCTCACACTATGGGTAGTTGAAACTAGTGATTGTTCGTTATAGAGTACATATATGTATTGAATTATGTGCAATTTAATAGGTGATTAGGTGCTCTAGAAGAAATAATTGTTCACAAGCTTATTTTGTTTTATTTATTCATAGAATTAAGATTGTTCACTATGGTATATCTGTTTTGGGTGTTTGTAAATTGTAATATATACTATCAACGGTTGGGAGAGGGACGGTTCGCGGCTATCATCCAACTATAGAGCAAGGCCAAGATTGATGGAGATGAGTGCCCCAATTATGCTAGTTACTCAAAGTCATTTGTCAAATAATGAAAGTTAGAAAGGGAGTCAATTGAAATGGGTAATATGCTAAAATTGAAGGTAAAGGGTAACAAGGTACCTAAAGAGATATTGAAAGAGAAAAACTACTCATGAATGAAAATGAAGACGATTATAATTCTTGAATTTGGTATAATTGTGTATAGCATCAAAAGGGGTGTAGTTGGAGAATTAGGAATATGGCACCCATATATTTTATTTTGTACTCTGGGTGTGTATTCGGTAAATTTTGATATATTTTGGTTGTAAGTTTGTTACGCATTATTTTTAGGCCATAATAGTAAAAGTCTATTACTTCTTTTACAATGTCCCAATCATTAAATATTAAATAATCGAAAAATATAATGATAAACCTCTACAAGACTACTTATGGAGCAATAACTATAAACTTAAC
Source organism: Portulaca oleracea (assembly GCA_029582165.1). NCBI lineage: Eukaryota > Viridiplantae > Streptophyta > Magnoliopsida > Caryophyllales > Portulacaceae > Portulaca > Portulaca oleracea. Next base: position 37,540,416 of record CM055871.1, read on the forward strand.
CTAAGATTTTAAAAAAAAAATCAAAAAACAGAAATATACATGCCATTATCAATAATCTTTCCTAACACAAAATGTGGGAAATTTGCGAATGTGACATGGTTGAATTTAACATTGAATTGTAAAGTAAAGTACACGGTACACACGCATGACAAACACCTCACAAAATGGTTAGTTGGAACTTGTGAGCATAAACTTCAACGGTTAGGTGATGGAAGCTTCACGGCTAGGATCCAACCAACGGTCACATTTTCCTTCCAATTAAAATAACAACCGACCCACATAAATGCAAATTTATGAAATTCCCACTCATTTATTAAACTACCAATAAATACTTCCACCTTTCTTTTTCCTTTTCCCTTTTTTCGGCTCACTAGGCTTGATGATTACTCAACCCAAGAACCAAATCCCCCATCACCGACAACAACAGAGCAATCAATCTAGCAAGCAAACAGAGCTAGCAAAATTTTGTCCAAATTTTGATATTGATGGAATTAATCGAATATTCGAACATAAATTTTTCTCTTTTTTATATTGTCTGAACCTGATTTGACCCAAATTTAGTTTCGGTCGAATTATCTAACCCGGTACGACTCAAAATAAATCTAAGTTCAGACATAAAATTCTTATCCAATTTTGACATAGACTCCTACTCAGACCCGAATTTTTGTTAGCGTTACGAGCAAAGAACAAAACATGCTACAGTACCTCGTATGCAGATTTGATTTCTCGAAACAATTCATTCTTTCCACCCCCGTTTTCTCCTCTGATCACATCCGGATGATACTGCAAACAAAACCCAGATCTTAATTTCCAGAAACGAGGATCAAAACCCCCAAATTCAGACCCTAAAACCCTAAACAGAGGAAGAATTTCAGACCTTCAAAGCCAATCTTTTGTAAGCAAACTTGACATCAGACTTAGAAGCAAATGGGGTGAGACCCAAAACTGCGTAGTATTCGTTGATATCCGACACACTTCTCGCCGGAAAACGCACATTCCGGCGAGAAGAAACCGCGGTTGTCGATGCCGGAAAACGAATCCTCTGTATTCCTTTCAATCCTCCATTGCCGTTTCTCATCATTGTTAATGTCTCTGATCTGGGTAGTGTTTTTTTGATGTGGGTTTTGGGATAAAAGATGGTGCAAGAAAGTTTGGGATAAGAAAATGTAGGAGGAGTGGTGTAAAATGACCAGTTTTTGTTGTTTATTTGATCACTTTTTCATGGGAAGTGGCAATGAGTCCCATAAATTATTGAGGTTTCACATCATTCGATAGGAAATATAATAATACTGATTCGCTCCATGTACAGACTACAGTAGTAGTTGAAAGGTAAAGGTCAGATGAGATTAGATTAAGGGGATTAATTAATTGAGTAGAGTATGATTGAGTTTGGCTTGTATAATTGAGTGTGATTTGTGACGTATGTCCTCTGTTTTTCCTTATGTTTTGGTTGTGGTGTTGTGTGTTGGCTCCTGCTACCATTTTTATTGAACTTTATTGTTAGCAGGGACGGTAAAAATATGTCCCACTTTGACATCATTCACAAAGATCAAGTGATTGCCATTAGAGAAGTATGTGGAAAGCTTGTTCGATAAAATGTTTGATGAAGCTCGTAGGGCAACAAAGATTGGTTGTGATATAGACATCATTTGTGAAGATCAAGAGATTGCGACGAAACTGTTTATAAAGCAAGAAGATAAGATAACAATTTGATAGATAAATATTAGTTGTGTTAGTTTACTGTTGTCTTTGTTTTATTTTGGTGAATCTTATTTATCTTATTGTCTTGCTATTTGTATGCAACTTATATTAAATAACTATGTATATAGTTATTAAAAACAGCACAAAAGATCATATATAAAATATGGAATAAAATATTGAAAATATTACCCTTAAGTTTATAATGTGCTCTTTGTTTAGAAATGCTGGAGTAATAATGTCATTAGAATATAAATTAATATTTTATTTTATTTAAATGTTTAATAGTTTTCTTTAGGAATTCACTCCAATGTAAATTAGGATAATATATTCATTGTTGTTATTTAGTGTCTCATAAAAAAATGATTTTGGCACATATTAGAACATAGCAATTTTAGGTTTACTTTGATTGGGTTAACCTAAAATTTGGTGTGAAAAAATATTTCAAATTTGGTGTGAAAAAATATTTCAAATTTGGTGTAAAAAATATTGCACCTTTCATTCATTCATAAAATTAGTGAAAGAGAAAATAAATTAAATGATTTGGTTTATGTTTTTCAATAGGGAAAACTTTTATAATAAAAGAGTTATCAAAGTCAAAATAGTGCTATTATATTTTAGGTTGATACATAATCCATTACCAACTATTACTACAACGATTTACGGTGATATGAGCTCCTCTTATCTTTAAAATGTTCTAAGTTTGAGGCTATTATTTTTAATACCTCGATAAGTGATATTATCAATTTAATTGAGTTTGACTACAATGTAAAGTTATTAGATAAAACTATTCCCTCCGTCCTTTTCATATGTCGATTACGGTTTTTAATGTCAATCTTTAATTAATAACTTTTAATATAAACTCTTTTATAAAAAATTATAATATTATACTTTTTTAATAATATTTTTTATTACGAATTTAATGATATCAATTTTGTATGATGAATCATTATACAAATTAAAATATTAACGGTCAAAGTTTTTAACACAATTTCATATGTGACAGATAAATAAAAACGGAGGAAGTATCAAAGATAAGATTCCACAGTCAAATATTATTACCTCCTTTTGATATGATGAAGGGTCTTTGTAAAGAGAAAAATAATGTGGGTGCTCTCAAATATTTTGGAAAATGGAGTAGGACTCTTGCAAACCTAATCTTGTTTCTTGCAATACTATCATTGTTAGAAGAGAAATTGTTAATTAAAACACTGAATTTATTGTGTAACATGAAAAGTAATGGTCTCTCACCATATGTTATTACTAGTCATGTATTTTTTTTTTTTTTGTTGACAAAATTACTACTACCTCCGTTCCAAATAGTTTGTCCATCTAACTACCTCCCTAGTCCCAAAATGTTTGTCCATTTTATAATTTTAATAATTGTAATTCCTATTATATCCCTAATAAATACTTTTTTATTTCTTTTTTTCTTCACATGAGAAAAGTAAGGGCAATTCTGGTACATTACACATTTTTCAACCCATTTCCCATGATCATTGGACTTTTAAATATAGTTGGATGGACAAACAATATGGGACGAAGGTAGTAGTCATGTATCAGTTGGAGGAATGTCCAACTTATGTAAGGGAAAGCAAGACAAGGAATGGTGATTTAATTTCCTTTTTCTGTACAGTAATAGATCAATAGTTGGTAGTTGGTACACAACTGTTTAATTCCTTGTACCTTAAAGCAAGACGAGGAATGGTGATTTAATTTCCTTTTTCTGTACAGTAGAGTAATAGATGAATACGGTGATTTAATTTCCTTTTTCTGTCTTTGTGGTAAAAAAAAACTCCTTTTTCTGTACAGTATTTATTTGTCATTTTTTATGAAACTAATAAATATAATACAAGAGTTGTCTAGAAGATACTCCCTTCTTTCCTCAATAATTGTCACATTTGAGTTTTGGGGGGATTTTAAGAAAAAAGTATTGAAAATGATAATTGCATTGGAAATGATAAAAGTAATAAATAAATTTCTATTTTGGTTACATAATTGTATTGGTAATGATAAAAGTAAGCGGTAGATTTAGAAAATTGTCATTAATGTTGTATTGGAATTGTAAAGTCACAGATATTGTGGAAAATAAAAAATTAATTAAAGTGACAGATATTGATGAATGGAGGGAGTATTCAATAAGAGATTTAAATGTACATTTTGGGTTAATTTATTAGTTATATTTGGGTTACTTTATTTGTTAGGTTCAATAGGTCTGAGAACATATAGTTATAAATAGTTCAAGGATCTAAGGGGATTATGACGTGGTGCAATATTGATCCCTTTATATGTAGAAGTGCATGAAGATAATGATTATGATGAATCCAAAAAACTAGTTTGAAAACCCAAAAGGAAAACATTTTGAAAACCAAAAGGGTAAGCTATTTTGGAAACCAATAAAACAATTGAATTTTAAGAAAAGAGAACTTCATCCTTGTGTGTTTCAAACTGTGAATAGTTAATGCATCAAATTTATCTAAAAACTACAATGAAAAAGAAACATAAGTATTTCAAAATTTCAATTAAAGTAATTCATGTACTTGACTACTACCTTCGTCCCAAAATATTTGTCCATTTGAGTAAGTTTTAACTGTTGATTACTTACAAATTATAACAAGTTATAATATGAAATTAACGTCATTAGAAATAAGTGTCAATTTTTCTAACTACCTTATCTTTTTTATTTCTCAATTTTATAATTTCAATTGTTAAAAATAAAAAAAAATCTAGAAAAATCTTGAATAGAAGTCTTCTAGAAAAATCTTGAATAGAAGCCTTAGAAAAATATCCTAGAAAATTCAAGATAATTTGAGGAGATATTAATTATAGCATGTTCTAGATTTTTCCTACCACCACCTCCTTCCTACTATAAATATAGGTGGTGAGGTTGTCATTTGCATCATGAACAACCAAGAGTTGTAACCCATTTACCCTTCATCAATAACAAAAGCTTCTCTTCACACAATTCTTCCTCCATTTTCAAAAAACACTTTTCTTTTCAAACACCCAAAAATATAATATCAATAATTAAAATACCCGTGTTACACTCAATCCAATATATATTATATGCACTCGGAGCATGTTCTCCAAATATTTGCGAGTGAACAATTATAATAATTAGAGTGAACAATCTAATAGATATGAGTGAACAATTGTATAATTTGAAGCATATGCTCTGGAGCACCTAGTAAATTGCACACTCACAATCAATGAATGAGATATTTTCTAGGTAAATTTGTCCTTTTTATTTTTCTGCTAAGTTAAATGTTATATTTGTCAAAGTGTAATTTTTTAACCCAATTTTCTAAGTTCATTGGACTCCTAAAGATAGCTTTGGTGACACTTAATAAGGGATAGAGACAGTACATTACTAAAGATTACAATGGTGGTAATTCATATTGTAACTCACTATAATTTGTAAATATTCAACGGTCAAAACTTAATCAAATTGACAAATATTTGGAATCGAAAGTAATACATAGCAAAAAACTACATAGTAAAAAACTGCATAAAAAAGAACTACAGATATGGAGTAGAAAATGTCTAACCTAACTATTCCTTAAATTCCGATTTACCAAATCTAAACTGTCCTATAGTTTCAGTAAGCAGTATTTTATCAAATCTTAATTGTCCCATAGTTTTTTCCCGGGAAAAAGGAAATAGGGTGAAACCCGAAAACAAAAAATAAAGGACAAAGAAAAAAGAGGTCCGGGTATCATTTTCTGCCTTACATTTACCGGGACACCCTCCATCAAAATATCCATGTTACACTCAATCCAATATAATATTATATATGCATCCAGAGCATGTACTCCAGATATTTGCGAGTGAACAATCATATGAATCAGAGTGAACAATTATAATAATTAGAGTGAACAATCTAATGAATATGAGTGAACAATTGTATAATCTGAAGCATATGCTCTGGAAGCACCTAATAAATTGCACAGTCACAATCAATGAATGAGATATTTTTTAGGTAAATTTGTCATCTTTATTTTTCTGCTAAGTTAAATGGTATATTTGTCAAAGTGTTATTTTTTAAACCTAATTTTATAGATTCATTGGACTCCTAAAGATAGTTTTGGTGACACTTAATAAGGGACAGTGACAGTACGTTACTAAATTGGTGGTAATTTATATTGTAACTCATTATAATTTGTAAATATTCAACAATCAAAACTTAATCAAATTGATAAATATTTGGAAATAAAAGTGATACATAACAAAAAAACTGCATAAAAAAGAACTACAAATATGTAGTAGAAAATGTCTAACCTATCTGTCCCTTAATTTTCGATTTACCAAATCTAAACTATCCCATAGTTTTTGTAAGCAGTATTTTATCAAATCTTCACTATCCCATAGTTTTTTTCCCGGGAAAAAGGAAACAAGGTGAAAACCGAAAATAAAAAAAAGAAAAAAGAAAAAAGAGGCCCGGGTATCATTTTCCGGGACACCCTCCATCAAAAGACTTGAATCTTGTTACTGCTACGGAAGGGTATATAAACCCTAATTCCCCAATCCAAAATCCCCAATTCCATTTCTAGGGTTCTTGCGAAAATTTCACATGGCAAACAAGTCGGAAAGCAATTCAGTCCCTAACACTCAATCCTCCAGCAAAATTCACCCCACCGATGATCCCGAAGTCGATCCCAACTCTTTCTTGCTCGAGAAATTCAAGCTCTATGAAACTCGCGCGGTACTCAAAATCCCTCATTCTTTGTTCTTCAATTACTTTGGAAACCCTAATTGGAGGTCTTGTCTGATGAATTTGTTTTGTGTTGGATTTTCCAGAGGTTTTACCTGATTGGGAGTGACAAGAACAAGAGGTTTTTCCGAGTGTTGAAGATTGATCGATCTGAGCCGTCGGAATTGAACATAAGCGAAGATCCGGTGGTGTATTCGCAGCAAGAAGTGAAGAGTTTGTTGCAGAGGATAGCCGAGGGGAATCGGGCTACTGGAGGGTTGAATTTTGTTGCGAAGGTTTATGGAATTGCGGGGTGTATTAAGTTTTTGGAGTCTTATTACCTGATTTTGGTCACCAAGAGAAGGCAAATTGGGTGTATATGTGGACATGCCATTTATGAGATTGATGAGAGCCAGTTGATCACCATCCCTCATGCTTCAGTTCAGACTGATGTTGCATATTCCAAGACTGAGCTGAGGTAATATTAAGTATCTGTTGGTTATGTTATCGAATTCCCGCCTCATTTTGTGCTTGTGGGTATCCATTGTTTATGTTAATCATGCTTCTACAAGTAGCCATTTTTGTTTTATGTAGCATTGTTGCCCATGTTCAATGTTTGCGGTAAAGGTGATGTTAAGTTATATGTTGGTTATGTATCGAATTCCCGCCTCATTTTGTGCTTGTGGGTATTCATTGTTTATGTAATCATTTTTCTGCAAGGAGCCATTTTTGTTTTGTGTGGCATTGTTGCTCATGTTCAATGTTTGCGGTAAAGGTAATGTTAAGTATCTATTGGTTTATGTATCGAATTCCCGCCTCATTTTGTGCTTGTGGGTATTCATTGTTTATGATAATCATGCTTCTACAAGGAGCCATTTTCGTTTTGTGTGGCATTGTTGCTCATGTTCAATGTTTGCGGTAAAGGTAACGAAATTTACAAGTGACTGGTCCTTATAACACAGCTGAACATTCTATTCTTTTTGAAGGGGGGTGATGTATGTATCTAATGTTGTCGTTGTAGGAATAGCGTGAAGCCGCAATAGCATTAGTGATTACAACATTTTCCATTTGCCCAGTTGGAGGGGAAGTTGTTATGTAGATATACGAAAGCAATGGGGCATTTCACCTTTATTAAAGAAATGATTCTTGGTGTAGTTTTGTGTTTGAGATAAATCATTGATGTGATGGTATGTTGCATGATTTGATCGTACCGTTAACTCTACTCTATCATATCTAACTATCTTTACTAATTTAATGAATGATAGACTAATGTATAGGCTGAATGAAGACAATTTCTTTTGGCTCTAATAAGGATGCGTGTAATATCACCTTTTCTTATCGACTGTATCTGATTTGATATATCTTTCCCATTGTACTCCATATAATGGGAATATTATATTATTATGGTATGTACAACTATAGTATATTACTTGTGGCAAGAGTAAAATGTCAGATCCTTTACTGGGTAAAATAGACTATGGATGTAACACACGTAAGTAAAACAATTTTGCATATGATTAGGTGGTTGATTGAAAATAAAATCAAAGGGAAGGATAGGGAGTGCGAACAGTGTTCCTGACTTCCTGGTGATGAAAGAAAAGAATTTTTGCATATTATTAGGTGGGAGATTGAGGATAGAGTAAAATGGGAAGGATAAGGGGTATATTGTTGAGTTTTGTAGGAGAATGCGTATAGTTACTTTGGAATGCTATGTTATCTCTCGGTAATGGTTTTAAGAATTGGTGAGTTCTTACGTAGCTACAAGGAAAAGATAAGATGATGATCATGGTTTGAATTCCATCCCTGCAGCGTTCTGTTCTTACTTTAATATGCATGCATCCTTTCTGTTTGTCTAGTGAAGTAAGATTGTCATAGTGTTTTACTAGAATTTTGGAAATGATATGTTTGGTGAGTTGCAACATGTTATCCAGATCGTCGTCCCTCTAATTCCCTCTCCCCCTCCCCACCACCTCCAACACCAAAAAACAAAAAAAACTGTGAGAGAGTTCCATTAACTTGCTCATTTTATTGTACTCAAATGCTTCTCAGTTTCTTTTGTTATGCTTGATTGTATATATTCTTCTGTGTTGGCTCTTTAACTTCATGCCTTTGACCATTGCAGGTACAAGAAGCTTCTGTCTAGCGTTGACTTGACGAAGGATTTCTTCTATAGTTATACGTATCCTATAATGCAAAGCTTGCAGAGGAATGTGCAGTCTCTGGATTCAGTCGGAATCCAATATGACAACAGATTTGTGTGGAATGCATATCTTACTGAAGCTGTTCGTACAAGATGCAAGAACAATATATGGACAGTTGCCCTGGTTCATGGTCACTTTAAGCAAGTATGACCTCTTACCTTGTTTTTGCATTCTCTCTCTGTTTTGGTGGAACGTTTTATGAGATATTATGAACGACAGTGACTTTTTTGGTATGTTCGATTGTAATCACTGTATTTAGACTTGTGATCTCATTGAAGTTTACTCATCTTAATTTTAAGTGGTCATTGGGTGTCATCGAACTTCAAAACTATGCCACTGGAAAAATTCTTGTGCAGGGTACTGTTTATTTGTAGTTTTGTTCTGTTCAGAATATGTGACTGTAACTGTTGCTTGCACTTAATTGTTTTTAAGCCTTAACTTACAGTTTGAAAGTTTACTAGAAGCTTCTCTGCCCCAAAATATAGCTAGTACACTTTAATTTACAGCAGTCAAGTATTCTTGGTTCCACCTTACCCCAGTAATTCAATACAGTCATGTATTATATATATAGTCTTCTAGAAGTTGATGTGATAGGTTGGCCTTGTTCTGGATTTGAGGTGGATTATCTTTTTGTTGTATTTGCTTTGTTATAGATGACCTATTCTAATCTTAATATTTATCGGCAGATGAGGATGTCAATTTTTGGCCGTGATTTCAGTGTTACTTTGATCTCCAGACGGTCTCGTCATTTTGCAGGCACTCGGTATGCTCTAATGTCACTGGCTTCATCTTTTGTTGATATGTGATTTCTACAGTATATATGATTAACTTCTCTGGACACCCAATTTTAAAGTGGTTATTTGGTGGTAATGAATGTTTAGAAAGTAATGGATTCAAATGGTATCCCTCTTTCGTATTTGTAATGTTTCATTTGCATGATGGTCTGCATGTTTGGAGTATCTTCACGTTTGGCTATTCAAAATCTGCGAGCGTGGCTATCTTTTTGTACCTTATGCATGCACACCTTTTTTTTTTTTTGGGGGGGGTGGGGGGGTGGGAGCATGCTGATTTTGTGTGCATCTTCATTTTGAGTTGCTGCTGTTTGGTATGTGGTGTGTATATGTATTTTAAAACGTGGTAGACATCTCCTTTTCTCCTCAGGCATTTCCTTTATGAATGTATTTAAGTTTTATTCATGGATATGGAAGGGGAGTAATGTATTATTTCTCAGACTTCTACATTTTACTCTTTCATAGATCTAGGTAATCACTGTAGAACTGTTAGGTTTATCTTGTTCATTGGAACTTTTATACTGAATATTCCCCATTTCTGTGGTTAGGTACTTAAAGAGAGGAGTAAATGACAAAGGAATGGTTGCTAATGATGTTGAAACTGAACAAATTGTCCTTGATGAAGATGCTGGTTCTTGCAAAGGAAAAATGAGTTCTGTTGTACAGATGCGAGGTTCAATTCCCCTATTTTGGTCACAGGAGGCTTCAAGATTCAGTCCAAAGCCAGATATAATTTGTAGGTCTCTGATATGTAGGAACTTATTTGAGGTGTTCATATCTCTTAAACCAATTTTTTCGCTCATTCCTTTTTGATTCAGTGCAGAGATACGATCCTACTTATGAGGCTACCAAATTGCATTTTGAAGATCTTGCTGAGAGATATGGAAATCCAATTATTGTGCTCAACTTAATAAAGGTTTGTTCCAAGACTGAAGACTGTATGCAGTATTACTGTTATATTCCTTTTGGATTCTTGTGATTGCAAGTGTTTTGCAAAGATGGTTGGTGAGCTTTGTTAAGGAGTGAGGAGGGGGTTGCAGGAAAGAGTAGGCTGGGCAGGGAATAGATAATCTAGATAAAAGTTGACATTGCTAAAGATAGAAATCTTCTTCCCTGTAAAACAGAATTAAACTCCATGATTATTTTTTCTGATTTACTGAAGATCATTTCTATGGTTATTTCCTGTCTATTACTAACATTTTATGGTATAGTTTCAATAACCTCATGTTGTACAAATATTTCCTTTGCTTCCATTTTCTTCAGGCAAACTCCATCCTGTATCTGAACACCCCCCCCCCCAAACAATGATATAAAAGGGAAAAAACCTTATGCCCACTGGTCTCAGGTTCTGCTTTTTTCAATTATCATTTATAGTATCTCATTTAAACTTTGTGCAGACTGTTGAGAAAAGACCACGTGAAATGATGCTTCGACGTGAGTTTGCAAATGCAGTTACATATCTTAATGAGATTCTTTCAGAAGAAAAGCATCTTAAATTTATTCACTGGGACTTCCATAAATTTGCAAAGACGTAAGCATGCTATGCTTTTAAGAGGTAAATAATGACACATAAGTAACAATGATGATTCACTGAATTGTTTCTTCACTATGCCAACAGGAAGAGTGCCAATGTTTTGGGAGTTTTAAGTGTTGTAGCGAGTGCAGCACTTGACATGACTGGATTTTACTACAGTGGAAAATCTCCTGTGGTGAAAAAGCGAGCTATGCAGCAGCAGAATAGAACCATTAGCATCAGGTATAGACTTTAGATTATCTGCCTTTGTATCGTATTTGGTGTTTGTGGAATTGTTCTGTGTTTTGGTTCTCTGGTGTTTTCATTCCTGCCCCCCTCCTTTCCGAAAGACTCTGATCTGTGTATTCAAAGTATATACTTGGATGTTCTCCCAGGGTTTATAAAGGATCATCATGTAGAATGGTAAGTAGAATTATGCTAGTGGAGAGATCTGGTGTTGAATGTTGACCTCTCCCTTGAGCCTAGAGTTATATGCTTGGGGGCATATGTATGTGCGCGAACACACACAGAAGTCCATGAAATAAAAAGACAGAGAAGCTGAGCAGAGCTATTGCAGTTTTTGTTTGTTTTTTTGGGTGGCTGGGGGTGTTTTATTTATTTATTTGTTTTGTTTGGGGGGGGGGGGGGGGTTGTATGTAGCACTCACTAGTCATGGACACATGCATAAGTCCCCTTGCCTCAGTAATGGAGAACCTGAACCTCGTCAAAATTTAGATCGTATGGCTGATGCAAGCTGGGAATTTGTTGCTTTACTAATCCACTTCCAATTAAGGATGTACAATATTAGTTCTTAACATTATTCTTTTATGTCTTTTTTGGTGCATTTCAAGTAGGCATATGATTTCTTGCTAATAAACCATGGGCAAAGGGCGCTGTAAGCATAACTATATGACATGCATGAGCTGTGGGCTTCAATGAACTTAAATAGAAGTCAAATAAACTAGGTTGTTATTTTGGTGTTTCATTTTCTCTTTCTTGTTTCCTGTAAACTGAGCTGATTGAAGAATTGAAATCTCAATAACTAGACTGTCTAATTGGTTCTCATGTGCAGGGATCCTTCTATAAGTGATCTTAGAGCTAGTTCAGGGGTCCTTGCTAGAAATAGCAGCTACAATGATAAACTCGGCTCTTCTCTCACAAAAGACGTTGATTCTGGCCAGCATATCAGGAAAACCAGCATCAATGGTTCCGAGCCACGTTTTCAAAGCGGGGTTCTCAGAACTAACTGCATTGACTGTCTGGACCGAACAAATGTTGCCCAATATGCTTATGGACTAGAAGCTTTGGGGCGTCAGCTTCAGGCAATGGAAATGTCAGATGAACCCAAAGTGGACCCTGATAGCAGCATTGCAGTTGCTCTCATGGAGATGTACCAGGGCATGGGTGATGCTCTAGCACAGCAGTATGGTGGCTCTGCTGCTCACAATACAGTATGCGTTCTTTTGTAATAAGCTCATTGATAGAGCTTTGATGCTGCAAGCCTGTTATTTTCCTTTTCATCAGGTTTCGTTTTTCGGCCCTTCAATATATATTTAGCCTCTTTTTTTGTTATTTTAGGTATTTCCGGATAAGCAGGGGAAATGGAAAGCCACTACTCAATCACGGGAGTTTCTGAAGTCCATCAGGAGATATTACAGCAATGCATATACTGATGGAGAAAAGCAAGATGCAATAAATTGGTAATCTTCCTGGCCTAGACTCTTATCTATTTCTGGGGCTATTATTGTTGGTGTTTGGCATCACTCCATAGTAGACAAATTGATACTCTTGTGACTCAAAATGTGACAGTAACACCCCCCCCCCCTTTTTTCCCAAAAGAAACAGAAGGAGAGATGGCCAAGTTGCTCGGGAATCTGAATTTTCTTTTGTGTTTTCTCAGGTTTCTGGGGTACTTCAAACCACAGGAGGGGAAACCTGCTCTTTGGGAGCTGGATTCTGATTATTATCTTCACGTTTCTGGGGTGGGAGATGACTGTTTCTCAGATAAGAGGTAATTTTGCTTTGCTTTAATTACTATAGCTTGTATGTACTCTTGCATGTTGCAAGCTTGGTTTCAAAACTTTGAACATCCTTTCAATTATTTGCCGCATCACTCTGGTGGCTTGGTTCTCTACTTTTAGTTCCATTAGATGTGATCTTAACGAGCTGTTGTGTAATAGCAGCAGCATATCAGAGGCTGTAGGTGTAAGAGCTTCTCTGGAACCCATTCCGACTTGCAGAGAAGACTTTTCAAAGATTAAGTTGACATCTTTCGATAAGTTGATAGAGAAGACATGTAGTTTGATAAAGGAGGTGAGACTTTGCCGTGAGCCAGGTCAAGAACCTACAGGCGCCGCAGGAACTTCCGGAGTGGCACCTGATGCAATGTAAGTTTCTACACTGTTTCACTGTTGTCGTAAAGTATGTCTTCTTTCATTCCTGTGCAATACACCTTGAGAAAGATAGGATTTTGTTCGTCTTTGTAGATTCGGTTCCTTAAGTTCTCTCCCTTTGCTATAAAGCTAACTCTTCTCTACATTAAAAGTAGAAACAATCACCCCCTTACCTTCCTGAAAAAAATAAGGGAAGAATAAGGCAAAAAAGATGAAACCCATGACTGGAAAAAGGACGGTTACTGTGTTGAGTATGTTGCTTCTTCTATCTTAACGTATCTCTGTATGGATGAGCATCTACATTGTGGAGTAATACCTGTTTCTGGTTGCATACAATGGTTGTGAGCTGTGACTTTTGAGGATATGCACTACGCAGTATGAATATGTTGGATTTTTTGTGTTAGTGTAAAAATTCTGATAATTGTTGAGTACTCATAGTGATCTAATTGTATGCACTGTAGCGAGATACAACTCAAAAGCCCGCATTGGCTATTTGGGCAGAGGAAGGACGAACAGACTAGTTCTGCCTCAAAGGATGCTGCTGGTGCAAATGCAAATGGCGGGTCACTAGTTGACGATATGATTAATGCCTTGGATCTCAGTTGGTTGACTTCCTGTGAGGATTTCAATGAACTGGATACTTACGAAAGGTATACCATCTTTCAATGGTCTCCCTGAAACTGCACTGAGAATGAGATACAATGTCGACACAGAAACAATCATGAGCATAAGTTTTGCAACTTCTGTGATGTTGGAACTTTAATACATGTCTCATTCTCTTTCTGGCTTCTTCCAGGTACCTTGCCATGACATCAGTGAATGAAGCTAACGGTTGGTATGGTGGAAGTTTGCTGGGTGATCTTGATGAAGAAAGTGAGATATATCAGCATTATGCACGGCTCTGTGAGGTAATTATGAAATGAATTGGAAAGTTATGTTTACATGTTCTCCTTAGCCTTCTTCCGCTGTACCCAATTTTTACCCAACAACAACAACAAGCCCCAGTCACCCAGTGAGGTCTTGCGATGCAAGGTTTGAGGGGATCCAGATTACCCTACCAATTTTATCCATTCTTTCCATTAATTTTACCGAAATTCACCTTATATTACCGACCCTGTCCAGATTAGTCAAATTTACATGACTTCACCTTACCTCTAAAAGAACACACAATATAGTCATTACTATCTCCATCAACTACACAATCAAGAATTCCTAGAGTGGGCCCCACTGACATGTGGCGTAGGGAGATTCAGATGCCGGCAACCTTACCTCGTCGGACCGATGCCAGTAGACATTACTAAATGTACATAATCAATTAAGCGCTAACGAAATATTGGTTCTTTGCTGAAATCTGTCCATATTTGATTTGTGCCAACAGGGGCCATCCATGGAACCCTTTGAAAACGACGCAGAGAGGGAGCAGCATTATGCCGATGTTCTACAGCAGAGCATGATCGAGAACGTCGACGGTGACGCTGTTCAAGCCGAGATGGAGTCGACCTTGAACGAGTACGATCAAGTCGCTTCAGACCTCGGGATCTTTCCGATGTGCAGGTCGTTGGCTGGAGATCCTAGCCAATTGACTCGGTGGATCATTGGGGACGAGAAGATTCAGAGAATAAATTGTACCTGACAATATTTTTTTTACCCTGATGAGATTGCATATTCTTGTTTGAATCTTCTCTGCTGTAAATAGGAGTACATTTTTTTTCCCCATTTTCCGGACCTGATTCATGGATGAGTACCCGGTAAATTATGGGTCGAGGAGTTGTGCCGAGGGAATTCCCATGCTGGAGATTTGTGATTTGTGCTTGTAAGTAGTCAAGCAATAAAGGTTGCCTTGTAAGATATTACTGTACATTGAAAACGATTTTATTTTTCCATTGTACAAAAAATATGTTTGGGAATGTAGACTTTTGTCTCCTAGGGCTTGAGATGATTGAGATTGTTGGGGTGTGATTATATGAAGTGTTTGGTTGAAGTATTTGATAATTAATCCTTTATATTAGCTTTTAGATTCTTTCACCTTATTTTCAAAAGTTATTTAAAATAAACTGTTAATTCAAATAGCTAAAATTTAATTTAAACAGTTGATACTTGATAGCAACTAAGTGACTAACAATTAGTTGCTAGATAGAGTCATAGATTACCCTCCATCCCCGGCTTCAATTCAATCTCCAAAACTTTCGGAACGTGATACAATTTCAGCGGGTTGTAACCCTAACCCTAGATTCAACAACCTCTAATATCCTCTACAATTCGTTATCATCCTTCGATGAATCGCCACAGACTGAAACTGAAGATTCTGATTTGACGGCCAATTCACAACAAATGGACCTGGACCGTCGTCTCAAGGCTCTGATCAATTTTCTTAGGTCTAGACTTAAGAAAGCAATTTACATGTAGAAGTGGGGAAAATGATTTCTGAAAATTGGTGTTTTCGATATTTTAGCCACCAAACATTGAAACTATTGGAAAAACATTTTCAAGAGAATGATTTTCATCCCATCAAACACATTTAAGTTGAAAAAATATTTTTTTTTTCAAAGTGACACTAGTTAAATAATTTTGTAGCTTTCTGCTTTTGCTATTTTTCGGTGTTTTCCTTGGCTGTTTTTGCTGTTTTGACGATTATTTTGTACTCCTCCTTCCCGAAATATCTGTCGTCACCGTCAATTTTACAGATACCAATTTACCTACCTACCTGTGTAAACAGCGAGACTGTTTGTTTCCAATATTTCTCTCTCAAAAAAAAAAAAAAAACCCTTCACCTCCCAAGCTACTGTTTCTATGGCTACTGCTGTGAATTGTTCAAGACTCACCTTTTCAACTTCATCATCAGATTCATCCTCCCTTTCGTTTCCCTTATTTCCCCTATTACTGTTTCTCTGTCCCTGTTTTCCCCTGTTTCTATATCAAGTCTTCCATAGTTTACTTACAGAAACTCCAATTAAGTACTCTTATTCATCGCAAACAACGGCAAAAGACCCACCGCAAACACCGAAAAAGGTCCACAAAAGCGAAAGGAACACCAAATTGAAGATTCAGAAACCAAAAGAGAAAAAAAAAACATAAAAATGGTGGAAGCAAAGAACAAGATGGAATCAATCAGAGAATGAGTCGTCGAGCATAAGCTCTGTACCGTTGTTTGCATGCGTAGGCATTGACACTTGCTGCATTAGTTGGAGCTGCAGTGGTTGAAAAAAGTATTCTGATGGAATTGAACTAGGGCGTGAATAATGTTGATTGTCGTTAAAAGGGAATGAAAAGGAAGAAGTAATTAAAAAAAGTTTGATAAATTAGTAATTAACGTGGTATTGGAATTATAAAATGACAGATATTATGGAAAAAAAAGTTAGTTAAAGTGACAGATAATATGGAAAGGAGGGAGTAACTCAAACTTCCAAGGATTAAAAAAAATAAAAAATTATAATATCAAAAAGTCAAAAGGCAAAAAAAAATAAATAAAATGCGAACATGCACACTCCAATGTCTTGTTCAACCGCCGGTCGTCTTGGGTGTCGACGAAGCAATCGGCTTCCTAGAAATTGAGTCTGCTCTCTCTCTCAGGTAATCCCAAACCCTTGTTATCATCGACATTCTGGATGATATCTCTTCATCATGATTGATTTCTAATTGCATTTCTTTCGAATCACTCTTAGCATATTTCTTCAGTTTGGAGATATCGATGACCTCTCTTTCTGATCATGATGTTATGGTTTTTCTTTCAATTTCATCTGTCACGACTGTTTTAGGGTTTTTAGCTGATTTTACCAATTTTTTTTATTCTCTCAGTAGGTAGAGCCCGTTTTGATCAATTAGAGTTTCGGTTTATCAATTAGGAAACGAATTTTCCGTTAATATTTGATTTTGATTGATTGATGATTGATTTTTGGATAAATTTGTGAGCGAATGTTCGTTTGAATTCACTGCAAAGCTTTCTGATTTTCACCTCCCCCTCCCCCTCCCCCCTCTAATTTAAGCTAGTGATTGTAGACTTGTAGTGATTGCTGGCAAATCTTTAATCTTTATTTTCCTGAGAATAGTTTGACAGAAACTATTGAGGGGTCACAATGTAGGTTGATCTAAGATCCTTTGCATTGCTTGGTTGTGGCTGTTGAACAAGTTTGAAAGATGAATCCGAAAAGATTGGTGTATAACTCTCTCATTGACAGCGGATTCGGTATTCAACCCCTGACAATTTGCACCCTTCATTCTATTTGGGATTTTTGTGAAGAAATTTATTTGAACAATGTTGTATGTGTTGTAGTGTTTCTTGTTGCCGATGAGGCTGCTGGAAGGAGTTCCTTGATTGCCTGAAGGATGATTTTAAAGTGAGATATCGGGACAACATTAACGATTCTGATGATGACGATGATCTGTTCGAAGATCGTTTCAGCATTGCCGACAATCTTGAGCAGGAACTTAGGCATGTATGAGTTTCCCATGTTCAATGAGATTTGTATGTGGGGTGATGTTACCGAATCTCTGTTGATTAGGACATTGATTTCTTTGAATGTACAGGCCTAGGCTTAACTTGCACTTGTCAACTGACATGGCATCGAGAAGGCTCAAATGGCAGAGGTCAAAGGAACAATGATGACAACATCGAGAAGGTGGAGACTCTTTCTCATTTCTTTGCTATATTGGTCTTGTTAAATTGAGCAGAACAATAGGGCAAATATCTCCCTGAATTGCATTTTCTGAACATGTTGCAGTATTTGCCATTTGGTGCTACATTTAGGGCACTTGATATCCAATCTAACCCTTTACGGTTAACTAGTTAACTATTTTTATAGAACCAGTTGTTTTTTTTTTTTTTGATGTGTGTTGGCCCGCCAGGGGGGGGGGGGCGTACTTAATTATCAGTGGCAACTGATGATGACCTCAAAGTGAAATATGATAGTTTGGCTTTTCTTTTTCTTGTTTTGTTTGTGTTTGTGCAATTTGCTCCTTTGGTGGTTCATTTAGCTATAGGCGTCTTGGATTGATGAGAAACAACTTGATCATTTTGCTTTACCCTTTGTCAACTATGTGAGAATACATAGCATCATTTAATTTTACTGAGTAAACATACCAGAAAATTAGAGCCATTTGCATTTATGGTGTCTGTTGTGTCTTCATTTCTTCCCAAAAGAAAATTGGGTTCTTTCCATAGGAGGAAGGCGGTAGAAAATGAGAGGACAATGACTTGTGAATTCAAAAACTTATTTGGACCGATCATACAGTTTTGGTCTTTCGGATATTGATAGAGTTACTTCTGGTAAAATGAAGGTGAAGTGCTCATAACAAGTTTTTTGAGAGTAAAACCATAGTTATTAGGTGATTAACGAAACAACACCCTATGTGTGAACCCATGACCTCATTTACGGCAAGTTCAAAAAAAATCACCAAAAGCTTTTCTATAAAATTGTATTTATCGTGATTCTGCCGCGTGCTGGAGTACAATTCTAAGTGTCTAACCATGCTCCTGTGGGAGTATGGTGTAATATTTGTTTCTCATAATATAATCTCATTAATCTCATTAATAGTATAGTATAGACAAATCTTCAAAAATAAAAAAACGAATAATACAATATTATATGATCATAAAAGCAGCTTTGATGATAAACGACTTTAATCATAGGCTCATAATATAATCATATGATTTAAAGCAGGCAGCCCCAAGAATTAGTTTAGGTATTATTGAATGAAGTGGTGTGAAAGCTATAGAGCTTAAGCTTCTTTACTTGTGACAAGGGGATTCCCTTTGAGTGGACATCCCTCACTATCTATTGAAAGAGCCACTTTGACCAACATGAGCACTAAGATGAATATCTTAAAATTGCTCATCACCGCCCCTTTTGTCATTTCTATTTTCTCTTTAACATAATACTCCCTCCGTTTCTTTTTAGTCCGTCTTTTTAACTAACTTTTCTTATAGTATTTCATATTATTTGTCACTTTACAATGCAATGACATATTAATTACTAATTTTCTTATTTTATTAAGTAATTTTCTTACTAAGTACCCCATAGTTTTTTGTGATATTGGTTCTTTCCCATCACCTCCAAAATCACTTAAAGAGAAATGGAAGGAGTAACTGTTTTTTCTTTCTGAGTTCAGCTTAATGCGTTTGGTTGGAAAATATTTCTGGGAAAGTTAGTTAATTTTCCAATTTGACAAATTTTCCTACATTTAGTTGTACTTTAATGGATGAGAAAATTTTGATGTGGGGTCCATTATTTTACTCTCGAACTGAGTGGACTTTTCCCCAAGGCCGGGGTAGGGAAAGCTTTCTCCAGGAAAGTTCTTCCCGGGAAAATATTTCCCGTAATTTTACCTAACTTACCCTAATAAGATATCAAAGACGTAATTATCTGTTCAAACTAGCGCATGCAATGCACGTATGGATCCATGGTAGAAGAAAAATCTCCTAAGCATACCCGAAACCGACCTACTGTCATCCCTATCTATCGCCTACAACTCAATTCCTTCACGTCCATCCTTTTTCATTCAGAAAGCGACTTGTGGAACGAAGCCAAGGTTACCACGATGTAACACTTTCCCTCTCCTCCTCTAATAAAAGAGATTCTTTTCATGTCCCACCTCTTTCTACTATGAAATATTCCCTCCCTCAAATACAAATACAATGGCACCTATTCTATTCTTTCCCCCAGTTGCACACCTAAAGTTTGATCTTTTTTTTGGGGCTTCTCCATCTCCAAGATGGTTCCAGAATTAGAGGTATGCCTTCATGCTCATAACTTTACATGCTTTTCTCCTAGGTAGCTTCATCGTTTTCAATCCCTTTTTGGTATTTTTCCCTGGCTCTTTCGGGTTCCCTGAAAAATGCGTTTGAAATCTAAACGCCGATTTTGGTGCATGGTTTTGTCCTGGGTGAGCAATCATTCTAACCTGTTTTCAGTTTTTCCTCTTTACAAAATGCTGCAGAGGCCACGAATCACTGATATACATGTCCGCATGGACTGCAATGGATGTGTACAGAAGATCAAAAAGGCTGTAAATAGCGTCGATGGTAAGTCGAGTCTTGATAGATAATCTAATCTAATATAATCCAACTTTTTGGTTGTCGGTCTGAGTCCTGGATTTTTTATTGAAATCTGCTTGCTACCTGCAGGTGTATATGATATGTACATCGACTTACCCCAGCAGAAGTTGACAGTAATAGGCCGGGCTGATCCTGAGAGAATTGTCAAGGCTATTAAAAAGGTCAGGAAAACCGCAACAATCTGTTCTCATACTGAAGTACCACAGGATCAAAACTCTCACCCGCAAGAACCACCAGCAGATGGAGCGGCACCACCACCAGGAGGAGATCCTCCACCTTCCACAGAAGCTCCACAATCAGAAGCACCACCCCCTCCACCACCGGAGGAGCCACCTAAAGATGAGCCGCCACCACCACCACAAGAACCGCCACCAGAAAACCCACCGGCTCAAAACCCCCCACCGGAAACAAACCCTCAGCCACCACCAGTCCCGAACCATAATAACCCACCGCCAACCCAACCGGAAAGACCACCACACGGCCCGCCCAACGATGCGGAAGAGGTTCATGCTGTAGTATACCATCAGGGCCACCCACCGGACCATGGTTACCGGTATGGTTATGGCAATGGTGGGTATTATGAGCCGTCACTGCATCGCCCCGTTTACCAAGAACGCCGGCCTCAACCTGTGTATTATGACCCACCACCACCACCACCTCGACATGTCTATCACGAGCCCATTTATCACGAACCACCACCACCACCTAGACCGAGTTATCCTGAACTCATTACCCGATCAAGCTATCACGAACCACCACCACCACCACCTAGACCCGTCTACCACGAACCACCACCACCTAGACCCATCTACCACGAACCACCACCACCTAGACCCGTCTACCACGAACCACCACCGGCCCAATCAAGCTATCATGAACCACCACCGCCTAGACCCAGATATCACGAGCCGCCACCACCTCGACAGCCTAGCTATCAGGAACCACCATCACCATCTCCCGTATATGTAACTCACAGCTACAACACATCGAGGCCATCTCCATACATAACAGCATACCAATATGTAGACTCTCCACCACCGCGATACACGACCTACAGCAGGAGGATGGAGATGGACAATTACAATACAGATCCATACTGGGATAGCGGCGCAAGTACGAGCGAAAATGCAAGTTTTCCGATGTTCAGTGATGAGAATCCGAATGCATGTACAATAGTATAGTTACACACACACGCGCACACACACAAGTTCGTTAGTTTTACAGATCGCAGCCTATTTCCTTGTCATTGGTTTCATCTGTAGGTTGGAATGTCAATAGGTACAGTCATAGAGCAGTTGCGTGCTGGTAATGTGAAAGTTAAATATAGAGGCCAGGGGGAATGAGATTCGTTCCTCATTTGTAGCCGATCAAGAATCAATGCCCTCTTTTGCCTTTTTTAAGTGGCTGCCTGCCAGATAATTAAAAAAAGGCTTAAAGATATTTCCCATATATATATATTTTTTCTTCGTCGCAACCATTCCTTTTTAATAAAATAAACACATTCTTTTTTCATGTTAATTACTGATATCATCGTTCTTGGAGAGTTAAGAGTCTCTAGTTCTGCACAAACAAAAATTATTCTACTAGGAAATTCATTGTATGACCACACTTCTAATGTTTCATGAGTTCAGGGTCATGAATCCAGGTCAGTTTCCTTGTTCGGTGTTCGGTCTAGTCCAGTCTAATTCAGTCCAATCTTGAATCGATGAGCAATCCAATCTTGAATCGATGAGCAACCCTAACCCTGAAAGTGTAATTGAGATACCTAGTTTCCCAGTGTCAATATTATTTATTTATTTATTTATTTATTTATTTATTTATTTATTTATTTCCATCCTTTTTTTCCCTGTTTCTTCCCTGTTAGAATAATTTTTGGATGATATAGTCTTGCATGGTATTTAGAGCCAAACCGAGCAAAGAGTCTCATGTTTGAATCCCAGAAACTCTATGTATATTTGCGGAAGGTTAGCATGACTTCTATTGTATCCATGCTTAAAGCTTGAAGGGTATTTGTGTGATGGGGCGTGTTATAATGTAAAACCATAGTTGAAACCTTCAAGTATTATCTTCAGCTTTCGGTTGAAATGTTTTCACATTGTAATTGAGAGTGGGATTGAATTGAAAATGATGAGGATTGAAAGCCTATTCTCTATAATAGACAATACACATTTTATGTGTAATTCTATATCTATGGGAAAATATAAATCAATTACAGATTCTATGTAATTTATGAGTTACAACCCTTAAAATTAATGAAGCATATATTTATAATAGTTTAATTATATAAAAATTACCTTTTGGAGTGATTTAAGTTAAATTTAAGATGAAATAACCATTTTAAATCAAGACAACTCATCATTTTCATTTTTAATATATTTAAAACAAAAAAGTTCGAATGATTGTCAATTTGGTATTTCATTTTTTTCTTTGTTCCCTATACATTGAGCTGATTGAAGAATTGAAGTCTCAATAACTGGGCCGTCTATCTTTTTCAGTTCTCATATGGATCGGCCCAACCCAAAATAGGAAAGAAAAAAGAGATGGTGAATCTAAATTTATCATCACATTTTTCAGGGTCGAAGATAATTGTTTCTAGAGCTTGAAAAAGTTGGCCCAACATAATTATCGATCTGATTCGAACACAATATAAACGGATTTGGGTACAGATTTTCAATTTATTTAATTAAATAGGTTGACACAACAAATACGACTAATTAAACATATTAGGTTCATGTTGAAATTCTTGACATGAAAAAAATACTGAGTAACCATTTAATTAAACGGGTGACTGGGTGAACACGTTTACCCGCTGACCTATTTACCCAATTAACCATTTATTAATAAGTTAAAGTCAAAGATCTTATTTTATAATCAAGTGTCACAAGGAAATTATAATCATACCTTTTGTTTTTTTTTTCTCATTTGCCCCGTTGGGATAGTAGAAGGGAAAGGTAGTAATTTTTTTTTTCCGATTTTCATATAATTTTAGTCAAACTAATCCCCTTATAAATATTTGATTCTCCATTATTCTCCTCACTCGCCTTAACTGTGGTGGATTTAATTAGATGTTTGGAATAAGGGTAGTTACTATACTATTACATTCACATGATAAAATAAAATGCATAATTTGTACCCTTAATTTTACTATTTTTTTCCTTTTTTTCTTTGGCTTAGAGTGGCCGTGGACACCCCCTTAATTCACAGACCTAATCTACGCACTACCCAGTATACTAATCTCTCTGATATCTAACCCTCACTCACCATTGGAGTCCTTCAAGGCTTTAAGAAATAATTAAGTAGACAAATAGAGAGAAATTGAAGATATATATACCTTGAAGAATTTATGGAAGAAGAAAAGAAAAAGGGAAGGGGGGAGCATATGATGACAATATTGTGGGGGGCAGGAATTCCTTGTGATAAGAAAGTGCGTTACAAATGGAGTTTCAATGTTTCCCTCTTTGATTATCTATAATTGAGAACCAATATCGTTTACCTGGTCAATTCCTGGTGAGTTTCCACAATGGTTGTCCTCAGAGTTGGTAAAATTTTGTCCAATCCGAAATGTCTAACCTAAAAGAAATTAGATTCTGATGTAATTTTTTTTGTTTGAATTTGATATTGGCCGAACTGATTGAATATTCAGAGATAATATTTTTCTTTTTTTATTATCTGAACCGAACTTTAACCCGAAAATAGGCATCGTTTGAATTGTCTGATCCTGCCTACCCAAAAAAGTCGGCTACGGACTTCAATTTCTTATCCAAATTTTAACATTGATCAACCTAGATTTAACTCGAACTTGATTTTTTGCCAGTGCTATCACCTGTAAAACATATTTGAAAATCCAAAAAAGTGGAATAATTAGAAAAAATGAACGGATTAATTTTTGCAACCCATTTAGCCAAACGGAAATGATAAGTGTCTTGGGGAAGATACTTATTGTGGTACAAAACCTATATATTTGTAAATTAAATTGAAAAAAAAAATTTTAAGTTGCCTAAATTTAACCAAACAAATAAAGTCTACTACTTAGCCAAATTTAAAAAATTTAATGTCTACTATTTGTAAATTTGAAAAAAAAAATTTTAATTTAGCCAAATAAATAAACAGAAATGTCTACTACTAACTTAAAGTTGCCTAAATTTAAGTGTCTTCCCAACATTCATGCAAACGTGAACTATCCATACTTCCACATTGGGCTTCAAACATTGTGTGACTAGCTTCCTTGGGTCAACTTCCCCTATCGAGGCCTATATATTCTATCCTATGCATAGCTCATTATGATACCCTAAAATTCTATGAGGAAAACTAAAAAGCAAAAATATAAGTTGACGTCAACTAAAAATGCCAAAAAGCAGTACTAGAAATCACACCGAAATATTATGGAAAGGACACCACAAATAACAATGGAGACTATATTCAAAGTATTCGGCTCCTTTTTTAGAATCCCCATTGACTATAAATACATGCAACACCAACAAAACAAAAACCACACACACAAATCAAATCAGTGTTTAAGATCCAAGAGGTAGAAATGAGGATTAAGAGTGGGATAATTATGCTGAAAGATGCACTAATGACAGTGCTAATTATGGGGTTATTTTATACTAATTACATGGAAAAAGCAGAAGCAGGAGGTTTAACCCCAGCACAGTGCCATGAAGAGAAGAGGATATTAGTGAGTGCATGCAAGCCAGTGATGATGAGGATCCCTCCGTCGTCGTTTTGTTGTGAAAGGATTAGGGTTTCTGATGCTGACTGTATTTGTTCTGCTGTTACTCCTCAGAGGGCTCCTCTTGTTAAGGATATTAATTATGCGATTAGGGTTGTTGAGAGCTGTGGTCGCCATGTCCCACGCCACTTTAAGTGTGGAAGTAAGCAACCTTTAATTTGATCTAATCTCTCTCTCTAATTAAGTTTAGTGACTTAATTAATGTGTGCAAATTATGATTGTTTATTTGGATAGTTGAAGGGCTTTTCAGAGGTTTTTCAACTTAATTAGTTTCATGTGGAATTCTGTCTTGCAGGTATTACTACACCTTGAGCAATCGACGGCCAGATACAATGACAATAATGGTGATGACATAAAATCATTTTCCCTAATATGAAGTTGTGATGTTTACTTATAGTAACCAAATGTGTTATCAAGTAACTATATGACCCAAAAATAATCAAATCAAAAGTTGTGATAATATTTTATTTACTTTGTAATGTGATATTGTCGTTGTTATTTGTATTACGGAAATGATAAATGTCTTAGGCAAGACATTTTATTAAGTGTCTTGCCATGACATAAAACCTATGTATTTGTAAATTAAATTGAAAAAAAAATTGCATGATTGACTTCTATAACTATAATAATATATATAAATGGTATAAAATCACATTTATATATATATTTTTTAAAATTTGCAAAAACACGTTTAAAATATGCCCAACAGACAGGGTTCATTCATTAGGGTGTCAATTTTAATTGTCGGCGTAGCCAACACGTTCCAAGCTTCTTATAATTGATAATTAATAGAATCTGTCAAAAAAATTGAGGTCAAAAATGATAATACGTGTTAGTTTTATAAAAAGGAAGACACTTAAGTAGTGTCTTGGGGCAAGACATATATCATCACCCTTTGTATTAATAGATAAAATGGTCGGTTGAAATTAGCCTTTTCATATATTTTATGTATGGTGAAAAGTTACATATATCTAGACCACTACAAAATTTTGTGTTAATGAGATTCTATTGGTGGGGCGTTTGGTTGAAAAATTTTTCCGGGAAAGTTGGTTAACTTTTCTAAGTTGAAACTTCTCCATGTGTTTTCCATAATATATAAGAAAGTTTTGATGTGAGACCCATTATTTCCCTCACAAACTCAAGAAAAAATTTCCAAAAGAGGGTTAAGAAAAACCTTTCCTAAACAAGTTTTTCCTGGGAAACTTCGAGCCATGGAATTTACTATTGTTGTGTCTAAAAACAAAATCTTATTTTCATCAAAAAAGGAGCCACAATAGTTGTTGCAGCGACTGACAAACAAACAAAATAGAACAACACTATTTGAAGTTAGTCCATAGTATTAATTAATAATCACTTTCATGACATCGGTTAAGGGAAATAAGAAGAAAATGGAAATTTGCGATGTGGTATGAAATCATAAACGATCTCATCGCACAAAAGAACAAGCTTATATACTAGTATATATGACACGTAAATTTAACATATAGAACAACATTATTTGGTTGCCACGATGACTCATGAACCCCTCGACCTTTTAAATTGCATAAACTTAAGCTAATTTTTGATATTATGATCTTCCCAATTTTATTAAGCTAATTTGTGGCCTTCATTCCATACAAATGAAGTATTAAATATTGGAAGTTTTGTGGATTTGGATGAAAAAGTTGTCCTAGCTTAGTCAAGATATCTAAATTAAAAGTTGATGTGGACATTTCAAAACCATTGCAAAAGGGCCATTGAAATTCAAGTGGATATGGCAAGTCAAAATGGATCAATACAATATGTGAGATTCCGAGATCAACTTCTGTTATGCATGTTTACTCATTGGACACATCTTACCCATGGTGCGGACACTTTACGTACACTACAGTGAATATTTAATATTAGACTTGGCAAAACTGATCGGAAGTCTAAAACCTAAATTGAAAAAATTGAAGTGGGATCTGAACCGATGCCAGGGACAAACAATCCGATCTTGACCTAAACCCGAAGAAACCTGATCCGAGCTACAACTTTAAAAGTGACCCGATTAAGATCCACACTCAAATTATCCCAAATCAAACCAAAACCCAATCTGAAAATACTTCACCCGAACCAACGCGAATAAGAATCACCTAAAATCAGTCTGAACTGATCTTTACCTGAACTGATTCACCCATTTACTAGATTTTTCTGTCAAATTTATGGGTACAAAACAGTTGGGTAAAAGTTAAATTTTAATAATTTTTGGTAATTTTTGGTAACTTTTGGTAAATTCTGATAACTTTTGGCAAATTTACACCAATATATTAAAATTAATTTTTTTTAAAGTTTGGTATTATTTGGTAAGTTTGAGTAAATTTAAGTAAAAACTGATAAATTTTAATAAATTGGAGTTACCCATAAATTTGACATACCCTTTTAAGATGGAAGCAGGATGACTTCGTCATTGCATGATATGCTCAATAACTTTCAAAAGCTAAACAAATTTGAAGGTGTGGGACTTGCACTGCTAGCAAAGCAGGATGCACTTTATTTTTTACCACTAGTTTAAAGCTTGGAAGATAATGCTCATTCTGATATTGGTTTTCATTCTTTATAGATTGTTAATTTGTTCCAAGGGGAATTGGGCTTAAAGATGGAGTAGGCTGCTGTTTAGCACCTCTTTGGACTCTACTTGGGACACTTTGGACCCATATATGGTAGGTTCCAAATTTCACATGGCATATATATGATAATGTGGAGATGTGTGGCAATAGTTACAAGGTGTTTTTTTCTTCTTTTTTATCTTTCTTTTATCCCACATAGAAGAAAAATGAAATTGAGAGTGAGTTTATATATCACATTTTTCCTCCTTATGCTTTATTGACTTTCAATGGGTTTTATGGAGGAGGGTGAGATTTGTGCCTCCACATACACGTGCTGCCTGGCCGGTTCGGGCTAGGCGCAATGGCGCATGTCATGGTTAGGTCGTTTCGAGTCCGATTTGTTTTATTTGCGTCATTAAAATGTTGTATCTAGCCGTTTTGATTGATTTGGTAGGATTTTATTATCCTTAATTGAGGAATATAATCAGTCAATTGGTTTTAATTCCCACCAATTTTTTCCTCCCTTAATCCCTAGTCTTTTGTTTTCTCATTAATGGTGCTTGACTTCCGCATGTGTTAATGAGTTTGTCCCCTACGTTTAGTCACCTTTCACCTATAAATAGGAGCTTTTGGAGGACTGTTTGTGCACACCAAAAAAAAAAAAACAACCTTCTTCTCATCTCTTCTTTCTCTTTTCTGGGTAATTAAATTTGCATACTCTAAACTCTTGGTCACGAGTGCACGTGTTCAAGAGTCGTCTGAGTTAACCTTGGTGAGAGACCAGCAATCCCAATTGACACCGAGGTCGGGTCATAATCATTTTTAGGCAGTGGTTGTTTCAAAGGCTCAGATTTTTGTGTTTTCCAATAGCCTTGATTTGAATTTTTTCTATCAGTTCTTTTTTATGAGAGAAACTAAACATATTGAATGAAATTCATACAAGCTGCAAACAGCAGTTTATTGTTACTGGACCTATATATTTCCAGCTTTGTTTTTCTGGTTAGAAACTTTTGAGTGATCAAACTAACTACGACATTTTAGCATGTGGAGTTTGATTATATAGTAGTTTTTCATGAGCAAATTAAGATTTAATGCAACTCTCATAATCTTCTAAACCCAGAAGACACTTTTTGGACCAATGTCCTGTTCTTTGCAATTGAACTACTACACTGAAAATCAAGTATCACCAGCAGAGATCTTTACATTAACTGAAAATCATCAAAACAAACTTGCTCAGTTCTCAGTTCTCACAGAGTCAACCAAATTAGCTTTATTCATCATTTATGAATAATCATTTTACAAATTACAAATACAGGATAAATGAACAACAACTAAACTGAAAAACATCAGCAGAGATCTTTACACTAACTCAACCAACGATCGAGCAAAGATTCAATGCAACTCTCAGACACCATCTAAACCCAGAACAAACTTCCAGTTCATAATCAATCTATGCTTAATCCTAGTGGTGTTATAGCAGCATATCAGATTTGGCTGGCAATCTTTTGAAGAAATTAACCGGCACAGACGGCATCTTGGACCTGAACCTGGGGTGCCTCAGCATGTAAAGCCCGACAAGCACTGCCACCACCTGGAACGGGGTCACGTACAGGAACACGGCCCACACGAGCGACAGGAATATGAATATAGCCGTCGCCCGCGGGTCCCTCCAGCTCAGCAGGGCGTGGCTCCGCTCTCCCTGGGTGGCCAGGTCACCCACGACAGCCTGGACCCTTCCCGCCACGCTCCGGAGCCGGTCGTACCTCATCCTGACCACGTCGTTGGGCCTGGACGTTGGGAACGTGTCGAACTCCTCATCGAGCTCATCAGGGTGTGCGTGCTCGGCCTGGGACAGCCGGGCGTCCATGTGGGGCGGGGTCCGCGCCCTGAACCGATAGTTCCACACCCCGATCACGAACAGGTACAGGAACACTGTCGGCAGGATCAGTTCCGGGTAACAGACAAGTATCAGGAACAGGACATGAACTAAACAGGTTGTGATCGGGTTCCGCCACGTGCAGACATCGGAAAACCACCTGCAGACAGCAGAGATCCCGGATAAAACAGACATTATCCGGAAGAAGTTGGCCTTGCTACGACGCAAGCTGAACATGTGGTAGTCGACATCAAGCATGTACTCGACGACCTCTCTTCTGAGAGGCGGCTCAGCCCGGGCTAGCCGGGTGGCGACAATCTGCATAGCCTGGTGTCTCAGCCAGTCAATGTGTTTGACCGGGATCGGCTGAACGTAGTGCATTTTCGGGAGGAGGGGTTTGCCGTACTGAGCCACCATGTTGACCCACGCAGTGCAGGTGAATCTCAGCGCCAGTTGGAGCTCCCCATGTTTTTTCAACCCTCCCGGAGTTAACACTAAAAGAGGGTAGTAATGTGAGTAGATTCTGTCTGTTTCGAGCGTGGACAGCCTGATTCTGACCTTGCCGATTCTCTGATCTCTACTATCATCTCGGCCGTTCACTTGGCAGTTGTCAAAGACCCCGATCGTGATGACAGTGCACGGGTCGAACACTTCCCAGGTGTATTGCTCGTTCCACCGGGGTGATAATGTGTCCAAAAGGGTCCTTGTCCGAACCCACTTATTCCCGTATTTGGCTACGCAGTAAGCGTCCGTGAGCCGCCCGTCTTTGCCCTTCATTGGTAGGAGGTTCTTCGCGCTGAGTATCCCCAGCTCGAGAATCCCGACCGGTGGCTTCCTAAGGAACTTCGACGATGGCTGGAGATCGCTGCTGAAATGCGTCGATTCATCCAAAACATGGTACCCTCCTTCCAAGCACAATCTCAGGTGAATTTTGCTCGAAAACTTCGACTTCTCCTTCTTTTCTCCTCCTTCCTCATCGCCCCCGCCCGCCTTCATGAGGTTGAACCACCGCGGGTCCGGAAGCTTGTTCGAGTCCATCCTCTGCGGGACCTCCCTGACCGGGATCACCATCCTCCCGAGAATCTCATCCCTCCCAGGCCCCACCCGGTCCTCGACAACCACAATAACATACTCATCAAACGGCTCAGACGCCACAAACATCAACTCATCATTCCACACCGGGTTCGTACTCTGGACCGGGGACGGTCTCGTCACCCTCAGCTGGTTCCCAACCTGAACCTTGACATGGGTCGCCGGAGGCCTACCCCGGTCCGAGGGCACCAAATCCTGCGCCTCGATCACATGCACCCTGAGATAACACAATTTCGGCGAAAAATACACCTTGGACCTCGTATTCGCAAGATTATGATGACTGATCGAATGAGCATCCGAATGCCATGCTTCGGGAAATGCTTCATCAGCCTGAGTACCCATCCAAACAGCCAACATTATCTCCCCACGATCACCCTTTTGCCCCTTTTTATCCTCCAATTTATACCACTGAGGTGCCAATGGTGAATCTGGGGGAACCCTAAGAGGGATCTCATTCAAATCAAACTGAACCCTCCCCACAAAATCATCCTTCCCAATGTCCTTATCTTTCACAGTAACTTCTAACAGATGGGATTGCAACCTCTCTTTGGTAAAAGCAAACACTTGATTCCAAACAGGGTATTGATTCTTTTCAAGATGCTTGGTGACACCTTTGTAGTTACCTAATTTGACCTCGACGTAAGGATCTAAGCTCCCTGTGATGTCCATCACAGGGAGATCTCTAGCCTTGACGACACGGACGTATAAATAATGCATTTGTTCGACAAGATCGTAAGTACTACCTGTGTTGTCGCCGCGACGGTAGCCCATGTGTGCCGCCACCGGAGGACGAGTCTCGATGACGTTGTACTCCGCCTTCTTCCCCGGCGGCGGTGGCATCATCCCCCCGCCGGGAACTTGCATCATCATCGGCGGTGGAGGGGAGGGACGCATGAAGTCCGCCCGGAATTCCACCTTCGGCGCCGCCGCTTGCTGGTGCTGCTGCTGGTGGTGGTTGTGGTTGTGGTGGTTCTCCGGCGGAGGAGGGGGAGTTTTGGCCGGGATTGAGTAAAACGTCCGGACTTCTTCTTCTTCCTTCTTCTTCTTGCTCTTCTTGTTGCCGTGGTTTCCGGTCTCAACTTCCTTGACATTAGCTTCGATGTTTGCGTTAATCTCCTCCAATGGCGGACCACCATCGACAGTACTCTCCCTCATCTCCGGCGGAGGAGGTGGGGAGAAATTCGGGTCCCGGGTCAAGTAGATCCGAAGAGCAATATCCCCCTTGATGTTCGAAAACAACCCCCGTTTATCCAACGGGTACCTCTGCACATTCGCCTCAGATTCAAACGGACAAACACATGACCCGGAAATCCGGACCCGACCTAGGAAATTGCTCGGGTGAGCATGTCCGGATTTGCGGTCATTGTAGATAGTGACCTCGATGGTCTTCTCCGGGAGATCCTTCAGATCCGGGACGTCGAAGACCAGGTGGTGGTTCCAGACCGGGTTCAGGTCCTTGAACCGGGTCGGAGTCTTCTGTCTCTGGTTGTCGAAGTCGACTTCTACGTACGGACTGGCGGAACCCTCGCCGTCCTTCGGCATTAAGTCCGCCGCGTCCACCACCTGCACCACCAGCCTCGCCGCCGCCATGGCCGCCGGAAGTCGGAGTACAGAGGAAGAGAATGTGGGTGGTGGTGTTCTGGGTAGGTGGTGGCTATGGTGATGAGAGATAAAGAGAAAAAGATGGGCGGTGGTAGGAGGAGCAGATTGAGATGAAGCTTTTTGGAGCTACAGAAAATGAGAGAGAGAGGGAGTACAGAAGGTAGTGGGAGGAGAGTGTGAAACTGTGAAAAAGCAGAGAGAGAGAGAGAGAGAGAGAGGAAAGAAGGTGGAAAATAGCCTGTAAAATTGTTTGGCATTTTCCTTGTAAACTGAGTTGACGGACCAAATGGTCGTCGTTTGGATTTTGGAGGCTCTGTTTTTTTAATTTCATGAATTTCTACGGTTTTTCTACGTGTTGCCGTTATTTGGGGTTGTTGAATGAATGCTTATTTAAATTAGTTACACTTTGGGAGTACTATGAGGGTGTGAGCATTTATGTTTGTTACTTGCGTATTTATTGCTTGCATTTATGTGTTTTCACAAGGTGTGATGTGGGGTTGGCGAATTTTAATCGTCTTATAATAAATTTATTGTTAGATTGAAAATTTGAATGATTGAGAATTTGATTTTGAGATAATTATCACCGAATGAAAATAAGATGGAGTAGATCAATGATTTAAAATTTGTCAACCTAAAACATCGTTCATGTTTGGTGTAGCATACAGGGATGTTATAGAGCAATTACAAATTTAACCAGCCCACCTCTACTCCTACAAACATCATCACGAGTCAATTTTTATGATTCGGGGGATAACATAGTGCCTTAAAAGATTTCTCACTATGATTGTCTTAATAATGTAAAACCAAAACGGGATGGAACATATAAATATGTAACCCTTTAACATAAGACATGATCTGCTGTGAATTGTCGAGGAGAGTTATAAGTTACACAAGCCCATTTTCGATTATATTGACGTACGATTTTATGCGATTGTCGTGTTATTTTATGCTTGTTAAAAGTATTTAGTATAAACAATTAGCCCAATTAAGCAATTTTACACAGTTTTACAACTTTTATCCAAATATAATATGTTTTAACATGATTTAACAATAAATATCAATAAGTATTTACTACATATTACAAAAATTCAAGCCTCAAATATATTTACAATTGACATTATATCTCCTCATAATATATTTACTGTATTTTTTTTTTACATATTCTACATTTCTACTTGTAAACAACTACAAAGTATTAACTGCATTCTATTCATGCAACTCTATGTTTTTTTTCTTCTCTTCTCAATTTACTCGTCCTCTTGTTACAATGTAAGATAAATACTTTAAAGTATGATCCATATTTTATCTTCTTTTGACAACCATATATATATGGGAGCTCATCTACTAAAGTATATGAAATAAATTAGGTAGACATTAGGATTGAGTATGGGAGTGTTATACAAGCAAAATTTAGGTAGAGAAGGAGACGTAGCTAAATCTCATAGGGACAAAAGGATATTTGAGGAAGATTCAACAAATATAAAATGCAAATGCTACTTTATCTTTAGGCCAAAAAGGTCAACAAGGATGTGATTATTATTCTAACATATTCTAATTTCAGGAGCCAAAAAAGGTGGTGGATGTGGGCACAAATAAAATGATACAAATCTTTTGCTTTTTCATGTGACAGCTTGGGCTGAAGGCTCCTCCTCATCCTATCTTTCCAAATTCTCTCCATTTTATCCCTCTTTTTGTGCCCTACCACATTTCCTAAATTTTTTTTGTGCTACTATGTAGTCATCTTTTTAAATCCCTATATTTTTCTTTTAGATAATAACACTGTTATTTTGTACTGTAATAACTCAACTTATTTAATTCTATCTCCTTTTTTTATCTAAATCCATTTAAATATATTTAAATTTTTTTATTTTTAAAAAATCATTATTAGCCTTTACATAAACCAACCAAAACATACCTGAAATTACTCCATGTGTCTTTATTTGCTCCTTATTTTTTTTGGAGTGTTTGGCTACTCTACTTTTTCGGTAGTTTTTAGTTTTTTGAGTGGCTTTTAACTTTTATATCAAGGTTAAAAAGTAAAGCTATTTGAGGTGTTTGGTAACCAGTTTTTTTTTATATTAGCTTTTTAGAGCCAATAATGTAGTCTTCAAAAAGTTATTTGATGAAACTTTTTGAGTTAGTTTTTCACAAAAAACTATTTTACCAAACAGTTTTCCTACAATCAAATAACTCAAACAATTTAAAAGTCAACAGCAATTATCTAACATTTATCACTAATATTTACTGGTAATAAATCTTAACTATCAGTTGGTTGCCAAACATGACCTTTATGAATTACCCATATTATTTCTTTGGCTTCTATGTATGAACAATAATTTTCAAAAGAAAAAAAAAAACAAAAAATAACGATTAGTTACATGATTTTGAAAATAAAAACATACATATTTTGATTTAGAGTGAGATAAGATACTTTAAAAAATGTGTTAGGGTAAACTTATATCATGATTCATGCAGTAGGTCCATAACAAATTAACAACTATTCCTAACTTGGTCCCTACCAATAGAAACACTCACATTTAAGCTCCTATGATGTGATCCCTCACTAAAAATGAAAGAAGGGTTACCTTATTATGACATACTTAAGCTTAATTAGAAAAAGTTACGTTAATAATCCGTATTTCCCAAAGTGAGATGAAGAAAGTAAGAAACAGACAGAAAGATGACGTGTTTGGTTTTTAATGAAGAAGAGTAATTACTGTAATTACCAGGTGGTTTCTACGTTTGCTTCAAGACGAAGGAAATTAAATCAGATTGATGGGCTATCTTTCTCTCTGCTCCGATCCGGATCCGGATCTGGATCTGGGAGTCGGATCCCTTTGGAAAGTGATATCTCTCCACATTGGTATCATCAGACATCATTAATTCCACTTTTGAAATCTTTACAAAAGCTACGTGCGATGCTGATGGTTCATCTCTCTAACTTTGATTCGCATCCCATGAGCCCCAATGTTGTTCTCTCTTATACAAATGTAAACCCTAGTTAATTAATTAATAAATCTTTTTTCAAGGTAATTTAACAAATTAACAAGGATTTAGTGGGAAAGTAAAAACGGACTTGCATAATTATTGTGCCAAAACTGTTATTGAAGCGCTGAGTAAGTTGAAGGATTCAAAAATTATTGAAGCGGTAGTTGATCGAGAAAGAGGACTTTGGTGAGAGAGGTACGTGAGTTAAAAGTTTTACTAACCAAGAAGAAGTGAATTGTTTTTTGGGTGGTTTCATGGCTGTTTATAGCTTTCTTTTTTGGTTTTCTTGTCTGTATCTTCCAGCTGTTGTTATTTATTTTTGGTTTTATTCCTGCCGTTTTGCGAATATTTTGTAACATCTTTGATGCTTTATGGTCACTTGGCTTCCAACTATCGAAAAAATAAACTTGATTCCTAAATGAGAATAGGTTATATCAATTGTTGATGCACATATTAGGTTAAATCTATTGTTAATGCACAAATTCTAGTATACCACCGTCCTCAAATAAACTTATTCATGGAACAACAAGGTAATTTTTCAAATATTTTACAACGATCAATTAATGATATTAAAATAATTTTTTAATACAAATGTCACTAATAATTTATCAAGTGTCACTTTTTATCAGGATCAGCTCCCATATTATATTAGTTATTCCTATATTCTTAATAGTCACCAAAATATTATACGTCTTACGTTAAACTTATGATGAGACAATCTTACATAAAAAAAATTACTGTTATTAATGCATCTAAGATAACTTATTCACTGTAAAAGATAGAGTTTCATTCAGTCATCAATTCAGCTTGAAATATATATTATTAAAGAGAACAAGCATATTAAATATGAGGATGTACTTATGTCATATTGGTTGTCAATTATAACAACTATTACTATACATGTGTCTAATTTTATCTTAATCATTCAAATTTTAGATACATGGTTCATATTTGGATTTTATTTGTTATTCAAATTATTTTAGGGAGATTCTACCATAGTTGAATTTATTTTCAACTATGGTAGTTGAAATGTATAATTTTCTTAATTTTGCCATTAAAAATTAAAATTAATATATATATTCACCATAGGACTTGTTGCAATAAATAAATTTATATGTTAAGTTATAATTTTTTACAAAATTGAATATTTTAAAGGAAATTCTACCATAGTTGACTTTTTTCAACTATCGTAGTTGAAAAGTGAAAAGACTATTAATTTTACCATAAAAATTCAAAATCAATATAGGTTGATCAAAGTAATTTGATACAATAATTAACCATGTTTAGGTGGATATAAATATTTTTAAAGAATATGATTTATTTTTAACAAATGAAATGGTATAAAATTTTCAACTACCATAGTTAAAAATAAATTCAACTATGGTAGAATTTTCAATTATTTTAAGATATAAATTGGTCAATATTGTAGCATGCTTAATTAACAAATGGTGAGACTTATCCGGTTTGGCGATTAGACAAACATTCGGACAACTTGATTAGTTTGTTAATTACGCAATTTTAATTGGTAATTGCGTACGTAGGATACGACGAATGCACACATGACCATTGAATGCTTGAAAGATCCGATAAACCCGCATTTTCCAAAGGAAATTATGCTTCAAATATCTGTTTTCTTGTCCATATTAAACAGATTCTGTTTACCTTTATTTAAATAAAGGTCAGATTAGCAAAATCAATTATGTGTAGCGTTAGGTTGATCACGTACAGTAATAATATATATATACATTATGGATGCCCTTATAGTGATTAGTAAAATGAATTTTATTCGTATATGTATCAAGTTTTATCTTGACCGTTAACTTTCTTATTTAATATAAATTGTAAAATATATATTTTTAAATTTTAGTTTATTTTAAAAGATTTTAAAATAAATATTTTTCAAAGTATGCCTTATTTATTAGGCAAAAAAAAAATATATATATTTTAAAAAATTTCAAAAAAAATCAAGAAAATATATTTTTAAAAAAAATATATTTTAAAAATATATTTTAAATAAATATTTTTCAAATTAAATTTTAAAAAATTTCAATTTTTTTTAATTAAGAAAATATATTTTATAGTGTTTAACTAAATAAAAAAAAATGAATGACGAAGATAAAAGTTGACACATATATAAATAAATATTGTTTTCATTGTGATAGTTGTCATGATTCACAACCACTTACCATTATAATTTTTTCCTATACGTTATTATGTGACGTCCTTCTACATGTTTTGTTGAATAAATACTATTACAAATCCAATATGACTAAAATATTGTTGTTGTCCGCATTATAGTTAGGTGAAACGATAAGAATTGTATGATGCGTACGAATATATGAGTTGTAATCAACGGTAAGAAATTGCCAGTAGTGTTCGCGTCCAATAATTTTTTTAAATAAAAAAATCAACTTCATTAATAAAATGTTAAACAATAATAAATAATAAAAATCATGAATAAATAATTCTAAATTTAAAATATAAATATGAAATTTAACTTTCAAATGACTAATACATATTTTACTGATGCTCGGCTCGGCTTGGCTCGGCTTGGCTCCAAAATATGACAATCTTGTCATAAATTTTCTTCGATGACTTTGCATCGAGAATCTTACAACCCGTTTCTTAGCAATTTCAAAGTCAATATCAAATGTACTAGATCACACCGATTGGACAAAACTCTAAAAAAAGATATTAAAACCCCCTATATTAACGAAATCAAACTAACGAAATCAAAACTCTAAAAAGATAAAAATAAAGCTCTTATAAATAAGTAAACAAACTTCATTTGTAAATACAGAAAATCAAACTAACAAAATCAAATAGAAACTTACAATTGATGGCCTCCATCCAAACAAATAGAGGGTATGACCTTACTTGGTTTTTTCTCCCTGTGGTTGAATATAATTCTCGACCCAATTGATCAATGTAATATTAAAATTTGAATGAATATATTATGATTATACCCGATTTTTTAGAATAGGAAACGACAATCCAAATTACCGAATTAGACAGATTTTTACCGGCCCTATTTTTTCTCTAAAGGAAAAAAGAGAATATTGGTTGCCCACTCCTAAATGGTAAGTGTAGAGATTTTTAAAAAAAAAATGTTGTAAGTATAAGAAGCTATATGAATAATTGAAGAGAGAAGATGAGAAGACAATGGGAAGTGGTAAAACTGGGATTAAGCAGTGACATTGTATTTTAATAACCAAACTGACAATAAGGCACAATTGTCTCTGCTTTGCCCATCGCAACTAGCATGTGAGTATTGTTATTTTTATTACATGCACTGAAATACTCATGCACAATTGTACTATATCCACCTACATTACTCAGGTCACTCAATCTTGTAGTAACATCACATACATAGTCATATATACTCGCAACTAAATTTAACTCGAATAACAGTAATAAGAAAAATATCGTGTCTAAATTTTTATCAAATGAATCAATCCTAGATATTTATAAGAATAAAAAAAAATTATAATTATACCCAATTCATTTCCAATCAGACAAATCCAAATATTATAATGGGAAACACAGATGCTACACTACTACTACTGAACAATTACTATATAACATTTGCAAATATGGAGATTCAAATACAATTACATGTAGACAGACCAAGGTGGTGGTCCTTTGCCATACTTGGGAATCTCCTTCTGGGCTGCTTACCAACTGTTTCCACTCTTCCTTTCTTCCACTTTCCCTTCATTTTAAATCGATGTTGAGGGTTATTATTATTGTTATTATTATTATTATTATTATATATATATATATATGACCTTCAAATACGTGCATCTGGTCTCACTTCTCCCTTGTGTTAATGCCATCTAAATTATTATTTGTTAGATTTGAAAAAACTAATCCGATATGATTCTCAACTTGAAACTCATACAAAGTTAAGTGGATTTGGATATGGATTTTCTACCCGTTTAATTAAGTAGATTGATATGATAAATCCGTTTAAATAATACAGTTATGTTTGGGTTGGAAATCTTGACACGAAAAAAGACAATATAACTTGTATAATAATTAGTTTAAATAGATAACATGGTAGTCATTTAACATATAACGTTTAAGGTTAAAAGAAAAAAAATTATGTCTTGAACTCTTCAAAGGAACATGATTCTTTGATAAAAACTGAATGGTAGGAAATTAGTTGCATATTTTTCTTCTCAAGTAGAATATATGCGTATAACATATGGGTTAAGAGGTAAATCGTAAATAGATTATCCAAACCTGATTCATTTAATTCATTTAATTAATGAGTTCAATTCAGATCAACCTGTTTATTTTAATTAAATTGTTCAAACCAACAAATTTTAACCGGTTTATTAAATGGTTAGGTTTCAGATTTAAAATTTATTGACCCATTTAATTTCGACACTAACACAACACGGCCCATTCATCAGCTCTACGACAGGTTGGGTTTTCATTCGGGCCCAAGTTCAAGCCCAACAAACACACCCAAGGGCCCAAAACCCTAAATCCTCTGCCTTTCTACAACAGACAACTCAGTGAACTCACACATCTACGTGGCAGTCACTGATACCCTCTCCCGCCACGTGTCGCCACCCCAAAAACTCAACCCATTAAACCAAAACACAAACCTCCAAACCCGAATAAACAAACTCTTCTTCCTAGATCCTCATCGTCATCTTAATCCTGAAATCCCCCGTTTTTAAAACCCGCCAAAACCTCCAAGAAAGATCACACAACCAAACCACGAAAATGAAGATCACTCCGATACTAATCATCATAACCCTCTTCGCAATCTCAGTCGCAGTTTCCGACGCCGGGATTTTCTCCCGGAACCCTAAAACCACCAACAACGACGGCGGAGATGGAGAACAAGTGATCGTCAAAGAAGGCCACCGCGACGTCGCCGTCGATTACCCCGCCGGCGAAGGCGACGGCGATACCAAGGTGACGATCTCGCCGGAGAAGGGCGCCGTAGAGGAGCAGCTCTCACGGGCTGCCGCCTCGATCGCCGGCGTCGCCCAGGACGCCAAGGGGGTGTTTTCCGACCCGGATGGGGTGTTCGGGTCGGGCCCAAGGGAGCTGATTTGCGACGCTGTTGGGAAGTGCGAGCATCGGATTGCCAGGGCGTTGAGGAAGGCCAAGGAGAAGGCGGCGAGGGCTGAGGAGGGTGTCAAGGAGGCCGTGGAGAAGGTCAAGGGGTTGGCTTCGCGGCGCACGGAAGATGCTCGACAAAATGCCGCTGAGAAGGTCAGGCAAACCGGCGAGGCTGCTGAAAAGATGAAGACCAAAGCAGGGGAAGTAGTTGAGAATGTCAGGGAAAAAACAGGGGAAGCGATGGAGGAAACAGCGAAGCAGATAAAGGAGAAGAGTATACAAGGGAAGAACAAGGTTTCGAACATGGCGAAGGCAGGGAAAGAGTATATATTCTGGCCGAAATCGGTGGGTTCGTTGATGGGTGTGTTTCAGATCCTGGGGTTGGCGACAGCTTACGGGATGTCGATGTGGGTGACATTCGTGATGAGCCGTGTGCTGGCAGGGATACTGCCGAGGCAGCAGTTTGGGACGGTGCAGAGCAGGGTTTACCCGGTGTATTTCAAAGCCATGGTGGGTAGTATTTCGCTCGCTTTGCTTGGGCACGTAGTGAGACAGAGAGGGAGGTTGTTTCGAGACAAGGCGGAGGTACTCCAAGGCGCTAATCTCGCCCTGTCGTTGGTTATGACATTGGCAAATCTGCGGTTTTTGGAGCCTGCAGCTACGAAAGCGATGTTCGAGAAGATCAAAGTGGAGAAAGAAGAAGGCAGGGGAAGAGACGACACGACTGCTCCTGCTCCTGTTCCTGCTGATGCAACTACAGAAGTTACGGAGCAAGCAGCGGAGAAAGATGAGACCGAATCGAAGATAGCCAAGCTAGACAACAGGCTGAAGCAACTGAACTCGTACTCGTCCATGCTGAACATCGCCACCCTGACGGGTCTCACTTGGCATCTGATGTACCTCGGCGAACATCTCGCTGTCAAGAGTTGAGCAACCCGGAAACAATAACAGAGGTGGTCGTGGTCGGTACCGTAACTAGATGTACACCAGTGTATGTAGCTCTTGTACATAATGAAACAACTACTAGTGTGAATCCGAGCTTTCTTTTTCCTTAGTACTATACCCCAGTGTGTTGATTGTGTTGGGAAGAACATGATCTTTTGTGTTGATCAGAAGTGGGCACATTTTCAAAGTCAAGGTAAACTATGTTGCTTTCATGGGGCCACCAGCATTGATTTTAGCAGTTCACACTCGTGCGTCTTTCCATTGTTCCCTGTCGTGTCTGAGTTTTAGGCCGGTCTACTTGACTGAATGGTCATGGGCTACTTTTTTAGACTTGGACTTTGACACATAAGTAATAACCAATAGATTACAACACGACACATTTAAAATAACAGAAGAGATGAGTATGCTTAAAGGTAGGTTATTGTTAATCTCAAATCTTAATCCAAAGTGAGCATAGGCACTGATGCTGCTTTTTAATATACAAGTATGATGATTAGGAACAACATAAGCATGATTACAGGTAGGGTCGTCAAAAATCTATCCAAACTGTAGTATAATTTACGTCTGACTGGAAATTTAAACATAATTATGTTCAAATTTTCATAGTCTAAACTTGATTTAAACCTGACTTTATTATGTACGTCCAATTTACCCACTCAGGTCCAACCCAAAAGATATGGGAAAAGCCTGGACTTTGGACTCAATCCGGACTCGCAAGTGACCATAAGTGTGATCAATATACAAAACTTTACAATCAATCAGTTCACAAGTATGATTTGGCAAAACAAAATGGGAAGTACATACAAATGGATGATAAACACAAACATTGGAGCTCAATCAAGATATTAATTACCAAAAGAAGGTGGGCAGAAATCTTTACATTTATGATTTATGTATGAATTAGTTGATGATAAATCAAGAGCAAAATATGTGACTCATCTGGGTGCAAATGAAGCAGTGATATCCTCAGGCAGTCCAATACTCTGGGCCCAAGTGTTGGACTCCAAATACAATTTCGATATCCACCCGGCGACCCGGCCCATGTCCGGCCGCCTTCCCGGGTCATCCTGGACGCACTCCAGTGCGACCCGAGTCAGCCCCTCCGCCACGTCCACCGGGTACGAGTCCTTCAGCCGCCGGTCCACCCACTGCCTCAGCCGCCCTCCGCCGCCGTCCACGGCGTCCCTCGCGGTGTCGATCAGCGAAACCTTCCGGAAAACGCCCCTTTCGTCGATCTCCACCTTCAATGGCTCCTTCCCGGAGAGAAGCTCCAGGACGACGACCCCGAACGCGAACACGTCGGATTTCAGCGTCGGAATACCGGTGACCTGGAACTCCGGCGACATGTACCCCCTCGTCCCGGCGAACTTCCCCGACGTAGATCCGACCCGGTTCAGGCTCGGGCGGTGGTCTTCGTCGGCGGATTCCGGCAGCTCGCCGCAGAGTTGGGCGGTGCCGAAGTGGCAGATCTTGGCCGTGAGCGACGGTTCCTCGGCGACGACGATGGAGGAGCTCTTGATGTGGTTGTGGACGTATCCGCCATTGATTCCGACGCAATTGTGCATGTAATCGAGCCCGTCGGCGATGCCGGCGACGATTTGCATCCGGGATAGCCAATTCGAGAGGACGGTGAAATTAGGGTTTCTAGGGTTCCGCAAACAATCGCTCAAATTGGCGCCATGGACGTAGTCGTAGACGAGGTAGATCAATCCGCCGGCGACGGTGGCTCCCCGGAGCTTGACGAGGCTGGCGTGGTGGAACTTGCAGATCAGGGAGAGTTTCCGCTGGAGCTCCGCCGAGTCGAGCC
Source organism: Portulaca oleracea (assembly GCA_029582165.1). Lineage (NCBI taxonomy): Eukaryota > Viridiplantae > Streptophyta > Magnoliopsida > Caryophyllales > Portulacaceae > Portulaca > Portulaca oleracea. Next base: position 37,583,444 of record CM055871.1, read on the forward strand.
CCCGCCGGAGCTTGCGCTGGGTGATGACGACGTCTTTCTTGTCGACGACGGCCTTCCAGGAGGTGGAGTAGGCGGAGGAGGAGAGGGGGCGGAGGAGGAAGTTGTTGGTGGCGGCGCGGATCTCGGAGATGTCGTAGATATGGGGGTTTTCCGGCAGGGAGTCTTTGAGACTTGATAAGGAAGTCCGGCTGGAAATTGAGGAGGATTTGGAGGAGTAGTAGTAGTTGTTGTTGCTGTTGGAGCTGTTTCCGGCGGCGGTGGTGGTGGCGGGGTGGTGGTTGCCGGAGGTGGGTGGGGTGGTTTGCCGGGAGGAGGCGGCGGCGGCGGCGGTGGGGGTGGTGGGGCGTTTGCTGGGTTTTTTGGAACGGAATAGAGAGAAACACATCAGATGTGCTGCAGAGGAAGAGATAGCGAAGGATTACGGTGGTTGAGGGCGGCAGAGACGGCGGAGCATTGCGGAGATGGGAGGAGAGGTGGTGGTGATCAGGAGAGAATGAAATGAGGATTAATGGGATTTATTTATAAGGTGAGATTATGAAGGAATTAAGGGCGGTCGAAGCGGTTGAGGCTTAAGGGGATGATTTGGTAAACGTATGCAATAATGCAAATTTGTCAAATTATGATGGGATAAATGGTAGGTTGGTTTTTTTTTTTTTTTTTTTTTTGTCTATTAGAGCTAGTGTTGGTAAAAATTTGGGTCCGGATATATTCAGGTCGAATAAATTGGGAAAATGTCAAAATTCAGACGAAAATTTCATGTCCACCCAATTTTCTCGGGTCAAACAATTCGGATGAAACTAAATTCGAGTTGAAATGGGATTCGGATCAGAAAGTTTACATTCGAATATTCCATCAATATTAAAATTCGGACGAAAAATTCATATACATATCTGTTTTTCGGGTCGGACAAAAGTTTACCCGCTCTAATTGGAGACACAAAGACATTACCGCATAATAAGAATAGAATTTGAGACCCAATGTAGGTTTGATGATTGTCACCGATTATAGGAGATAGCAATGTAGTTTCAAAAGAAATTAAAAGACATTACAATACTTAAATTTGTCGATAATAGGGTGAATGAGGATTCTCTTCAACTGTCAAATTCTGTCTTGTGAAGAAGAAAGTATCTTTTAATAATATTGAGAATTATAGTTGTATAACTGTGAGAACTCAAATATTAGTACTATCTATGTCAGTTACGGTTTTCAATGTCTATATTTAATCAATAATTTTTAATATAAAAACTTTATAAAAAATATAATATTATATTTTTTTAATAATATTTTTTATTACGAATTTGATGACATCAATTTTATATAATAAATTGTTATATAAATTAAAATATTAATGGTTAAAGTTTTTAAAATAATTTCCTAGACAACAGATAAATAAAAACGAAGGTAATATATAAAAGGTATGGTCGACAAGGAATCGGGCAATGTTCCATCACTACCTATGGAGGAAGATGTGAGATAACTCGAAGAACACATGGTTCGGCAACAGAAGGTACAATCATAAGAGCACCCGCAATGGTGAGTTTGAGTTTGACTAATTGTATGACGTGGGATCTATGAACCCCTATCAAGAGAGTCAAAATTTAACTTTTTATTTAGTTAGCTTTTCAATGGTGAGAATGAGTTTGACTCATATTAATTAAAAAAAGTAAATGGGTCCCACTTAAGAATATAATTAATTTGGTTATATTGATAAAATGAGATGGAGGAGGAGAGAGAAAAAAATATGATTAATATTTCAAACTCGCTTTCAAACTCGTCTCGCGTTACTGAAAGCGAGATTCTCGCAAGACGAGTTTCATTCTCACCACTGAAATGTCCTACACGACCTCACTTCGTTCTCGTTTCATGCCACGTCAGCAGTAAGTCGAATTAAAATTCACCATTGCAGATGCTCTAATAGGGAGATACCTCCCAAGTCCCAATACATAAAAAACAATCCAACATGTGTTTTCAATTGTAACGCAACAAAGGAACGAGGGTGTCATCATGAAGTAATTTAGAGCATGCATGTTCCAAAACGTTGAAATTTTGGTGGGAAATCACTCTTCCACATCATACAAAATTCTTATATTTTTTTAATTTCATTCCATCCTACCTACAATTATAAGAACTCATTCCATCTTTTTTATTATATAATATTCAATGTGTGGTAACCTTTTAATTAAGGGTTTTTGGATGATAATATACCAACCTTTGGGGGTGTTGGATTGTAATATACCAACCTTTACTATTGGACAACAATATCCCCGACCTTCATACCTAGGTGACATTATTATACCAACAGTAATTAAGGAGGTGGTGAACCATTTTCTATGCACGCTAACATGGCTGGTGAAGGGGAAAAAATTGTCCCAAGCCAATAACCTCATTAACCTCTTAGTTTTTCTCACTAATCCACATTAGAAGACATTGGTTGGTTGTGTTTCACGTCAATACGAAAACCGGTTCACCACCCCGTTAGTCACTGTGTTAGGGCCGATTTTTTTTAACGTGGGTTAGTGAGTAAAACAGAGGGTTTAACGGGGTCATTGGGCAAGGGTCAGCTATTTTCCCTCCACCTATCAAGTCAGAATCGAGACCAATTAATCAGTCATCACCCTCTTAGTCACTATTGGTATAATAATCTCACCTAAGTATAAAGGTCAGGAATATTATTGTCCTATAGTAAAGGTCGGTATATTAAAATCCAATATTCCCAAAGGTCAGTATATTGTCATCCAATATCTCTTTAATTAATAAATTTATAAAGTTTGTTAACTCATGAATGCAGCCTTTTCTTTTATTTTTTAAAAAAAATTAAAATTGAATAAAAAATAATAAATGGCTCACTTTGGTTGGAACTGTACAGCGTTCTTCCACAACATTCCACACCATTCACGTTCTTGGGTGGAACAAAATACATGGAATTGTGTCAGAATTCCAGTGCAAATCAATCCGCACTGATGGTGCTCTTAGAAATACTCTCTCCATCTCAAATTAATTGACACTTTGACTAAAGTTTGACCGTTAATTATTCACAAATTACAATAAATTATAATATGAAATTATGCGTTATTAGAAAGATACTTAACTAAAAGTTATAATTGAGGTAATTTTATATTGTAACTCATTGTAATTTGTGAATAATTAATGGTCAAAATTTAGTCAAAGTGTCAATTAATTTGGGATGGAGGGAATATTCAGGTATGTTAATCGACCTACTGATAGATGCCTGAATGAAGGAACATGTCCTAGGAATAGGAGCATAGCGTGATGCAAGAAGGATAACAAAGTAAGCGATGATTGAGTCTTACGATGCACCAGCTCAACCGAATCGACGATCTAGAGTCAATGACCTCCAATTATCATCAAGAACAAGAAGGCTGTTTTTAGGTTTTGTTCTTACCTTCCTAGTTGTAAGTAATCCTCGTTGAATGATGTTGTATATGTTGATTATTGTAGTAGCATCCAGAAACCTTTAGCATCCGAAATGTCATAGTATGACATTGTCTGATCATTAGATAATACATCCTTGGTGATGATCTAACACAAAGGAATCACATACCCTTACTCTTAGATTAAGGAATCACATACCATTACTCAAAAAAATTAAAACAATTATGGATTGTAAACTTCTATTCATTTAAAATAGGGTTTTTGGATGATAATATACCGACCTTTGGTGGTGTTGGATTGTAATATACCAACCTTTACTATTGGACAACAATATCCTTGACCTTTATACCTAGGTGACATTATTATACCAACAGTAACTAAGGGGATGGTGAATCAGTCTCCATGAGCTCTAACGTGGCTGGTGATGGGAAAAAAAATGCCTCAGGCCAATAACCCCATTAACCCCTTAGTTTTTCTCACTAACCCATATTAAAAGACATTGGTTGGTTGTGTGTCACGTCAGTATGATGACTAGTTCACCACCGCGTTAGTCACTGTGTTAGGGCCAATTTCTTTTAATGTGGGTTAGTGAGAAAAGCGGAGGGGTTAATGAAGCACTTCTTCGTCACACGCCGTTAATAGAGACCAGTTAACCAGTCACCACCTCCTTAGTCACTGTTGGTATAATAATATCACCTAAGTATAAAGGTCAAGGATATTGTTGTCCAATAATAAAAGTCGGTATATTACAATCCAATAACCCCAAACGTCGGTATATTGTGATCCAATATCCTTTTAAAATATAATGAAACTAAAATTTTGACTAGGAATGATTCAATATATTCAACGACTTTATGTATATAACTCATAGCATTAGATTTGACATAAAAAAAATACATCCGCATGAATATATTTATGTAATGTTTCAAATATATTATGTTAAAAATTAAAGATTAAACTAATGTTTAGAGATTGTGAATTTGTGATAAATAAAAAGTGATAAAAGACAACGAAGGGAATACTTCTTTAATTTAAAACAAAACAAAGTCAACAACATTGTTAAAGTAAAGTCCATTACTCACAAGTTCTAAGAAGAGATAATGATTATTTGATTATTTGATTAATGATTATTTGATTAACCCCAACTTGCAAGTTCCAAGTTCCCCAAGTTTGAACAACATATTGAAGATTCAAGGTGAGTGCCACAGCCACTCATCACTCACAAGTAGTTTCATATCGTGCTGTAACACAACTCAACATATTACGGAATAATTTTCCACACTTTACTATTGTCATACCGCACTCTATCACAATCATTATTAATATATCTTCTCATTTTTCTCTCTCTTCACTTTTCTCTTATACTTTTCACATTTTTTCTCCTCATCTATCATATCAATCACACTTTCTATAAATTTTACCGTATCATTCCACAACTCAACGCACTTTCCATAATTTCACCACACAACACTATTTCCAGTTTTCCACATCTTACCAACCGCACAAAAGAACATGATCTAAGTTAAATGAGACTTTTTTTTATCACCGTTTGCCCTTTCTCCCAAATACTATGTAGTTTTCTGTATTTTTATGTTTTTTACACTAATTTTTTAATAGTAATTATTAATTATCAATTGTAAAAAAATTGGATGTATTAACTACGTGAATGAGCATAATGATATCTTAATAGAATCAACCTCATCCGTTAAGTATATTTTAGGTATTTTTCTGAAATATAAAAAATAATAGATAAAAAGTACAACTCTATGCAATTTATATATGATACTATTGTCATAAAATCCAATCATACCATCTTATTTCCATTTAATATATCATAATATAATTTTAATAATAGCGTAAGACATTTAAAATAGGTCTTGCCCTAAAACTCATCTCATTTTCGTATTTGATATGTGATTTCATAATCTTTTAGTACATCTTCATTAATGATTGAGAGTTTGAAGTCTAAGATGTTTCGCCATTAAAAATAAAGTCGAATACGTTCTAGACTTCTAATGGACTTTTTTCCGTATTGTGTATATGTATATATAAAGATGCCATTTGTGTTTAGTATATATAATCAGTAATGATTGAGAATTAGCAGTCCAAGATGGATTCCCTTTAAAAACAAAGCTGAAATGCATATTATTGTTTGAATATGTTGACTTTCATATTTTCTGTGTTTTCTTAGTGATTATGGGATCGTAATATGTTGACCTTTGGAGATATTTGATCCAAATATACCGATTTCACTCTTAGATAATAGTATATCCGGTTTATGTGCCTATTTTCAATTTTTGAACCAAAAACAAGTCACATGAAGTTTGATTCAATTTTTGATAACATAGTAAAATGGAATCAAAAGTTTTTGGTGAAACTTAATCCCTATTGTTAACTCAGATATACTCGGGTTTTTCTGTGAAGTTTGATCACTATGTTGGGGGCATTGTAACCAAATTTATGCATAGGAATATTAAGGGAGAAAAGAAGAGAATAAAATGGAAAAAACATGATAAGGGAAAGGATCTTAACGTGAAATTCGAGCCTGAGACTTCTTGATCAATCTAGTTCTTACACCGTGCGAAACCATCTCAACCAAAAATCTAACTTGATAGTTTAAGATCCAAGGGGTGTTTAGCTGTCAGCCTTTTGGGATAACTTTTAGCTTTTTTGGACACTGTTTGTTTTTTGACCAAGGTGAAAAAGTTACCTGAGATGTTTGGTATCAAACTTTTCATATTAACTTTTTGGACCCAATAAGCTAATTTTTAAAAAACTACTTTAGGAAGCTTTTCATAAAAAGCTAGCTTACCGAACACCTTTCCTTCAATCAACTAACTTAAACAGTTGGTTGTCAAACAGAGCCCAATAATAATTTTATAATCTACAGAGTCTAATCTTCATAAAGACCAGAATAAAAATGTGGGTCGAATGGTAAGCATTTTGCATCCATAAACACGGAGCAAAGTAAAATGATGCCCAAGACAAGAGGTTGGTGAACTGAAGCAAGGTACCTTCAATTTGGACATCCACCGTTGGTTAATCGGAGGATGAACTAAAAATGGCCACTGCCTACATTCATCTTACAGTTACAGACTTACAGTTACAATTACAGTTACAGTTACAGTTACAAGCGCGTCACCAGAAGGCTTTAATTTGCCATGAAATTCTGCAATGGTAATCGCAATGACGGCTCTGTTTGCCGGAAAATTCTCAGCACAAGAAACCTAAAGCTAGCTTTGCAGCTTTAGCAAATGGAGAATCAAGTATACATATAAGCTTCAGCATATAAATATCATCGGCAACCTTGGTGCCAAAAATGCAATTTTAGAGTATACATTGACAACAGAAGCAGCAGCCCGATCATCTCCTTAGGGTTTGGTTTGTTCAGCCTTTTCCCGAGCATGTGCAATTCTTCTGCTGCTCTGTCAGCTCCTGAGGTTTCAAGTCATCACTCACACGTAAGTAAAATCATGAAAAATAAGACGGGTTCATGTTACTGTAAGACAGAAGTTTTCGACCTTGGTTTAAAGTACGGAGAAGCACAGGCTTTGCCTATCGAGGGTTTTTTTTCAGTGTACGTGTGTTTCTAAACTAAGTCATCATGCATTTCCATGTTCATTACGAACGAATCGGTTTCTCAACGAATAGCTATGTTTTGTTAAGGTAAGACTAGCAACATCTGAATCTGGGGAGGGGGGTGATTTCTTTTAAAATAGTGAAAAGCAATGAGAAGCATGGATCATACATTCCTATGATCATATACCTGAATTTGCTTTTGTAGAGTCTTCACATATTCCACCGCCTCGTCCAACATGTCTGCAGTGTTTGTTTGCTGCCAACAAGACTTGTGTTAGAATTAACGAGATTAATTTGATAACGGTGTCTCTATATTTGAGAGAGAGAAACAGAGAAAAAATAGAGCCCAAACTAGACCCAAACAGAGCTTGTGAGATAACCACAAGCAGATCAGATGCAGCTTCTAAGAAAAGGGAACTATTTGACACCAGAAACTGCAGCTACAGAACAAAGTCACACCAAGCTGAACCGAATACGTACAAATTGAAGACACATTTGGCAGCAATAACACCAACACCCACAGAAACCCAGATTCTTATACTAGACATGACAACTTTTTCAAAATCAGGTCCAAGCACTGGAAACTATGAACTGGATGATAATGATGGTGTGTGAATTGTGACTAGTGAGTACTGAGGAATTCAGGATCACAGAACCAGATACCAGTGCAGTTATTTGCTACTAGTTTGCACCCAAAAGAAGTGTTTGAAGTGAATGATTCATCTGAGCAGAACAAGGCTTGGCTTGTATATACCCTTATCTTAGCTCAAGTTAGACTCTTTATACCAACTTTTTTAACACATGGAAGCAAGAAGATCACCCAAAACACTCCCATTTCCCATACCCAGGCACTGTCGAAGCTATGATTGACAAGTGCTTCAAGTTGAAATTTGGAAGACACACTCGAATGACCGTTTCATTGGTTCATGACACTGCTGTCAATGCTGTTCTGGAGAGATTTAGAAACAAACTGCTCTAAGCTATAATTCTAAAAGGACATACCATCAAGCTTTCTTTTCAATGACCTATGAATCGAAAACATTGAGTTCAATCCATTGTTCGTCATCCAATGTGCATTACCAGAGTTCATGGAACATTCACACAAACATGAAACTTGTATCAACTAACAAGCATCCCCACCTTACCGCACAAAACCACACAAACATGAGTACACATGTTACCAGCCAACTAACATGCCTCTATCCCAATTGCTTGGTTTATGGCCTAGCTCATCTCCATACAAGGAGAATGACCTTTGTTAGATAGTATTCCAAATTTCCAATTTCATTCAGAGTCAAGTTTTGGAAATAAACAATTATTTTCAAATTCAGCTAAAAGACTTTTCCAGGGCTACTTGGATTTGCTATAAATAAATACTCGGGTATTCACCTAGTTTGGTGTAACCAAATTATGTGCCTCTAAGGCACCTTTATAAAATCTCCTTTTTTCCCCCTATTCCTCTTATTTAGTTTAAGCTAAGGATTTTTATTATGAGATTGTAATCTCCATTATATCTAGTTATCCTCTGAGATATGTCTACTCCCATTGTACTATAACTGTTTGAGATATTTCTTCTTGATTTGGTTGCATTATAAGCTGTTTTGGTATAACCTTTGTAATCTCTCCCTGTTATAGTAAATTTTATCTTGTCTCCCATAATTATTTCCCAATTTGGATTTTCACGTAAATATCTTGGCTTCATCACCTCTATATTGTTCTTGTTTATTTTCTCAATACCTACACCTCCAAATAAATTATTTTGTTTACTTCCGCTACAATATTGGGTCAATTCAATCTGGATTTAATTCCTAACAACTGGTTTTTAGGGCTGATCTTGATACTAACAACCTCCAAAATGCATGGAAGATTAGCAAACCTCTATATCACTACATTGATCATTGAAGTATTTAAGTACTTTTCTTTCTTTCTTTTTTTTTTTTATGAAGCCAGTAATAAACTAATAATCATGGCCCTGTTTGGTAAACAGCCTATTCATTGGCCTATTGCAAAAGTTGGCTTATTAGGGGGTGAAATAGGTTGTTGGGGTGTTTGGTAAACAGCCCATTCTATTAGCTTATTGGTCCTAATATGCCATTTTTCAATAGGTTGAGGGGAGTAGCCTATTATAAATGGCTGATTGTAAATGCCATTTTTCAAAGGGTATAAATGGAATTTTAGCAAAAAAAAATTTAGAATCAGCTAACTTTATCAATCACAACTTTTCCAAACAGCCAATACAATCAGCCAATACAAACAGCCAACAACAATCAGCCAATGCAATCAGCCAACAGCTATCAGCTGTTTGCCAAACAGGGCCCATATCTAAGAACAACCAAAAGACACGCATGCATAGAACACATCATCAAAAAAGGCTATGACTGTAATGTCAGCATCTTACTGGGCTTCATCATAGTTGGCAACAAGGATGCCACGTTAATTGCTCATAATACTAAATGTATCCATCTCTAATGATTCATTGTTTACCATTTACAATCTCTCGCTTGCCTTGAACCCTACTTCTACTTCCTTGGCTTTACCAAACCTTTTATCTCACCCTCATTTACTTTAATTAGGCATCAATGCTTAATTGAGACAGTCTCATAAGATGGCCTCTGCGTGAGATTAACCATTTTTCTTTCTCTTTTTTTTTGGGGGGGGGGTCCAAATATATTTCCAATGCAAGATTTCACTCTAGTGGCTCTTAACAAACACCAGAATGCAAATGGCACTTCTTAATGATTTCAACTAGTCCTGTCAAAAGCTGACCCGACCCTCAAAATTGACCCCGTTTTTCAAACCTGAAATATAATAAATCCAGAATATCAGACATATCGAACCCGACCCGACCAAATTGACTGATCTAATTTCAATCCAAAATAGCTTTATTAGAATTAGTTTACTACATTATCATGTAGTCCAAACCATACAATCCATACGTTCTCTTCCTTTCAAACATCGTAGTACACAACATAAATTGTTTAATCTGGCTATTTACATTCCCCAAGTGGCAATAAATTGCAACAATTATTTTTTTTGTAAATTTATCTACACATTTTGCCACAAATCCAATCCTCTTTTGTTACCCAGTTTTTCAAGAAATTCCTGGACAAAAATGTTCCAAATGCCACGAAATTTCAGATATAGGTAAAGAAAAAGCACAAAGATAAAGGCAAAGATTAGAAAAGTAGGCCAGGGTGGACAGCGAACCTTGTCCATGTTGGGCACCAGCTCCTGAAGCTTCCTTATCCGATCACTGATTCTCGTCCTTCGCACCTGAAAACACACTCAGCCACACAACCTAACCGCCATTAATGGACGAACTTCAACCTCCGATCGAGCTCAACATGAACCCTAGGAGAGAAAAAGAATGAGAATCAGAGGAAAGAAGAAATCGATCTTACTCGCTCTGCAATACTGCGCGGATGAGTGGCGCAACCTCGCTTTGCTCGAACCCTACACGGCACTGATACTGAATCTGAATCCTCCAATAGTTTCTCCATATCCATGTCCAAGAATCCGTTCAACTCTCCTCTCTAACGAATCCACTCAAAATCAAATTCAAATTCAAAATCAAATCAACAAATTCACCTCTAGACGATCGCGAAAAACGATCGAGTGAGCGTAAATTTACCCGGTGATTAGCGAAATCGGAAGAATCGGAATCTCGCAGCCTCTTCCCGGAGACGTCGACGGAAGATCCGCCGCCGAAGTCGAGGTTTCCGTAGCTCGAGAAGTAGCTGTCGACGTTCGCGCTCAGAAAGTCCGCCGGCGAGCTGTTCATCCGGTAGAATCCGGCGTTCACGTTGTTGTTGTTCGCCGGTGCTCCGTTGAACACTCCGTGATTCTCCGCCGGCGGAATGTAGGACGGCGGCGCTCGGACTGGCTGGCTCTCATCCGCGTCGGTGGTTGTGGCGGCGGCTTCGGTGGTGGTGGTGCCGGTGGTAAGGAGCTGAGTAAGGCCGCCCTGGTGGGGCCCGGACAGCTTCAACGAGTCGTCGTCCTCGAGCAAAGCTTCCAACCAGGTCGCCGGAGCTGACCGGAATCTGGCCAATCCACCGCCTCCTCCTCCGCCGCCGGCACCGCCCGGAGTGAGTTGCATCGCTTTCTCTCTCTAAAGTACGATGAGTTTCTCTCTCTAGAAAAGGGAACTTTGAGGTGCTTCGGAGAGCCCAGTGAGCAGCCAACTTGGCTTTTTAAAATTGTAGATAAGGGAACCCGCCCACTCGAGGCGCGTGCGCGTGTACTGCTTCTTCATGAAAAACGGCGCCGTTTTGCGGCAAATATTTCCTTACAGTCTCTAATGTAAGTATTTAATTGATACTACCCCGGGCCCCAAATATTTGTCATTTTAACTAATTCTTTTGTCTTAATTTGTTTGTCAGATTTACAATTTCAACGATTATCATTCATTTTCTACCTTTAATTAATAAATTTATTTGACACTTTTTACAATTCCAACAATTATCATTCTCAATTAATATCGGGATAATTTGGGTAAGTTACAAACTTTTCACCTCATTTCCAATATGCATTGATTTTCCAAATTTAGTTGAAATGACAAACAAAATGAGATGGAGGTAGTAACATTTTACGTAATACTCATTTCATTCCTTATATCTGTCAGGTTAACTAATTCCAAAATCATTCTTATCATTTTTAATATAATTGATTATATTTTTTATCATTTTCAATACTATTTTCTTAAAATCTTTCCGAAATTCAAATTGACAGTATTTTTCGTTACTAATATAATGTAAATTGGATTCTAATAATCCCTACTTTCACCAATCGACAATGATGGTGGGATTTCACTTTGTATTCTGGTCCAAAAAAATAAAATTGATCAGAATTACCAAATCCACTTCCACATTCTTCTTATTTTTTCATTCCTACACTATATTGTTTTTATTTTTTCGCTCTCGCCCTAGAAAGTTAATGAATTGTAGTTTCTAAAAAATTTTTTAAATTATTTTTTTGAGACTCCGAATAATTATTATGATTTTTTAAAAATAATAAAAGTGAAAAAATCGTAAAAAATAGTAAAAAAATGAAAAAAATTTGGGAGAAACGCTATAAATTCATTAAAAAACATTGTAAAGTGTTATACTAAGTTTTGAATCAAATGCAACACAAAATCTATGATTCTCTCGAAAATATCCCACTACAATCCAATTTTATTTTATTTGGAACCACCATAATACAAAGTGAAAGTACTGTCCATCATTGTCCAATTGGTGAAAATAGGGATTATTAGAATCCAATTATCCTAATTTTATATTACAATTTATTGTATATATTAAAAATTTTATAATCAAAATTTTTAAAATTTCACTGATGACAATTAACATGTAACAGAGACCGTCAACGACTCAACGTAGTGTAAAGAAGGTATGACTTCTGAGAAAATCCCAGACAGCTAAATCTCACGCGCTGCTTTTTGTAGGATGCACGCACCAATGAAATGAAAGAAAAGTGAGGTAGGAATTAAATTAAGAAATCTAATCACCATTCGATGCCTCTTTAATCTGATTCTAACACTATTTTACTGTATTTTGTACTGTTTTTAATTTTCTGTTTTGTTTTTGTTTATTAATACATTTTTAATGGCTATGTTATGGGTGTGAGTCGAGTGACTTGTCAGAGCTGACGCAGCATAGTTGGTCAAATATCAAGGATCCAGCAGCTTTGCACACAAGAGAATCAAGATCTACATATGGGCCAATGATTATTAACGCCTGTTAAATTTGGGTGCTCATGTGATCTGTGAAATTGGTGGGTAAATTTAATTTATCAATTTTTATTAAAATTTATTAAAATTTATCAAAAAATATTAAAGTTAAAAAATAAAAAAAATTAATTTTGATATAATAGGATAAATTTGATGAAAGTTATCAAAAATTATCAAAAATTATCCAAATTTGATTTTTACTCAATTATTTTTTAGTTTTTACCCATTAATTTTACACACCCTAAGTAAGTAGTTGCCCTATTCTTTGGATTTGATAAAATGAGATTTGGATTGATAGAATTGGATTGAATAAGTTATGATGCTTTTTTAGGGAATTGTGCTTTTAGAGAGGGTTTTTTTTTGGAATTGTGTAAGATTTAGATTGAATTGGATTGGTTGGATTGGATTGGATTGAAAAGAATTATCAATCTTAAGAATAGGGCCTAAATAAATTAGTAAATTGTAAATGGTATGGATAAAAATGGATAACTTTTGTAAAGTGTTGATAAGGTGAATAAATGTTGAAAAATAATTATAATTTTAATAATTTTAATACAATATAAATAATGTAACTAAGACAAGTTAGATTTAGTCACATCATTTAGTAAATATATAAATTTTAAATATATATTATATATAATATGAATAAGATGATAATAAGAGAAGAGAATATCATACCTCATTATAGAAGAGAACATATAGGGTGCGTTTGTTAAGATTCTCAGGAAATTTTTTCAGGGGAAAAATTTTCCTGGAAAGTTTTCCATTGGAAATATTTTCTCGGGAAAAATTTCCCTTAACCCCCTTCTATGGAAATTTTCCTTAGAAAAATCTTGCAAATGGTGGGCCCCTTATAAAAATTTTCTCAAAGTCAATGTACAACTAAACATGGGGAAAATAAGTCAACTCGAAAAAATTGACCATTTTCCCGAGATTTTTAACTAAACAGACGCACTTATATATATATATATATATATGGACGACCAAAAAGTGAAGAGAATAAAGTTGATAAAAAGTGAATACTACGGATGAATTTAATCACCATAGAAAAAAAAATTGTATATTTTAGGAGCGATGCAAGGGGTTGATTATCAAACCCTTCAAAAAGTTGACTTTTGAGATTGACCTACTCACCCTAACTCTATAAGAAGATGTCAACTAACAATCTAAAATTGTATTTATACATAGATTTCTTTGTAGATGAATTTCGTATGGACAAGGACCACATGGTTGCCAAATCTGTATAGAACATCAGAAATTAATTGGATTTAGTTACATACTCCCTCCTTTCCATATTATTTGTTACTTTCGACATGGTTTAGAAAATCAAAAAAACTTTCACTTTACATTAATTTAACTCATTGAAAATGTGAAAATATTAAATAAAATGGTCAATAAAAAAAGATGAATAAAAAGGAAAAATGGAAAAAAAGATGTAATTAATAAAGTTTATTTGATAAATTAGTAATAAATGTGTTATTGGAATTATAAAATGGAAGATATTATGGATAAAAAGAAAATTAGTTAAAGTGATAGACAATATGAGAAGGATGGAGTATTTTCAATTTTGGAGAGTTGTATGATATTACCTACGTCTCTAAATGAGTGTCAAATTTTCTAATTATTTCATCCCTTTTTATTAGTCAATTTTACAATTTAAATAATTAAAATACCCATGTTACTCTTATTAACGATGTGTTGGAAGTTTAAAGAGAATTTAAGAAGAGAAAAATCTATACTAAGTTAAAAGGCTATACTTGTCCAAGTGTCATTTTTTTACTCAATTTTCTAAAAATATTGAGCTTATAAAATTAATTAACGTGACACTTAATAAGGGACGGATGTAGTACTATCTATGATTGATTATTCAAATTTTAAAAATATTCTCCAATACTTCCAACTTTAAGCATATTTTAGTCTAATATATCACCACCAGGCAGTATCAGTCCTCAACCAATACAACTCGCTTGTATATATTTAAGTATAGCGCTGACAAAATTTTGTCCGATTCAAATATTTGAATTTATCCGATTCGGATAAAATCTAGTTTGATCTTAATCTAATTTCGACATTGGCCAAATATTTGGACTCAAATTTCTCTTTTTATATTGTCCAAACTCGATTTTGACCGAATTTAAGATCATCTTGATTGTCCAACCCGGTCTACCCACAAAAAAAACCTGGATCCAAACATCAATTTTTGATACGAATTTTGACATTGACCAAATTCAAATTTATCTGGACTTGAATTTTTATCAAATCTACATAGAAAGGTTGACCTTTTTTTTTCCAAATCTACATAGAAATATGGTAGGAGTGTGCAATTGAGGCCCTATTCTTTTTCTTTTGTATGGTTTGTAAGATGTGGAAATTGTGTAGTGTATTGAAATTGTGGAAAATTTGGTCTGATGTGAAATGATATGGTAAAATTTCTGGAAATTGTGGTTGAAATGATAGGTGAAGAGAAAATGTGAAAAGTAAAAGTGAGGAAACATAATGGTAATAATAGTGGTAAATGTAGTAGTGGGGCATTGTTAATGTCGCCCCCCATTTTACTAATGTCGCCCACTTTTTCACAATAATTTCCAGTAACGCCTTTGACCCTTATAATTTCACTCTCTAACTTCTCTCTAATTTCTCTCTCTAACAATAGTAATTATAATAATAATAATGATAATGATAATAATAATAATAATAATAATAATTACAAAATTTTATTTTAAAAAAATTAATCGAAAAAATCCAGAAAAACACGGTTGCAGCGTGAAATTTGCGGCGGCAACGTGGTGTTGCAGACGTAGATCGTGGCACCACCGCGGCTGAGCCGCAATCTTCGTGCGGCACCACCGCGGTGCCGCCGTAAATTTCACGCCGCAACCGTGCTTTTTTGGATTTTTTCGATTAATTTGTTTTAAAATAAAATTTTGTAATTATTATTATTATTATTCTTATCATCATTATCATTATTATTATTATTATTATTATTATTATTATTGTTATTATCATCATTATTATCGTTACTAATATTAAAATTTTATAAATTCGACGAAATTAACATTGCAATTTAATATTAACAATAATAATAATAATAATAATAATAATCTTAATAATAATAATATTGACAAAATTTTATTTTTAAAAAATTAATCGAAAAAAACCCAGAAAAACACGGTTGCGGCGCTAAATTTGCGGCGGCACCGCGGTATTGCCGCACGTAGATCGTGGCACCGCCGCGGCTGAGCCGCAATCTTCGTTCGGCACCACCGCGGTGCCGCCGTAAATTTCACACCGCAACCGTGTAAATTCAATCTTTTCAAACGATTGGTTTTGCCATATGAGCCAATTTCATTTTTTTAACTAACTGAGGAAGATTTTGCAAATTTATAAAAAAAATTTGGCAATCCCGCTTTTCCCTTTTCGTATCTGGTAGAGAGAAACTAGAGAGAAGTTGCTTGGAGAGTGAAATTGTGAAGGTCAAGGGCGTTACTGGAAGTTATTGTGAAAAAGTGGGCGACATTAGTAAAATAGGAGGCGACGAATAGTAAACGGAGTAGTGAAGTATGGAAGAATATTAAATAATATGATAAGCTGTCATACTACATTATAAAAGAACCGGGTCTCAGTGTAACTATCATTTTCATGAAGCAAGCCAGATCTCTACAGACAAATGTCACCCAAAGAAGAAAGACACAAAAATTTATATAGTTGAGCAGTTTATCTAATTTCCCTTCCCAATAGTATTACCAACCTGACCCACCATCAACTTTCCCACTTAACAAAAATGACGTAATTAATCCCCCCCTAATTCCACTTACCCAACACTATATATACACACCCTCATCAAATCTCCATTACTTAACCAACCAAACTCAATCTAATCACAACAATTACTTCTCCGATTTGCAGAAATGTATTTCTTCACCTCCTTTCTTCGCCACCACTTCTCATGGCGGCGGCCGATGATCCTCTACGCCGTGATCTGGACGGCCCTTCTGACGGCGACGGTGGCCTTGGCGGCGCTTTCGCCGGAGATGTCCTTCATCTGGGCCATATCTCCGACGTCGTCATTCACGACGGCCTGCGGGCCCAACCACGGGTTGTTCGTTAGGGTTCCGGCGGAATTCACGGCGGAGACGATGTGTTTGCCGGCGAAGCTGTTCCAACGGTCGGCTATGGACGTGGTTGTGCCGCCCATTTTCGCTGCCCTTGTCGTGGCTACCTCTGCTTGCTTTGTCAAAGCCATGTTGTGATGGGGCGAAGCTTGATTTCTGGGTTCAGGGAGAATCTTTGAACCGTGTGTTTTTAATTTTTAGGTTAGTTTAGGGTGATGCATGTTGATATAATGTAATGAACTCGATCCGTATATAATAGGTTTTGATAGTTGATTCCTCAAAAATTACAATAAGTTATAATATGAAATTACTACCTGTACAATGATATGAGTAATCAAGGGTCAAAATTTAGTCAAATTAACACCTATTTAAGAATGGAGATAATACTACATAAGATGTGTATATGGCTCTCTAAAAGCTGTTTACCCTGTAAAACCCATTAGTTAATTCTTATAAGAAAAAACAGGGATAATTAAGATTTTTCATTGTAATTTTGACATTAATTAATTTTGTTCATAAATACACACATTTTTTCAAACTTGAATTTAGACTCCGCGAAACCTAGATAAACCCGAAAAAGGGTATTGATCACCAATTTTATCCTCCGAACCCCAAAATGACTAAACCTAGACTTTTGAGTTTTGATAGCACTACATGACCATGCAACATTAGGCCTTATCTTTTGATGTGCACATAGACATGTTTATAGTGCGGAAGAACATGACCTCAATATGGCATTTACCTGGTCCAAATCCAAGAACCATAAACCAATTCATATAGTGCGAGAACCATAAACCAATCCATATATAGTGTCATAATGTTGGCAAAAATCCACGTCTAACTCAATCCACCACACCTTGTTTTTCCGGGCGTCGCAAGCTATCCCCGAACTCTAGACATCATTCATCATATCCATTGGGGGCTACAGTACTATACGGCGAGGAAAGGAAGAGCATGGTCAAAAATCTTTTCTTCATTCAGTATAAAAGACTAAGGTTACAGTGAAAATTTTGCATATCTAAGAGACCAACAAAAGAACAACAAAATGCACATTCCCACAGAAAGGGGTTGAATTGTCTGTCTGTCTGTCTGTCTGTCAATCTAACAATCAACTACTACTCTCTTTTGAAAGCTTTTGTTTCATCTAAAACCGCATTCTCCTCTGTATAGGCTCCACATCCTTCCTCATGTTCTGATGTTTTTATCTGGGAAGTGAAACCCGCATATTTCTGACATCAGGGTGGTGGGATCGCTTAATCACACTTGATGTTTCGGTAGATCCTTCTTACAAACAGATTTGAACCCAGATAGCCAACCGCCCCTGATATCAAGATAATCAATTAGACACAAAAGTCAAGTAACTTTCGAATAAACAAACAAAACCCCACATCCAAAAAGAGGTTAAATTTTGTTTATGTTTGTCAGAACGAGAATGTTTGCTCAGATGAATCCCAAAATAAACTTACCGCAAAGGATTCCTAAGCCGAGACAGAGCATCATGGTGTATCCGAAGTAGAAGCTGGTCTGAAAGAAGCCCGACATCTTGGTCTTCACGTGATAGTAATAAATAGAGTACAGGAAGACATAGATGGCGGTGGATGCGGCTGAGAAGAAGGAAGTCCATTGCCAGTGATAATTCTCGGCATTCAACAAGAAATATGTCCCCACGATTGTTACGCACACGGTGACAATGATCAGAATGAGGAACACGAGCAACATGAAGCCATACACGTAGTACACCTGAAGAGAAACGCACAGGGGGCAGGGCGAGTAAGAGAAGAGAAAATGATTATACATGCAACAAAAAAAAAAAAAGACATGAAAAAAGAAAAGAAGCAGAAATAGCCCTAAAACATCTGAAAGCCAAGAGGCCCAAGACTGAACATAAAAGTTCATTCATCAGGCGACTGAGTCGGATTCAGATTGGATCATGTTTAGGGTGGATCAGGTTTGGGTTGGATCATTTTTGTTTTCGAGTTGATTTCAGGGTCGCTTTAATTACAATCCAATAAGCTTGTCTTGCTAAAACGAATTACTTTGGCAAAGCATAAATTCAGATTGGGTTGGGTCATTTTGGGTTCAGGTCAATTAATATCACAAGATACAACATAGAAATAGCTCTGAATCATCTGAAAGCCAATAGTACACATAAGTAAAGGCCATTCACCAATGGGTTATTCGAACCAAGTTCCGGCTGCGCCATTTTCAAGTCGTGTTGATTTCAGATCACTTTGCTTTTTAGTTCGATAAGCTTGTCTTGCTAAAATGAATGACTTTGGGTGAAATATAGATTCAGGTTATTTTGGGTTCATGTCTATTCAAATCTACTAATTTTGGAAGTTTAGCGTCTGGATCAGGTGAGGTCAGTCATTCAGGTTGTGTCATTTTTGGGTCAGGTTAATTTCAAGTCACCTTGCTTTCTAGTCCGATAAGCTTGTCTTGCAAAAATGGATACCCTGGGCAATAGACAAATTCGGGCCAAGTCGGGTCAGGCCGTGTTAGGGTCATTCGAGTTGCGTCAGTTTTTCCAAGTTCATATACAACAAATACTTAAAATAAACAGTAACTCACAACAAAACACAATGCGATGGAGAAAAAACATTTTACCTTATAATTCCAGAAGGAGGTGAAGACAAAGTACATTTCAATGAAAATACTCCCAAAGGGAAGCAAACCACCCATAAGAGAGATGACCGTTGGTGTTAGGTACCATTTCTTTTCAGGAATAGGCCGAGGAATAGTCTTCACGCGACACGGGTTGTTTGGTGCACCGCTCCAGTTTCTTCCAACCACAGTCCCGAGGAGAGCGAGTGGGAAGGAAATGAAAGCCCAGATGACAAAAACGACGACCATGGTCCCAAAGGGGATCGCAGCAAGAGAGCCATAAAATATAGCGATGGTGTTCAAGATGAACCCGATCCCAAAGCACATAAATGGGAAAAGGGAAGCGGTCAGAATCATAGACTTTATCCAGTTTTTACCTGAAGAGTGTAAAGAGAGGCGGCAAAACGTGAATTAGTAGTAAAAAACTGAGGTACATAAAAGAAAAACTTGATGGGTATTTCTCTTTCAACCAGAAAAAAAAAAAAAGCTTAAAGAATCTGTAAATACATACCGCCATTTCGAGAATACATGCCGCCACTGACATAACCTGATATGAATGATGTCAATGCATAGCATACAATGAATGTTGTGACAATAGCTCCTCTCCTGGACAATAAGAAATGAGCCACAGAGTCAAATAAAAAGGGGAAAAAATCTCTTTCATCAACATCCACCATTCGGTATGAAACAGACAACCAACGGAAATAGCAAACTGAGAGAAATGCTGAACAAATGACATTTCAAAACATGAATCGAAATAACATTTCAAAACATGAATCGAAATGACATTTCAAAACATGAATCAACGCCAAGCTTGTGTCATGTTTTGATTCATACCCGATGTATAACATCCCAACAATTGCCAAAACGATGACGAGGAGAACAAGAGTAGCCAGCTGAGCTCCAGTACCAATGACAGCTGAAAGCAGTGCCAAATTGCGTGGTGGGCGGAAAACATCCCCATGAACAAGTTTCCAGCCAGACTCTTCACTAACATCCCTTTCCTAAAGATTCATATTTTACTTCAGCACAAGGCATGAATGACTAGCCCACCAAAAAAAAAAAAAAAGAAAAGAAAAAAAGGCCTCCATATAAATTGGAAAGCTACTTACCAAGGTCTCTAAATCATCATCTTCTCTAGCATATTTGGCATAGTCGTTTCTAAGGGTCCTCATCAATATCATTGACACCAAACCGGTAAGGAAGATAACCATCATGAACGAATTGAAAATGGAGAACCAATGGATCTGCAAAAGTATAAGTTCATGTTAGAAGTACATGAACGCTCCATACACAACATAAATACAAAAATTAACAGGGGATATCGAGTCATCTGCTGCCAGGAGATATCAATTCAAAAAAATGCTTTAAATGATCTGCGAACCTGATGTTCAAAAAAGGGGTAATCCAAGTAAACATCAAAACGTCGGGCAAAGGGAATAGTTGTCGGAATCCATTTGACACTGTATGTCATGTCATACACCCTTCCATCTTCTACGATCTTAGGACTGTCCTGAGTGAGATTAACGTGGATGATCTGCAGCCATGGGAATTCGTAAACACTTGTCTTGAGACAAACGAAAAGCAGCTGAAGAACTTCATAAGCCAAGTAGAGGAAAGCATGACCCTTGAACAAATAATTCATCTTACCTGGTTACCATTGTACTTGATGAAAAAGTTCTTATGAGTGTACAACATATGCTTAGCATTCTCGCCATTCTTGTCAAAATGAAGCTCTCCCACAAAACCTAAAAACAACAACAAAGGAAAACAGGAGATTTAATCCATTGTGAAAGGAGTTTCGACAAAATGAAAGCTAAGAAAACAAAGAAAATAGACGCATACCCCACATAGGCAGATCATCTGAAGCATGCAGAGCAACACCACCAAAAAAAAAAAAAAAAAGGAGTGAAATGTCAGCTCAAAGTAGCCAACTGAACATAAGATACAGATAGCTCCAACTAATATTTGACCTCATTGGGAGATGGGAGACACAAAGCTTAAAGAAGAAACGGCATAGATAACATACCAATGAAGAACTCAAACCAGTATGAATTTTCAATCGCATCTTTGAATTGTTTAGCTCTAGATGCATCAAGCTCAAGCTCACATATAGAAGCCCTATCAACATTTTCTGCCAGAACAAAAACGATTGTTTTCAAGTGACTCAGACGATAAAATCAAACCCAAGTATAAAAACGAGGCATTGAGGGGGAAAATACAACACATACATACACATGTAAAGAACAAGGAAAGAAACAAATACGTACTTCCAAACTTGATATCGAGAAGGCTGTCAATGAGTTCATTCCCCCCAAGAACCTCTCCTAGGCCACCCCATCTGTGGCCAGGATTGCCAGATGGATGGCAAAAGGGAAGGCTGAAGTAGTTGTAGGTTTCTTGAGGATTGTTGTAAGGACCAACCTTGTTCACCCACAGAGTCACTTTCTCATCTGTCTCATACTACATCGATCAAAGAAGCACAATTAGGTTTTTGTCAGAGCACAGAAACCACCCACAATGCTGAAAAACATACATGAACATACTAATCTCCAATTAAGAGGGGAGTCAACCAGCAAATAAATGCCGTTCTACATAACAGATATAAGTGATCATATAACAACCTAGAGCGTTACTTCCACAAATTTATCCTACACGTAAATTTTCTATCAAAGTGTCATGTCCAACAGGAAGGATGCCAGCAGAGGTGAAGAACCCTATCATATTCCATCTAAATGTAAAATTTGAACCCATCAAAAGGTAGAGGCAAGTCTCTCCTAGTTTAGGATTTCCTGACCAACCTATCCAACATAAAACTTCAATGATCAGCTTCAATGCCTCAGAGTAGTCCAGCCAAAACAAAATAATTCTGACGACGAATTTGAATCGCCCCGCAAAAGAACCAAATAAAACGGAAACAGAACATCAAAGTTGAAATACTCTGAGAAACTTGACTCACAGTACATTAACCACAAAGGGCAAGGCATTAATAGGTCTAAGCGCCAAAGAAAGGCATACTAGTCATTCCAGCGTTCTTAATATTTTCCACGCAATAATAATACCTTCAGGTGAAGACTAACCCTGTATTTAGTTTCACCATTTACAGCGTCACCGCACTTGATGGTATATCTTAATTCTTCATGACCGTGAATATGATCCAAGTGACGACATTACATAACTGTTAGCCTTGCAACCCTACAATAAGTTTTTGCTCTTTCATCCTAGATAGGGTTATCACTCCTCGGCCCTAGATCCCTAACCAAACCTTAAAGTCATAGGTTATTTCTATTATGTAACCTTTTCCTTAGAATATCAATAGAAAAGAATGATATGAAAGTTCCAATCAAGTTTGACATTAGTAATGGCTTAGCTAGCCAATGCAAGACATCTTTTACAGCAAACCAACAAATTCCAGGCACAAGAACTCCATCTACTATACTCAATAAACAACCACACTTCCAGAAGTATCATGGCACAAGAACCACAATGTCTTTTGGGTGTTCTATGATTCTATCTAAATTTTACCCCGAAGACTTCAAGGTGATGTAACAGGCATAAAGAAATGCTACAAGGCTACAAGATCTGAATAAGCACCAAATGATAGATCAAGGAATATCACTAGGATTGCAGTAAGCGTTTCTCTGGGATCGCAATCGTTCCCATCCATCCCTATCCAAACATCGCCTTAGTCTCCAACTTCTCTTAATGCAAATTTACAGGGTCTATGATGAGTTATATAGAGCATTTCAGGCATTGAAATACAAACCTAATTCCATTTCCAGCTTCCCTAAATGCAAATTTACAGGGTCTCTCCCCCAGTCAACAAATAAAAGATCCAAAATCAAACAACACAAACGCTAAAGATCATAGAAAAAGAATTATAAATCAAGCATACATTTGCAAGCCATTTCAATATCTCTAGCCTAATCTTCACAATCAAGTAAATGACTACGACTTCCATAGAAAGCTGAATGTATAATTGCACAAACCAAATCACACATCACCGCTGAATTTTCACGAAACCCAGATACCAAAGAAGCTGGATTCTTTAAAGTACACGTCTTTGATACTCAAACACGATACACAAAAACAGTCGAATAAACATCAAGAACAACAATCTTCAATTCCGACCCCAAATATCCCCGAACAAAATCCGACCCCACAAAAAAAAAAAACAAAGAGATCCAGGGAAAACTGGCAAAACCCCATGTCAAAAACACAAAATCAAGATGACCCGGGTACAAAAAAGATAATGTAACCAAGCAAAATGCAACGTACTTTATGATCCGACTCGGAAGCGAGAGCCGGGCCGGAGGAGAAGAACAGGAAAGAGAGGACGAGGAGGAGCACGGCGGATCGAACGGCGGTGGACATGGCGGAGGGATGGAAATCGGGGCGGAGAACGGCGTCGTTTGGATCTGGGTGAGAAATCAAATGGGATTGAATTGAAGTTCAGAAGGGTTTGAAGGATTTCATTAGGGTTTGGGTCGTCGGAGTCGGACCCTTCTCGACCCGGCGAACACGCAGTAGCAGAGCAGAGAATGAGAGAGGGGTGGGGAGACGAGAGATAAGAGAAGGTGATTGATGGGCTATTTTTATTTTGGTTTTTTTTTTTTGGGTCCTGTACAATACAATGTAATAATGCAGATCTTAATCTATTTTTTTTTTGTGTATAGTAAAAAAGGGATGCGAATCTTGGGCTTCTTTTTATATTTATTTGATTATTTCTGGAGTAGTGTTTCCTTGATCAGCCCATGGATTATTTGATGTTTGGTTTTTGTCTGAAAATGAAAGGAAATTACGGATTTTCTGTTGGTTTGCAAATCCAGACTTGTCAAAATTTTGGCTACGGATCACCTTAGGTTCGGATAAATCAGATATTTAATGAAAATTTAATGTCCAAGAGTTTTTTTTGAGTGTTTTGATATGATAAATGGGACAAATATAATTTCAAGTCTAAATTGGGCTTAGATAATAATATTTGAAAAAAATTATATTTGAATTTTCAATCAAATCAATGAACATCAAAATTCAGGCAAAGATTCTATGACCCCATCCAATTTTTTTCAGGTTGGATAAATCGAAATTATCGAGTCGTATATATATTTGTCAGCCCGACGTAAAACTGTCAACTATTTTTTTTGGGGGGGATGTGAGTGAACTATGTTACGGAATACTATACATGAAAGTATGAAATGAGATACATATTTTTTTTTAACTATCTAGGGATTTTGGCGTGAAACGCTAATGATACTTTGATAGAGACACATATATTTTCTACAATTATGCACATTAATTCTGTATAAACAGAAAATGTTAGTACTCCTTCGAAAAAAATACTTCATATTTAATATTTTTGCAATTCATGTTATCTGTTAATCTATTATTTCAGTGACGTGTTAATTACTATTTTTATTTTAATCATAATATTCATAGTATAAAACATAAAGTTAATTTAATTAAATATTTAAATAATTTTCCTATTAATTGTCTCATTTATTTCTGTAATTTTAGTTTTACCTTAATACTCCAAACTGACCACTAAAAAACAGAGGTAGTATTACTTTTTAAGGTATTTAATATTAGGTTATTTTTTTTAGTTTTTATGAGAACTTGCGTTAATTAATTGTTGATGAAACATCATATCACCTCATTGATGCGGTACATACCCAAAAAAATATGGGTACAATTTATGATTTAAAAGTAACTATGGAGTACTCTCTTATTTCCATTTTATTTGTAATTTAGATCTACATTTTAGTCAAATATTAAAAATATTTATAATTAATTTCTCAATATACACAGTGTTGTTTACATAAAAGGTACTTTTATTATATTTGTAATGATAATATTACGAGTATAATATTATAAGCTTATGATAAAATATTATGTGAGAAAATATAAGTGAAAAACATTAAAAGCCTTATAACATTTTTTAAAGTGAAGATAAAATGGAGAGGGGAGTAGCAACATTAGCATACACAATTATTTTCCATATATATATATAACCTTCTAACATTTTTTTTAAGTGAAGATAAAATGGAGAGGGGAGTAGCAACATTAACATATGTATTTATTTTCCATATATATATATATATTATATATATATATGGAAAATAATATTTTGATCAAATGACAAGGTTATGCTTGACAACCGACTGTTAACTTATGGTTGTTTAGATTATATGTTTGACTTTAGCTATTTGAGTTAACTAATTGTATAAAAGGTGTTTGGTAAAGTTAATGTGAATGGATTATCAATAAGTATTATCTTGACTCTTGAGAATATAATCATTCATGAACTTACTTAGGGCCCTATATTTAAAAAAAAGGCAAAAAATAAGTAATATAAAATGCCCATGAAGTTGCAACCATACCTAAAATCAAAAGTTGTGATCTTCCTAACTCTTGACTAGTTTACATGTTTCAATTTGGAATGGAGATCCGCAATACAAACCAACCCAACAATGTACTGAATATATTTAATCCATATATATCTTTTAATTCGTATGTATCTCCTTTCATTATCTAAATTAATAAATCTATTCATACTTTGTACCTAATTACTTCTAAAATGACATCAAATTTAAAATAAAGAGAACAAAATAGTGATCTAGGTTGTCACCAAATTTCAATATTTGAAGCATAACTAAAATTACATTCGTTTCACAAATCACAAAATAATCAAAAGATCATGATGACTTATAATACAAACCCCGAATTTAAACTTAATATAAATGAATATATGAACTTTGTGAGTACGTCTTGAGGCAAAGCCAGACGAATGAGAGATGAGAGGGAGGTGGAAGAAGAGGAACACGACAACAGATCAAACTATGGGTGTCATGGCCTAAAAATACAAAGAGAAAGACTCCAATCTCAAATTCTCAACTCAACCCAACACTCCTAGGCTCAAAATTAACCTTTTTTCTTTAATAGTAATTTTTTTTTAAATAATTCAAGGTCGAAAAAAGGCAGAAAAGTAATGGTATAAGTTAGATAGGATAGATTGATGAAACTTACAAATTAATTCGAATATGGCCATTGATCAGTGCCTTTGTCTCATTATATTTGTACATTTAACCAACTTGAGAAAATCAATGTATATTGGAAATTAAAGTGAAAAATTTGTAATTTACCCAAAATAATCCTACTTTAATTGAAGATAATAGTTGTTGAAATTGTAAAATGTGAAAAATGAATGTATTAATTGGGGGGTAGAAAAATAATTACAGTTGTTGGAATTGTAAATGTGACAAATATTTTAGGACAAAAAAAATTAGATAAAAGGACAAATATTTTAAGACGGAGGTAGTACAACATTATTTATGGTTTGGTCAATTTGATCTAATAAATACAGTAATTAAGATTGTATCTTCCCTCCTAAGAAACTTTTATTGTCAAGAAGGATCGTGGTGCATAGAGGGAGACGGGTCACGGGAGACTCATTGATGGAAATAATAAATTCAAGGGTCCAAGAATATGATAATCAAATTATAGATGTGAAAAACTGAAAATGAAGCTTCAAGCCAATTACATTAGCATTAAGTTGTTAATAAATTATGGCTCCAAACGCATCCATGTGTATATAGTATATACATTATGGATCATGATAACCATTTTAACTCAAGATAATTATTAATCATTTTGAATTGTCCATATTTCATATTTTTATAACTTTTATTAATATTTTCTTTAATAATTATATATATTTATCAATTATAATGATATAATTAATATTTATTAGCTAGGTCAAAAAAATATAATAATAGCCTAACTTTGTCAATTATAGTAGAAAAAAGTACATTTTATGCATAGTTTTATATTTATGAAATAAATATAAATAAATAAAATTTTTAAATTGTTTATAAATTCTAGTAACCCTCAAAGTTATGAAACATACCTTTATAATGATTTAGATGCACTTATGTTTAACTTTAATAGTGATTTAGGTGAAATATAAGATGATTAATAATTATCTTGCGTCAATATGTTTATCATTATCCATACATTATTTATGTGAACAATCGGTCAATAAAACTGGGGTGATGTTAATTTAATGTAGGGAATATGTAGGTGAGTTAGGTCGGATAAGGAAATGTAAGTAAAGTTGTGAATATAGGTCATAGTTATTAAAATCATGGCAAAAATTTTGGCCGTTAATATCTTAATTTATATAATTATTCATCATACAAAATTGATGTTGTTAGATTCATAATAAAAAATACTATTTGAAAAGTATAATATTATATTTTTTTATAAAATCTTAGATAAGAAATTATTGATTAAACATTGACCTTAAAAAGTGTAAATGACAAATAACAAAAATAGAGAGAGTATATACTACTACAATTGAAAGCTATAATTAAGTTTATAGATACTAACATGTCCCCTACAGTATAGTAATCATACAACCACAGTACGCAATTAAAATTCTTAATGAAATCTTAACGTTCAGAGAATATTATAATTATATTCACTAAGTATTAAGTAACATTATTTGGATGCTGATATGTAATAACCCGAAGAAAGTCATCTCTTAATATGTATTAATTAGTTTAAATAATCAAAGTTAACAATAAATCACGAATAATTAAAATGTGTGTTCCTTTTTTCCTAACCCAATTTATGTTTTGCATGACTTGAACAGTGCAACGATCGTCAACGAATCAGTTTAATTTTCTTTTCTATCTCTTCCGATAATTTTTATGGTGATCCTGATCGTTACGAATTCTTTTACCGAGACCGATATATCGGGTCCTTTTATTCAATTCAATTTAGGATTATAAATATGAAAATTTTCATAGAGGCGTATGAATACATTTATTTGGGGAATCGATAATATTTTTATGGTTTAATAAATTTAAGTAATTTGGGAATTAGGGAGATATAAGCATAAGAGGGATTATTAAATTGATCAAATTTTTTCCATTGGATCCATGATAGTCGGCCAACTCAAGGAAGAGAGGGGGGGGAGGACTTTCTTTTGGGCTTGGGCTTTGATATGTGGTTATATATAGATGATATTAGGAGCTCATTTGGACATTTTGGAAAACTTAAGTCATAAACTCCCAATCTTCCTCTCACTCTTGCTCCCTCCCTTCATCCCGACCATCCATCTCCCCGCCACCCCTCTGCTGTTTTTCCGGCCGCCTCCGCCGTCCGCTGTCGCTGGTCGAATTTCGGCCACCACCTTCTCACCATCATCGTCATCTTTCTTCCTTCTTTCTCCCTTCTCAAGTGGTATTTCTCTCCATTTTCCCCCTTCTCTTTCAAGAGTAAATCAAGATTATATTATGAGATTTCCCCTTGTTATCTTTATGTTTTTCCAGATTTAAGCCAGAGATCTGAAGGTTTTCAAGTGGAGATTATGGTGGTTCAAAGCACTAAGGAATTTTGGTAAGTACATGGAAGAGATGGTGCTTATAGGCTTCAATGATCTTTGTCTTGTTATATTATTATCATGCATGGAGTTTAGGAGATTAAATCCACCATGAATAGATGAAGTTTTGGCTAAAGTGTAGTTACGTGTGAGTAGATTATGTTCAAACTAGCAAATTGATGGTGGTTGTGATATGCATGTTGGATTATATGTGAGGAGTTAGAATATGGGAAGTTTTGCTTTGCATGCACCTAATTTAGACTCCAAAGAGGGTTTTATTGATGATTTTAATTCTGAAAATTTGCTCTTGTGATTGAAGAATATGTTTTAAGTAGTGATTGAGGTAAAATCATGAGTTAATCATGCATGCAAGTGATTGTGAGAAGTAAGGTTGCAATCTGGTTGGTTTTCAAATTTTTAGAGAATATAAAACATGATTTTGAGTTATTTTATGACATGAATAGGTAGCTTAAAGTGTTAGCTAACACCCGGTTTTTGTAACTCGTCATTTCGATATGTATTTTGAAAGTTATGACCAAAACCGTGAGATGACGTAAATCTGGGAACATTACGGAGTCAGTTCAAAGATGTGTATTTTTCGTAGGGTTAGATTCTTCTTTGGTCTAAGTGCTGAACATAAAAGCTGTAGGGGACACTTTAAGCTTTCCAGAAAGGTATATGCATATCCATAGGACATCGGGAGTGAGAGTTATGAGTTCCCGACTCGAGGCTAATAATCTGAGGTTACCCAGAATGTGTTTTTGTGACTGCCTGTATTCTTGGCCAAAATCCGACCCTTTCCCATACTCAAACAAATTTGTGGCTAAAATGAAAGTTGAAGTATATATTACGAGCTTTCCATAGACAGCTTACCCGTTTTGAACCGATAAGTAGAGCTCGAGTTACGATTTTCCGAATAATTGAAGTTTAAATGGTTATTATTCTGGGCAACTTGTAAAGATGTTAGTTTTTACCCTCCTTAGCCACGTTTCTAGCTTTCATGGTCAACTAGAAAGTTGGAGTGTGTAATCCGAGCTTTCCGGAAAGTCCTTTTATGTC
The DNA here is from genome assembly GCA_029582165.1 of Portulaca oleracea. Taxonomy (NCBI): domain Eukaryota; kingdom Viridiplantae; phylum Streptophyta; class Magnoliopsida; order Caryophyllales; family Portulacaceae; genus Portulaca; species Portulaca oleracea. The sequence continues at coordinate 37,613,301 of CM055871.1, forward strand.
GTGATCCGATATTCGAGGGATAAGATATTGTAACGCCCCGACCCCTCCTGAGCCGCAGACATTGCCGATAACTTCTTCAAGGATCGCTGTCTGGCCTCACAAATCACCACGATTCTTTCCAGCGTGCTTCGTCCTCGCTCACACGTTGCCTGGGAAAACTTCCCAGGAGGTCACCCATCATGAGACTACTCCCAGCCAAGCACGCTTAACTGAGGAGTTCCCAACGAATGATCTGCCATAAAAGAAGGTGCACCTTGGTGATATAAGTAGTCATTTCAATCCCTTTAAGCCACACTTTAACCACATACCCGGGGTATTATAGATATGATCTCATGAGTGTGCCTTAGAAGTCAAGTTCGTTATTATTATTCTTAGAAAAATTCATTAAGTTATTCCTCCATGATACCACCTATGTTAAGTCCTAATTCATGATTTCTTTTCTTTTAAAGTCCCTTCAAGAGATCGTTGCGCTACTGTTCAAGTCTCTGCTTGTTTAGGTGCGTTTTTAAAGTCTTCAGGTACGTATATTGCCTAACATTTTATGCATGATATTATAAATTAATCTTTTTATGCTAAGTACTTAAATTATATATTTTCATTCATGTTCATATGTAAATTCTCATGATTTTGTTCAAAAGTATATACAAGTTCTCATGGATTTGTAAGTACCCAAGTTGACTTTTCTGGTTAATTTTACAGTTTATCATTATCTTAAGTATGTATGTTAGGTACGCTTTATGTTAGGAACTTTTACAATAATTCTACACTTTGGATGTTAAGTTAGTTCATGAATCAACTTCCTTTATAAGTCAATTCTTATTCAAGGAGATTACAAGATTATATTTTTAAGTTATGATTGGAAAAAGGTTGTTTGAGGAATCTGTTTTATTAAGAATCCAAGGTCAAGGTATTAAGGTTTAAGTTTTCAAGTTTTATAAAACTAATAAAGGCCCCGCCCACGTTTATGGTGCCTTAGTGCACACCAGGGAAAATATGTTTATGGTGCCTTAGGTGCACACCATGACAAACTGGCCAGTATAGGACATTGTCCACCATCCGGATCTCCCTATCGGTCCGGGTATGCGTATACGGAGGCTTAGCCGATGATCGCAAGTAGGGGACCTTCAGGATAGTAACATGACAACCAAGTTTAAAGTTTCTTAAGTTACACACGCCATTTGAATCAAAGTAAAGTTTTATGATTACATGCCTAAATTTTTATGTACTCTAAGTTTTCTAAGTGAGAGAGAGCGAGCAAAGTAAAGTTGTATAAGTGGCTTTTCAAGGATTATAAGTCTTGTTTTATGGGAGTTTAAAGTCATGTTTATGTTAAGGTTTTACGTATGTTCTATATCAAGTCGTGCATGATTTAGGTCGCATTTGAACAAGGTTGTTGTTAATTTAATTATTTAAAGGAAGGAGCTCATAAGTACGTTTCTTGTAAGTTGTGACTTAAATTGCAGGCTAAAGTATTTTCTCCTTGTACAGGTTAAGTTAAGGTCAAACTTTGTAAGTTACGCTGCTCTTATGGTTTATCTGTTAATTACGTTGTTTTTAATGTTTTTTTAAACCACGCTAAATAACTAAAACTATCTTTGAAAAGATTCTTACGTCATCGGGGGTATACGTACTGAGTTTATCTTACTCTTTGAAGTTTTATGTTTTCGTTTTAGGAACCTCGGTAAAAAGAAGAGGGAAAGCCCCGGAAGGACGAAACCTTAGAGCATCTTAAGGAGATTGAAGGTGGTTAAAGACACTTTCTGAAGGAAATATGAGAAATCATTGATTCTGGCTTGTATAATGTTTATTGGGTTGTGTTATGTTGTTTTGAGGTTGTTAAGTTGAGTTATGTATTGATTATGCATGTTTTAAGTTAGTCTTATGCTTGATTGCCTGCCTAGGGTTGTAGTTTTAGCCTTGTCCGATTACACGGACGACAGTTATGCTCTCAGGTGTTTATCCGCTGTCAATTATTAGGTTAAGTGAGTCATTAGCTTAATTTTATGGTTAGTAACCTGGGGGTGTTACATGATATAAGACTAGTGTGTTTCTCTCTATATATTAGTGTGCTTTGAGAATTTTATTAATGCATTTTGAATGTGTAATTAGTGTGCAAGCCTTGGGAGGACATAAGTGTTGCATCCTCTTGAAAGGACGACAATTTTTTTCTTGCACGAAAGTGCAACTGAGGGCTGAATCTGACAGACAAAAAAATCTTTTAAAGAAACCCAATTTGGAAACGAAATGAAAAACCGCTTGGAAATCAATGGAACAAGAGAAGTATATAAAACTAATTTATATATTTTTGTACTTCAAGTAATGGTAATTAACCTAGTGCATATCTAACATACATGAAAAACACATGCAGAAGGAGAGTATACGGAAAAAAAACATAACAAGACGTCCTACTGACAAGCTTTCACATCATCCGACAGTTGCAATCCTAGCCGACAAAACACCCCGATCTAATGTTATGTTCTCCACTAAGCATATTTGCTTGAAATTGGCTCTAATCATCTCACTCATAGACTTCCTAAGTCGTCCATGTCCACATGAACGGATCCCAGGGTAGGTGAGGGGTGCCCACGACCATTGGTAAAAAAATCAGTATAATTTGGAACAAAAATTATAAATTTTATGTGTAACTAATTAATGTATATAATAGTACAGTGACCACTCTTAATCAATAGACCTAAATCCGTTAGTGCATGTTCATGAAAAAGAGACGAGAAAGTAATGCTATCTCCAAACAATCTTAGTATGTTCTCATGCAACTGTTCTTTAATACCAGCCACTCGTAACTTATCCTCTTTGTACACATGCCATTTTAGCTAGGTTGGAGAGAGTGGAATAAAGGGATACTTTTGTCTTATAACACAAATTTTGCCATATTCCCAACGAAGTAGTTGAGAATTTATCTCAAAGCCACTTTTGAAAATGGATTTTTAGATGGTAATATACCCATTTTTGAGGGTATTGGATTGTAATATACCGACCTTTATTATTGACAATAATATCCCTAACCTTTATATCTAGGTGAGATTATTATACAAATAATGACTAAGGAGGTAGTCCACCGGTCTCCATGTTGATATCACAGGTGAGGGGAAAAAATCGACCCAACCTAGTAATCCCGTTAACTCCTACGTTTTTCTCACTAACCCAGGTTACAAGATATTGCTTAGTTGTATACCGCCTCATCACGTAGACCGGTTCACCACTTCTTTAACCACCAATTTTTAGAGATATATGTCACTCCCAATAATTTTTGGACTGATTTCTTTGCCTCTTTTTATTTGTTATTTTCAATGATTGTCATTTCTATTTTATCTCTAATAATATAAATTTATCGATTATTTCACTGTTTTATTATTTTAGTGTAGAAATTTTGCAAGGATGACTTCGACAATTAATAAACTACTACCTCTGTTTCTATTTAAGTGTCATTTGGAGATGGTGAGAGAAAATCAAGATCATGAAAAATTATGCGATAGTTAATAAGAAAAGTATAAATATCATTAATTAAAGGGTTTTTGGGTCATAATGTAGCCACTTTTTAGAGTATTGGATCGTAATATACTCAACTTTACTATTGGATATCAATGTATCCCCTTTATACTTCGGTGATTTTAATGTATTTTCCATAACTTTAATGGTGCCAGTGGTGTATTGTTCTCAAGGCTGTCAGAGCCACCACCCTCCCCGCAAAAAACCGCTTCACCCACACTCCCCACTCTTAGATCTGTTGTTTTTTCCTCCGCATTCGGCCACTGTCCAGCAGGCCATCACACACAATCAACTGCTTCACTGGTTTAAGCAAATTTAATCGCATATCTTCCCCATAATTCAGTCCATTCGATTGGGCCAGTCCAGGACCGAAAAAATTCGGTCCAATCCACAATCCAAGCGAGTCCCCTTAGGCCCTGTTCTTTTATACAGCTGGCTGCGGTATGACGTGGTGTAGTGTGGTGGAATTGTGGCGGATGTAGTGGGTTATTGGTAAGTTGTGGTGAGTTTTGTTTTTTATAAATGTAAATTGTATTGGTAAATATGAAAAAGTTGATTGTAGTGGACTATAGTAAATTGTGGTGGATTAATATTTTGTAGTGGATTATGACAAAGTGTGGTTCAGACGTTCAGTTGCTCCCCGTTTTTCACATGCTATTGCCGACATACATTGGCATTGTGAGAGTGACTCGTGTGACAATTAAATGAGGGTAGCATGCATTTTAAGTTTTTCACCAAAACCACACACCTCAACAAACAAAAACACTCAACACCGGAGAACAACACTCCAGTCTATTACCTCGTGAAGTCGTAGGCCATACCCAAACATAAATGCCGATTTCTGAATTTCTACCCTCAAATTCCCCAAATCCTTCGTCTTCTTCACTGTTTCCAGCTGAGCTTCGCAGCTTGCTTCAATGGCGACGTCCGATTCCGACGCCATTGCTCCTCTTCTTTCGCCGGAAGGTGACGTCGTCGCCGGTGCCGTCGACTACAAGCGCCGTCCAGCCCTCCGATTCAAGCACGGACGGTGGAGATCAGCTGCTTTCATCATAGGTATGTATCTCTGAAAATTCAAATTCGGATTGACTAAATTTCCCAAGTTGATTGTGTTTGATGTAAATTGCGAAATGGAACTTGGTGCGAAGTGGTGGAGATGGCGGAGAGGATTGCGTATTTCGGAATATCGTCGAATTTGATAACCTTCTTGACGGGAGAATTAGGGCAATCAACTGCTACGGCGGCTATGAATGTCAATGCTTGGTGTGGCGCCATTGCTCTTCTTCCGATACTCGGAGCTGTTGTGGCGGATTCCTTCCTCGGCATGTACTACACCATCGTTGCTTCTACTATTCTTTACATATTGGTTAGTACTATTTGTTTTCTGCTGTTTGGTTCGAAAGCTGGAATTGAATTCTATGAATGAAATCAAGAGTTGTGGTTGTGTGGGGATTGTTTTGATGTATGAGTGCATAACAGAGTGCTTGGATAACATTGCCATTCAACTCTGCTGAATAGTTAAAAATGCAACTCAATTTGAACACATCCACCTGAATGCTACCGTAACTTTCGCTGAAGCTCAAAATAATAGTTGGACCTGCCTATTTTTGTATGACATTTTTGAATGTATGTTTTCAAATTCAGTGACATTTTTTACTACTATAGCTAGTGAAAACTGCATTTTTGAGCTTTAGGAAAAGTTAAACATCATTAGCGGATATTTTAAATTCAGCTGTATTTTTTATTATTTAGGAAAGTTAAATGACAATTTTATCCGAGCATTCATGTACAACATTGCTTGTTTGATTAACTTCAAAATATGAATTTTTTTTTTGGAATCCAAGGGTATGAGTTTATGGAGGCTAAAAGCTTGGGTGATTCCTGATTTTGGGGTGAATTAAGAAAACAAAAGAATGAAACAAACATGGAATATCATGATGATTTTCCCTTGTTATTTTCAGTATGTGGTATTTTCATTAATAATTAAGAAAAATGAGGAAACAAATGATCCGTCAGTTGCTTGGTGCTGACCTTTTTGTTATAGGATTGAGAGCTTAGAAATTTTTTCATATGAAGTGCTAATTATACTGACTTTTGGGTTCCCAAACATACAGGGGCTTTGTATGATCACTCTATCCACCATACTACCTTCTCTTGGTTGTCCTGATCATCAAGCAAGTATGAAAAGTGCCCCTGGATGTTATCATAATTTGCAAATGATAATATTCTATGTCGCCCTTTATGTGGTAGCTTTTGGGGAAGGTGGACACAAGCCTTGTCTTGCAGCTTTTGGGGCCGATCAGTTTGATGGCGAACATCCTGAGGAGAGCATAGCTAAAAGCTCTTTCTTTAACTGGTGGTCATTTGGTCTATGTGCCGCTGCCTTAGGTGGAGCAGGAGTCATAAACTATATTCAGGACAACCTTAGTTGGGGCCTTGGATTTGGGATTCCTTGTATGATCATGGTGCTTTCTCTGGTGGTGTTTTTGTGTGGAACTTCGACTTATCGATACGTGTTGAAAAGTGACAGACAGAGTCCCTTTAAGAGGATTGGTAGGGGTTTCATAGCAGCAGCTAAGAACTGGCATGCTACTGCTCTTCCTGTGTGTGAGGATAAGGAAGAATCTCATGGAAATACTCCGTCGTGTAGATCTTGGCACCTCAGGTAACCAAAATTATTGCATGGTAGAGAGTTTGAAATCATGTTCTTTCTGTTGGTAAGGTATGACTGGGTAAAATAAGTTTTCGTAGAAAGTTGTAAATATGTATAATATTCTGTAAAATTAACAAAAGAAAGAACGTGGTTATTTTGAAAAGATAGAGGCAGTCTCACTTCACCCTACCCAACCTTACTTACCCCTTTAATGAACATAGCTAACAACTTGCTCTGTTCTTTAGAAGGGTAAGGTAAGGCTGAGTAAAGTAAAGCTGGGTAATTTAGGTAAAATTTGAAAACTTAAATGCTAGAAATATGGTTTAAAATGGTTAAATTTTGGCTGGATTGGGTAAATGGGTATTTACCCCTCTAAAGAACCAGATCAAGCTTCGTACAATTGTGACTACAGATTAACATGTTCCGAACAGAGAAAATGCTTCATAGTTGCATTCTATCTATAGTTGAATAATTCCATCTCTAATCACTATACATCCCTGTTTTCTCAGGTTCCTTGACAAAGCTTTGCTTTCTCCTCCCACCTACTCAAAGGGTGATAATTGCTGCAACACCGATGTCGAAGAGGCAAAATCAGTGCTCAGATTGCTTCCAATATGGGCAACAAACTTATTCTACGCAATCGTCTTCTCACAGTTGATGACTCTATTCACCAAGCAAGGTCTCACCATGGACAGATCCATCGGGGCAAGCTTCACCCTCCCAGCTGCATCACTACTGTCATTCTCCATGATATCAGTCCTCATCTTTCTCCCCATCTACGACCGCATTTTCGTCCCGTTTGCACGAGCATTCACTGGAAGACCAGCCGGCATAACAACGCTTCAAAGGATCGGAACCGGGCTGTTCATATCTGCCATCTGTATGGTCTGTGCAGCCGTCACAGAGCATAGACGGCTCACGGTTGCTTTGGAACACGGCCTGATTGATCGCCCCAACGCGACGGTTCCCATGAGTTTTTGGTGGTTGGTCCCACAGTACGCCTTGATGGGGAGCGCCGAAGCGTTTGCTATGACCGGACTGCAGGAGTTTTTCTATGACCAGGTCCCGGATGATCTGAGGAGCGTCGGGCTTGCTCTGTATCTCAGTATATTGGGCGTCGGGAGCCTTTTAAGCAGCCTTCTTGTCTCAGTGATCGACAAAGCAACTGGTCGAGGTGGGGGAGAGAGTTGGTTTTCAAATAATCTGAATCGCGCACATCTTGATTACTTCTACTGGTTGCTTGCAGGGCTTAGCATCATGGGTCTGATTCTCTTCATAGTTTTTGCTAAATCGTATAAATATAAGAAAAATATTCATACATAAAAGCCATGGCTTCTTTGTATAGTTGTGTATGTTATATTTGCAGCTTTGGTGTAACCCAAGATGTAAGGTTTTTATGGTGTGGGGGAATCCTAAATGAGAATGAAAATAAGGGGAAGTGTAGTTGTATAATGAAGATTTTGGGATTTGTCTTGGCTGTACTGTTGGAGCTGCAGTCTTAAGCTATGTTCAGGACAACCTCAGTTGGCCCCCTGGATTTGTATTATTATGGTGATAGCTTTGGTGGATTTTTGTGTACAACTGTGACTTATTGTTGCACTATGAAAGGTGAAAGGAATGGTTCATTCAAGTGGATCAGTAGAGTCTTTATGGCAGCAGCTAGAAATTTACATGCTTGATGACAGAGAAGAAGCTTCTCAAAATCTACATCCTCATCGATCTTCGCAGTTCAGTGGGAAAGGAGATTTACATGTTCCACAACACTCCATTTTGGTTGTTTGTGGGTGCAATTGGATAGATGAACAAAAAATAACGGAATGGTTATGTGGGGCGCGTTGTGTTTCGCAGTTCACCTCTGAAGAATGCATCTCCATTAGGTTTTATATAAACAGTTGAACCTCCCAGTGTGCATTTCGGAAGAGCTGCTGTATTAGCGTTTGGGTTTTAATTTCAAGGGAACTAATTTTGAGTTCTTGAAGATGGAATTGTATTGGTTGTTACACCTGAAACTGTAGTTTGATAATAAATCCAAATGGCTTACAGAGTTACCGGGATGTTCTTGCTTACTCTATCAGCAATGCTACCTTCTTGCAGTTGTGGTAACAACGAGAGAAGCCTTGAAACTGCTCCCGGATATCTGCCTCTTCTGAAGACGTACTCCGACATCGACATCCCAGTGATTGATGATCAGGAAGAAGCTTTTAGAGACCTACCTAGTAATGGATCTCACCAGTACAGGTAATTTGGTGGCATTCTTGTGTGGAACCCGTACTCTCTAATGTGTGTCCAAAACCAGTTCACCGGGTCTTCTGTTAATCTCGGTCAACTGAATTTTCAGCACGCACTAATTGTGAACCATGGACTGGTTAACCGACTTTTGGTTAGCCATTTTTTCAGATTGGTGAAAACAACGAACCGTAAACTGAACCAAAATGGGTGGTTCACCGATTTCGGTCAACAGTTTTTGGTTTGGCTTGGCTTGCAGTTAATCGTTAGTAAATGAGTTATAATTATTTCATTTATATATAAAAAAAACCTTCATACTCCATCTCCCCCAGTAGATAACCCACATTGTTGAATCAAAAGTTAGAAAAATATAAACCAATCCAATAACAGAAGACAAATCAATCAATTTTCATTTTGAATTATATATTAAGTGACTTGCTCGTCTCAGGAATCAACGAAGCAACCGCTATGAACATGACAGCGGCTCCCTTGGAGCGTAAAAATTTAAAGACTAAGTCATCCAAAAAAAATAAATCAACATGAATACCATCTTTCTATTTCATGATCCTTAACTGCGTGAGGGTTGCCCCTATTTTTGCCATTATTCCTAGATATTTCTTATGTAAAGTGGGTGATGATAGTTTATATCAAGATTGGGATTGTGACCGAGTATTCAGTATTTTTGCTCATCCCTGGACCTTGGACTATACAATATTTTAAAAGTTCATGTATGTAATGTTCTAAGCCAAACCAAGATGACATATTGTAACACCCCAACCTTAATCAAAGGGTTAAACTCTACTTAGAGAAGCTAAGCCCGCGATTAGCGCAGCGGAACACTTTTTAGGTTGAAGTGTCACCGCCGTCTCCCAAAAGAGACAAGGCAACAACACAAAAGAACTTCCAAAACCACAAGATAACTTACTAACTTAAGAACCTTCACATATAAAACTTATACAACCCTTGGATAAAGTATATAACTTAAACATAGCTTAAATACTAAAACAACTTCCAAAATCCTGCTCGCCCTTGCTAACCGATGATTTCCTTAGAGAACTACCTCAAGAGCCTTGAATTACTTTGGAACCGACTTGTCCTTGCCCTGGGAGCTCGAACCTCCTAAAACAAAACATTAAAACATTGCAAAGGGTGAGTGGGAAACACTCAATACGTAAACTCAACACGTGAAACCGCTCAAAACGGTTTTAGTGCCACATTTAAATTCATTTTGAAAACGGAAAGGGAATAAACATAAATAAACCGAATTGTTGCATATATATATATAAATAATCGTATATGTATAAGACATGAATATAAATAATCAAATGAACTTGTGATAATTAGAAATGAGCGGTATCCCTACGATCGATGCGAAGCACCTCACACACGCCGCATGCCCAAACAGATCTAGATTTGGATTGGGTATCATGCAAGCGATGACATTGGCCAGTCATTAGGACACTCGATCAAGAGCATCTAAAGTATAGGCTAGCACTTCACGTAACTAGCTAGAATATGATGGGGGACCGCTTGAAAATAATTCAATATAAGATATTAGTTCATGATGTAGACATAATATCACAATGATAGTTGTGTTGAAGGATAAATAAAGAGTTAAAAGTTGGACAATTTATGCACTGGGCGCTAAAGACTTACATGCAAGGCTCGACTTGGAGATGGCTTTCAAAACTTGTCAACTAAGATAAGAATAAATAAAAATGAAGAACCGAATAAGGTTCTACATTAGCTTCATAAGTTTAGAAACTTAGTAATATAAATGAAATACTTTAGGAATAAAATTTGTGTTTATATAAAAATAGAGTTTGAAGTATAACTTGAGAGTTAGAAAAATCGAATGACATAAAAGAGTACATTTGAATAGGAAAAATCATGATCTTGAATTTTGTCAACATGGCCAAGGCTAAAATCGAGTGGAAGGGCTCCAAAGCGGCCGATGAAGCTGGAGTTTAGAAAACTTAAGATTTTCGGGTTGAGATGATATAGAGATGGTGAAGTTGGAAGGTGAAATCACTGAGTGAACTTGGACCTTGGAATGATGGCTTAGATTGATGAAGAATGGCCCTTAAAGATTGAAGATTAGAATGGAAATCATCGAACTCAAGGATGGCTTAAAGATGTGGTAATTGAGATGAGAGATGGTGAAATGTGAATAGATTGTAGGTTTCGGAATGTGGTTGAAAGATAAAGATTGAGTTGAGATGTGAGAGGATAGAGTCTTAGAGCTACTTATCGCTTGGAGGTTGATAAAATTAGATGAGAAACTTGGTTAAAAACAGAAACCTTGAGCTTTCATTGCTAAACTTAAGAAGAGAATTTAGAACTTATATTTAATTTATAACTTCTATGAAAGAGACCTTAGGACATACTTAGATCTTCAACCCATGCTTTTCACTCTTAAACTTATACTCTTAAGATCATGTCATATATTCCTAACTTATCAAATCTTAAAAACCTCTATTGAATGGATTTAAGACCCTTAGGATAGAATTTTACAGAACCCAATCTGGGCAGAAACTTTGTTCTGGACAGCCCTGCTTCCCGGGCTCGTAACTCACACTCCCGATATCGGATAACTACAAATCATACCTTTCCGGAAAGCTTGCAATGTGACCTAAAACTTTCATGTTCACCACAAAAATTAATAAGGTCTCCAACTGGACGGAAATCAGCCTTCAAGTTACTGACTCCAGAAACGTACTCAAATTCGTGTCGTTACGGTTTTGGCCATATCCCGGCCCATACTAGTCGGAATTTCGAAATTCCAAAGCCTATGGTTAGCTAACACTTTGGGCTATCTCATGGAGTAAAAATCTGGCCTAATATCCCACTTTTAGGTCTCGGAAATTTTCCAGAAACTAACCAGAAACTTTATTTACCGAAATTTCAGTTTTTAACTTGATTTTTCACCCTTAATCATACTAAACATAACCAAATCTCACCTAAACTTTAATCCACCATATTTCCAGAATATAAACCTTGAAAATTAACTCATCAAGGACCTTAAAAACCACATGCATCCATGGGTTAAACATAAACTCAACATAAAAGACATATTCTTGAACTCTTGCATCAAAACCTCACTAATTTACCCAAATTAAACATAATAACACTTAATTCATAATCTTAAAACATAAACTCAGCCCTTGAATACTCAGAATCTTTCAAGAAATTCACATGCATTGACATATAATCATCATCCACCATGAATTCAACCATAAAACCTCATAAACACTTAGAAACATACATGCATACACTCAAAACTTAAACCCTAACTTAACCAATACAATTGTATACTTGGATTCACGATAAAAGAGAGTAAAAGAGATGAAAATTACAAAAGAAACATATATAAAACATGGATTTTCAGATTAGGGTTTAGAAATTGGGGGTTTTGAGAGGTTACCTTTGAGGTTAAAATTGGAGAAAACACAAGAGGGGGGAAGAGGGGGTGCGACGGCCACCACGGCGGCGGCGAGGAGGCCGGCCGGCGCCGGAAAAAGTGGCGGCTGGGGTGGCTGCTGGTGCTCAGCCGGTTGGAGGGAGAAAGAGGAATATGCAAGCCTTTGAGAGTTATCTAATTTAAATGAGAATAAAATGACTTAAGCCCCTATTACTAATACATATATATCTCAACTTAACACTATCATCTAATTAAATTAAACACTAATAACAATTAAAATAAAACCTTAATTAAATAGTAATAGGATGATAACATTAGGATAAATATATTGTAATTGTTGTAGTAAATTGAAGTATTGGGTTTTGTAGGAAATAAAATATATTGATAATAATTTGGTAACATAAAAAAATAAAATACAATGGAACTTGGATTAAAAATAATACAGTGGGTAAAATTACCACTTGAAATTATGTAAAGAAAATGTAATTTAAATAAATTAAAATTGGGACGGTAAAATATATATAGAAATCGAGGCGGATAATTATTAACCGTTTCTCGGTAAATAAATTTATAACACACATCATGTAACCTGAAATACTTTAACTCATTGAATGAATATGTAAAGTAAATTTGTTTTTAAGCTGATAATTCGGCACCTTAGCCATCTCCCCATTTGAGACTTGACACCGATAACAATAAATAAATAAGTAAATGAATAAATAAAGGTAAACGCGAAAAATTTATAACGCGATTTGGATAATTACGGTGATTTATAGATAATTAAACATGATTTTGGGGCGGGTTATTACACATATTCTACATTATTAACAACTACCATTGGAGCTATCAATCATTGCATTTGCATGGCATGTTTGATGTCGCATGTTATCTAAACTCTAATGGTTTATTTTAACTTGAATAATTATTATCCTAATTATTTAACTAATTGCAAAGACCAATTACTAGCAGCCAAAGATCAATAGTCTGAGTGATGAGTGGCAGCCTAACAGCTCACTCCAGCAGATACAAACAAAAATAAATAGATAAAATCAAGAAGAAAGATTTGCTATTATTAGTTTCTTGGCTTACTAAAGTGCATATAAACCTCCATTAATTTGCAAATTTGATCTGATATACACTGGATATCTCCACCATTTTCAGATTGCTCGTCTTACTATACGTGCCCTCAGTTTCCCATCTTCAGCATCATCCTTACCCGCCTAATTTACTGAGGTATGATTCAATTAGTATATCTCTGCATGATTTGTATTGCAAGTGTTATGGTACGCTACGGTGTATATATCCTAATTGATTGTCGCTTTTCTTCATAATATGCTCAATTGATTATGACAGATGCATCAGGTAGTTAACTGATACTATGTTGAAGTTTAAAGCAATGATGATTAGTAGGAAAATGACGATTATAGTTGCAGCAATTATAGCAAGTATCTAAGTTGACCAAACCCAACAAGACTGCAATGAACTTCAAAAGTAGATCATCCATTATGTCTTCTTTTCTTTTTCACTTTCCTCTTACAATGCTCCACAACCGCATTAGCCACTAATGATTCATTATGATTGACATATCAATATTGCAGCTAATTATTACAGACATACATGCTATTATTTAAACATGTCTTCTGATAACTGCGTAGAAAATGATATATTCTAGGGGGGGGGGGGGGGTGTTGATGCATGTGATTGTGGAGTAGTGCACAAAACATGCAATACTATTTCTTCTCTTCATGTCAAAACATGCAATACTATTTCTTCTCTTCATCCAAACACAATTCTCCCTAGACTTACTTATGCATTGCTAATTGTTCAAGTTTTAGTACATGTGTGTTAGTATCCACACTTGATGTTGATCTTCATAGAATAAGCACCTATGACATAGCTAGGGATGCGAATGAGTTCAGAAGCCAACCTAGATCCATAGACTTGAATCAATTTTAAGGATTTCGGTGCAAAAACTTTAAATATAGTGGATCTGGGTCAGATATAAGTCCAAACTCCTGAAAATGGATCTGGGTCATGGTCCAAAGGCTAGGAACCAGATCCACCCGGATCCATTTACTTTGATGTGAATTAAATGGCTAAATGTGAACTAAAATTTGTGGAGAAGATGATTATTGGTTGTTAAGTCTATTCAGAGGATTATTGTTCACAATGTTTGATTTATTGTTTTGGTAATTTCCATCATCAGTAGCCTGTAATTGCTGAAACGATTAATTTGAAACTTCAGATCAACTGATTACTGTGGTCTAGAGTCTTATGTGTATTGCATTGTACTGGGCTTTTTATATTTTGTACTTGGTCAGTGATCATATTTATCCGTTCTATTCTTCTTTCTCCTTTTGCAGTTGTTCATGCCACAATCTGATCTTGATACCTAGGAAAGTGATATAAGTGGGAAAATTCATCATTCGGTTTGCATTTGAGAATAACCTGTAATTGTAAGAAGCAACATGTTGGGTAAGCCTGTTCATCCTCTAGACATCCATTGTCTTAATCTGGAAAATACAATAGATGTCCATTCATCTTAATGCTGATGAGGCCATTAATCTTTTACAGCTTCTTCTGCCCTCGGTCTCGGAGGTGCCATCTTGGGACTGCTGACGTCAATAGTAGGTGCATCAGCTTGCATCTATAACTCATTCAGAACTAGCAAAATGAATTTATCCCTTCTGAAGACGAAAGCGTACAGTTTGGGAAATCTAATTTATAAACTTCAGCAGAAACTGAATGGGGTTGATGTGCTTAAAGAGGACCCTTCCCCTTGGATTGAAAAAGCCAAAGAATCCTTAACCAGCATCAATTTCTCAGATTTTGAAAGGTACCTAACTGAAAATTGTGCCAATGGAGGGGTATGTAACCTATCGTTTCAATGTGGAGCTGCACGGTTGGTGGAACACAAGATTGCAGCCATAGATTCGCTGGTGGCGGATGGCCAACAGTTGTTGGAAAGGATCACAATAAAAGGAAGTAAGCAACCAGATGTGAGTATTGCTGGCTCTAGAGAAGGTATAAAGCAGAACATATGGCGTCAGATTTCAGATGAAGAGGGAGCCGACGTAGTGTGTATTCATGGAGTTGCTGGTGTTGGAAAGACAGCAATGGCTGCCGTGATCCATAACCAAGCATTGGTAGAGCTAACAAGCTTAGAGGATGTTTTTTGGGTGAACATTAAGTACGGACTGGGGCTCAGGCATGTTCAAGATGAAATTGCACGCAAGTTAAATATAGATCTTTCAGGTGCTACTGATAATGCTTGGAGAGCTAGACTCATAGAGAGTGCTTTGTCGCAAAAGAAGTTCCTTCTCGTTCTAGATTCTATGTGGCAACCTTTGCCCCTCCGTGACATTGGGATTCCAGTTCCTGCAAGAGGTTCCAAGTTGATAGTGACTTCAAGAATTTATGCTGTCTGTAGAAAAGTCACAAGCAGAATACAGAGTAAGGAATTTTATGAAATAAAACCTATTCATGATGAGGAGGCCTGGGACCTCTTTAAGGGTGAAATAGGTTCCAATATAATCGGAAATTTAGGGACAGAAACTCTAGATATGGCACGGCTTCCTGTCAAAAACCTTGATGGAATTCCAGTGGCAATTAAATTGCTAGCAGAAGCCCTGGGTGAAATTCATGATGACATCCCAGAGGAACTTAAGGCTTCGTGGAAGGAGGAGTTAAAGGAATTGGGCAAATCAACGTCTATTGTAGGCAGCAAGGGCAAGGAGTTAATTGATTGTTTCAAATCTAGTATTGCTATCTTGGATGGCATTCAGTTATCGTGTTTAACATACTTTGGGTTATTTCCAATGGGCCACTTGATCAAATCAAAAGAGTTGATCGAGTATTGGTTGTCTGAAGAACTTCTAGGTCCCGTTTCATCATTGCAAGAAAGCATGAAGCGGGGAAAGGATATATTGAGTGTGCTCAAGGATTCTCATATCATAGAAAGTGTGCGCGAAAAGGACGGGGAAGAATCAGTCAAGATGCTCAATGTAGTTCGGTTTGTAGCAATGAGTTTTCTTGCTGAATCAGGCCATCGATTCTATGATAAATGTGGAAGTTCACTTGATGTGTTTCCTTCAGTTACTGATTGGCCTAAGGAAGTCGAAAGAGCCTCTTTCATACAAAATGAGATCCCAGCTTTGGTTGGGATAATTCCCAACTGCAAGAAACTATCCACATTGCTACTCCAAGAGAACCCTCTAAATTCTGGTCACTATGCAAAATTCTTCTCCAATATGCCTAATCTTAAAGTCCTTGACTTATCCCACACTCGTATAACGTCCTTGCCCACGTCGCTTACCAGCCTAAAAGATCTACGCGCACTCTTTTTGCGCCATTGTTCACACCTGAAAAGTCTACCCACCTTATCAAACCTCCAAAAGCTAGTTATACTGGACCTCTTTGGGACAACCTTGGAAAAGGCTCCAGAAGGGATGTCTAGTTTAACAGTCTTAAGGCGCCTTGATCTTGCCTTCCTAAATACCCAAGTCTTCAAAAACTATGTGATGAAGACAGAGCAAAGCCCCTATGCTCCATGTAATTTTAGGGTTTACGTGGGTGGTTCGTTTGATGGAGGTACACTCAGTGAGAACAGTGTCATAGTAATCGATGATTACCAAGTTATGGTGCCCAAAAAGACTCGTGAGTTGTACCTAATGATGTATAGTCAGCCTGTAACTTCAATAAAGTTAGATGGCCACTTTCGGGATTTGCATGTTGTGGATATGTCTGACTTAGACGGGATTAGTTATCTGTTTACCATTGAAATGCTAGTTTGCCTGAAAAGGTTGAGGAAGGTGCATGTCAAAAGGTGTAAGAATATGCTGGGGATAATTCAGCCAGCTGAAGATGTCTACTTTCTTTTAATTACCCTCCCAGAATTAACAGAGCTTCTGTTGTTAAACTTACCAAAGCTAGAGAACATATGTCATGCAGAAAAGTTGAGTTGCCCGTACCTACGCAAACTCAAAGTTTGGAATTGTGATAATCTGAAGCTTCCTGATGTCTCTGGTCCAAAAACAGGACACATTGAAATTACAGGAGATAGGAAATGGGGTGACAAAGTAAAGGGTGCTAGGCACCGTCTAAAGCCGGATTTCAAGTTCAATGAAGCATCAGTACCAGAAGAACTCTCTTCTACTCCAAGGTATGTTGATAAGGTTGACTCCTTTTGTCCTCAATGGTTCATATTCTAATTTCCAAGTCTTTGTCCTATGACATTTGTTTGACCTCCGAAGTTTCCTGCTTTTTGGTAAACCTGTGTAAATGTTATCTTTTTTAAACTTCCGTTCAATAGGATCTGCACTACATTTTTACGAGTTTCATGCTAGAGAAAATGAAAAGAACAACATACATTTGGGGTGGGGCAGTAGGTGGTTACATGAAAGGGCACGGCTTCAGCTAGAATTTGGTCAAATCAACTTTCTATCTCAAGTTACATTGTTTAACATTTGATCACACTTTTACAATTCAGGGTAATGAAGTGTGAACCAGGTGCTACCAGCATGAAACATCAAGAAGTCGGTAAAATCTTCTTCTCTTTACTCTGTGGACTTGTTTAACCATGCAATCAGCCTAATAATTGTATAGAACACTATAAATAATAAGCACAATATCAGTGAAGTCTTGCCCCTGTGTATATAACTAATACCAATTTTGAACTGGTTACTAATATTTTTAAATCGACTTTGCCCTGGCAGCACTCCCAACACTTTCGCTTGGACATCCCGATCCTAGGCCAGGTATGCATTGTACATGTGCTTGTGATCTTATGGTGCATTTGGTAGCTTCCCGGGAAAAACTTTCCTAGGAAAGACTTTCTCTAGCCCTTGGGGGACAATTTACTGAGCTTGTGAGAGAAATAGTGGGCCTCACAACTTTCCCATCTATTAGGGAGAGTTAAACACGGGAAAGTTTGTCAACTTAGAAAAGTTGACTTTCTCGGAAAAGTTTCTCAGCCAAATGCTCCCTTAGACCTTTTGATCTATTCTACTGTCTACATTGCAATTCTATGCAACATACATTTCTCACTGTTTCGTACCGAAATCATACATATGAATATATGATACAAGTTTTTAGAGTAAAACGTTTGATTTAATTTGTTTAATCAGGAGGTGCGACAAATTATGCAATAGCATTGACTAACCAAAGGAAAACAGAGAACAACCGAAGGCTTTGGGACATAGTTAGAAACTTGGTTACAAGAGGTCGTACTAGTAGTCGCACATCATTGGATGACATTGAAATAGTTGGCTCACTCCGATTTGAAGATGGTACGGAGGTTTAGCTTCATGAATTGTTTGATTGCTGTTAGTCTGTTACTTGCAACTTTCGTTGATGTTTATGTTGGTACCGAAACAAAAGAATGCTAACTCATATCAAACGGCTAACTCGAATGCAGGGAAATTTCCAAAGGGTCTTTACAGATCAGACAGCTCTCGGTCCAATCCCTAGATGCGTTTACTCGTCTCCTAAGACTACACGTCTATTGCCCTACATACTTTGTGTGTAGATACTGATTATAACATCCCAACGAAGGGGAATAATGGTTCGACAATTGGGTGATATGATGTCGATCTAATCAGGGATGGTGTGAGGATGTTGAGGAAAGTTGCCATGGTTGAAATAGCAAGAAGGAAATAATTTATAGCTTTCATTTGTCTTAAATTGATATGTACAAGAGATTACAGTCATTAGAGTCTTGTATTTTGGTATGTTGTACATTATGATTTTGGTTTTAGGATCGTAATATACCCACCTTTTAGGATATTGGATCATAATATATCCACCTTTATATTGGACACTAATATACCAACTTTTATACGGTGATATTTAGGTGATTTTAATGTACTTATCATGACTTTAATGATAGTGAATCGTTCTCAAGGATGACTTAATTGAGTTGTATTGGCTCCTTATGAGTTTCAGGAAGTTCCACTACCTGTCAGGCTATCATATTATCCTTGAGATTGGTTCACTGCCATTTAAGACATGGTAAGTATACTAAAATCACCTAGATATAAAAACATGTATAATGATATTCAATGTAAAGGTTAGTATATTACAATTCAATATCCCAAAAGGTGGGTATATTATGATCTAAAAATCTTTTTCCTTTTATTGCCATGGGTACACGAGCTTGCCTATTTTAAAAAATGTTTTCTTTAGAAAAAAGTAAATGAAGGGATTATTCAGGTCGTCTTTGGTTCAATGATGTTCCCCTTTTTTTCTTGTTTGGTGGTAAAAAATGTGGAACATTATTTATATGAAATGAAATGATTTTCCTCACTTCACAACAAAATTTATTGAGCTCAAGTACTCAACCATGGTAAGGTGGATTTTCTCTTAGATCCCCTCTTCCTCTCAGCTCTGTTCTTTTTTGCGGTTGGCAAACTACGGTACCACATCCTACCGCAATTTGTCACAACCCATCACAAAATACCATTCTACCACAATTCACCACAACCCACCACAACTTACTTTTTTAAATGTATTATATATCTTTAATATAAATTTTTAATCATACTTTTTCAACTCACTTTTTCCAATACAATACTATTTCAACCATTTTTTTAATCATTCGAAAAACAATACTCCCTCCGTTTTTTATTTGTCTTTCACGCTTTTTGAGGTCCGTCTTTAATCAACAATTTTACACATAATACTTTTATAAAGATCTACGAGATTATACTTTTCTAATAATATTTTTTATAACGAATCTAACAACATCAATTTTGTATGATGAATCATTGTACAAATTAAGATATTAACGATCAAAGTTTTTAACACAATTACCAAGGTGACAATTAAAAAAAACGGAGGGAGTACAATATTTCAACTCACTTTTTCCAATTACTTTTTCACAATTACTAATACAATATATATATATATATACAAAAAATTCACCACAACATACCAATAACCCGCCACAAATACAATTACACCACAACCCACCACAATTTCACCACACCATACCGCGCCATACCGCATAAAAGAACAGGGCCTCAATGCCCCTTTCTCTATCTTCCTCTCGATACTTTTTCTCTCTTTCTCACACGTTCGTTTTTATGCATTCATTTGAGTTGTGTTTGGACTGCAAAAAAAAAAAATGGGTGGAAACAAAAATAATTTGAAAAATAAAAATATTTTCTTCATTTGGATTGAAGAAAAAGAGATAGAAAAAAAGTAATGGGAAAGGTGTATGAAAAATTTGGGGTAAAAAAACAAAAAATTTCCTTTGAAAAATAAGATAAAACTTGAGAGAAAAATTTAAATCTAAAAGTTAAACTTTTTCTCTTTCATCCCTTGTGGGCTGTTGCTCTCTCTTTTGATTTCTCTCTCTCTCTCTTCATCCCCTTCTCTACCTTCTCTTTGTACCCTACTCTCTTTCACACTTATTTTAATGAAAATTCTACCATAGTTGAATTTATTTTCAACTATGGTAGTTGAAAATTTTATAACATTCATTTATTAAAAATAAATCATATTTTTTAAAAAGATTTATATCCTCCTAAACATGATTAATTATTGTATCAAGTTACTTTGATCAACCTACATTGATTTTAAATTTTTATGGTAAAATTAATGGTCTTTTCATTTTTCAACTATGATAGTTGAAAAAAGTCAACTATTGTAAAATTTCCTTTAAAATATTCAATTTTGTAAAAAATTATAACTTATCATATAGATTTACTTATTGTAACAAGTCCTATGGTGAATATATATATTAATTTTAATTTTTAATGGCAAAATTAAGGACAATTATACATTTCAACTACTCTTCCTACTCTCTTATTTTAATATATTTTTCTCTTCGTCCCTTTCTCTTCCTACTCTCTCTACTCTATTTTTTTTCGTGCACTTATTTTAATATCTCTCACTCCTCTTTCTCCCCCCCCCCCCCCAACGGTCTCTCAAGTACTCATCTTAATATACTTTTCGCTCTCTCCCCTCCATTCTCTTTCTCGCACAAATTATAATCTCTCCTCCCCCCTCCCACACACACACTCCACTTCTTTTCTCATGTACCCATTTTAACATTTCTCTTCTGCCCCTTTCTCCACCACTCTCCCTCTTCATCATTTTCTCTCATAGACCCCTTTTAATATTTTTTCTCTCTTCGTCACTCTATCTCACGCACTATTTTAATACCTCACAACCACTCTCTCACGCAATCATTTTAATCCCTATCTCCACCACTCTTTCTCACGCATCTATTTTAAAGTTTCTCTCTCCCTCTCCCAAATCACATTGTGTGATATAGATAGAAGAGATTATATATTTACAAGTTTCAATGCAAATTTTATTTTATGTGTATTTTTCCTTAAACCAAATAAGGAAAAGAAAATTAAATGAAAATCAGTTTTTTTCTTCAAAATTTTACTTAAATCAAACAATAGAAAGAAACTTATTTTAACCAATATTTTTTTTTCAACAAATTCTTTTCAACATAATTTTCACAGTCCAAACACACCCTAACTCTTTTTTTGGGTGTTTGGCTCCACATAATACGTACTTAGCGTTTTCTGACTGGGAATAATTCCAAATGACTTTTTGGTTAGTAACAATTTATACTTTTATTTTATTTTCTCGTAGCATGATATTAACATTTTCCGGTAACGAAAAAATGACGTGGCCAATGGAAAAAGTGACTTTTCCATCAATGAGAGTCTATACTTTTCACCCAACAACACATAGTCCGATGACCACGTCATTTTTTTGTCGTCGAAAAATACAATATTATGTTATAAGAAAATAAGAAATATAGACTTTCATTGACCGAAAAGTCATTGTGGATTATTCCTAATTATAAGACCCTTAACATGAATTATTTGAAATAAAAAAGGTGTTTGTTTGTTTGGTTAAAGTTAACAGACCCGTTTTATTTGGAACAACCACAATTTTTTTTTTTGAGGAACAACCACAATTTAAAAAGACCAAGTCTTCTACTCTTCCAAACAGGAAAACAAAAAAAAAAAAAAAAAACCCTCAGATGTTGAAAAGGACAGCAAAACTGCCAAGGCTGTGAAAATGTGATCAGTTTTTATAATCCATCATGAAAATACAAAGGTTTGAGAGCACGAACTTCACTCTCAAATGGCGACGGTCAACGACGCAATTGCTGTGTCTTCCTCTTCATCGGAGCACCTCACCACTCCATTACTTCCAACCTCCGAAACCACCGTCGCCGGCGCCGTCGACTACACGCGCCGCCGTCCGGCCATTCGATCGAAGCACGGCCGCTGGAGGTCCGCTTCTTTCATCCTAGGTACGTGAACTTTTGAAAGGATTTCTGTAGATCGATCTCCAAATTTTTCCGATTTCTGTTGATTTTGAAAGGATTCGTGAACTTTTTGATCCGATAAACTGATCGAGTTGGACTTGGAATTTTGAAGTGGTGGAGATTGGAGAGAGGTTTGTGTTCTTCGGAATGTCGTCGAACATGATAACGTTCTTGACGGAGGAATTAGGGCTGTCGACTGCGACGGCCGCCGCTAATGTGAACGCTTGGACTGGGGCGGCGTGCCTTCCTGTTTTAGGGGGTATTTTGGCTGATTCCTTTTTTGGAAAGTACTATGCTATTCTTGCTTCTTCCTGCATCTACATATTGGTGAGTGTTATTGCTTTCCTTCTCTGTTATTCTTTTTCAGCTATGATTTTGGTGTAAATATGTTACAATACCCATTTTTCAATCAGGTTACGCATGTTTATCAAGTATAAGATCATCGCGATCATTAGTTATGTCGAAAAGTATTAGTGATAATCTAGTCATGTCAACTGAGAGAATGCACATTTTATGTGGAATCCTATATCTATAGGAAAAGAATAAACCAGTGGTGGATTTTATGTAATTTACCGGTTGTACAATCCATAAAACAATGACATATGTGTTTATAACAATTTAAGTATGCATAAATGTACGTTTTAGAATGATTTAAGTGAATTTCAATAACCATCTTGAATCAAGACACTTACCATTTTCAATCTGTGGTAATTGTTTACTGCCTCCTTCCCATGTTATTGCCTTTTTCCAATTCCTTACTGTCTCGGGCCTTTTTTTATGATAAAATTTTTCGTTACGAATCCACGGACAATAGTTTTATATAGTGGATTAGTGTATATGTTGAAAAATTAGGCTATTATAGTTGAAGTAATATTAGGCTATTATACTTGTTTGACTTATGATTGTATAAAGTACCCTGGCAGAATTATTAGTTGTTCCAAGCAAGAATATACGGAACATTCTAAAAAGTCTTTTCTTTTTTTATCTTGTATTATTGCTTATTTAATAATCTTCTCAATGTGGATTAACATTTAACATTCATGTGTCACATTTGCAGCTTAGCATTTTATCAAATGCTTTTCTAGATAGCTGATGCGAATTACTAAAAGTTTTGCTCCTAGTATTAGCTAAACACCTCCAAACTGTATGAAACTATGTATGGATTTGAAACTATGTGTGAAGTGACATAATTTACCAGCCAAAGAGTTCACTTGCTCACTTTTACTTCCCCCCCCCCCCCCCAACACAAACACACACCACCATCATCATCAAAAATGGGGGGGGGGGGGGGTTAGTGACAAAGCCCGCAGATTCTGGAATGATATTTGATGAAACAAAATGGATGCTGTTGTCAATACAGTACTTCTGAAGGATGCATCTCTATCAGGGCTTATATGGAGTAACTTACTTAGACAAGTGAACCTCCCAGCGTGCGTTTCGGAAGAAACTGCTGTATTAGGTGTCTGGGTTTTAGCTTAAGGGAGGTAGTTTTGAGTTCTTGAATATGGAATCATGATATTGCGAGTAGTAATGAGTACTGTTCTTTGAGTGTCAAATGCGTCATCATTGGTTTTTACAACTGAAGTTGTAGTTTGATGGCCCTGTAGGAATTAGACTCTTCATGAACCTCAGTTCACGAGGGGAAGGCTGCCTACAACTGGACCCTCCATACCACACGCTCAAATGTGTTCCCCTGTGTTGTTGTAAACTGTAGTTTGATGACACTCATCATAGTAATAAATCTGAATGGCTTACAGGGAATGTTCTTGCTTACTCTATCAGCTATGCTACCTTCTCTGAGCAGTAACAGCAACGAGAGAAGCCTTGAAACTGCTCCTGGGTATCCGCCTCTTCTGAAGACACTAACATTCTTTGTTGGCCTGTATCTGGTGGGTGTTGGAGAGGGTGGGTTCAGGCCATGTGTCCAAGCATTTGGGGCTGATCAGTTTGACAGAGACGATCCTGAGGAGAGCAAAGCCAAGGGCTCTTTCTTTAACTGGTGGTATTGTGGGCTGTGTCTGGGCGCCATTCTTGGCATTGCTGTCGTAAGCTACATCCAGGACAACCTTAATTGGTCCCTCGCTTTTGGGATTCTGAGTGCAATTGTAATGGTAGCTTTTATCGTATTCTTGTGTGGAACTATGACGTATCGGTACACCAAGAAAAGAGAAGGGCAAACCGCATTCAAGAGGATTGGCAGAGTTTTCATTGCAGCATTAAGAAATCAACATGCCAGTGATTGTTCAGTGGTGCTTGATGACCAGGAAGAAGCTTTCAGAGGCCTACCTAATAATGGATCTCACCAGTACGGGTAAAGGAGATTATTTCCTCAACAAAATTTAATTTGATGGTATTCTTTTACGGAACTCTTACTCTGTGGTGCTGAGTAACTTTTGTTTGCGTTCTCTCTACTTAATTAGGTTCCTTGATAAAGCTTTACTTCCTCCGAACATGTCCAAGGGTGATGGACAACCTTGCAGCATTGATGACGTTGAAGAGGCTAAATCGGTTGTTAGATTATTTCCTATATGGGTGACAAGTTTGATCTTTGCTGTCGCCATTGCACAACACGGAACTCTATTTACCCGACAAGGTGCAACATTGGATAGGTCAATCGGGTCAAGCTTTGTTGTACCAGCTGCATCATTACAGTGTTTTAGCTTCATCTGCATCATTGTCTTCACCCCTGTTTATGATCGTGTTTTTGTGCCTGTCACAAGAGCTTTTACTGGAAAACCTGCTGGCATAACAACACTTCAGAGGATAGGGATCGGATTGTTTATATCTATCGTTTGTATGGTAATTGCGGCTCTCATAGAGAAACAACGACTCCAAACTGCTTTGGAGCATGGCTTGATTGATTTGCCAGGAGTGACAATTCCAATGAGTATTTGGTGGTTGGTTCCACAATATGCCTTGTTTGGCATTGCTGATTCTTTCACTTTGGTCGGCTTACAAAAATTTTTTTACGATCAGGTTCCAGATGATTTAAGGAGCGTGGGCCTGTCTCTATACCTGAGTGTGGTGGGCGTGGGGAGTATTTTAAGTGGCTTGCTCGTCTCAGGAATTGACAAAGCAACGAGTGGAGGAGGGCGGGAAAGTTGGTTTTCCAATAATTTGAACCATGCCCATCTGGATTACTTCTATTGGTTGATTTCTGGTCTCAGCGCCCTAAATTTGGCTCTATTTGTTCTATGTGCAAAATCATATAAATATAAGAACAGTACTGGTCCATGACCTATTGTCGTGTGCATTTCTAAACTTCGCTGTACAGAAACCAAAACGTGCTAGCTGTACAAGTGTGCTGTATGTTTGGTTTCACCACACAGTAACAAAAACACTTGTGCCCTCTGCATTCTTGTGCTGTATGTCTGGTCCAGCTTTGTGTGTTGCAAAACTTCAACTTATACTAACATAAATACTGGTATATGCTGTATAGTTGTGTTGTATGTTTGGTGTTCTGCAGAAATATGTATTTTGTAAAGCTAGTTCATTTGCGATATTGATTTTCTTGTTAAGTTCTTTCTCGCATAAATCTTTATTTGCTTTGTTAGTTTAAGTTTGTTGAAATTCATCCCCGACCAGATGTTGGCCAAGAGATTGAATTTTTTATGAGTATTTCATCCTTTTGGCCCCCTTACAATTTTTGGTCCCATCAAGATTTTTCAAAAGGAAAATGATCGTATTTATGAGGTCTTGAGGTAGACTTTTCCTCTTCCGACTTCAATTGTATGCTGTAATTCTTGTTTAGTTGTCTGCATACCGTAATGGGTATTTGTTGGTTGATGAGACAAATGAAGTACTTCAGTCAAGATGTAGCAATTTGATGCTTGAAGAGTTAGTCCCAAGAAATATGATGTGTTCTAATACATGATTATGAAGTATTATCTTTAGTCTGGATTGGTTGTGCTCCTGTTTACGGGATGTTAGTCAGGATGAGAAAGTCAACTGCTGAAAGTGGAGGTCTCTCTTGGTCAGTCACAAGATGAATCCCAGATTTTCTGCTATGGTGTTCATGCCATTTTGCCTGCTTTTGAGGTTGAATCTGCATTTTTGGTACAATCATACGATAAATCTTTTTTAAATTTAATGTCATAACATGACCAGAGAATGTTACTAATTTCAAATGGGTTCGTTGGCCTTGGCCTTTGCTAAGCTAGTGTTGACTGTTGAGTTCTTCGTTGTTGAGTCTTCATCTTGCTGAAGCCAAACTGTTGTTATAGATTTGACTCTTCTGTGTGTAATTTGGCTTCCCTGTGACATAAATGTGAAGTCTGTGGTCACCTGTGTATTGCTAATTAATATCTCAGTATATTTGGCACAGGGAACTTTTTAAGTAGCCTGCTTGTCTCAGTCATCACTCATAAACAAAGCAACTAGTGGAAGCAAGGGAGAGAGTTGCTTTTTCAATGACCTGAATCGTGCTCATCTGGATTACTTGTGTTGGGTGATTTCCGGTCTTAACTTCAGAGGTCTGTCTCTCTATGTTTTCTTCGTGATAGGGTATCAGTATAAGAAAATTACTTGAACATATATACTTGGTTGTTGGAAAACCAATGTGTATGATAATGAAAATATTGGCATGTTAAAGAGCTGTATTATATGTTTCTGCATATGTAACAAGTCGGGTCTTTTTCTATGATAAAAGGTCAGTTTATACTCTATATAATATTTATGCAATGATTAAAATAATAAAAGGTGTTGAGTACGACAACATAGGGGTGGTTGGATTTCCAATTATCCATAATACAACATGGATTTATTTATTGCAAATTGTCACCTTGATTTGAATGTGTATATGTGACTAAAACTAAGAGAATAAACAATCCAATCCAGCTATATATATCTTCTCTCTGGGTTCAGAGCTGGAGGTCAACTCTCTAATGGTGATCGTCAATGCCATTGCTGTGAGTCCCACTTCGGCTGAACCTCTCAACTGTCCCCTACTTCCTACGTCTGAAGGCACCGTTGCTGGCGCCGTTGATTACAAACACTGTCCAGCCCTTCGATCGAAGCATGGACGGTGGAGATCAGCTAGTTTCATCATAGGTAAGAAACTCACATTCCAAATTCTCAAATTTGTCCATTTTTAAAATCTAAACAATAACAACAATATCCTTTTGCAGGGTTTAGGCACATCCATATGTAGGTATTTTTTTTTTCTCGTTTCTCGATTTTGAGGTTCATGAATTTGTTGAGTAATCACTAACTATTGCGGTACTGGAAACTGTGAAGTGGTGGAGGTGGCAGAGAGGATTGCATTCTACGGGATAGCATCCAACTTGATAACCTTCTTGACTGGAAAACTGGGGCAGTCAACCGCAACAGCAGCCGCTAACGTGAATGCTTGGAATGGGGTGGCTCTTTTGTTTCCTATTTTTGGTGGTCTTATTGCTGATTCAATTCTGGGCAGATACTATGCTATACTTGCTTCTTCCTTCCTCTATATCTTGGTTTGTCTTACTCTCCTAGCAGTAGATCTTTCTGACTTTCTGAGCATTGTTTTTGGTTCAAAACTGTCTGATATCGGCAGACCTGGGAATTGGGTTATGGGGTTATTTGGGTCGGGTTCAGGTCATATCGGGCTAACAAAGGTTCAAGGTGGGTTGGGTCATTTTAGGTTCGGTAATTTTATTGTAAAGTCTGATAAGCTTGTTTTGCGAAAACAAATAACTTTTGTGAAAGATAAGTTTGGGACAGGCCGGGTCCATTTTGGGTTGACTAGTTTCCACTTTTTCTGATTCTGGGTCTGGTGGGGTTCTGGTGGGTCATTTGAATCCTGTCAGTTTTGCCAAGTCAGATTGCTAATTATATTACGTTTAATCGGAATGCCTAACAGGGATTGGTCTTGCTTACTGTATCTGCCATGCTGCCTTCTCCTCCCAGTTGCAACAACACCGAGAGAAGCACCCGAAGTGCAGCATCCGAATGTTTGCCCCATCTGCAGACACTAACATTTTTCTTCGCCCTGTATTTGGTGGCTGCTGGCGAGGGTGGGCACAAGCCGTGCGTTCAAGCATTTGGGGCTGATCAGTTTGATGGGGAACATCCAGAGGAGACCAAAGCCAAGAGCTCCTTCTTCAACTGGTGGTATTTCGGGGTATGTTTTGCGGGCACTTTGGGAATTGTGTTCTTAAGCTATGTTCAAGACAACCTCAGTTGGGCCCTTGGGTTTGGAATCCCGTGCGTTGTTATGGTCGTAGCTACTGTTATATTCTGCTGTGGAACTGTGACTTATCGGTACTCTGTCAGAACTAAAGGGCCAAGTCCATTCAAGAGGATCGGCAGAGTATTTGTTGCAGCAGCAAGAAACCGGCATATTGCCAGTGATTGTTCAGCCCTTAATGACAAAGAAGAAGCTAACCCAAATCTAACTCCTTATGGACCTCCTCTTTTCAGGTAAGGGAGTTTTACGTGTTTCATATTTAGTACTTCATTTTCATGTCCATGCCCTGGATAGTTGAAAAAGATGATTTTTTTTTTCAATCTTGGGTCAATGCAACCAATCTCTCTAAATTGCAAAATTTAGGTGCAAGACTGTTACATTCGACCCCATAACCCTCGCCTGGGCGGGATTTTAGAGTATTGGTTTTGGTTATAATATAGTACTCCATTTTAGAAGATTTTTTTTTAGACCGAGTAAATTTAGCCTGCTCACTGGGACCCTATCTGAGGGGTAACGACCACTATTAGCGGTAAGCTTTACAGGCTTTTGGGGGGGGGGGGTAAAGGGTACTCAATTTTAGGAGATGGATTAGAGTAACTGGTGTTTGCATTCTCTTCATCTTGTTAGGTTCCTGGACAAAGCTTTGCTTCCTTCATACATCAACGGGGATGATGGATCACAACCTTGCAGCATGGATGAGGTCGAAGAGGCGAAATCGGTGCTCAGATTGATACCAATATGGGCAACAAGTCTGATCTTCGGGATTGCTGTCGCACAACAGGGAACTTTCTTCACAAGACAAGGTACAACAATGGACAGATCAATTGGTTCAAGCTTCATGGTTCCAGCTGCCTCATTACAGAGTTTTATCGGGATCTGTATTGTGATCTTTCTCCCCATTTACGACCGTGTTTTCGTACCTTTTGCTAGAGTTTTCACCGGAAAACCTGCGGGCATAACGAAACTTCAGAGAATCAGGACCGGACTGTTCATATCCATTATTTGCATGGTAATTGCCGCTCTCATAGAGAAAAAGCGGCTGGCAGTTGCTTTAGAACACGGCCTGATAGATTCTCCAAACGTGACAGTTCCCATGAGTATCTGGTGGCTGGTTCCGCAGTATTCCTTGTTTGGCGTCGCAGAATGTTTCACCATGGTCGGCTTGCAGGAGTTTTTCTACGACCAGGTCCCGAACGAACTGAGGAGTGTCGGGATGTCCCTGTATCTGAGCGTGTTTGGGGTAGGCGGGCTTTTGAGCAGCCTACTTGTCTCGGTCATCAATAAAGCAACCAGTGGAAAGGGTGGAGAGAGTTGGTTTTCAGACAACTTGAATCGTGCTCATCTTGATTACTTCTATTGGCTGATTGCGGGTCTAAGCGTCCTCAGTTTGGGCCTTTTCAGTTATTTTGCCAGATCGTAAAAAGATAAGAAAAGTGTTCATATGTAATCCTGATGTGTAGTTGTGTGTGTTTTGGAAATAATGTACGATCGTGAAGGTACCCTATCATGGGTGTGTAAAATTCATGAATAAAAAATACTCCTTCCGTCCCATATTAATTGACACTTTAACTAATTTATTTTGTCTCAAAATAATTGTCACTTTCTTATTTCCAACACTTAATTTAATTATTTTATATTATTTATTAGAGAGAGAAAAGTAAAATACAATTGAAGTTTGGTAGTTATTATAGTTATACATTGGTATGTGTGAAAATTCAAGTTCCGTCAATTAATTTGGGACGGAGGGAGTAATTGGGTAAAAGTTAAATTTTGGTAATTTTGGTAATTTTTGGTAAATTTTGGTAACTTTTAATGTATCAAAATTAATTTTTTTAACTTTAATAATTTTTAGTAAATTTTGATAAATTTAAGTAAAAATTGATAAATTCGATATACTCATGAATTTAACAGGCCCTTACGTATACAGATGTGTAGTACTTGTGGGGAGTAGAATGAGGCTTGCTATGCATATATTGTCATATGTTAACTCCATTTACCCCAAAGAGTGTAGGCTCACTGGCCTCACAAGGAATGAAAAGTTTAAACACATACAAATTACAACACACAAAACACAAAACAATATAAGCAACAAAAGATGACCAAACATAACCAACAAACCTCGAATTTCAGGTAAGGTAAGATTGGTAAGGAAATGAAATATAAGGAAATAATTTTAGTTTGAGTGTTTTTTCAGGATTCAGGTAAGGTAATATAAGATAACGTGAGGTAAAGTTAGATAAAGAAGGGATATGATCATTTAATTTACCATTCTAAATAACCAGGTCATAATTTCAGCAACACTTTGACCATTATTTTTACTAAATTATTATTTATTATAAATTAATGATAATAATTTTACCTAATAGTTCTTTATATACATAAAATAATCTATATTGTAATTCATTGTAATTTGTGAATAATATTACAACTTGCTTTAATTTGTGAATAATATTATAATTCACTGTAATTTGTGAATACCCAACACAAAAACATTCACTTGTAATTTCCACTGGAGTGCTTACACAAAAATGTCACTTAACTTTTCATTTTAATAAAAAATGTCAATAATCTTTAAAAACTGTTATTAATGACACTTAACTTTCTAAAAAAAAGTAAAAAATGACACTCAACTTTCCAAAAAAATCTAAGAGTCAAAAATATTATAGAAGGAAATAGTGTCATTTTTTTTTACTTCTTTGGAAAATTGAGTGATATTTTTTACTTTTTTATATATTCAATGACATTTTTTACTTTTCTAAATAATTATTTGACATTTTGACAGTTTTTAAAAATTAGTGACATTTTTAAATAAAATGAAAATTTTAACTGCATTTTTGTACAAGCACTTGTTTCCACCGAGATAAATATTCCTTTACAAACGGAGGGATTTCGGCGGAGACAGATATTTTTAAAGGTTATGATACGTGTCTTGTCCAAGACATTTCTTAAGTGTCTTACCTTAACCAGAATTAGTACTTTTATAGATTTTTGGCACTAATTTTTTTAAGTAATAAGTATTAATTTTCAATTATAAGAAGATTTGGATGTATTGGCTATGCCAATAAACAAAATTGATACCATAATCGGATCGAACTCATACATTAAGCATATTTGGGCGCTTTTAAAATATGAAAAGTAATCAATAAAAGTATAACTTTATGCAATTTATATGTAATATTATAATTATAAAAATTCAATCAAACCATTTTATTTCAATTTAATACTTGTCCATTTAGCCAAAATTTAGAAAACTAATAAAATGAGTTGGTTAAATATTGTGTTATATGGAAAGTTGTGAAATATTATTATTGAATTGTATGAATGTCTTTCTCTCTGTTACTTTTTTTTATCTTTATATATGAGAAAAACTAATAGAAAAAATAGTTTTTTTTTGAGGGGAAGTAGTTAGTAGAAAAAGTTGCATTGGAATAAAGTGATAAATATTATGGGACAAGTTAAAGTGATAATTATTATCGGATAGAGTAGTATCTTTAACAAATAGAAAGGAGAGTGAGCTTTGGTATTTGTGCAAGTGGTTGGTGTCGTGTTGTGATGGTATATATCCTTCTACTAATATTTATTTTTCCTTTTTTTTTGTTTTTCCTTTTTGTTTTTTCTTTCTTATGTTTGTAATATAAAAAGAGTCCAGAACACTACACTTATGTGTTCAAATATAATTACAATTTGTCCCCATTTGTGGCCCATATATTATATTTTATCTAGAAATTAATTATATCTCATCATGGCGACATATATATGCAGTTAATATTTATAAAATGTTTACTATTTGTTATTCAATTATAATGGTTTAAAAATTAATATTATTAGATTTGTTGTAAAATACTTTCACGTTAATATATTTATCTAATATTTTCAAATATATTATCATTCATATTGTAGAAAGGAGAGTTGATGTGTTATGTTGTGAAGGCTGCTCTAGCGACTTACTAGCTTATGTTCACACACATAATTACTCTTTCACCCTTCCATATAATAATATATATAATTAGTATACAAGAAATTTTTCCCTTTAATATAATAATTAATCAACAGTATCCCTTACATTTTTTGTTCAGACACAAATTTACTATATTGCTATCAAATATAGGGATACTATTGCCGGTCACAAAAATTTTCACCTCAATTTCAAGATGATTGAAGTTCTCAAATTAATTAGGAGGACAATCAAATTGGAATGGAGGTAGTATATATATAGTCAATATTCATTAACTTTTTATTGCATATGCAACAAAAATTCAGTCATATGATTTTAATTTTTTTCATTTTAACAAAAGTAAGATAAATGATTTCAGTAATTACTCACCCTCAAATATAAGGGTACTATTGCAGGTCATAAAAATTTTCATATCAATGTCAAGGTGATTGAACTTCTTAAATTAGTAAGGGCGACAATTAAATTAGAACAAAGGTAGTATATATAGTCAATATTCATTGATGTATGTGCAGGTGGACCTCCATCATTCATTAACATTTTATTGAATATGCCATACAATTTCAGTCATATAATAATTTTTTTCATTTTAACAAAAGTAAGATAAATGATTTTGGTAATCACCCCCTTTAATATGTGAATTAGATTATGCTCCCGGGTGCTCCATGCATTGTGCGCTCGGGTTGCTTTTTTCTTTTTTATTTCCCCCTCATTTATTATTACCTTTTCTGACCCTAATAGTAGTATATATGTAATGAGTCTTTTGTTTAATTCAATATTCTAATATATTTTGAATTTAAATTTTCTAGTCCAATTTAATTATGCTTTACATTTATTTATTTTTATTTTAAATTTTCTTTGTATTTTTATTATATTCTTTTTATTATTTTGTAATTTAATTTTTTCCGTACTTTTAGATACATTTTCAATAAAAATAGTTTATGAGAATTATAATATAAATTTATGAGAATTCAGATTACAAATTATGAACATTGCATTGGATATGCTTATAAGTATTCATATACTGATTTATGAGCATTGTAATTTAATAGAAAAACGATTATGCTCCCGAGTCCATAATGCCCCATCCGCCAAATGCATTCTTTTTCTATATATTTTTAATTTCCTTTTTTTGTGTAATTTTTAATTTTTCTAAAATAAATATAATAAGACTTTTCTTTTAATATAATACTTAATATATTTTGTAATGAGCATTGTCGTTATAGGTTATGAGCATTGTAGTTCTTCTTGATGAACATTATGATTTTATGTAATGAGCATTGTAGTAATAGGTAATGAACATTATAGTTTTATGTAATGAGCATTGTAGTTATAAGTAATGAGCATTGTAATTCAGCTTGATGAGTATTATGGTTTCATGTAATGAACATTGTCATTATAGGTTATGAGCATTGTACTTCTGCTTTGATGAGTATTATGGTTTTGAACATTGTCGTTATAGGTTATGACCATTGTAGTTCGGCTTGATTAGCATTATGGTTTTATGTAATAAGCATTGTAGTTATAGGTAATGAGCATTGTAGTTCAACTTGATGAGCATTATGGTTTTATATAATGAGCATAATAGTTATAAATTATCAGCATAGTAGTTGTAATTCTACTTGATGAACATTATGGTTTTATGTAATGAGCATTGTAGTTATAGGTAATGAGCATTTAGTAATAGGTAATGAGCATAACGGTTTTGTGTAATGAGCATTGTAGGTATAGGTAATGATCATTGTAGTAATAAGTAATGAGCATTATAGTTCAGCTTGATGAGCATTATGGTTTCATGTAATGAGCATTGTAGTTCTACTTTGATGAGCATTATGGTTTCATGTAATGAGTATTGTCGTTATAGGTTATGAGCATTGTAGTTCTGCTTGATGAGCATTATGGTTTTATGTAATGAGCATTGTAGTTATAGGTAATGAGTATTGTAATAATAGGTAATGAACATTGTAGTTCAGCTTGATGAACATTATGGTTTTATGTAATGAACATAATAAGAGTTATAAGCTATCAGCATAGTAGTTGTATAATATGAGCATTGGTGTAGAGGCTTATGAGCATTGGCTTTGTAGGTTATGAGCATAATAGTTATAATTTATGAGTATAATAATTAGTAGTTAAGGCTTATAAGCATTGGCCTTATAGGTTATAAATATTGTAGTAAAAAAATTAAAAGCATAAAAAGTATAATATTACACAAAAAAAATAAATAATAAAAACGATGGTGGGCGCTGGGCTCACCGAGCAACGTAAGTCTGGGCTCACCATCGTCCTTCTTGTAGTTTAAGTTTACTAAGAAAAAAATTAACAAAATCGAAAATATAAAAAGTTGAAAATAAAATATATCTAAGAAAATTTACTGAAGGTATAGTATTGTCTCACAACTTATGCTAAATCCATTAAATTTAAAAATAATTATTTACATAGTTTTTTTCAAAAAAAATTGATAGAGGGAGGGAGGCAAGGCTTGGGCTCACGATGCCCATGTGCCTCCCGGGAGCACGGTCTTCCCACCCCCTTTAATACGAGGACAGTACCCTTCAAAAAATTTCTTGTCCAAAACTTATCATTTTCGTATTAATGGAGGGAGCACGACTACACTGCGAGGATCAAAGATTCCACAAACAAGCCGGGCCATCATTTACTACACAAGCCACAGAACGAGGATAGAATTCTTAGGTTTCCATCCAAAAAAATGGCGGCCATGGTGGGATATCACTCCGATCGAATCCTGTCTTTTCTCTGATTAATACTCTTTGATAGATAGATACCCATTTTGCAGAATCTATCATCGCTTTCACATACTATTTCACCCAACTGGGCTCAATCCATGTCGGACGCCATTGTTATGGATTCCGAGCTCTGCGAAGTTCTTCTTCCTCCCACGCCCAAAGACGCCGTCGTCGGCGCCGTCGATTACAAGGGCCTTCCCGCCCTCCGATCGAAGCACGGACGGTGGAGATCCGCCTGTTTCATCATAGGTAAGCTCCCGAATTTTGATCTGCGTCGTTGATTTTGATGTGATATGACGAGTGGAAACCCTAATTTGGAACGAATTGATGTGGGTGAGAACTAAGTGGTGGAGATGGCGGAGAGGATGGCGTTTTATGGGGTGTCGTCGAATTTGATAACGTATTTGACCAGAGAGCTCGGGGAGTCAACGGCAATGGCGGCTGCGAATGTCAACGCTTGGACTGGTGTGGCGGCGGTTCTTCCTGTTTTGGGGGCTGTTGTTGCGGATTCTTACGTTGGGAAATACTGCTCCATACTTGCTTCTACCACTCTTTACATCTTGGTTTGTGTTTCCTTTCCATATTAATTTTCATCCTCGGAAATCATGCACTCATATTTCAAGAATTTTAAACATAAGTTTCTCAATATATACGATGAGTTGCTATATAAAATTATCACCATTAGATTCGTAACGAAAAATTCTATCGTAAAAGTGTAATGTTGCAATTGTTAATAACATATTATGCAAGAAATTATGAATCAAAGAGAGACATTGAAGACAGTACAAGTCAAAAATATTTAATATGGAATGGAGATGGGTTTGCATAAATAAAGGTTTCTGATTTCTTCATTGTAGAGTTTATCTGGTAAACTGAGTTGCAATAGCTGTGGATTTGCCTACATCTGTTTGTATTGGAATTTGGAAACAGGGTTTTATCTTCTGATTTGATTTCTATTTTGGGTCTCCTTACAATTTGCTTAAGAGCAATGTTCTATGATGTATAGTCTTGAGTGATGAGTCCAACCTCAATTGTATTTTGTAGTTGTCATTTAGTAGTTGTTTTTGTGTATGAATGAGTGTTTGTTTGTTTGAAGAAATGAGGTCAACATTGTCTTCTTCTGTTTGTTGTGGTTCATATGTACACTTGGATTCATGGTCTTGGGCAGTCCCAAAATGAATCCTAAATCATAGGGGTGACAAAAGTTCTGTTTCGGGTCTAATTGGGAAATCCCAAACCCGGAACCTGACTGAGTTTTAATTGGGACAAAATACCCAGACCCGAACCCAAATGACCCAATTTGACCGTTCAATTTTGGTCAAAACTAAAATTTGACTAATCTCAGACTTTATTTGACCAAATGAATGAATGTTGAAATTGGGCCTTTTTTATGTGAGCCATTAACATTTTCCACAAAAGGACCGAATCTAAAGTTGACCCAAAAATCGGTCAACTCAAACCCGAACCGACTTTTAGTTCAGTCATGACCGAATGGCCGAGTTTTAAATTCGGTCAAAATAGCATGTCCAAAACCCAATTTTTTCAAGTCGGTTAAACTCAGTCATTCAGTTGGTCAAATTCTTGCTAGCGGTGTAGCGCTACTAAATCGTTTGTTCTGCTTTCATGTTCATGTGGATACTTTCACGGAGGCTTCTCCATTTTTTTGTTCTCCTCATAATACACCCAGTTGGGCCATTGATTGAATCAGTCAAAAGAGTAGTTTAAAGTTTAAACATGAACTGGCTCATTGTTGAGTAATTGAATTGGATGTCCATCATGCAAGACCTGAGAAGGGATAAAGTTGATAATCGATTCTGAAATTTAGCCGTCCTATATCTGTAACTGTCGGTTTATGGTCACGTGGGTATTGCTTATTATGTTAACCTTCAATCCAAATGGTTAACAGGGGATGGGTTTTCTGACAATGTCAGCCATGCTGCCTTCTGCTAGCTATGTGGACAACGAAATAAGCACCGAAACTACTCTTGGAAATTCAAGGCAATTCCAGATAACAACATTCTTTGTCGCCCTTTATCTCGTGGCTGTTGCACAGTCAGGGTTCAAGCCTTGTGTCCAAGCATTCGGCGCTGATCAGTTTGATGGAGAACATCCTGAGGAAAGTAAAGCCAAGAGCT
This sequence comes from Portulaca oleracea, assembly GCA_029582165.1. NCBI lineage: Eukaryota > Viridiplantae > Streptophyta > Magnoliopsida > Caryophyllales > Portulacaceae > Portulaca > Portulaca oleracea. The sequence goes on from CM055871.1 coordinate 37,650,405, forward strand.
CTTTCTTTAACTGGTGGTATTTCGGGTTGAGTCTAGGACTTTTGCTAGGAATCGGAGTTTTGAGCTATGTTCAGGACAACCTTAGTTGGGCCCTTGGGTTTGGAATTCCATCCGTTATCATGATGATCACCTTGGTGATGTTTTTGTGTGGGACTCCGACTTATCGTTTCGTTACAAAAGGTGAAGGGCAAAGTCCATTCAAGAGGATTGGTGGGGTCTTTGTTGCAGTGGCAAGGAATTGGCATGTGACTGATCATGCCATTCTTCATCACAAGGAAGAATCTCAGCAGTTCAGGTAACTGAAAATGATGTCTTAATTGCTCAATATTTTAGCTATCTTAGCTGCTTTGATCCTTATGCTTTTGATCATTGCAGATACTCACCTCAGGACCGTAGTTGAATTGAAAGGAACGAACGTTTAAGGTCTCGAATTCGTGTCTAGAACTTGCAAATGAGTTCTAAGCTCTCGCCAAACTAAAAACAGTACTCCGAAATCCTGCTCGATCTAGTTATGGTGGGGTTAGATGTAGTAGTCCTACCCCTAAATTTTGCAATTTAGAGAGACTGGTTCCAATGACCCACCAAGATTTGGAAATCTTAGTAGAACTCAGAGCCCTTGAAATCGCGTAGAAGTTGTTTCCACAATTTGTTAGATGTAACAAACAAAGCCGCTTTTGTCATGCTAGGTTCCTTGACAAAGCTTTGCTCACAGCAGACTCCTTGAAGGATGAAGAAGAAGTTTGCAGTGTCGATGACATTGAAGAGGCCAAGTCGGTCCTCAGGCTGTTTCCAATATGGGTCACGAGTCTGTCCTTCACAGTTTTCTTCTCCCAGCATTCGACGTTCTTCACCAAACAAGGCGCTACCCTGGACAGATCAATCGGGGACCGCTTCATCATACCACCTGCATCACTACAGTCCATCATCGGCATAACCATCCTCGTCATCATCCCTCTCTATGACCGACTTTTTGTGCCAATCGCAAGAGCTTTGACCCGAAAACCCGCCGGCATAACAACACTTCAGAGAATCGGACTTGGAATGCTCACATCTGTACTCTGCATGGCAGTTGCAGCCGTCATAGAGAAAAAACGGCTCAACACCGCTTTGGAACACGGGTTGATTGATTCGCCAAATGTGACCATTCCAATGAGCATCTGTTGGCTACTTCCTCAGTACATATTGAATGGGATTGCGGAAGCGTTCACAATGGTTGGTTTGCAAGAATTTTTCTACGGGCAGGTCCCGGATGAACTGAGGAGCGTGGGGCTTTCGCTATATCTAAGCACGGTTGGTGTTGGGAGCTTTCTAAGCAGCTTTCTTGTATCGGTCATCGACAAAGCAACTAGAGGAGGTATGGGAGGGAGTTGGTTTTGCAATAACCTGAATCGCGCTCATCTTGATTACTTCTATTGGTTGATTGCTGGTCTAAGTGCTCTAGGTTTGGGTCTCTTCATCTTTTTCTCAAAATCGTATCGATATAAGAACAGTACCTGCATTTAACCTGTTGGTGTATATAAGGAGATATTGGCACATAAATGTGCTATTGTGTACACATGTAGGCTTTAGTCTTCATGTGAAAATGCTAAGGGAAATTTTTTTCTGGGGAAATCTTTTTCCATGAAAAACTTTCTATGGAAAAATTTTCCTGGGGATTTTACCAAACGCTCCTTTGGGTAAATGTAAAGCTATTGTATATTTATAAAGTTCAGTTCAAGCTATTTACTAGTATTTAATGGTTGAGCTTGATTAATAACCTTATAGTTGTATTTACTAGCATTGTGTATTTGTAAAATAGCTTCTGGAAGGTGTCAATTTCCACCATGGAAGTTGCTCTGATATGTTTAAATTTTAATTACTCACCCAATGATCATTAAAAAAAAGTCAATGTCCTCATTCATAGCTCTCCCTCTTGTAATTTTTTTTTTTTAAAACTCATAGCGAAGCATCTACTGTTTGACACCGGATAAAGCAAATCTTGGATTTCGTTTCCCACGTATCTTTCCAGCTAAGGAATGGGCAAGTAGTACGCCTGGTTCTACCACTGCAGGGCCCAAGAATAGTCAAAAGAAGACTTTGTTAATTTTCGAACTTAAAAAATGAATTAAAGTACAGACCATCTTATCTAAGATGGTACTGTATTATTCTATTAAGATAAACAGAGCATACTCAAATTAAACTAATAATGTGATTATTTGACCTGCGGAAAATGCGGGTTTGAGACTTGGGAGGAAAATGATTGACGCCATTGCTGTGGATTCCGAGCTCTCCGACGCCCTCCTTCCTCTTCCTCCGCTGGAAAACACCGTCACCGGCGCCTTCGATTACAAGGGCCATCCAGCCCTCCGATCAAAGCATGGACGGTGGAGATCAGCTTGTTTCATCATCGGTAAGCAAGCCTGCTAATACTTAAGTTCCATACTTTTTTTGTTTTTCTTTATCTGGGTTGCTGTGTTCTGTTGAAAAGACCCTGATTTTGAACGGATTGATGTGTTTTAAGCGGTGGAAATGGCGGAGAGGATTGCATATTTGGGGGTGGCGTCGAATTTGATAACGTATTTGACCGGAGAATTGGGACAGTCAACGGCAATTGCGGCTGCGAATGTCAATGTCTGGATTGGTGTGGCACTTTTTCTCCCTGTTTTGGGGGCTATTGTTGCTGATTCCTTCACTGGGAAGTACTACACTATTGTTGCTTCTTCAGTTCTTTACATCTTGGTTTGTATTACTACTATTACTCACTTGTCCCCTCCCCTATTTGTGAGTAAGTAGTGTTGACAAAAAGTTCGGGTTGGGATGAGAAATTGATATACTGTATGTTTGTACCCGTAATTTCCTTTTTCCGGTTAGACAGTCTGACACAGAAATTCGCGTTAAATTTGAGTTTGGACAATAGCAATAGGAGAAATACTATGTCATGATCTATGGTCAATCGGTCGATGTTAGAACTCGGACGAAAAATTTGACCATACCTTTTTTTGAGTGAGATAAATTCGGGTCGGACAAAGTCTTGCCAACAGTATTTTTGTGTCTTTTTGGGAATCTTCAAGGCAATGTAGGCGAAACTCGTACTCCGTATTATGTTTCTAAAGTCTATTTGTTTGTCTGATGAAAGGAATTTTGAAGTGTAAATTTTGGCCTCTATCTAACTGAAGTGTATTGCTAATTACATTAAATTTGAATCCAACTGTTTTTCAGGGATTAAGTTTGCTCACTGTATCAGCAATGCTGCCTTCTTCTGCCAGTTGTCCAAACCACGAACGAAACACTGCAAACAGCCCCAAATGTCCCAACCCATTTCAGATGACGACATTCTTCGTTGCCCTTTATCTTGTAGCCTCTGCACAAGCTGGGTACAAGCCTTGTGTCCAAGCCTTTGGTGCCGACCAATTTGATGGAGAAGATCCCAACGAGACCAAATCCAAAAGCTCGTTCTTCAACTGGTGGTATTTCGGTGTAAGCATGGGCGGTTTACTTGGAATCGCCATCTTATCCTACATCCAGGACAACCTCAGTTGGGCCCTTGGATTCGGAATCCCATCCTTAATCATGTCGATCACCCTGGTGATTTTTTTGTGTGGGACTCCAACTTATCGCTACATCGCAAAACACGACGAATCTCCATGCAAGAGGATCAGTGATTTTAAGTCTATGTTTGGGTTGTTTCCAATATGGGCCACGAGTTTAACCTTTGCGATTTTCTACGCACAGACGACGACTTTCTTCACCAAACAGGGCGCCACGCTGGACAGATCAATGGGCCCCAGTTTCGTACTTCCACCTGCGTCATTACAGTCAGTCATAGGCATCACCATGCTTGTCGTCCTCCCTTTTTACGACCAGGTCTTCGTTCCGGTTGCTAGAAACCTGACCGGAAACCCCACCGGCATCCCAACACTCGGGAGAGTTGGAATTGGGATGTTGGTGTCCGTCGTTTGCATGGCAATCGCAACTTTCGTGGAGAAAAAGCGGCTCAACACTGCTTTGGAACACGGCCTGATTGATCTGCCAAATGCGACGATTCCTATGAGTATTTTGTGGCTGCTTCCGCAGTATGTCTTTGCTGGGATTGCGGATGCGTTAACTATGGTTGGGTTGCAGGAGTTTTTCTACGATCAGGTACCGAAAGAACTGAGGAGTGTTGGGATTTCACTGTATCTAAGCGTGTTTGGCATAGGGAGCCTTCTCAGTAGTGTACTTGTCTCGATCGTTGACAATGCAACGAGTCGTGGGGGCAGGGAGAGTTGGTTTTCGGACAACCTGAATCGTGCTCGTCTTGATTACTTCTACTGGGTGATTGCGGGTATTAGTGCTCTAGGATTGGGTTTGTTCATCTTTTGTGCAAAATTGTATGCAAATAAGAAGAGTACTTGCACCTAATTAGGTGTGCTATAGTTTCATTGTAGCAAAATTGTATACATGTAATTTGATAAATTAAAGAATAGCAAAATAAAGGAAGGAAAATTGGCTTCTGGTGATACCTATTTTTTTAATCTTTGTATGCTAATAATCCCTTAGATTGTGATTGCTCAAAACAAAAATAATAAAATTGTATCTGATCGGATATCATTGAATCAAATGGCGATGACTTCGATGGAAATGACGCGTGTCAAACGTGATTTCTTCAAGACATCGCCTTTTCATCGAAAGACACTTGACTCGGTGACGTCCACCAAAATTCAGTATTATTTTTTGGACCATCAGAATCTAAAAATAAAATAGAAATTATTGATATATGAAAATTGAAAATACTGATATCAAAATCCAATTTTGTAAAAAAAAAAATATTGCAGTATTTCTCGACTAATGAAGTGGACAAGAGGAAAAATTAATAAAAAAAACAAAAAAGAAGTCGAGACTTGGTTAATTGGTTTTCTTCTGCTCTTTTTATCTTTGCCTCTCAGCTGTATAATTGCATTGTATATTATCCATTCGGTTGAACCTTGGGTGTTGTGCAGAAATGGTGATTGAACTCGATTCCACGTCATCTCTTCTTCTTCCTCCTCCGGCGGAAGACACCGTCGCCGGCGCCGTGGACTTCAAGCGCCGTCCAGCCCTCCGATCAACGCATGGACGGTGGAGATCCGCCTGTTTCATCATAGGTACGTACGCTTGTCGCTTTCCCGCCTAAAAATCTCCCAACTTCTCATCTCTGCTGTTGTGTTCTTCTGAATTCGATCATAAAACCTCGCTGACTTTGGATTGGATGTGTCGGAAAGTGGTGGAGATGGCGGAGAGGATCGCGTATTACGGGATATCCTCCAATTTGATAACCTATTTGACCGGAGAATTGGGACAGTCAACGGCAATGGCGGCGGCGAATGTGAATGTTTGGGGTGGAGTTGCGTCACTTCTTCCTGTTTTGGGGGCTGTTGTTGCTGATTCTTGCGTTGGGAAGTATTACACCATACTTGCTTCTTCTGTTCTTTACGTCTTGGTTTGTATCCTTGCCCTTCATTTTAATTTTCTGTGTGTGTTTTGAGTGCTGGTACTATCTTGGTCCAAAAATATTGGTCCTTTGACTAAATTTTATCCGTTCAATGTTTCAAATTACAATGAGTTACAGCCTAACTTTTGGTGAAATGTTTTTCCGGTATCCAAGTTTTAAAAACTAATTTTTGGGTACCCTAACTTTTAGAATTAGAAATAATTAGGTGAATTTCCGGCCAATGATTTGAATTTACCGGTGAGGTTTAGGTGGGAAATTGATTAAGTGTATTTGTGGACAAAAATGTTGTTTGTTTTTGTGGACGAAAATGATTTGAATCAATCGGAGTTTCACCAGAAATTCACCTGGTAATTTCGAATCCTAAAAGTAAGGGTACCCCAAAATAGTTTTGAAAAGTTAGGGTGCCAAAAAATTGTTTCTTCAAAAGTTAGGGTACCTCTAAGTAATTTTTTGGTAATTTTACTAAGTTATCTTTCTAATAGCGGTAATTTCATATCGTAACTTAGTATAATTTGTGAGTAATCAATGGTCAAAATTTATTCAAATGACAATATTTTGGGGCGGGGGTAGTATTTGGGAAGAGTGGAGTTCAATGTAGGTGGACCTCCAATTAGGTTGAGTGCTCGAATAAAAATGTTACTCAACTTTTAAAAAATGTCACTGATCTTTATAAACTGTCATTGACGCCACTCAACTTGTAAAAAAAGTCAAAAATATCACTCAGTTTTTCAAAAAAGTAAAAAATGTCACTATTACCTTCTATAGCATTTTTTACTTTTTTTTGAAAGTAGGGTGACATTTTTTATTTTTTTTGGAAAATTGATTGGCATTAATGATGGTTTTTAATGATTAGTGACATTTTTAACTAAAATGAAAAGTTGAGTAATATTTTTGCGCAGGAACTCCCAATTACTCCCTCATTCCCAAATTAAGTGTCACTTGGGACACAATTTAAAAAACCAAAAAAACTTCAAAAAATTACTTAGGGGTACCCTAACTTTTGATGAAATGTTTTTCTGGTACCCCAATTTTTAAAAACTAATTTTGGGGTACCCTAACTTTTAGAATTAGAAATAATTAGGTGAATTTTTGGCCAATTATTTGAATTCAACGGTGAGTTTTAGGCGGGAAATTGATTAAGTGTTTTTGTGGATGAAAATGCCCTTTGTTTTCGTGGACGAAAATGATTTGAATCAATCGGAGTTTTGCCGGAAATTCACCTAGTAATTTCTAATCCTAAAAGTTAGGGTACCCCCAAAATTAGTTTTGAAAAGTTAGGGTACCAAAAAATTGTTTCTTCAAAAGTTAGGGTACCTCTAAGTAATTTTTCCTATCTACATTAATTTAGTGCATTGGAAATGTGAAAATGTTGAAAAATTGATGAATAAAAAAGGGAAAATGTGAATAAAAAAGAAAAATGAATGAAAAAGATGTAATTAATAAGGTTAATTTGATAAATTAGTAATTAATGTGCTATTGGAAATATAAAGTGACAGATATTATGGGAAAAAAGAAAGTTAGTTAAAGTCATAGTTATTAAAATCCCGATCCTGATTTACGATCCTACGATTTTATGGTCCAAAATCATCGAAACGATTCTACAATTTACACACGATCCACGATCCTACATGGGCTAAATTCCGATCCTAACGTCCCCATAATTTCGAGTTAGGATCCCGATTTTAACAACCTTGGTTAAAGTGATATGGGAAGGAGGGAGTAGTTTTGTTTGGGGCAGTTGAGTGGCATTTAGTGTTGAATAGTACTTGAACGTGGAGTTCCAACTGCCAGGTCTGCCATACAATGCTTCTAATATGAACACCAAATGCGACTCAACTTCCCCTAAAACACACAAAAATTGCCATTCAACTTTCCCAAATAGTAAAAAGTGCCACTGAATTTGGAAAACAATCGCTAAATGCCTCTCAAGTTCCCCTAAAAGTCAAAAATGACATTTTAATAGGTTCAACATGCTTACTTATATGGCATTTTTAGTGGATATTTTCCAACTCAGTGGCGCTTTTGACGGCTGAAGCAAGTTAAAATGACATTTTTGAGTTTTAGGGAAAATTAAGTGTTATTTAGTGGATGTTTTCAAATTCTGTGGCATTTTGACTATTCGAGAAATTTGAATGACAATTTTATCCATGCACTCAGTATTTCACTTTACAAGTTGAATTAATGTCAATTAGCCCATTGAACCTCCCCAAAGAATGCTTCTAATGTGAACCATGTCAATGTTTGGTTTTGGTAAACTTGAGTTATCATGTCGATCTCTTGGAATTGGTCTATCTATTGGCAATGATACCTGTAAGGGTAAGACTGCCTACATTAGGATCTCCTCAAACCCTGCCAACGCGGTTGGTACTCTCCCTGGGATTTATTGTTTTTGTTGTTGCATTGAATTTTTGAATATCGGATCTTGATCATACCTAAGAGCATAGAAGTAGTAATAGACCTTGATACGTGAGTGTGGAGCCCGGTTTTAGTATATTTGTTAGTGTCAGTTTCTGGTGTCTGGTCAGATGGGTGTTGCTAATTACACTTCGATTCAATCTGAATGATTGGCAGGGTTTGAGTTTGCTTACCCTGTCGGCTATGCTGCCTTCTGCTAGCCGTGTTAACAATGAAGGAACCATCTCAAGCCGGGATTTGCAGATAATAACGTTCTTTGTTGCCTTTTATGTGGTGGCTGCTGCACAATCTGGACACAAGCCCTGCGTTCAAGCTTTCGGGGCTGATCAGTTTGACGGGGATGATGCCGAGGAGAGAAAAGCCAAAAGCTCGTTCTTTAATTGGTGGTATTTTGGGCTATGTTTAGGCTATTTGCTTGGAATCGCAGTCCTCAGCTATTTTCAGGACAACCTTAGTTGGGCCCTTGGATTTGGAATTCCGAGTATCATCATGGTGTTTGCCTTGGTCATATTCTTGTGCGGAACTATGACTTACCGTTTCACTACGAAAGGTGATAAGCAAAGTCCATTCAAGAGGATAGGTGGAGTCTTTGTTGCTGCAGCTAGGAATCGAAGTGTTGTTGATCATTCGATTCTTGTTGACAAGGAGGAATGTCCCGGGTCCAGGCAATTCAGGTAATCGAGATTATATAATACTTTCATAACTCTGAAGTCTGAACCCTAAAATTTTCATGAATGATGTCTTCATAAATCATGAACTGAAACGAGCAAAGCACTTGGATTTGCTAGGTTCCTCAACAAAGCTTTGCTTACTGCTGACTCATTGGAGGGAGATGCACAAGCTTGCAACATAGATGACGTCGAAGAGGCGAAATCTGTGCTTCAGTTGGTTCCTATATGGGCTACGAGTTTGACCTTTGCACTTTTCTACTCACAGCTATCGACTTTCTTCACCAAGCAAGGAGCCACACTGAACAGATCAATTGGGCCAAGTTTTGTTGTTCCGCCTGCATCGTTACAGTCAATCACAGGCGTCGTTATTATCGTTGCCATCCCTATTTACGATCGTCTTTTTGTGCCAGTCACGCGAGGTTTGACTGGGAAACCTAGTGGTATAACAACCCTTCAGAGAATTGGAACAGGAATGTTCATATCTATCATTGCTATGGCCGTTGCAGCTCTCATAGAGAAAAAACGGCTCAATATCGCTTTGGAACACGGGTTGATTGATCTGCCAAATGTGACCATCCCAATTAGTATCTCGTGGCTACTTCCTCAGTATATCCTGTCTGGGATCGCAGAAGCATTCGCAATGGTCGGCTTCCAAGAGTTTTTCTATGACCAGGTCCCAAATGAATTGAGGAGCGTGGGGCTTTCTCTATATCTGAGCATATTTGGTGTGGGGAGCCTTCTAAGTGGCCTCCTCGTCTCGGTCATCAATAAAGCAACCAGTCGAAGGGGCGGAGAGAGTTGGTTTTCAGACAACTTGAATCGCGCGCATCTTGATTACTTTTATTGGTTGATTGCTGGTCTTGGCGCTGCTGGTTTGGATCTCTTCATTTATTTCGCCAAGTCTTATAAATACAAGAAGAGTACTCGATGTTAAACGTGTAGACAGACTATGAGTGCATATTGATGCAAAGGTAAAGCCCTTTTTCTCGAGCTATTCTGTTCTGCACAAACACATTTTTGCTGACCTAACTAATTGCGATAAAAGTTTACAAGCAACATAACGATCTGTTCCTCTTTCCTTGAAGAAAGAAATTGTCTTATTTTAATGTCCTCGTGTTAGTCATCTACTTGATCAATTAAAATAAGACCTGGGCAATCTCAGGTGCTATTATTCTATTGAGATAAACAGAGCATGCTCACACCAATTCACATTCCCATCTGATCTGGCTACAGTTTCGAAAACTCTCCACATAGAGCCTCAGGGGAATGGGGATGAGTGTTGACTCCATTGTCCTCGATTCTGAGCTCCGTGATGCTCTCCTTCCTCCTCCGCCTCAAGACACCGTCACCGGGGCTGTTGATTACATGCGCCGCCCAGCACTCCGATCAAAACAAGGTGGAGATCGGCTCGTCTCATCATTGGTAAGAGTGCTTCCCCATTATAAAGTTCCCAAATTTTATGGTTTGGTTTTTCTTAGCGCTTGCAAAATTTTGTCCGACCTGAATACCCGCAGATGCGAAAAAAAAAACGGGTTTGGTCATAGTTCTTTTGACCGAATTTTGACATTGACCGAATACTGAGACGCAGATTCTTTTTCATCCACTGTCTGAACCCGATTTAGTTCCCTCCGAATTGTCCGACCTGAATTTAGTTCCCTCCGAATTGTCCGATCCGGAAAACCTGGGCCCGGTCATCAATTTCCCGTCCGAATTTTGACATTGACTGAACTTGACCGACCCGAATTTGACCCACACCCGGATTTTTGGCGGCACTTGTCTTTCATTATCTGGGTTGTTGTGTTCTGTTGATTTTGATGAGCATGACCCTAACTTTGAACAAATTGATGTGTTTTAAGTGGTTGAAATGGCGGAGAGGATCGCGTATTATGGGGTATCATCCAATTTGATAACATATTTGACCAGAGAGTTGGGACGGTCAACGGCGACAGCGGCTGCCAATGTCAATGCTTGGAAAGGGGTGGCCTTGTTTCTCCCTATACTGGGGGCTGTTATTGCTGATTCTTTCATTGGCAAGTACTACACAATTGTGGCTTCTTCGGTTCTTTACACCTTGGTTTGTGCTACTTCCCGTTGCTTAATTTGGCTTATATACAGTCGTATGAGTGTCGGTCCATGTGGGTATTGCTCATTTCATTAAATTTCAATCCGAATGTTTTACCAGGGTCTGGGTTTGCTCACTCTTGCAGCCATGTTGCCTTCTATCCAAACCACTCCTGAATGTCCTCAGCAACTGCAGAAGACAACATTTTTTGTTGCCCTTTATCTGGTGGCTGTGGCGCAATCCGGGCACAGGCCCTGTGTTCAAGCTTCCGTGGCCGATCAGTTTGATGGAGAACATCCTGATGAGCGCAAAGCCAAGAGCTCTTTCTTCAACTGGTGGTATTTCGGGTTGCACGTAGGGTTTTTCCTAGGAACCGGAGTCCTGAGCTATGTTCAGGACAACCTCAGTTGGGCCCTTGGATTTGGCATCCCTTCCATCCTCATGATGCTCGCCTTTTCGATGTTTTTGAGTGGTACCACGACTTATCGCTTCATGACACAAGGTGATACTGATAGCCAAAATCGATTCAACAGGATTCGTCAAGTCCTTGTCGCAGAGGCTAAGTCGGTGCTTGGGTTGTTTCCAATATGGGCTACGAGTCTCTCCTTCGCAATCTTCATCTCACAGCAGTCGACTTTCTTGACCAAACAAGGAGCTACACTGAACAGATCGTTCGGTCCACACTTCGTGATCCCACCTGCATCATTGCAGTCAATCACAGGCATGACTGTTCTCCTCATCATCCCGATCTATGACAAGCTCTTTGTCCCGGCTGCCAGGACTTTGACCGGAAAACCTGCCGGCATAACAACCCTTCAGAGAATCGGAACTGGGATGTTCGTATCCGTCATCTGCATGGCAGTTGCAGCCGTCATAGAGAAAAGACGGCTGACAACTGCTTTCGAACACGGATTGATCGATCTGGTGGCTGCTTCCTCAGAACGTCTTGTCTGGGATCACAGAAGCGTTCACCATGGTTGGTCTGCAGGAGTTTTTCTACGGACAGGTCCCGGATGAACTGAGGAGCGTCAGGGTTTCTCTATATATAAGCATTGGTGGCGTCGGGAACTTTCTGAGTGGTATTCTTGTATCGGTCGTCAACAAAGCAACAAGTGCTGGTGGGGGGTGGGGGGGGGGGGGGGGCTGAGAGCTGGTTTTCCGATGACCTGAATTGCGCTCATCTTGATTACTTTTTCGGGTTGATTGCTGGTCTTAACATTTTGGGTTTGGGTCTCTTCATTTTGTTCTCAAAACCACACGAGTATAAGAAAACTACGCCACTTCAATAGTTATCAGTTATCTATTAATGTTCAACAATTATCTGTCACCTAAATTACTATCCCGCTATTAAATACATTATTTTTGCCATATAAAGATGTTAAACAGTTATCCATCACCTAAACTACTATCTGCTATCAAATACATTCTTTTTGCAGAATAGAGCCTTACTATATGTTTGTAACTTGATCAAATTAAGAAAGAACTAACTAGATGAAATATATTGATTGATCAATTATTTAAAATACCCGTAAATTATGTCCCAAAGAAAACGAAATGCACGAGAAATGAGAAAAAAGCAAAATATAAAATCCTTTCCTTTCTTTTACTCTATAATAAAAATGGCCAGCCATTTTTAATGTTTTGCTGCTCTACTTGTCTGCTTGCTTGCTTGTGTTTCCACACGAATTTATTATTTTACCCTTGAATATAATAATTAATTAGCAACTTCCCTTTAGCTTGTATTTATATACGAATTTACCTTTTTACCCTCGAGTATAATAACCATGCAATATAGGTCGACTGTATATCTGGTTAGGGTATACACGAATCGGGTGTATTTCGATTTTGGGTAAATTTCACTCTTAAAACATGACTCGGATGTATTTCAAATTCAGGTAAATATGGGTCAAATGTTCTTTGATAGTAAAATTTTTTTTAGGGTAAATACGAGTTGGTTAATACGATCGGGTGTATTTCAAATTTAGATAAATATGAGATAAGTGATTCATTGTCACTTGTAAAAGAATAGCCAGCATTCCCATTAAACAAACGTTTGGCAATGGTAGAATAAATGTTTCATTGTTCCAGGTCACTCTAAATTTATATTATGTTTACTTTTACTCTATAATGACTAGTATAACTAAACTTGGAGATGTATTTGTGTATATTTTTTTACCTTAGTGAACCGAGGGCCACAAGATTATAAAGTACTTCCTTCGACTTAAATAATTTGTCCTTTTATTATTTTTTGATGGTATTCGAGGCAACACTTTGATTATTAATTTTTCACGTTTTATCTTAACAAAACTTGTAATATTATATTTGAGTAAAAATATTTTTCATTACAAATCTGATAATAATAATAATAATAATAATAATAATTATGTAACCTCAATATATAATTTGAAAAATTAATGATCAAAATTTAAAAATTTTGACCAATTTATTTAAGACGAAAGAAATATCAGAAATAGCCCGTCCATTGGACATGCCTTTTTACTAGTGATTAATAATATCTATCAAGAATTGAGATGTAAAGCATGACTCCAATAACAAAAATAACCCAGTAAAAATGAAGGTCATCCTTGGATCTTGAATTCCGGACTTATGCTTCCATGGGTTCATCATCCATAGCTCTCCCCGTGGTTTAGGGATGGCAATGGGGCGGGGAATCCCCGAACCCGCTTGTGCCCCGCCCCGCTCCTGGGAAAAATCCCCACTCCCGATGGAGACGGGGACGAGGACAATTTTTCAAAATCCGCTCGGGGACGGGGTGGGGATGCGGACAAAATATTCCCCATCTCCGTCCCCATTTTCCCTGCCGGGGAAAATTCCCCATCCCCATCCATCCCCATTCCTGAAAATTTTAAAATTACCAAATAACCTTTAATTATTTTTTAGTTTACTTTATGCTTGTCATTAAACTTGAGTAGGATGTATGCTACTCTGATTCACACTTGAGGAGGATGTATTATTGTATTTTTTTCCGAATAACACTTGTTGATGTATTATTGTTTGATTTTGATTTATTATTGCTTGAGCAAGTTAAATACGTTGTATTTTGAACAGGTTAAAAACCAGGTCCGATTAAAATTTAGTTAGATTTTGGATAGTTTTAAAAAATCTCTATTGAATCCCTGTTGGGGATGGGGAATCCGCGGAGATGGGGATGGGGCAAGAATCATTCCCCGAAGTGAGGATGGGGACGAGTTTTGGGAGCGGGAATGGGGACGGGGATATGCTCCCTCGTCCCCGATCCGACCCGTTGTCATCTCTACCCTGGTAGCACTTATATTCGTAAAAGTATACCAAACAACAAATATAATCCAACAACAAAGGTGGGGACAATTAAGACAGAATTAAATCCATTCAAATTCAGGATTGATAATAAAAAAAGAAGAAATAAACCCTAAAAATATTCAATTAATTTAAACAATGTTAAAATCAAGTATGACATAACTGAAGTGTTTCTATACGGATAAATTTAGATTTGTAGGAATTTTATGGTGCGCACCCATGAAGGCATCACTACATTAATTTTCTTTTTTCCTTTTGTTTCTTTTGTTATTTTTAGGTATATTACATATTTTTTTGAGTCACTTTAAAATTTTTTTTTCTTAAATATAACAGGTGTCTTCAATTCACAATATTTATTTTAACAATTATAAGCACTATGGTATATCTTTCTGAATACTCATCTACTAATTTATAATCATGTACTATTTTATAAGCATTTATATATTGGTTTATGAAGATTGTAGTTTAGATTTATGAACATTAGGGTTTAGGGTATTGAGGTTAATTAAAATTTATGAGCATTCTAGTATAGATATATGAGTAATATCCACACTATAAATTATGAACATTGTATGATATATGTTATCTGCAAGACTATTAGGTGTTATGAGCATTTTTGTATAGGTTTATGAGTAAGACTATTACTGATTATAAACATTCATCAATGATTTATGAACATTAATATATTAGTTTATGAGTATTATAATTTAGATTTATGAGAATTCACATACTAATTAATTATGACAATTTATGAGCATTGTGGTAAAAAAATGAAAGAGTCAAACACACCAGAACATTCATATATTCTTTTAATATATATTTTATAGTATTTAAGTTATATAAAAATTTCTAAAAAAATTAAAACTGAAAACAAAACATTTGAGCGCACCAGAAATATGCGCTCCCGGGCCCATGACCGTGGAGGCGTGAGATTTCGAATGTAGTGGCAGACTTAGACTTGTCCTGCATTAATTCATAAAGTTGTTATTCTTAATTTCTTATCATTATTACTGCCTCCATCTCAAAATATTTGTCATTTTTTTAATATTTTGTATCTCAAAATATTTGTCTTATTTATAATTTTAACAATTATAATTCATTTTTACCCTTAATTAATAAATTCATTTTACTTGTTACAATTCCAACAACTATTATCTTCAATTGAAATAATGGTAATTTGGGTAAATTACAAACTTTTCACCTTAATTTCCAATATATATTAATCTTCTCAAATTAGATAGATGAATAAATATAATGGAACGGTAGAGCACAAGCGACGTAAGCTGACGAACAACAACCGCGAGCGACTACGGCAAAACCTCCATTGTCTGGCGTCATCTTCAGGCCTTTTCCATTTTCTTTTTTCCACGTGAAATGGTTTCAAAATTACTTGGCATTCTCCTTCTTTGTTTTATATTTTGATTTTTTTTAACGACAGTTTATTTCATATCTATGGGATAAAATTGTTCGTCAATTAAATCTACTATTTGAAATATGTAAAAAAAGTATTGACAACTTAGAATACAGAATAAGTGGTGCTTACCATTTAACATTTCCCAAAAATGGTCAAAATTTAACATGACAATCACAACATTATAATTAAAGTTACTTATTTTCCAATACCATAAATTATTCAATTTCATTTTCCTTACCAAAATATCTTTATTCCTTATTTTCCCAAAAATGGTCAAAATTTAACATGACAATCACAGCAGTTACTTATTTTCCAATACCATAAATTATTCAATTTCATTTTCCTTACCAAAAATGGTCAAAATTTAGGACTATTAATTTTTCATGAGAATACTATAGTACTACAGTGTCACTGTCAGACAACAACTGGTCGAATACGTGCTGATTTGACCCACGAAAATGGTGGTTTGGGAGGGAAAACGATCATTCTTCATACTTTTATCTTCTCTCTCCTTCATCATATTCAACAGTAAGTTTTCATCTCATCTGTGGTCGAGAAATCGGGATGAAGGTCGACGCCATTGTTGTGGATTCCGAGCTCTCCGACGCCCTCCTTCCTCCTCCGCCGGAAAACACCGTCACCGGCGCCGTCGATTACAAGGGCCGCCCTGCGCTCCGGTCGAAGCACGGCCGGTGGAGGTCAGCTTGTTTCATCATAGGTATATGTAAACTTCTCCCAAGTCTTTTTAGTTTTTTCAAACAAGAATCTGGGTTTGTTGTGTGAGTTCTACTGTTGATTTTGATCGGCTAAACCCTAATTTTTCGAACGAATTGTTGTGGTTGAAGTGGTGGAAGTGGCGGAGAGGATAGCGTATTATGGGGTGTCGTCGAACTTGATAACGTATTTGACCAGAGAGCTCGGGCAGTCAACGGCTATGGCGGCTGCAAATGTGAATACTTGGAGTGGGGTGGCGTATTTTCTACCTATTCTGGGGGCTGTTGTGGCTGATTCTTTCATCGGAAAGTATTACACCATTGTAGCTTCTTCACTCATTTACATCTTGGTTTGTATTCTTCCTCTCTCCATTTTGGTTTCATGTGGTGTCTAAATTGGTTTTCGAAAGGTTTTTACGTGGGTAAGTAGGAATTATCCTCTTCGTGAACTTTACTTCAGGAGGAAGGCTGACTAATGCGTGACAATTGGGTAATTGAGGTGGGGTTCGGGTTGGACCCGTTTGGGTTGGGTCGGACCTGTTAATTCGGGCGGGGTGGTTGGGCTCGGTACGCAGTCATTTTGCGGTTTATTTAGGTTTCGGGTTTGAAAATTGCGCTCAAAACCCTAAACTTTCGGGCGAGTTCGGGTTGTTTTCAGGTCAGGTCAATTCAGATGAATGAGATTCGGGTTTGGGTCCCGTCATCTTTGGTTCGGGTAATTTAGACAGGATGGGTCGGTTTCGGTATGCAGTAATTTTGGGGTTTATTTAGGTTTCAGGGTTGGAAATTACGTTCAAAACCCTACACTTTCAGGCAAGTTCGGGTTATTTTCAGGTCGGGTTAATTCAGATGAATGAGGTTTGGGTTTGGGTTTGGGTTTGGGTTTAGGTCCCGTCATCTTTGGGTCAGGTAATTTAGAGGGCGTGGGTCGGTTTCGGTACGCCGTAATTTTCGGGTTTATTTAGGTTTCAGGGTTGGAAATTACTTTCAAAACCCTAAACTTTCAGGCAAGTTAGGGTTGGGTCAATTCGGGTGAATAGGGTTCGAGTTTGGGTCCTGTCATCTTCGGGTTGGATTGATTTTGGGCGACTTTATTTTTTTCCTGACAAGATTATCTTTAAAAAAGTAACGACTTTGATCAAAGATAAATTCGGGGCAAATGAGGTCGCATAGGCTCACATCTAGTTCGGGTCAATTTTGAGTTAATTTTTTTGGCAAGTTCGGGTCCGGGTCGGGTGGGTTATTTGGGTCGGGTCGGTTTTGCCATGTCTTGGGGGTTTGTTGTTGTTGTTTGTACTCCTATCCCTTCTCACTTATCCTCTCTCAAATTAGCTTCCTGGGCATTGCTAATTTTTTTTTTGAGGGAAGGGCATTGCTAACTAATAATGATTAAATTCAACTTTGAATCCCAATGTTGATCGCATCAGGGCATGGGTTTGCTCACTCTGTCAGCCAGCTTTGCAACCAATGACACAACCCTACAAACCACCCTAGGAGGATCTCCTCATCAACTTCAGATCCTAACATTCTTCGTCGCCCTTTATTTGGTGGGCGCTGCACAATCTTTTAAGCCTTGCAGTCAAGCCTTTGGAGCTGACCAATTCGATGGAGAAGACCCGAATGAGAGCAAAGCCAAAAGCTCCTTCTTCAACTGGTGGTATTTCGGGACCTCTGGAGGCCTTGTGCTCGGAATTGGTGTCCTCAGCTATGTTCAGGACAACCTCAGTTGGGCCCTTGGATTTGGGATTCCGTCCGTTATTATGGTGGTTGCCTTTGTGATATTTTTGAGTGGGACTACGACTTATCGCTATGTCGAGAAGCGTGATAGGCAAAGTCCATTCAGGAGGATTGGTGGTGTGTTTGTTGCTGCAGCGAGGAATTGGAGTGTGAGTAATAATCATTCTGACGTTCTTGATCACAAGGAAGGATCGTATGGAAGTGTACCATCTTCTGGATCACAGCAATTCGGGTGAGTAAAGTGACAATGTGTTAATATGTCTGTATTTGTCCATTTAAGTGCTCTTGTTCTCGTGCATTTGATTGCATACTTGCATATGTTGGACTCAAGTAAATAGAAAAGAATGAACTTTGGGAATCATAAGAATAAAGGGTCTGAAATTTGTGGAGCCTCTCCAGGCTTGTGAAAGTGAGACCTACACTAGGAGTTGCATTGGTGACATACTAATCATGAGCTTTGCAAATGAGCTCAAAATTTGTAGAGAAGTCTTGCATTGGTGACATACTGATATACATGACTTTTAGTAGAGCTCTCAATCTTTGATTGAAATTTCGTAAAATAGACTCTAGGATTGGTTATATGGAATAATCAAAGGCCATTGGTTTGCTAGGTTCCTCAACAAGGCCTTGCTCACAACAGATTCTTTGAAGGGCGATGAACAAATCTGCACCATTGAGGACATTGAAGAGGCTAAATCCGTGCTTAGGCTGTTTCCAATCTGGGCCACGAGTCTGATCTTCGCAATCTTCTTCTCGCAGCACTCGACTTTCTTCACCAAGCAAGGCGCGACACTTGATAGATCAATAGGGTCCCGCTTTGAAGTTCCACCTGCATCGTTACAGTCAATCATAGGCATCACCATTCTCATTGTCATCCCCATCTATGATCGCCTCTTTGTCCCCATCACGAGAGACTTGTCTGGAAACCCTACTGGTATAACAACACTTCAGAGAATCGGAACTGGGATGTTCCTGTCTGTCATCTGCATGGCAGTTGCAGCCATCATAGAGAAAAAACGGCTCAACAATGCTTTGGAACACGGGCTGATTGATCTGCCAAATGTGACCATTCCAATGAGTATTTGGTGGCTTCTTCCTCAGTACATCTTGAATGGGGTCGCAGAGGCGTTCACTTTTGTCGGGTTGCAAGAGTTTTTCTACGACCAGGTCCCAGATGAACTACGGAGCGTGGGGCTTTCAATATACCTAAGTATAATTGGCATAGGGAGCCTTCTGAGTGGGGCCCTTGTCACGGTGATAGACAGAGCAACCAGTGTTGGCTGGGGCGAGAGCTGGTTTTCGAACAACCTTAATCGTGCGCATCTTGATTACTTTTACTGGTTCATTGCTGGTCTGAGCGCTTTTGGTTTGGCTCTCTTCATCTTCTTCACAAAATCGTATAAATATAAGAAAAGTTCTGCTCCCATTTCAAACCTGTAAACTGTTGCCACTTTTGTTGCAATATTAACCATTTTATTACTCTAAGGAAACACTGGCATGTATAACTATTATGGTAGCATATGCACAAGTCTTCTTGTTGAGATGCATTCATATTTTATCTGAGTGTAAATCTCTTTGGTAAACCTGAATTTACAGTTGCATTTATCTGATACACTGCTTCTAGGAAACTTCAAAAGAAAAGGAAAGAACATAGTCAGAATGAAGGTTGGTGTGAAAAACTGGAGTATTTATAAAGAGGGTTACTGTCAAAAAAGTCAGAATTAAGTTTGGTGCCAAAAAAAAAAGTCAGAAGTTCTCGTCATTTATCTCTCAGAGTGCTAATCCCCAGATCACCTGGAGAAAAACAAAAGGTGCTTTTAACGGTCGAAATTTTGTCGTGTATCGCATTTATATAAACATTTTCAATTTGGCGGCATTTACTCTACTGCACATGGACTGTTGGATCAGTTATGTCCTGAAAACGACTAGGGTTGACTCCATTGTTGTGGGTTCCACTTGAACGGAGATTCGTTGTCTTTTCTTTCTTCCCATGGCTGAGGACACTGTCCCCGGTGCTGTTGACCACAAGCGCCGTCCTGCCCTTCGATCAAAGCATGGACGGTGGAGATCGGCCTGTTTCATCATAGGTAAGCTCTTTGGTTTGTGAAATTTGCAAACTTCTTTTCTTTATCTGGGTATTTTGTGTTGATTTTGATTGGTAAAACCCTCTCATTGTATTTGAAAAGTGGTGGAGATGGCGGAGAGGATTGCGGTTTATGGGGTGTCGTCGAACCTGATAACCTTCTTGACTGGGAGATTGGGGCAGTCAACTGCAAAGGCGGCTGCGAATGTCAATGCTTGGGGCGGGGTGGCGGCTCTTCTCCCTATTTTGGGGGCTGTCGTTGCTGATTCTTTCGTCGGCAAGTACTACACCATACTTGCTTCTTCCCTGCTTTACATCTTGGTTAGTACCGCTTTCTTTCTTTCTTTCTTTCTTTTCTTTTCTTTTCTTTTCTTTTCTTTCTTTCTTTCTTTCTTTCTTTCTTTCTTGCTTACTTTCTCCTCTAATATTAATTGTATGTTTGGATTCTGCATGCGTTTCTGAACTCTTGGATCAATCGGAACCCTATTTCAATTTTTTTAATTCAGGATAAGATTGTTACATCAAACTCCACACACACCCCATTTTACAGTCGGATTTTGCATTTGGATTCTTTAGAGGGGTAAATACCTCATGTACCTAACCCAACTCAAAATTAGCCACTTTTACCTAAGCTTATTTACCCACACTTTACGCAATTTTATCTTACCCCGGCAAAGAACACATATGTGATATGTCTATTCTAGTCAATAAGATGTTGCTAATCGTATGACGGATTCAATTGGAATTGGTAAAAAACAGGGAATGGGCATGCTGACTCTGTCCGCCGCACTGCCTTCTACCCATTGTGTCAACAACAAAGGCAGATGTTCGCTGCGTTTACAGACAGTGACATTCTTTGCTGCTCTTTACACGGTGGCTATTGCGCAAGCCGGGCACAAGCCTTGTGTCCAGGCCTTTGGAGCGGACCAGTTTGATGGAGAACATCCCGAGGAGAGCAAAGCCAAGAGCTCGTTCTTCAACTGGTGGTATTTCTGGGTATGTGTGGGCGGTCTGCTTGGAATTGCAATCTTGAGCTATGTTCAGGACAATCTTAGTTGGGCTCTGGGATTTGGGATTCCGTGTGTTATCATGGTGGTTACCTTGGTGATATTTTTGTGCGGGACTGTGACTTATCGGTATACTATGAAAGGCAAGAATCAAAGCCCGTTCAGAAGGATTGGGAGAGTCTTTGTTGCAGCAGCCAAGAACTGGCGTGCTACTGAACCTTCTGCTGTACTCGAAGGCAAGGAAGAATCCCAGCAGTTCAGGTATCGACAACTTTTGTTTTTACGGGTTGATTCGTGAAAGTGTGAAACTTACAAAAAAGATCAAAACTTCTGAATCATATAAGGTTGGATTTTTGTTAATTCTGCTACCAAACTTTTAAGTTTGTCCAATTCGCAACTTGCTCTGACATTTTTTCAAAAATGCGGTGAAAATGGATTATGACCTTCTATACAAAGCACGACAACGAAAATTTAAGTGGCATACTGGCATGGCAGATCATGATCTGCTTTTGTGACATTTATGTCAACTTTTCAAACTAAAGTGACATATTTAACAAACTTACAAATTTTGGAGGCAAAACTGACAAAAATCCAGACTCAGATGACATAGAAAGTATTTGATTTCAACTCCATAAAAGTCTATCTTCACAAATTCCATACAGTAATTGAACAAATTGGCTTATGTTATCCTAGGTTCCTCAACAAGGCTTTGCTTCAAATCGACTCTTCTTCAAAGAATGATCAAAAAGTCTGCAGCCTTGCTGAAATCGAAGAGGCGAAGTCGGTCCTGAGGCTGTTCCCAATCTGGGCGACAAGTCTGATCTTCGGAGTCATATTCGCGCAGCAATCCACATTCTTCACCAAGCAAGGCGTGACACTGAACCGATCAATCGGGCCCCATTTCACTGTCCCCCCTGCAGCACTACAGTCATTCATCGGCGTCAGCATCATTGTTGTCCTCCCTCTCTACGACCGCGTTTTTGTCCCACTCGCCCGAGCCCTGACCGGCAAACCCTCCGGCATAACCACCCTCCAGAGAATCGGGACCGGGCTGTTCATATCCATTCTTTGCATGGTAGATGCTGCCCTCATGGAGACAAAACGACGCAACACTGCTCTGAAATACGGTCTGATTGATCTCCCAAACACGATGATTCCCATGAGGATCTGGTGGTTGCTTCCTCAGTATGTCCTGTTTGGGGTCGCAGAGGCGTTCACCATGGTGGGTTTGCAGGAGTTTTTTTACAGTCAGGTGCCGAACGAACTCAGAAGTGTTGGTCTGGCTCTGTACCTGAGTGTGTTTGGTGTTGGGAGTCTTTTGAGTAGCCTCCTCGTGTCGGTTGTCAATAAAGTTAGCAGTAACCATGGAAGAGCGAGTTGGTTGGACAGTAATCTGAACCGGGCTCGTCTCGATTACTTCTACTGGTTGATCGCGGGGCTTAGTGTTGTGGGGTTCATCCTGTTCTTGGTGTCTGCAAAGTATTATAAGTACAAGAAAAACGTGCTCGTAAATTCGAGTAGGTAGTTTAGTTAGGTGTTGTGTTTATTTCAGCAGACTGTTACTTATACTGATTCAAGCTATATAATGGTGTAAATGGAAGGTAGAGTTGCATTCCTCTTTCAAAAAGCTCTGTTGTTGGGCTCAGATAGAATTCTGTGATCAATTTGTTGTGTTTGTAAAGCTCTTTTTCTTTTGGAGAAAGAATTGTTTACTTACTGAGACCAAATTTGTGCCACGCCAATCAGGACAAGCTGCAGCGTTCCTGACTCTATCTTTCCTTTTTTTTTTTATGTTTAACTAAAATGGTGTTGTTTTACATTTTAAGGGTCTTTCAAATTCATAGGTTAAAAACTTGTCAAAAATTATCAGTTTTTTTCCTAAATTTAACTTTTATCAAACTGCTTTTTTCCCATTAATTTTATACACCCTAAGAGAAGAAAAAAAGGTAAATTTGTATTTTAGGGTGAAAAAGTAGGAACGAGTTTATATTGTTGTAGAATAAATGAAATATAATTTCGAAAAATAGGAATGATGAGTGATGTGGAAGGGATGAACCCCCACCTACATTCCAAATTTTTAGCCCACCATTGCATTTGCTCCAAGAATAACAATAACTTTTCTCAAAAAAAAAAAAAAGAATAACAATAACAGTTCAAGTCAAAGGAAGTAGAAAATTTGGAAACAATGAGAAAACGTGTTAAACAAAATTTATGAGATAAATGGGAAATTTGGATGTACCCACAAAAAGAGACTGGTTGCAGTGTTGATGTTGAGACACTTCATGGCAAAGATGGCAATTTGTTTAAATTTGTCTTTCATTTTGCCTAATTTGATAGAATTTAACCTGATATGATAATCATCTCAAACTCACCAGAAACTTTAATATTTTGAACGCAATTTCCAAACCCCAACCTAAATAGACTCCAAATCAAGTTGTACCGAATCCAATTCATCCCTCCAAATTGAGAGGTCCAGAGTCTGAAAATTTTCCAAAGACAGACAAAAGAGAGAGCAAATTCTTTTTACATAGTAAAAAGTTAAGATTTGTTCAGATTTCCATATGGGTAGGTAGGGTAGCGCATGCAAAATTTTGTCTCTAATACTCAAATTTGTCTGACACGGAAAAATCGGTTTGATATGAACCCGTATTTAACATGGATCAAATTGTCCGAATACTTACATACAATATTTTTTTTTCTATTATCCAAATTTAGTTTTGTCGGAATTATTTGACTCGAAATAAAACCAAATTCAGATATTAATTTCCGATTTAAATGTAACATTAACCGAATTTAACCGACGTGAACTTTACCGAACCCGAATTTTATCAGCGGCTCAACGCTGCCCATGGGCTACACTTAGACTGCAGCGGTTCGACCACGATAACCCACCAACCGCCCGAATTTTCGGTTTTGAACATGATTTTTTCAACTAAACCCAAGTATACCGAACTGAATTAGCGGGTCAAACCCACCGCCGTTGACCGAAAAAGTAATTTTTAAGTTCAACTTTATTAGAATTTGTGATTTTCTTGTAACTTTTAACGTTAAACTATAAGCGCAACTTATTTATTTGTTATTTCTCTAATTTAAGTTAAAATAGTTCTGATAATCTATCGTTACTATAAAATAATCATATTTTATTATGTATATTGTCTAAAAGTAGTATTTAGAGTAACCATTTTTTAAAGGAAAAGCGGAAAAGGTCGCAATCATAACTTAGGTTGACTAAACCGAAATACACCGCCGTATTTTCCCGAACCCAAATACACCACCGTATTTCTGAACCCGATATACGATCGACTAAACCGCCCGACCGAATTGACAGGTCTAGCTACACTCATGTGCCCTGAAAAACAAAAAAACAAAAAAAAAATGGTGGGAAACACACATCGCAGAGGAGGTTTTTTGTCATGTTTCACGTTTTGTACGAACAGTTTGATTGTGATCTCCATTGAGATCGATTGAGCACTGATGTACTCTACTTTTGTGAACCAATGAATTGAGTTCCTTCATTCATTCATTCATTCATTGTTATCTCCTCCACTAGGAAGAGTTTGAAATTGACGGACGTCATTGTTATGGGCTCAACTTCAATCGACCTCCTCCACACTCCCCTTCTTCCTCCGCCGGAAACCACCGTCCCCAACTCCGTCGACTACAAGGGCCGTCCATCCCTCCGATCAAAGCATGGGCGCTGGAGATCCGCAGCTTTCATCATGGGTAAGTTAGCCTTTCCACCTTCAACTGGGTCGTTGTGTTTTATTGATTTCGACTGCTGAAACCCTAATTTTGAAATTGGGTTTTTGCGGATAGTGGTGGAGATGTCAGAGAGGGTTGCATTTTATGGGACATCGGCCAACTTAATCACCTTCTTGACTGGAAGCTTGGGGCAGTCAACGGCAATGGCGGCTGCTAATGTCAACGCTTGGAGTGGTGTGGCTTCTCTTCTACCAATTTTAGGGGCTGTTATTGCTGATTCTTTCATTGGGAAGTACTATACTATACTTGCCTCTTCTGTTCTTTACATCTTGGTGAGTAAGTTTTTAGAGCTTGATTAGGTCTGTTTATCAGTTAAAATGTAGAAATTCTTGTTTGGTAGTTTGTATGCAGTAGTGGGTATTTGAGTGCTTATTTGGTTGATAAAACAGATTGAACATTGTGTTCAAAATATTGGATTTTGATGCTTAAAGGAGACTCGGATGTTAAGAAAAGAGGAAACTGTGATCATATTTGCAACCCATGATTCTCAAAGATTGTGTTGAGTCTAGATTTGTTGTATTATTGTATACATGCTGTTAGTAAGAAGGCGAAAGTCAACCACAAACGAATCCAACTTTCTAGCTGCTGGTAACTTTGCCATTCGTTCTTTGGGAGAGAATGTTCTCAGTTTGAACTCGCTTGTTCGTCTTGCGAAAAGCCAAAAAGTAACAATAGACATTCATAATTGTGTGAAATTGGACTTCTATAGTTTGAGTGCTTGCAAATTATATGACATTTCAATCTGAATGGTTTAACAGGGACTGAGTTTGCTCAGTCTATCAGCTGTGCTGCCTTCTTCTGATTCCGCGAACAGCGAAAGAGCCCTTCAAACTGCATCCGGATCTTCCCTTCATTTGCAGAAAATAACATTCTTTTTCGCCCTTTACACAATCGCAGCTGCACAAGGCGGGCACAAGCCATGTGTCCAAGCTTTTGGAGCTGATCAGTTTGATGGAGAACACCCCAAGGAGAGCAAAGCCAAGAGCTCGTTCTTCAACTGGTGGTATTTCGGGGTATGTGTGGGCGGTACACTTGGAGTTGCAATAATGAGCTATGTTCAAGACAGCCTCAGTTGGGCTTTGGGATTTGGAATCCCATGTATTATCATGCTCGCTGCTTTCGTGGTATTCTTGTGTGGAATTACAACGTATCGCTATGCTGCAAAAGGCGAGAATCAAAGCCCCTTCAGGAGGATCGGTAGAGTCTTCGTTGCAGCAGTAAAGAATTGGCGGGCTACTGATCATTCTGTAAGAGAAGACAAGGAGGAGTCTCAAAGATCTGGACAGTTCAGGTAATCACTTACTATTGTCTGCTTAAATTAGGACTAACAATCTTTATTAAAAACTATCAAAGTTGATTCACTGAAAGTCTGAAAGGTCTGACATTTGTAGAACACTAATTTTACAGCTTCAATCATAACATGGAAAACATATATTTTTAGGTTCCTCAACAAACACAATATTTAACTTATTTCTATTGTCTAACCCCGATTTAAGCTTGCCCAAATTGTCCGATCCAGAACAGACCCAGAAAAAAAAAGAAGGAAATGATCATAGGTTCTTGTTTTGTTTTGTTTTGCTAGGTTCCTGAACAGAGCTTTGCATACTCCCAATGCATCAAAGGGAGACAGTGAAGTCTGCAGCATTGATGACATCGAAGAGGCCAAGTCCGTGCTCAGACTGTTTCCAATCTGGGCTTCAAGTTTGATCTTCGCAATCGTCTTCTCACAACTATCAACTTTCTTCACCAAGCAAGGCGCCACGCTGAACCGATCAATCGGCCCAAATTTCACCATCCCACCTGCATCACTGCAGTCATTCGGTGGCATCACCATTCTTCTTGTCATCCCTCTCTATGACCGCGTTTTTGTACCAGTCGCCAGAACTCTGACTGGAAAACCCGGTGGAATAACAACCCTACATAGAATCGCAATCGGACTGTTCGTATCCATCCTATGCATGGCAGTTGCAGCTGTCGTAGAGAAAAAACGGCTCAACACTGCTTTGGAACACGGGTTGATCGATCTGCCAAATGTGACAATCCCTATGAGCATCTGGTGGTTGCTTCCTCAGTATGTCTTGTTCGGTGTTTCAGAGGCGTTCACCATGGTAGGGTTGCAGGAGTTTTTCTACGACCAGGTCCCGAGTGAACTCAGGAGCGTGGGGCTGGCTCTGTACCTGAGCGTGTTTGGTGTCGGGAGCCTCTTGAGCAGCCTTCTTGTCTCGGTTGTCAACAATGTAACCAGTGGAAACGGAAGAGAGAGCTGGTTGGATGATAATCTGAATCGGGCTCATCTTGATTACTTTTACTGGTTAGTTGCGGGTCTTAGTGTTGGGGGATTCGCCCTCTTCTTGGTTTTTGCAAAGTCATATGATTATAAGAAAAGTCGTAGCGTTAGTTTGTAGGTGTGACTTCTGCAAGCAATTCATGTATACATGACATGTAAAGTATTCGGTTGTATAACTCTTGTTGTACAAGTATCTATTAGATCATGTTCTTAGAGCATTTGTAACAGTAATCGAAATTTGTAGATCATAAGTATGTAAACCTAGAGATCTTTGCCTCATCAGTTGTATTTGACAGTTGGTGTTTTGCATATCACACTGCCCATAGTTGCTCAGTTCTGAGATATTGTCTATCAGATTGTCAGAGTTTCAGGCTCTAACATTATGGACAATAATATGTGAAATTGAAAATAATGTGTACATGATCACAAAGTTTGCAGCAGTGCATGATCAGATCAGAATACATATCTGATGCAATCAGAAATTGAACAACAAGGGGATGTAGCTCAGATGGTAGAGCGCTCGCTTAGCATGCGAGAGGTACGGGGATCGATACCCCGCATCTCCAGATAGTCTGTTTGACTCCATGGCCCAATGGATAAGGCGCTGGTCTACGGAACCAGAGATTCTGGGTTCGATCCCCAGTGGAGTCGTCCTTTTTTGTTATTTTTCTTTTCTCTGTCCCTTTTGTGGTTACTTACACGGTACATCTTGTTTGGGATTGCACTAGCATTCACTATGAACTCATGCTAATTACTTCTGTTGGTTAACTGCTGGTATTAGTGATGTAGGATGAACTCTGCTAATTCACTATGAACTCCGTCCCTTTTTATTTGTCCAATTAACTAATTTTTCCGTCCCTTTTTATTTGTCTAATTACCTAACTTTTACATTTCCAATAACTGTAATACCCATTCTATCCCTAATAAATGCACTTCTTATACCTTTCCAAGGATATTTTCAAGGACATTTTTGGCAATGTATAAATCTTTTGCTCAATTCCCTATATGTCTTGGTTTTGTGAAAGTAGTTTTATGGACAATTAATCAGGGACAAAGGTAGTATTTGGCAAACTCTGCTAATTCACTATGAACTCCGTCCCTTTTTATTTGTCCAATTAACTAATTTTTCCGTCCCTTTTTATTTGTCTAATTACCTAACTTTTACATTTCCAATAACTGTAATACCCATTCTATCCCTAATAAATGCACTTCTTATACCTTTCCAAGGATATTTTCAAGGACATTTTTGGCAATGTATAAATCTTTTGCTCAATTCCCTATATGTCTTGGTTTTGTGAAAGTAGTTTTATGGACAATTAATCAGGGACAAAGGTAGTATTTGGCAAAGTCTTTTAAACTTAACATATATATTGAGTGGTATGATGAATTGTAATGCCGCACCACACCACATAAAAGAGGAGGGCCTAAATGGAGCATCATGTCAAAGAGAGATAAAAGAAAAGAAAAAGGGAACATAAAAAGACAGAGAGAGCATGGGTGTTGGGTTCTCCTTGGAGAATTTCAACATGTTATAAAATTTGAGATTTTTCATGATGCAGGATTTGGTCCTCTTTGTTTTTTGGTCTGTTTATCGGTTAAATAAGTTTAACAAAGTTTTTTTTTATGATGGTCCAGTCTTCTGCTATGATAAATTCAGTTGTGTACTGTAATTCTTGTAACACCCAGGATATGTGGGTAAAGTGTGGTTTAAAGGGTTTGGAATGACTGCTTATATCACCAAAGTGGACATTCGTTCATTGTTGGGAACTCCTCATTTAAGCGTGCTTGGCTGGGAGGGTGGAACGACTCGTGGTGAGCTGTGGGGCCAGTTAGCGATCCTTGAAGCCGTTATCGGTAATGTCCGTAATCTAGGAGGGGCCCGGGCGTTATAATTCTTGTTTGGTAGTTTGTGTGCAGTAGTGGGTATTTGGCTGTGTTTGTCTGATCAGAAAGTTGAACATTGTATTCAGAATATTGCATTTGAATGCTTGAGGAGTTTCAGAACAGAGGGAAATGTGGTTTTGTTTTGTGTTTAGTCTGGATTTGTTGTATACAACTATGCATGCTGTTAGTAAACACAGCTTCCTAACTATTAGTAAATTTGCCAATTCCTCCTTGGGAATCTGTCCAGAGAATGTCTTTAGTTTGAACTGGCTTGTTCGTCTTGCGAAGGCCACCAAAAAGTAGCAATAGACTTCCATAACTGTGTGAAATTCGACTTCAATAGTTTCAAGTGTTATTTCTGATCACCTGGGTGTTGCAAATTGTATGACATTTCAATCTGAATGGCACAACAGGCACTGGTTTGCTCACTCTATCAGCTCTTGACTCTGCGAACAATGAAGGAGGCCTCCAAACTGCATCTGGGTCTTCACTTCATTTGCAGAAAATAACATTCTTTTTCTCCCTTTACATGATCGCAGCTGCACAAGGCAGGCACAAGCCGTGTGTCCAAGCTTTTGGAGTCGATCAGTTTGACGGAGAAGACCCCGAGGAGAGCAAAGCCAAGAGCTCGTTCTTCAACTACTGGTATTTCGGGGTGTGCGTGGGCGGTACACTTGGAGGTGCATTCATGAGCTATGTTCAGGACAACCTTAGTTGGGCTCTCGGATTTGGAATCCCGTGTATTATCATGACGGTTGCCTTGTTGATATTCTTGTGTGGAACTACAACGTATCAGTATGCTACAAAAGGCGAGAATCAAAGCCCATTCAGGAGGATCGGTAGAGTGTTTGTTGCAGCAGCAAAGAATTGGCGGACTACTGATCATTCTGTAAGTGAAGACAAGGAGGAATCTCAAGGATTTAGACAGTTCAGGTATTGCAATTGTGACCCTATTTTAGGCTTGCCCAAATTGCCCGATCCAAAATAGACCTAGAAAAATCAGGAATGGTCATAGATTCTTGTTTGTTTTGCTAGGTTCCTCACAATGCATCAAAGGGAGACGACGAAGTCTGCAACATTGATGACATTGACGAGGCCAAGTCCGTGCTCAGGCTGTTCCCAATCTGGGCTTCAATCGGGCCAAATTTCACCATCCCCCCTGCATCAGTACAGTCATTTGAGGGTGTCACCATTCTACTAACCATCCCTCTCTATGACCATGTTTTCGTACCAATCACCCGAACTCTGACTGGAAAACCCGGCGGAATAACAACCCTACAGAGAATCGCAACCGGGCTGTTCTTATCCATCCCGTGCATGGCAGTTGCAGCTGTCACAGAGAAAGTACGGCGCAACATTGCTTTAGAACACGGGCTGATCGATCTGCCCAATGTGACGATCCCTATGAGCATCTGGTGGTTACCTCCTCAGTATGTCTTTTTGGGGGTTTCGGAAGCGTTCACCATGGTTGGGTTGCAGGAGTTTTTCTACGACCAGGTCCCAAGTGAACTCAGGAGCGTGGGGCTGTCTCTGTACCTGAGTGTGTTTGGTGTCGGGAGCCTCTTGAACAGCCTTTTGGTTTCTGTTGTGGACAAAGTGAGCAGCAGAAATGGAAGATTGAGTTGGTTGGATGATAATCTGAATCAGGCTCATCTCAATTACTTCTACTGGTTAGTTGCGGGTCTTAGTGTTGGGGGATTCGCCCTCTTCATGGTTTTTGCAAAGTTGTATGATTATAAGGAACGTCGCCTCATAAGTTTGTAGGTATGTGTTTTGTACAATTCATATGTGCATGATATGTAAAGCACTTGCAGCAGTAAATTAGCAATCTATATACAGTCTCAGTATGTTTCTCATGTCTCCAAAATTAATGTTTCTCGTAAGAATGTCAGATTTCTAGGCTCTGACACTGAGGAAAATAATATGTGAAGTTGAAAACTGGGATAAATCATAAATATGTGTACAATAGCAAAGATCAAACTAAGTTAAACAATCTCAAAAAGTATGATGAGAGTAAAGTTGTTTATGATCAGATCAAAGTACAGACATGATGTTTCAAATTGGCAATTGAACAACAAGGGGATGTAGCTCAGATGGTAGAGCGCTCGCTTAGCATGCGAGAGGTACGGGGATCGATACCCCGCATCTCCAGTTTGTTTGTTCGACTCCATGGCCCAATGGATAAGGCGCTGGTCTACAGAACCAGAGATTCTGAGTTCGATCCCCAGTGGAGTCGTCCTTTTTTTTCTATTTTTTTCGCCTATTATGATTTATGATGATCAAAGTGCATTACTGCAACTCAGAGGAGGGGAAAAAGTGACAAAGATGAGATGTCAAACTCACAGTGCTTAGTGTCTGCGCAGCATTCATATTACAAGAAGAATGACTATCTGCCTTCAATTTAGGAACCTTTGGATATACCCTTTTTTCCTCAAATATTAATACCCATGCCAATTTAGAACGGGCGGGTTTTTGCGTCCGGATCTTGGGTAGACTATGTAGATTCCATTTGCATCAAAAGATGGTTTCTTCAAACAAATGGCTTTATGATATTACACAGGGAAGGGTCAAAGTAGTAAGTCACGCCATATTTTATATTTTTCTTTCTTTTTAACAAAATCCTTGAAATTTTTTTGAAGCGATTAAGCGATGAGAGGTTGACGATTAGAATTTAGAAGGGTTCCACCCATATTGTTCACAAGCCATAATGAGAAGATAACAAAAAGAAGGATAAGGAAATGACGCAAGTGAAGAATGAATAAAAAGGTCAAACTTAACAATCAAATCCATAGTGGGATTTCCTTCACAATATGTTCAATATGCACTTGGATGCAAAACTTGAGATATAGCTTGATATCAATAACTAGGGTTTAAATCTCCCGCAAAATTTGAGTTTTTCCTTTAACACTTTAATAAATAACTTATTGTCACCTTCAATAATGATAATGAAGTGATGGTCAATTTCTACTGTCATATGAACACCAGTCACATAACTGTCCCTTTGATTGAATAGAATCTTCTAAAATTATATGGTAGCAAAGTCACATAACTAACCCATCATTTAACTAAATTTTGAACTAAAAAACAAAAGAAAAAGGTGGGAATTGATTTTGGTGGGAATAAAGTTGGAATCTTTATAAAGTACTACTTCCATTTCAAGAGATTCCACGATCTACGGAAGGCTGTTCAGTTATATACTCTTTGATAAACAATTTGCCGTATTTTCTCAGCCTTCACATGCTCAATTGGAGCTTAATTAACGAGATGAGGGTTGACGACGACGACAACGCCATTGTTGCCGTCGGTTCCCCTTCAACTGAGCTCTCTCCACGGTACGATCTCCTCCTTCCCACGGCGGAAACTACCGTCCCCAACGCCGTCGATTACAAGCGCCGCCCAGCCCTCCGATCGAAGCATGGACGGTGGAGATCCGCCTGTTTCATCATAGGTCAGCTTTCTTTCACACATCAAAATTTTCCCAACTAGGGTTATTGATTTTGATGGGCAAAACCCTAAATTGTGAAATGGGTAATGTTGGAATGAAGCGGTGGAGATGGCGGAGAGAATCGCGTTTTACGGGGCGTCGGCGAACTTGATAACTTTCCTGACCGGAAAATTGGGGCAGTCCACGGCGGAGGCGGCGGCGAACGTGAATGCTTGGGGTGGTGTGGCGTCTCTTCTGCCGATTTTGGGGGCTGTTATTGCTGATTCATTCGTCGGAAAATACTACACCATAGTTGCTTCTTCTCTGCTCTACATCTTGGTCGGTGCTTCTTTCTTTCTTTTTCTCTCAACTCTTTGTCATCTATGGCTATGGTGTAGACATGTCAAGCGGGTAAATCGATTCGGGTTGGTTGAAGATCGGTTCAGGTAGGCAATGGGTCAACCAATTTCTGTTCGGTTTGGGTTGACTTCAGATGAGTCTTATTCAAATGAGTTCTGATGAGGTTCTTTTAGATGATTGTAGAGAATGCTCGTTAGGGAGTGTTTGGTAGAATCCCAGACAAATTTTCCCTAGGAACATGTAGGTAATGAGCGTTTGGTGGAATCCAAGAGAAATTTTCTACAGGAAAAATGTAGGAAGGAAATGGTGGGTCTTTTGTAAATTTTTTTCAAAATCAACCTACATTCAAATATGGGAAAAATAAGTTAACCTGAGAAAATTGACCATTTCCTAGGGTTTTTGATCAACCAAACACACCCTTAGTTTGAACTGGCTTGTGGGTCTACTGATAGGGGTGGGCATAACATTAACCGCTTTTGAGGTTTTTAGATTTTGAAAATCTAAACCGCAACCGCAGTATGCGATTAACTGCTTTTGAAATCTGGAAACCTAAACCAAACCGAAACCGCAATTTATGCCGGTTAACGGCTTTTAAAATCTGAAAATTTACCCGGTTAACATACACGGTTTATGATTAACCGATTTTCTGGAAATTTACAATAACATTTATGCAAATAAATGCAATCATATTACTAATAAATTCATATTCCGATACGACAAGACGAGAGAAATCAGAGACTGAAGAAGAGGCAGAGGGTTGGGTGAGTTAGGGACCTAGGGTTTGTGAGTGAGAAAAATGAGAGACTGTCTGGAATAGTGAGTGAATAGATTTAGAAAGTAGGGTTTTTTCAGTTTTCACTTTCCCGCTTCACAATTGAATCCAATTACAAAAATTAAAAAAAAAAAAGAACTTTACTCATATTTTTTTCCAGTGGCGCATGGCATTTGCATAGCCCACAGGAGCAGAACTAAGGTTTTTTTTTTAACTTAACTGAGAGCGGTTAACCACGGTTAGCCGTTTAATGAAATTCCAAAACCTAAACCTAAACCACTCATAGCGGTTTGGTTAACCTAAACCGCTTTTATGCAAAAATTAATTCGGTTAACCACATTTTGCGGTTTGGTTTATGCGGTTTTGCGGTTCGATTTGCGGTTTATGTTTATGGTGCCCACCCCTATCTACTGATCTAGTCTGTTTACTCTGGTGTTGAATTTCTCATTACTGAATCAACATCTTATGAAGGGCAAAATGTGTTAGGCTTTGATACTTGGTAGTGAATTTCGGCTTCTGTATGATTCAAAGTGTGAAGGGTCATTTGGATGTCATAATTAAACATTTCGATCTGAATTGTTGGCAGGGATTGGGTCTGCTCACTCTATCAGCTGCGCTCCCATCCTCTGGCTGTTTGCCCGGTGAAACAACCCACCAAAGCATTCCGAGTGGGTGTTGGTTGCATTTGCAGAAAATACTCTTCTTTTTCGCACTCTACATGGTGGCTGCTGCGCAAGGCGGGCACAAGCCTTGTGTGCAAGCTTTTGGAGCTGACCAGTTTGATGGAGAACACCCCGAGGAAAGCAAAGCCAAGAGCTCGTTCTTTAACTGGTGGTATTTCGGGGTTTGTGTGGGCGGTTTGATTGGAATTGCAATCTTGAGCTATGTTCAGGACAACCTCAGTTGGGCCCTGGGATTCGGGATCCCATGTATTATCATGACGGCTGCTTTGGTGATGTTTTTGTGTGGAACCATGACTTATCGCTACACTACAAAAGGCGAGAATCAAAGCCCATTCAGGAGAATTGGTAGAGTCTTTCTTGCAGCAGCAAAGAACAGGCACGCTGCTTCTGATCATCCTGTGATTGAAGATCAGGGGAAATCTCAGCAGCTCGGGTATTGACTTATTGTCTGTCAGTTTGTTTCTATCTGGGTCACCTCTCATCTGTCACAAACGAGTGTTAATCCTTAGAAATTGAGCGTCCTGCTTTTATAGGGTCTAAAGAGATCTAGATGTAGACAATCTTACATCGGCAAACGTCATTGGTATGGGCAGTAATATATGAAATCAAAAATTCGGATACATGTCTATACATTTAAAAGAATATGGGCAAATGTGAATGAATCAAACTTAAATTGTGGAATCTGAAACATGGAAGAACATTAATCAGAGTCCTGATTTGCTACCGCCTGCATAAATTTGAAGTACTAGATATTGTTAGTAGTTATTAAGGTTAACTTACAGAATGAGGTCTGAGATTTGTACAACATTGCTTTCATAGATTCACCTAGCACTTGTTTGTAGTAGGTAGATGTGACTTTTTCCCCTTCGTATGAAATGAATGCGGTCTCTTGTCTGCGTAGGTTCCTCAACAAATCTTTGCTTACAAAGGGAGACGGAGAAGTTTGCAGCATTGATGACGTCGAAGAGGCTAAGTCCGTGCTAAGGTTGTTCCCAATTTGGGCTACAAGTTTGATCTTCGCAATCGTCTTTGCACAGGTATCAACTTTCTTCACCAAGCAAGGTGCCACACTGAACAGATCGATTGGGAAGAGTTTTGTCATACCACCAGCTTCATTAATGTCATTCATCACCGTAACTATTCTTGTAGTCCTCCCCATCTATGATCGTGCTTTCGTGCCAATCGCTAGAGCCTTGACTGGAAAACCAGCCGGCATAACAGTACTTCAGAGGATCGGGACTGGACTGTTCATATCAATCATCTGCATGGTAGATGCAGCCATCATAGAGAAACTACGGCTCAACACTGCTTTGGAACACGGCCTGATCGATCTACCCAACGTGACAATTCCTATGACAATCTGGTGGTTGCTTCCTCAGTATGTCTTGTTTGGGGTCGCAGAAGCATTCACCATGGTCGGTTTGCAGGAGTTTTTCTATGATCAGGTCCCGAGTGAACTCAGGAGTGTGGGGCTGTCTCTGTACCTGAGTGTGTTCGGTGTCGGGAGCCTGTTGAGCAGCCTTCTTGTCTCGGTTGTCGACAAAGTGACCGGTGAAGGTGGAAACGCGAGCTGGTTGGACAGTAATCTGAATCGGGCTCATCTCCATTATTTCTACTGGTTGATTGCTGGTTTTAGTGTTGTCGGATTCGCCCTCTTCGTGTTTTTTGCAAAGTCATATAAATACAAGAACACTAGGGACATAGACTTGTAGGAGTCTTTTGCACATTGTGTGTATCAGGTGGTTTGTATAGCTTTGTTGTATCTTTGGATGTCATGAAGAGCGGGGTGAGAGTCTCAAAAGTTTGCATATATGTTAGAATTATATATGGGAAATTTATTTAGCCTCTTTTTTGTATAAAATTTCACAAAGAATTTATATTATTATTAATTATAACCCTCAGACTAGAATTTAAAAATTTATAATTAATTAAGTTAGAATTATGTATTCCCACATCAAAAGCTAGTGTGGGGTCAGAATTCTTCTGGGTGAGTTCATGTACGAGGCTACAACTGATGTAATGTGTGTATGATCGTTATGGACTATACTAATTGTAAGACATGAGACTTGTCCCAAATCGATTGTGTGCGCAATTTATGAGGAATTTATAGACAGAATGTGCTCTTGCATCTATTAAACTAGTTTTTTGATGATCGAGTTCCCCATATTTGATCTAAAGTTAGTATTGGTGCAAACTTTGTATAACACCCCGGATATATGGTTTAGTGTGGGTTAAATGGATTGAAATGACTACTTATATCACCAAGGTACACCTTCTTTTCAAATAGTTCACCCGTTGAAAACTAAGGCGTTACACTTTGAGCCGTGGTCTGGGAGAGGACTAGCTACGGTCAATGAGACCATGTCTAAGGAGCACCTGAGGAGGTTGGAGGGTGTGGTCGAATATTATGGACTGCATCAATTGTAAGGTATGACTTATGAGACTTGTTTCACATCGATCGTATCAGAACGATTGATGAGGTGTTTATAGACCAAATAGATTGTTCTCATTTAACAGATTAATCTTTTGGTATGAATTCTGAAGGTCAAAGATTTTTTTTTTATAGTTGGGATCCTAAATAGGCAAAAAAAAATCAAAAATGCTGCAAAATAATTGCAAAACAGCACGAACAAAACCAAATTTAAACTGCAACAGGCCAACAACTGGAAAAAAACAGACAAGAAAACCAGAAAAAACAGCTACAAACAACAATGAAACCACCCAAAAAGCAAATTACTTCTTGGATTGTAAAACCTTTAACTCACAGGCCTTTCTCATCAGAGCCCTCTTTCAAACAAGAACTGCTTCTAGAATGTTTGGATCCATCATCTTCCTCGGCGCTTCAACAACAGACGACTTATTCTTCCAAGAAGCCTTTAAGACCAACCTCAATTTCAATTTCAACACAGTCCTATTTCTCCTTTTACTCCTTGCGTCGGTCTTTGAAAGCATCATAACAGAATCCTCAAGATCAGGAGAAACATTTACATCATACACAGATTGAAACGACACTGTGTCCTCACCATCATTAGTAGCATGATCACAAAGCACATCCTTGTAAGACCGAAGGTCAAAGATTAAAAAGAGCTTATGTGAATCCTAAATAATTGAGAAATGATCTACCATTGAATGCTCTCTTAAAGTTTCTTAGTTTTCAAGTTTCTTCATTAGATTGCACATGGGAGAATCTTCTCAATAATCTACTTCCCAGTGAAAACACTATTTTTTCACAAAATCCTCTAAATTTGTATGGTTTCAATGGCATCAAAAACCTAATTTTGAAGTTTTGGTTCTTTTCCCAGTGAGATTGATTAAGTTACAGAGATGACAGTATTTTGATTAGTAGTAATTTTTATCATTGTGATTGGAGCCATGTTGAGCAGAGTGGGAACAATGCGGCTCACAACATGGCTAGAGTTTAAACCCTATAGGTTTAGAGCATGTTTGGATAGGTATATGACAGTCCGCCTCAGATAGTATCAGCTATTGATAGACTTGGCAATCGGGTGAATCAGCTGGGGTTCGGATTGATTGAAGATTAGTTCGGGTTTGCACCTGGTCAACCAATTTGGATACGGTGTTCGGGTTCGGTTTGACTTCAAGTGGTTCTTATTGGGTAAAGTTATTTCCAATTAGGTTCTGGTTTGATTTTAGGTCATTTGCGTGTGGATCTTAATCCGATCACTGTTCGAGTTGCAATTTGAATCGATTTCAGTTCTGAGTTTTCTTCAGATTCGGGTCAAGATTAAATCATCCATTAGTGTACCATTCAAGTTCAGTTTATTCGGTTTGGGTTTTAGGCCTCAGATTAGTTTAGCCAAGTCTAGTTATTGAGCTTTCCTGCTCTTTTCCTTAAAAAAATTAATAATTGTAATTTTCTTTTTTTTCGGTAGGGAATTTTGGATGTTAATTAACCTTTGCCTCTGTTGGACATTCTGTGGTGCCTATTAGTGATTAACCCATTCATTAACTAAATTTCCAACAATAACAAATAAAAAGGTGGGAATCGTTTTTGGTGGGAAAAAGTTTGGAATCTTTATAAGATCACGTTTAGTCAGTTAATACTTATTACAGTACTTACTAGTGCATTCCACGAATGGCTGCTAATAGCAGGAAAAAGGGACGGAGATCCACGTGAAAATTGTTCAGTCACATCCTCCATGATAAACAATTTGCCGCATCACATTGACAGTTGGACCTTCAAAATTGACAGTTGAAGCTTAAATAAACAATTGCTGCACAACAATCACAAGCTAAGCAAGAGGAATAATAAACGAGGGTTGACGCCATTGTTGCTTGGTTTGTTTCCCTTACTTTCCTTCAATTCCTCCCTCCCATGGCGGAAAACGACGCCGTCCCCAACGCCGTCGACTACAAACGCCACCCGGCCCTCCGATCGAAGCATGGACGGTGGAGATCCGCCTGCTTCATCATAGGTAAGCTTGATCTTTCCCACATCAAATTTTCCCGACTTTTTTCATCCGGGTTTGTTGATTTTGATGGGCGAAACCCTAAATGTGAAATGGGTACTGTTGGATTGATATTGAAGGGGTGGAGATGGCGGAGAGGATCGCGTTTTACGGGGCGTCGGCCAACTTGATAACGTTCCTGACCGGAAAATTAGGGCAGTCCACGGCGGAGGCGGCGGCGAATGTGAATGCTTGGGGCGGCGTGGCGTCACTTCTGCCGATTTTGGGTGCTGTCATTGCGGATTCCTTCGTCGGAAAATACTACACTATACTTGCTTCTTCTCTGCTCTACATCTTGGTTGGTGCTTCTCTCTTGCTTTTTTTCTCTCAACTCTTTGTCATCTATGGCCATGGTCTAGACCTATCAAATGGATGAATCAGTTTGGGTCGGTTGAAGATCGTTTTGGGTTAATGTTTGGTCAACCAATTTCGATTCAGGTTGACTTGGGGTGAGCCTTACTCGGGTTGGTTTGGGTTAGAGCTAGTAAAATAATCGAATATGGACATAGATTTTTTGTCCGAATTTTGATATTGACTAAATATTCAGACATTTGATTCCTCTTTTTTCTATTGTCTAAATCCAATTTTAGTTACGTTCAAAATTTTCTGACCTAAAATAAAACCGGGTCCGGACATAAAATTCTCGTCCGAATTTTGACATTGATCGAATTTACGTGGACCCGATTTTTTGTTAGTATTAGTTCGGATGAGGTTCTCTCGGATTGAGTTCTTATTTGATTTGAGGTCATTTGGTCGAGCATCATAATCGGGTTGGGTTTCTTTGATTTGGGTCAGGATATGATCATTTATTCAGGTATCGGTTGGGATCCGGGATCAGTGTGAGTTTCCGTCTTGGGTCAGTTTTGTCCGGTCTGTAATAGGGTTTTGTTTAAAGATTCGTCTTTATTATTGATTGCGTATGCATGGGTGACTTATAGTCAGAATCAGGAAGTCAACGGCATAAATGAAGCCGCCATGACAGGTTTCTCTAGCCGTCGGTAATGTTGACTTTTGCTCTGTCTTGATAAGATGAATGTTTGACCATATGTCAAGTATTTGTAAAGAGTGATAATGTGTATTCTTTATGAAATTAATATTTATTATCATTTTTAGTCTTAATTTTTTTGACAGATATTATTAGTTATCAATTATAAGAAGTTAGAAGTTTGGAATGTGTACGTTTGCTACGCCAACAATTAAAATTGACACCTTAATGAATGAATCACATTCGTTAGGCATATTTTAGACGTTTTTTTGTAAATTTTAAAAAATATAGATAAAAGTGTGATTTTATACCATTTATATACATTATTATAGTTATAGAAGTCAATCATTTAATTTTTTTTCAATTTAATTTACAAATATAAGGTTTTATATAATGACAAGACACTTCATATATATCTTGCCCAAGGCATTTATCATTTTCGATTTGTAAATTGTAATTAAGGGTGTGTTTGATTGAGTTTTCCACTTTCCGGTGTTTGGTGACTGGAAGAAAATGATTTTCCCTCATCCCCTTTGTAAATTAGTTTCTTAACTGCAACCTAATGAAATTCATTTCCTCCCTCTCTCCCCTACTCTCTTTCTCTCTTCTTTCATTCTCTCTCCTTCTTTCATTCTCTCTCCCTTTTTTCCCTTTCTCCTTCATTCTCTCTCACGCACCGATTTGAATATTTCTCTCTCTCTCTCATCTTTCTCTCTCTTCACCACTCTCTCTCATACATCCGTTTTAATTTCTTCTCTCTCTCGTCTTTCTCTCTTACACCATTATCTCTATCCTGCACCTGTTTTAATATTTCTCTCTCTCCTCTTTCTCTCTCTCCACTACTCTCTTTCATACACTTGTTTTAATCTCTCTCTCTCTCACACACATTTTAATCTATGTCTCCTTATTGTCAAATAGGTGAAAATCGTTTTCCAATTATATCATTTCCTGTGTACCAAACAAGGGAAAGTATCAAATGAAAATTCATTTTCTAAGAAAATTTTTTTATAAGGAAAACCATTTTCTTAGAACACAGTTTTCCTTTGCACCAAACACACCCTAAGTTGTGAATTCACACTATAGTCTATAGAAGTGTTGAACTCGGTGTGTTTGGTTTTTTCCCAAAAAAAAAATCCTTGGGGAAAGTTTATTAAGAGAAAATTTTTGATGGCAAAGAATACATTAAAACGTTTGATTTACATTTGAAAAAATGAAAAAGTTGGTAGGGAAGTTTATTTCAAATGTTCAAATTACCCTTAATTATTAAATTTAGAGTTTTTGGCAACAAATAATACGTATTGAAGGGCTTGTGACGGAGAATAATCCAAAGTGACTTTTCGGCCACTAGCAGTCTGTACTTTTTCATTATTTTCTCATAGCAGTTTAGAATCAATTTCCGGCACCGAAAAGCTGACGTGGCGACCGGAAAGTATGTTTAGGTATACTTCAAAAAAGAAATTTCTGGTCGCCACGTCAGCTTTTTGGTGCCGGAAATTGACTCTGGACTGCGATGAGAAAATAGTGAAAAAGTATAGACTGTCAGTGGCCGAAAAGTCACTTTCGATTATTCCCAGTCACAAGCCCCTCAGTACGGATTATTTGTGGCCAAAAACCCTAAAATTTATAAAATAATTTTCAAGAATATTTTTAAAAAGCTATATTATAAATAGTTTTACTTTTTCATGAGAAAATTTTCCTCACTTCTCCTATTAAAAAATTTTCTCGTGAATCATCAGAAAATTTAAAATTACACTAAAAAATTTCCCCATACTCATTTTGCAACTAAACATAAAAAAATTTGGTCCCAACCAAATGTTGGATACTTGTGAAGGCCAAAAAGTACCATTAGACTTTGATACTTGTGATGTTGTGAGTAAATTTTGTCTTCTGTACGAGTGAAAGTGCACCTTGATGCTACTAAATGCTACTACCTCCGTCTCATATTACTTGTCCATTTA
This sequence comes from Portulaca oleracea, assembly GCA_029582165.1. Classification (NCBI taxonomy): domain Eukaryota; kingdom Viridiplantae; phylum Streptophyta; class Magnoliopsida; order Caryophyllales; family Portulacaceae; genus Portulaca; species Portulaca oleracea. The sequence continues at coordinate 37,691,837 of CM055871.1, forward strand.
GCTAAAATTTAGAAAACCAATGAAATGAGTTAGTTAAGTATTGGGTTATATGAAAAGTTGTAAAATATTAGTATTAAATTGTATAAATATTCTCCTCTCTCATACTTTTTCTATTTTTATATGAGAAAAACTAATAAAAAAGGAAGTTAGTTGGAAAAAGTTGCATTGGAAACATAAAGTGACAAGTATTATGAGACAAAAAAAGTTAGTTAAAGTGACAAGTATTGTGGGACGGAGGTAGTAATTACTACCCACTTTTATATATATTTACTATTAAGGCCCTGTTTTTTTATGCGGTAGGTTGCGGTGCAGTGTGACACTATTTAAATTTTCACCACACCACAATCATTACAGATATATATTTTCATTTTTCTCTCTCCTCAATTTTCTTCTCTACTTTTCACATTCTCTCTCTTAACATATCCCACCTACCACAACTTTCACCACAACTCACTGCAACTCACCACACTTTTTCAAATTCCACCGACACCGCAACCAAAAAGAACAGGACCTAATTAGTGGGTCTTAATAAATATCACATAGTCTCTAATATTTTTTTCTAAGAATTTCTTATACCATATTTTATTAAAATATTACAATATTATCCTCTTATGATAGTGTTTTGTTTGTTAAGAATGTAATAATAATACTTTCATATAATAAAGCATTGTATATATTGAGAAATTAATGGTCAAAGTTTTTAAAGTTTACTAACACTTAAATCTAATGGCCGACAGGGATTGGGTTTGCTTACTTTATCAGCTGCATTGCCATCCCCTGGCTGTGTGAATGAAAAAACCCACCAAAACATTCCAGGATGTTCGTTGCATTTGCAGAAAATACTTTTCTTTTTCGCGCTTTACATGGTGGCTGTTGCGCAAGGCGGGCACAAGCCTTGTGTCCAAGCTTTTGGGGCTTATCAATTTGACGAAGAAGACCTCGAAGAGAGCAAAGCCAAGAGTTCTTTCTTTAACTGGTGGTATTTCGGAGTTTGTGTGGGCGGTTTGATTGGAATTGCAATCTTGAGCTATGTTCAGGACAACCTTAGTTGGGCCTTGGGATTCGGGATACCATGTATTATCATGGCCGTGACTTTGGTGATGTTTTTGTGTGGAACCATGACTTATCGCTACACTACAAAAGGCGAGAATCAAAGCCCGTTCAGGAGGATTGGTAGAATTTTTCTTGCAGCAACAAAGAATTGGCGTTGCCCTACAGTTGATAACACTGGAAAACCTCATGGATCTGTGCAATCCTCTATATCCCGACAGTTCAGGTATTGTTAACATTCGATGTTTTAACAATCCAATGCTTAATGTGATGATTTGTTGACTTGTGATGTTCGTAAAAGATCATCTGCATAACATAACAGAAGCCTATTGTTTTGCTAGGTTCCTCAACAAAGCTTTGCTTACAAGGGGAGATGGAGAAGCTTGCAACATTGATGACGTCGAAGAGGCCAAGTCCGTGTTGAGGTTGGTTCCAATATGGGCTACAAGTTTGATCTTTGCAATCGTTTTTGCACAAGTATCGACTTTCTTCACCAAGCAAGGCGCCACTCTGAATAGAACACTTGGAAAGAGTTTTGTCATACCACCGGCTTCTCTAATCTCATTCATCACCATCAGTATTCTCGTGGTCCTCCCAATCTATGATCGCGCTTTTGTGCCAATAGCTAGAGCTTTGACTGTAAAACCAGCTGGAATAACAACACTTCAGAGGATTGGAATCGGATTGTTCATATCAATCATTTGTATGATAGATGCAGCTGTCATAGAGAAAAGACGACTCAACACTGCTTTGAAACACGACCTAATTGATCACCCAAATGCGACAATTCCCATGAGAATTTGGTGGCTACTTCCACAATATATCTTGTTTGGGACCGCAGAAGCCTTCACTGTGGTTGGGTTGCAGGAGTTTTTCTACGATCAAGTCCCGAATGAACTCAAGAGCGTCGGGTTGTCTCTATACCTGAGTGTGTTTGGCGTAGGGAGCCTTTTAAGTAGCCTCCTTGTCTCGATTGTCGACAAAGTAAGCAGAAAACATGGAAGAGTGAGTTGGCTGGCCAGTAATTTGAATCGCGCTCATCTTGATTACTTCTACTGGTTGATTGCGGGTCTGAGTGTTCTAGGATTCATCTTGTTTGTGTTTTTTGCAAAGTCATATAAATACAAGAAGGCTCGGGAAATAAATCTATAGGTGTGTGATTCCACAATTCACATATGCATATGGTATGGATTGTCAAAAATACCGGTGTACATGTGTATCAAGTGGTTTGCAGCTTTGTTATGCGCCTGTTAAGTTTAATGATAAGTGATAGGTATAGTAAATGCTATTTTTCGTAAGCTTTGATAAATTTCGATAAGTTTCAATAACTTTTATTTTACATACTAAATATTATTTTTGAATTGAATGCACTAATCATATTATGTAGCGGCTCAACCCTATTACAAAAGTAGCATTATACAGAGAATAACAAGCCCTCCTCTAGACTTCGAAGTGAATTGAACCCTCTTTATAGTCCCCATTCATTTCAGATTATGACATCAAGATAAACTTATCGACGGCATCAATGTAAATATACCGCTAAAATGGGGCTCAATTCGTCCGTAATTGGTGAGTTAGATTCTGAATTCTTTTCATCATAATCCCTAGTTTGTAATATTGTTACAGTATTAGCAGTACAGCTTATCATTTACAAGAGTATACTCCAAAATCCAAATAGTAGAATGGAGAGATTTTGCTGCGAAATTTTGTCTTCTTTCTATTGAGCTGCTCGTTACATAAAGAGTACAATTTGGACGCCATTGTTAACATGGGTTCCGCTTCAACTGAGCTTCCTGATACTACAACTCCCCTTCTTCCCATGGCCGAAAACACTGTCCCCAACGCCGTCGATTACAAGCGCCGCCCAGCCCTCCGATCAAACCACGGACGGTGGAGATCCGCTTCCTTCATCATAGGTAACCTTCCCCATTTAAAATTTTCCCCAATTTTGGTCTGGGTTTTGTCGATTTTGATTCGTAAAACCCTAATTTTGAACTGGGGTTTCGCAAAAAAGCGGTGGAGATGGCGGAGAGGATTGCGTTTTCTGGGACATCTTCCAACTTGATCACCTTCTTGACTGTAAAATTGGGGCAATCAACTGCAAAAGCAGCTGCTAATATGAATGCTTGGGATGGGGTGTCATCTCTTCTGCCTATTTTGGGGGCTGTTGTTGCTGATTCTTTCGTTGGGAAGTACTACACCATACTTGCTTCTTCCCTGCTTTACATCTTGGTTGGTACTTCAACTTATTTCTCTCAATTTTTGACTTTGTACATCTCTGTATGATGATGGGAGGCAAAAATGGTGACTTTATATGTCAAATTATGAGGCATGAATGAACCTCAATCTGTATGGTGAATCTCTAGTTTAAGTCTCCATGTTAATGTCATCTTTTCTGCTAAGCTTGTGTTGTATTCTTCAATGTTTCCTCTTCCTGGAGTAGGAGTTCAAAGATTATGCCCTTAATCTGGATGGTTGAAAAAGATTATGTTTTTCAACTTAGATTATAACGGACTAAAGTAAAATGTCTCATTGAACCATGGAGTTGTAGGCAGGGAATGATTTCTAAATACTAAATACTGGATTAATTGGAACCAGTCTCTCTAAATCGTAAAATTTAGGGTTTAGGGCTTAAGGTTTAGGGAACTATTTCTAAATACTGGGCCAATTGGAACCAGTCTCTCTAAATAGCTTGACTCAGCAAAATTTAGGTGTAAAACTGCTTCATCCTGCTCCTCTATACATACCTTGACTCAGCAGGAATCTGGAGTATTGGTTTTAGTTTTGGTTTTGGAGTAGGAGTTAAGAAGTGATAGTAAATTTTGATGCTTGGGTAGTTGGGTGAGAGATTATGTTCTTTAGTTTGTGGGTGTTGCTACTTATATAATATTATGTTTCAATCTGAATGGGTGTTAGGCAATGGGTTTGCTCACCCTATCAGCTGTGCTGCCTTCTGCTGGTTGTGTGCACAATGAAAGGGGGCTCCAAAGCTCTCCCAGATGTTCAATGGGTTTGCAAAAGGCGACATTCTTTTTTGCACTATATATGGTAGCTCTTGCTCAAGGTGGACACAAGCCGTGTGTCCAAGCCTTTGGAGCCGACCAGTTTGAAGAGGACGATCCCGAGGAGAGCAAAGCGAAGAGCTCGTTCTTCAACTGGTGGTATTTCGGGGTATGCGTCGGCTGTTTGATTGGAATTGCGATCTTAAGCTATGTTCAGGACAACCTTAGTTGGGCTCTTGGATTTGGGATTCCATGTATTATCATGACGGTTACCTTGGTGATATTTCTGTGTGGAACTAGGACGTATCGCTACGTTACAAAAGGCGAGGGGCAAAGTCCGTTCAGGAGGATTGGTAGAGTCTTTGTTGCATCAGCGAAGAATTGCTGTTCTACTGATCATTCTATAATTGAAAACAAAGAGGAAAGTCATGGTTCGGTTATCCTCTCTCGGCAGCTCAGGTAATTACAATAGGTGTTTTTTTTATCGCTATTTGTAGGTGTTCTCATATCAAATGTATTAGTCTAAGTGAACCGAAAAGAACAGAACTTGAAGATCCTTGGCATATTGGATCCTTTTTGGAAGAAAATGGATAAAATTCTATGCTCTCATGGGGCATGTTTTTCGGATAAATTGCTGGGCAGAGAGAAGAGTATGAGACTTTCCAATGCCTTTTGTTTTTCCAGGTTTCTGAACAAAGCTTTGCTTACGACAACAGGAGACGGAGAACAAGTTTGCAGCACCGATGACATTGAGGAGGCCAAGTCAGTGCTCAGGCTGTTCCCAATCTGGGCCACAACTTTGATCTTCGCAATCGTTTATTCACAGACGTCAACTTTCTTCACCAAGCAAGGCGCGACACTGGACAGATCAATCGGGCCGAGTTTCACCATACCCCCTGCATCGCTCCAATCATTCATCGCAATCAGCATCACGATCATCATCCCCATCTACGATTGGGCCTTCGTCCCGATCGCCAGATCCTTGACCGGAAAACCTGCTGGCATAACATCGCTCCAGAGAATCGGGATCGGGCTGTTCATATCCATCGTTTCTGTGGTGGACGCCGCCCTCATAGAGAAGAAACGACTCAACACTGCTTTGGAACACGGGCTGATCGATCTACCAAACGTGACGATCCCTATGAGCATCTGGTGGTTACTTCCTCAGTACGTCTTGTTTGGGTTCGCAGAAGCGTTCACAATGGTTGGGTTGCAGGAGTTTTTCTATGATCAAGTCCCAAATGAACTGAGGAGCGTCGGGCTGTCTCTGTACCTGAGTGTGCTCGGTGTTGGGAGCCTGTTGAGCAGCCTCGTCGTGTCGGTGGTTAACAGAATAACTGCCAGACAAGGACGAGTTAGTTGGTTGGATGATAATCTGAACCGGGGTCATCTTGATTACTTCTACTGGTTGCTTGCTGGTATTAGTGTTGTGGGGTTCATCCTGTTTGTGTTTTTTGCAAAGGCATATAAATATAAGAAAACTCAGCACATAAACCTGTAGTGTAAATGTGGTGCATAGTATGTACTTGAATGTATAGTTTGTGTTGTATTGCATCCTTTTGTGTAGTGAACAAGCAGTGTGAAGAAGTAAAAAGCAACTGTAATACCCAACTCAGTTTTGCATTGAAAAATGTAAATGAAAACTGTTTTTTTTTCCCCCCCGGTCAACTTTTGCATTGAAGAAATTTGACACGAGGGAATATGGCATTGTGCATTTTTGCCAACTTGACCGCTTGATTGCTTAGGGTATTCAGTATTGTTTGGCAAACAGCCTCTTTAACATTCTATTGTAAAAGTTGGTTTATTTGGGTGTCAAATAGACTGTTTATCTGTTGGTAATAAAAGTCTATTTTGTTGATCATTAGGTCCCAATCAGCCAATTTTCAATAAGCTAGTTAAACTAACATGTTGAAAATGACTTATTGTGGAAAAGACTATTTAGTCTAAAAGTTATCTAAATTTACACATATGTCATCTTAAAATAATTACTTATAAAGGTATATAAATAAAATTTCAACAAATATTTTTCAGAAACAACTAATTTTACCAAACAATCAATCCAAATAGCCAATATAAACAGTCAATAGTAAACAATCAATGCAAACAACTAATGACCAACAATCAACCCAACAGTTGTTTGCCAAACATGACCTAGAATGTGTTTAAAAAAAAGAGATTCATTTTAAATCCACTTTATTTTTATTTAGCATTACATTATTTTTATAAAATAATTTTAAGGATATCTAGAGAAATTGAATTAAAATATTATCCCTTTCTCATGAGAAACAAACATAGGAAACAATTTCTCATCTAATATATGAAAAAAATTATTGAGACCTAATTTTCAAAAATATAGGCCATAAGTTGCTGAAAATTTCGAAAAAAAACAGTTTGATAAAAGTTAAATATTTGTAACTTTCGGTAATTTTTGATAACTTTTGACAAATTTATACTAATATATCAAAATTAAAATATTTTTTATCTTTTAACTTTAATAATGTTTGATAAATTTTAAAAATTTAGATAAAATTTAATAAATTTTAATAAATTGAATTTACTCTATAATTTGATTGAAGAGTCTTTTAAAATGACAAATTGACAATTGTTTGTCCTTATTTCTTCAACTTCGTTATAAAAAAAAGGCCGTAGAGTTCCGTTTCCGTGCGATAAAGCTGGAATCTTGAGGATGAGATACCCAAACTAACACTTTCAATGAGACTCCATGATAGCATAGCAGAGTACTATCATTTATGACTAACAGAATGTCACTCTATTACGTAGCCCTCTTTGTCTTCTACCTCCTTCTCCAAATCCCATGTGCCATAATTCCTTTTCTTTCTCTTTCACACAACAATCTCAATCTGTACACTTATTTGTTTGATAAACACCTACCAATTTGGACACTTCGGACACTTGTAGTAGTACCAATTGCAATTGCGTGTCCGAAATGGGGAGATTCGCCGCCATTGTCACCGCCTCTGAAACTTCCCCCCTTCTTCCTCCGCCGGAAACCGCCGTCCCCAACGCCGTCGACTACAAGCGCCGCCCGGCACTCCGATCCAAGCATGGGCGGTGGAGATCCGCCGCCTTCATCATAGGTAAGCTTTTCCTTCATCTGGGTTAATTTGTTGTTGATTACGACTCGTAATGACGAAACCCTAATTTCGAAATTCGAAGCGGTGGAGATGGCGGAGAGGATCGCGTTTTACGGGACGTCGTCCAACTTGATCACCTTCTTGACCGGAAAATTAGGGCAGTCAACGGCGAAGGCGGCGGCGAATGTCAACGCTTGGCATGGAATTGCGTCTCTTCTTCCTATTTTGGGGGCTGTTATTGCGGATTCATTCGTTGGAAAATACTGCACAATTCTTGCTTCTTCTCTGCTATACATTTTGGTGGGTACTATTACTAATACTACTTTTCATCGCATCTTTCGTTGCTGGGTGTATATGTATTGTGATGGAAAGTAGTAAATTGATATATGTGTGGAGCTTGAATTAGGTCTCTAATTCCATATCTAGTTATTTTCTGATGAAATAATTAAGTGGGTTTCCTGTAACAAGATTCCATCTTTAAGTTGGTTCAACTTTTTGTTGGCCCCCCAAATACTATTCTTGCACAAATTCTAGTAGACTCTGATAGGATGACTTTTTTAATGTTTCAGTATGATTAATAAGTGATATTAGAATGACCTTTCAATGCAAACGTGATTAATAATTTATCAATATGAGACGGTCTCATATAAGACCAATGAGGTCGGTCCAAGTGGCAAGCGGCTTGGATTCGATTAAGCAGGTCTCAAGTTTGAGACATAGTGTATGCAGTTATCGCCGCTGTGAGACTCACCCACCGTATCCCAGTGCGTGACCCGGGTCGTGTCCGGATTAGTTGGGGCAAAGCTTCGGATACTGGACGGGCAACCAAAAAAAATCTATTCCCTTGTCTGACTTCAATTGCATGTTAGATTTTGTTCAGGGGATGTTTGGTGAGAAATTTCTGCTAATGTAAACATTAAAGCTTTAGATCCCTGTCACTTTGTCAGTGATCACCTGAGTGTTTCAATCTGAATGATTAGATTAATTGATTATCAGGGAATGGCTTTGCTCACACTATCAGCTATGTTGCCTTCTTCTGATTGTATGAACGACCAAAAAAGCCTCCAGAACACCCCGGAATGTGTACCCCATTTGCAGACAATAATTTTCTTTTTCGCTCTTTACATGGTGGCCGCTGCACAAGGCGGCCACAAGCCTTGTGTCCAAGCTTTTGGGGCCGACCAATTTGATGGAGAAAACCCGGAGGAGAGCAAAGCCAAGAGCTCGTTCTTTAACTGGTGGTATTTCGGGATAGCTGTGGGTGGTTTGATTGGAATCGCAATCATGAGCTATGTTCAGGACAACCTCAGTTGGGCACTTGGGTTCGGGATCCCGTGTGTCATCATGATGGTTACCTTGGTGGTATTTTTGTGTGGAACTACGACGTATCGCTACACTATGAAAGGCGAGAATAATCAAAGCCCGTTCAGGAGGATTGGTAGAGTCTTTGTTGCATCAGTAAAGAATCGGTGTGAGACCCATGATTCTGTTGTGATTGAAGACAGGGAAGAATCTCATGGAACCCTGCCTGCCCTCTCTGCTTCTCAACAGTTCAGGTAAAACTAGACATAGCCTGACCTGACCCAAATTTTTCTTCTGCCAAAGTTGCTCACTTGTGATGATAATCTTATCTGACAAAAAAACTAGATAAAACTGACCCGATCAACCCGACCCGAAAATGACCCAACCCAACCCAAACCCTAACCTTGTTGACCTGAATGACCCAGTTGCCAGCTCTAGGTAAAATTGTTAAAAGGAACACAAACATGGTGGTTCTGAGAGACTAGCTGTTGTCTCCTTGAGCTTATTTTCTCACCTTTTCTTTTCTTTCGCTAGGTTTCTGAACAAAGCTTTGCTTGCAAAGGGAGACGTGGAAGTTTGCACCATTGATGACGTGGAAGAGGCCAAGTCCGTGCTCGGATTGGTCCCAATCTGGGCAACAAGTCTGGTCTTCGCGATCGTCTTTGCACAGCAGTCAACTTTCTTCACCAAGCAAGGCGCTACACTGTTAACAGATCAATTGGTCCCAACTTTGTCATCCCACCGGCCTCACTACAGTCAGTCATCGGCGTCAGCATCATCACGGTCATCCCCATCTACGACCGCGTCTTCGTACCAGTTGCCCGGGCTTTGACCGGGAAACCAGCCGGCATAACAACCCTCCAGAGGATCGGAACCGGGCTGTTCCTGTCTATCATTTGCATGGCGGATGCAGCCATCGTAGAAAAAAGACGGATCAACACTGCTTTCGAACACGGCCTGATTGATCTGCCAAATGTGACGGTCCCTATGAGCATTTGGTGGCTACTTCCTCAGTATCTCCTGTTTGGGATCGCAGAGGCGTTCACCATGGTCGGACTGCAGGAGTTTTTCTACGACCAGGTCCCGAGCGAACTCAGGAGCGTGGGGCTGTCTCTGTACCTGAGTGTGTTAGGTGTCGGGAGCCTGTTGAGCAGCCTTCTTGTCTCGGTTGTCAACAATGTGACCGGTGGAGGTGGGAGGGTGAGCTGGTTGGACAGTAATCTGAATCGGGCGCATCTCGATTACTTCTACTGGTTGATTGCTGGGTTTAGTGTTGTGGGATTTGCCTCGTTTGTGTTTTTCGCAAAGGCGTATAAGTATAAGAAAACTCGGTGTATAAACTTGTAGGTGTGGATTATGGAAAGTACTCGAATGTATGTATAGGCAGTATATATATACCTCTGTGTTGTGGTGTATCACTCAATGTACTGAATAGCAAGGTGAAGAGCCAAAGACGCAACCGTATATGCATGTATGTAAAAGAAGCAGGGAGCCCTGAAACTACTTTCGACACCATGGAAAGTGTATGCATTTGGAAGAATATAATGAATAATAAAGGACATATGAAATGTAAACAAGTAGGATTGTCTACATGCTTACATTGATTTTCTGCTGACATTAGAAGTTCTTACTCTAGCTTTGGAATTTTTTGTAATGCTCTAAACGCTCTACAAGGGTTTCCTGAATTTGTTGATGAACGACGGAATTTTTAAACTAACAATGCCTCGTGTTTTGTTAGGTTTCTCAACAAAGCTTTGCTTACTTTGAGAGGAGATGGTGAAGTCTGCAGCATTGATGACATTGAGGAGGCCAAATCCATCTGGTAAATTTAACTGTCTTCCTTCGTATTTGGCCCTATAATAAGTTTCAGAAAAGGTATATGATAGTGATTTCGATAGTGTTTGTAACTATAAGCAGAAAAGTATAGCTGAGATCATCTACCATAACTAGAATGAATCTTGAGATCTTGTCCTGTTCAGTCCATCTGGAAAATCTAAGGCAAAGTTGGCAGAGTAAAAAAGCCAAAAATTTGTAGATAATTATGGCATCTTTGTGGAGAGATTCTTTACTGATTGCTATGTTATCCCTAGAGATTTTGATTGTGATTTCGATTGCAACTGATTCAGCTCTTCTTTTTGCATCATCTCTGTGTATAAGTACTGATGGACGGTATATTTGCATGCATTTTCACAATTCTCACATGAACACCCGAAGAAGCTAAGAAATGGGGAATGCCGATGCCATTGCCAAGGCTTCCACTTCAACCGAGCTCCCTCATGTCACTCCCCTTCTTTCCATGGCCGAAAACACGGTCCCCAACACCGTTGACTACAAGCGGCGTCCAGCCCTTCGATCGAAGCATGGACGGTGGAGATCGGCTTGTTTCATCATAGGTAATGCTCCCCACTCGAAATTCTTCCAACTTTATTATTTTATTTTATTTTTTTTGTCTTGGTCAGTAAAACACTCTCAACTCTCAAGTCCATAAATTTGAAATTGGGTTTTGCAAAAAGTGGTGGAGATGGCAGAGAGGATCGCGTTTTACGGGACATCCGCCAACTTGATCACCTTCTTGACCGGAAAACTGGGGCAGTCGACTGCAAAGGCGGCTGCGAATATCAATGCTTGGAACGGGGTGGCGTCTCTTCTCCCTATTTTGGGGGCTGTTATTGCGGATTCTTTCATTGGAAAATACCACACCATAGTTGCTTCTACCCTGCTTTACATCCTGGTGAGTCCTACTTTCTATCCACTTTAATCTTGCTCATGTATGTTTGTGTGTTTGGGAGTGAAGAAGAGAATGTGTAGTTGGAGCTGAAATTGGGTGTTTGTTTCTTTCATTAGCTGATAAAGATTCCATCTTTTGCTCAACACGCAACTCTTATACCCAGTTTCATGGCCCCCTCATTCTTTTTTGGTCCCCATCACAAGTTGCCAATGAGGAACTGGTGGTATTTATACGGTTTTGCGTTGGAATTCTGCTAGTCTGACTTGAGTTTCAAATTATAATTTCTTGTTTAGCGACAACGATGGGTATTTGTACGTTTGATGAACATATAATGAGCATTTGTTTTCAAAAGACTGCAGTTTGATGCTTGTGGAGTGAGACCACAGAAAAAAGGAGGGAATCAGGAAAAATGTGACTCTATTGCTATACATGATTCTTATGTGTTATTTTCAGTCTTTAGTTTGATTTATACTTGATTGATGGTCTTAATCAAAGTGAAAGTTATCCACATAAACGAACTCATACCCCCGAATCGTTGATTTTATTTGGCAATATTCATGCCATTGTATCTGCTTTCGATGTTTGATCTCCATTTTCGCTGTCACCTATGACCAAATGGCCAATACTTGTCAACTTCAATTCTCGAGAGATCACAAACGTTAAGCACTGTCATTTCTAGTCAGTCGGGTGTTGCTACTAGATATATTATGTTTTAGTCTGAATGTTTATCAGGGAATGGCTCTGCTCACCCTAAAAGCCATACTACCTTCTACTGATTGCATGAAAAACGAAGGCGGCCTCCAAACTTCTCCTGGGTGTTCACTCCGTCTGCAGAAAATACTCTTCTTTTTCGCCCTCTACACTGTGGCTGTCGCGCAAGGCGGGCACAAGCCCTGTGTCCAAGCCTTCGGAGCCGACCAGTTTGACGGGGAACATCCCGAGGAGAGCAAAGCCAAGAGCTCATTCTTCAACTGGTGGTATTTCGGGGTATGCGTGGGCGGTTTGATTGGCATTGCAATCTTGAGCTACGTTCAGGACAACCTCAGTTGGGCTCTCGGATTTGGGATCCCATGCATTATCATGACGGTTACCTTGGCGATATTTCTGTGCGGGACTATGACTTATCGCTTCGTTACTAAAGGCGACGGGCAAAGCCCGTTCAGGAGGATTGGGAGAGTGTTCGTCGCAGCAGCAAAGAATTGGTGCGCTGCGCATCCTCCTCTAGGCGAAGACAAGGAGAAATCTGCTGGATCCCCACCACCTCTCTCAGAATCTCACCAATTCAGGTACTAATTCATCTTGTTATTAAGGATTAGAGTTGATTTCCTGCATGCTCTGAGATTTGTAGTAACATTTCTTTGAACTCCCAGAGCATTTGGTAAAATTTCAGGAAAATCCTTCCCTTTCCCTACTTCGTGAAAAATTTTACTGAGTTTGAGTCTGAAATAGTATACTTCACGTAAAAACCTTCCTGCCCATTAAACTCAATCAAACACGGGAAATTTTTGGTCAAGTTGGAGAAGTACGTTGGCCAATTTTTCCACGAAAGTTTTACAGCCAAATTGTACCTGTGATTCTTGAAAATGAGTACATGAAATGCACCATGCCCTTAATTTTTGTTTTGCTTGCAAATTAAGGTTCCTCAACAAAGCTCTCATCCGCCCGGACTCTTCCAAGGGAGGACACACACAAATCTGCACCATCGACGACATCGAAGAGGCCAAGTCTGTCCTCAGGCTTTTCCCCATCTGGGCCACCACCCTAATCTTCGCTGTCGTCTACTCGCAGATCCCGACCTTCTTCACCAAGCAAGGTGCAACCCTAAACAGATCCATCGGTCCGAATTTCACCATCCCACCCGCGTCCCTAATGTCATTCATCCCCATCACCACCCTCGCCATCATCCCAATCTACGACCGCATCTTCGTCCCAACCGCCCGATCCCTGACCGGAAAACCCTCCGGCATAACGACCCTCCAGAGAATCGGGGCCGGGCTGTTCACATCCACCCTCTGCATGGCAGTTGCAGCCGTCACAGAAAAAAGACGGCTCAACACAGCCGCCAAACACGTGTCTGTTCCTATGACCATCTGGTGGCTGCTTCCTCAGTACGTCTTGTTCGGGGTCTCAGAGGCGTTCGCCATGGTTGGGTTGCAGGAGTTTTTCTACGACCAGGTCCCGAGCGAACTCAGGAGCGTCGGGCTGGCTTTGTACCTGAGTGTGTTCGGCGTAGGGAGTCTTTTGAGTAGTCTTCTTGTCTCGGTTGTCAATGAAGTGAGTGGTAGGGATGGGAGAGTGAGTTGGTTGGATAGTGATCTGAATCGGGCTCGTCTCGATTACTTTTACTGGTTGGTGGCCGGGCTCAGTGCTGCGGGGCTAACCATGTTCATGTTTTTCGCCAAGGGGTATAAATACAAGAAGAATGTGCAGGTGAATATGTAGGGTGTGTAGTGTACTTGTGTGGAATTTCCAATACATGTTGTAACTTGTAAGGGAAGTGATGAAGTGAAAGTAATTGTATGTATAGTTGCTGTTGTATCTGAATTACATGTAGGGAAAGCAATAAGAATCATGTACAAGAGGTTTTAGCTGGGGATAACAATGGTTTATGTGGGAAACTAGAAAACAGATAGGGTATTCATACAATATTTTCCAATATATTTCGTCAGAAATCGAAGGTTAGAGAGGTGTATTTGATATCATGAAAAGTACGAGCAAAAAGTAATATATATTAGAGTTTTGGGATGCTAATACATTGTATTTTGGAGGTGTTGGACAATAATGTAGTGAATTTTTTTCACTTTAGGGATGTTGGATAATAATACATCTGAAACAATTTCGGTAGTAGCTAACTCAGTGGCGGTCTTGCGTTGTAGATTGAGTAGCAAACAAAAAAAAATCTTTATCAAATTAAGGTCTTGTAAGCAAGTTCAAATAAGCAAGGATAAATTCTATTTTTTCGCAAACAAAAAGCACCGTGTACGTTAGCGAAAATGTGAAGTGATGAGGTGTTATTTGAAAAAAAAAATAATTAAATTTCATTTGCATTTGCTGACAATGCATGATATGAGTTTAATTTAGTAAAGATTTTCATTTTTTTTGCCCCTCATCCCACCACATAAGATCGTCATTGAGTTAGCCACTGTCGGAATCATTTCAGGTATATTATTATCCATCATCCCCAAAGTACAATATATTATTGTCCAAGAAAAAAGTTCAGTATATTATTATCTAAGACCCCAAAGTACAATGTATTAGTGTCGAATAACACTATATATTAAGAAATAGAGGGAATATTAAACTATTTAATTTCTATAAATTCAATAATACCAAAAATAACTCCGAACATGATTTCGTTTTGTTGGATCTAAGGATATCTAGATATATACAGTCTGGTTGCAACATTTTTTGATGTAGAGAAACAGTCTAAAAACTCTTCCAAAAATTCTTGTAGCACAATCCCAAATGTCTGGTGGAGCCATGCTTAAATACTACATTAGTGTTTCAATTGGGCCTGTGGTTCGGTCACATTCCTTAGTTGGTCAAGCTTTAATAAAGAAATTATAGTGTTGTAGTTGTGAGGAGTATAGTTATAACAAGTTATATTCTTTTTTTATAATGAAATCACATTCACATTTTTTTCATTTGTTCCCTTAAAAATTGTAAATCAAAATTTTAAAATATCAATCATTAACCTCTCTATATATGTAATGATTTATTATATAAATATTAATAATATTAAGTTCGTATTAGAATATAGTATCCTAAAATATAATGTTATAACTGTTAATGAAATATTAAATAAAAAGTTATCAATTAAAGATGAACATCGTATACTGTTAAAAGTCACATAAATAATAAATAATTTTATTTTTTAAAATGATAAGTAATATAACAATTACATAACTTTTTTCTCAAGGATTCTGCACATAATTAACTTATTTAACTTAGTCAACCTCTCATCAAAAAATAAAAAAAAACTTAGTCAACCAATCTATATTCGATTTCCTTCCTGATAAATGACAATATAAGTAACAAATACTCCCTCTCTTCCATATTAATTGTCATCTTTGAAAATTGTGCAATCAAATTTTAAAATTTTTCACTATAAATTTCTCAATCTATATAAAGAGTTGCTATGTAAAATTAATATCATTATATTCGTAATGAAAAACACTATTATAAAAATATAAAATTGCAATTGCAATAACATATTATGTGAGAAATTATCAATTAAAGAGTAATATTAGAGACCGTAAAAGTCAAAATTGTGCCAAATATGATTCCGCACACTGTTATATTAGTATGACGATTGTAGCTTACCTGTGAATTGTGATCATAGTCGGATTTGCCAGATCACTTGTGCTGCTTAGAAGTTACATATAACCCTGAAAATTAAAACCATTCTGCCAACTAAAGTACATACATTATTTTATATTATATATTATATTGTATCATATTAATCTATGGTAAGGGTACCTTGAGAATATTTTCATTAAATTATATATATTTGTAGTACTGAAACTTTTGCTGAAAACTTGAACTGATGAGCAAGATCAGTTGAAGGGGTACTATTTAGCTGTAAACAGTGCATCACACCCATTCAGCCTCTTCTTGAGATGCTTGATTTATGTATATTTTTTTCCATAGTACGTACAAATTAATGGAATTAATTAAAGTATTTTTAACAATAATACTGCATCATGGCTGTTACTAGAAGACTTTGATACATTATTACAGCACAACTTTAAGCATTGCAAGTAAAGAAACTTAACCCACAAGAATTCATTTTTCTAAAATTTATAGAAGCATCCAAGTAACAAAACATGCAAACTATATATTCATGAATCATGACTAAACATTGGCCAAATAGGATTTTGTAAAGGTTAACTCGGTTAGAGTGTTTGGTAAGAATTTTAAAGAATTTTTTTCTAGGGGTAGAAAATTTTTCCTATGGTGCGTTTGATAGTTTTTCGGGAAAGACTTTTTCATGAAAAATTTTCTCGAGAAAGATTTCCCCTAGCCCTGTTGGAAAGCATTTTACTGAGGTTATGAGGGAAATAATAGATTCCACATCAAAACTTTCCTATATATTATAGAGAACAAACATGATAAAATTTGTCGACTTGGAAAAATTGACTGACTTTCCCGAAAAAGTTTATCAACCAAACGATCCTTCTCTCAGGGAAATTTTCTCCAAGAGAAGGTGGGGAATTCTAGGCCACATATACAATTTTTCTCAATATCAAAATATAATCAAATACAGAGAAAATAAGTCAATTTGAAAAAATTTATCATTTTTCCGAAATTTTTTACTAACCCTACTGAATCTTTTGTGGGAAATTTGGAAATAGTTAGGCAGCTATATGTTCTCATATATATGTTGACTTAGGGTTTAAGGATTTGTAGGTATAAACAAAAGCTGGCAATACATATAAACCAGCATTGTTTGATCTGTAATTTATGATAAAGCAGCTATGCATGCATATATACAGCAATGTTAGACGATGATCAAGCCTAACATATTGGTCCACTCTATACATTATTTTTTTTCCTTTTTATATTCAATGTCTACACACTCAACTATTTGACTTAATCATTCCAAATGCGGCGCAGATTACGTCAAAAATCAAAGTGCAGAAGAAATAAATTGAATACTAGTAGAAACTACTAATTCGACAAATTATTAAATATAAAAAGGGAAATTTATTTGAAAAAGAAAAGAAAAGAAGAGAAGCAATTGGATACATGGCGGCCTCTATTCTCCATTTATTCAGGTACATTAAGCCATTTAATTATGGTGATCATGATTATGAGAATATACCAAGTAATTAAATGTTTGAAAATGAAATTAATATGGTTTTATATTACTTCCTCTGTTCCATATTAATTATTATAATTTTAATTTTTACGGTATCTAATATCACTTTTTGATTGATAATTTCTTACGTAATATTTTATTAACAATTGTAATATTATATTTTTATGATAGTATTTTTTGTTACGGATCTAATGTTAGTAATTTTGTATAGCAACTCAATATTGTATGTATTAAAAATTTTATGGTCAAAGTTTTTAAAATTTAACTATACAATTTCCAAAGACGACAATTAATATGAAATGGAGGGAATACTACCTCCATCCCTTATTAAGTGTCAAGGAAACTACCATTAGAGATCCAAGGTATCTAGGAAATTGGGTAAAAGAAAAGAAGTTAAAATTGGACAAACATACCCTTTTACATAGCAGTAATCAAAGATAATATTTTAAAAGATAAAACAAATTTAATTCATTAAAGGTAACATTGGTATTTTAATTATAAAATTGTAAATTTGACAAATAAAAGGGACAAGATAGTTAGAAAATTTGATACTTATTTAGGTAATGGAGGTAATACAATTTCTAAAGGCTTAATTTAGATTTTAATTACTTTATAAAACCTATATATATAGGATATGTTCACTGATTTGGTTAGGTGATCCATTAATAATTTGAAACAACAATATACAGCTCCTTATATAAATGTCTAAAACGATTAAACGATCATTATTGCCTTGTAAGTTTAACTGATCAAAAATAACAATAATGAAGGAATGATTAATCATTATTGATCAGTCGATAATCATACATGGTTAGGTATTGTCATACATGAATATATAGAATAGAAGTAACAGGTGGTGGAGGTTATGATTTATGAATATACGTGCTATTCGACATGTATATAGATACCTACATGCAAAATATCCCTACTTATTTTAATCTACATTCTAATCAAATTTTAAAAATTTTAATCATTAATTTATCAATATATATAATATTATATTATATGAAATTACTATTATTAGAGTAAAAAAAACTTGTCATAAAAGTATGGTATTGTGATATAAATAAAAAAATTAAATATAATATAAGAAATTTATAATATATAAAGAATATTGGATATCGTTCAGTATTTATTAATCAACGTTGATGCGGAACAAATGGAGAAGAGTGTGTGCGTGCGTTAATATATATGCACACACACATATCAAAAAGTTTGGCAATGATATACTCTCTCTCTCTCTTTCTCGTTTTATCTGTCACCTATATGTATATATCAGTCAAATTTTAAAAACTGACATTATATATATATATATATATATATATATATATATAATTAGTGATTACAAAAAGAAAATTGCAAGTTATGTATATATTTTTTAATTAGTATACTTTTGAATCATATAATACTTTTTTCAACTAAATACACATATTTATCGAGTATAAGAGTATCACAATCTTCAATTAGATTAAAAAGTGTTTATTATAACCTATTCATAGCTGTTACTATAGATTTATATACATTTATGTATAATTCTATATTTATGAAATAAATATAAATCACTAATAAATTTTATGTAATTTATAAATTATATACTTCATATAATAATAAAAATATATTCATAACAATTTAAATATACATAAATACAAAAATCGAGATTCATGCGGATGTATAGTAAAAGTGTAAGATGAATTTTATACTATTATATGAATATTATATATTTTCATTAATCAAACAAAAGATAAGTAACAATAGGACACGTACACATCGAGCAATGTGATTTTGAAAAGAGGATAAATATGCTACATTATTAATTTAAAAAGCTTCAGGTCGGTCCTCCCTTGGTCTCTAGAATTTTCATAAGGTGTGAACTTTAACCCATTAGCAGAATTAAAATTTATTTTTCTATTTAATTACTCCCTCCGTTTCATATTAATTATCCAAAATATCATTTTTGACCAAAAAATTTTTATAATATATTTTATTAAAAAATAATAATATTATATTTGTGTGATAATAACTTTATTATGAATCTAAAAATAGTAATTTTGTATATTGGAAAATTATGTATGTTGAGAATCTAATGACGCCCCTAGATAATTAATATGAAATAGAGGGAGTACCTTGTTATCTATTAGAAAATAGGAATTTAACTTATATCAATTAGAAAAATATATAAACTCTATTCAATAATAAATTAGTTTGATTTTATTGATAATAAAATGAAGTGGGGCAGAAAGAAAAAGAAAATAATATAAATAATTAAAAAATATGTAAACAAGTTACCATTTAACTTATTTTAAAAACAACTAGGCCTTGTTTTTTCTGCGGTTGGCAAACTGCGGTGCCACAGCCCCCGTAATTTGTCACAACCTACCACATTTTACCGCAAATCATTACTTTTCTATCTCCTCACTTTTTTCTCTCCTCACTTTTCTCCTCTACTTTTTACATTCTCTCTCCTCACCTACCCCACATTCCAATAACCTACCACAATTCCACCACACCCCACCACAATTCTATCACACCTCACCACACAATTCCGCAAAATACCGCATAAAAGAACAGGGCCTCAATATGTATCTTGTGAGTTTATTCAAAATTTGGCGAGCACCTAAATCTTATTTGAGTCACTTCACCCTCATATCACATCAACAATGAACCAAAATTTGACTCATTAATATATATGGTCTCATAGAAACTACTAGAAAGCATAAAAATGGTACATATAATGCATATGCCATATTATTATAATGTTTTATTTTGAAGATTACCCTATCATCTAATGTTCATATATCGTTTGATTAAACCATAAAGAAAATTCTGTTATGAGTTCTGATTTGACAAAAATCAGAAAATATGCTGTGGATCTGCTGGCTTAATTAGACGTACACCACGTCTTGTTGAAATGATCAAGAACTTGAATCCATAGTCGTATTAGTAAAACTTTGGACTAATTTTCATGTAGATTTTGACATGAATTATCTTGATTAGTGACTTTTGAAGCTCTAATTAATTATGCCGCCGCAACATTTTATTCAAACGTTTGTATAAAGTGGCACTCCACTATCGTTGTGTATGACACAATCCACATAATTAAAGTAACGCATTTTTCTCTTGCATACCCAAGGCAAACTGTGATGCAGTAATATATCTAGAATAATTATGTATGTAATATTGAATATTTTAAGATATATTTATATAGAATTTTATGAAATGTTCTGTATATCGTGTATTGATGTATATATAAATTCAAGGTCTCTCAATTAGAGAGTGTCCCATACACGATTTTATAATTATTTTTGCACAAATTGTTTGTCTAATCGAATCATTTACAGAATATAATTGAAACTCATACGTAAAGTTTACGAAATATATAATTTTTTATGTTGATAAATTTATCCTAGTGATTAAAACTTAAGGTTTTAATTTGCCCTAAAAAAATAACCCTTTCTCCTACTGTTGATATCCATAATACGGTTTGATTTTGAGCAAGCTCGGAAACTCCTATTGAAAATCTTGGTCAATTTATCCCATAATTGAATTATGAAGCTTTTCCTAAATCAAAAGTGAAAAATACAAGTTGTGATAACTATATACGTTCTAACTTGAAATAATAATTATGAAGTAAACTCCCCAATCATATCGTGTCACTTTATAGTTTCTTTTTTTAACGGAACAATATATATATATATATATGATATT
Organism: Portulaca oleracea; assembly: GCA_029582165.1. NCBI lineage: Eukaryota > Viridiplantae > Streptophyta > Magnoliopsida > Caryophyllales > Portulacaceae > Portulaca > Portulaca oleracea. Next base: position 37,712,540 of record CM055871.1, read on the forward strand.
ATAATAATAAAATAAAACTGAGAAAATATAATTTATAAATTTAGCGTGAAAACTAAATTAATTGTAGATAATTACTATAAAATATCGTGTTATAGTAAATTTAAGATCATAAAATATTACTCAAAATTTTTTCTACTTATTTATTAAAAGATACCATAGAAATTATCGTGTTACAGTAAATTTAAAATCATAAAATCTTACACAAAATCTACCCGACATTTGAATACAAAACATCAACACTTGCTTAACCCACTTGCTTTGATTTTTCGAAACATAAAACGATACACACATTTTCAAATAAACCATATATAATTAGTTTTGGAGTATCCTTTCTTTTTCAGAAATTTATTATAAGGTACCCCCCCATGACTAAGATTTTTTTGGAGGAAGCTATCTATACATCAACGAAATTGGAAGTTACTAGTGGGTTCTTTCACATAGAGGGCAAGTGTAGGTTTCAACAACGACCAACCTCCCTACAAATATCTAATCCCAATTCTCCCTCTCATCCATGCATGCATATGCATAGAACTGACCATCTCTTGCCCGACCCGATAACTCGACCTAAATCCGTTAGAAATTTCTGGGTTTTGAACATAATTTTCTCAACTGAACTTGAAATATATCGACCCATCCAAAAATTAGCGCGTCAAACTTGACCTACCCGTTTGACCTGAATTTTTTTTTATAGTTCAACTTTATTAAAATTTATGATTTTTCATTGTAATAATTTTTAACTATTAAACTATAAGTGCAAGTTATTTATTTGTTATTTCTCTAATTTAGGTTAAAATAGTTACAATAATATATCGTTATTAGAAGATAATCATATTTTATTATGTATATTGTACAAAAAGTAATATTTAGAGACCATTTTTTCAAAGAAAAAACTGAAAAGGTCGCAAATCGCAATTAATCATAACTGTTGGGTTGACGCGAAAACGAAATATATCACCCGTATATACCTGAACCGAAAATATATATGATCCATATTTACCCGAATCCAATATATGCTCAACCCGAAACCCACCCGCCCGACCGATTTGGCAAGTCTACATATATGCATGCATAAACACACTTAATTATTGTCTCATTAACCCTTTAGAAAATGAAATTTGGGTTTGTGTATATAGTCTTTTCTTGTTCTTGAAAATGATTGCTAAATTTGTACTTAATGCAAGTACCTAATCCTTTTCATCATTTAACTTGGAGCTATTAGCTAGATAGGTACCTATCTTAATTTGAGTAACCATTTCTAAACGGTATTAGAAAATGATATTTCAATTTAATTTTTGTGGAGACTAATTATATAGCATGTGCCAATGAGCTAGTAGCTCACAGCTCACTTGGTATTATTGTGACCTTCCATCTTGGAGGTCATGGGATCGATTCCCATGACTTACAAATCTCTTTCCGTGGAGATGAGCAGGGTCATGAACCAAGGCTTGGGTTTAGGTTTCCCCCTCCCCGTGGGTCGTGAAGTCCAATTGGTGTACGTACGTAGTGCTATTAATAATTGGTCGTCAAGTCAGTTTTACGATGTAGGAATTTTCATATTATTTTGAGCCAAAAACCTTAATATAACTATGGGCTTATTCTTTTAACCGTATTATTAATACTTATTATATGAATTAAGCACTCATCAACTTTTATCAACAATATTGATCAACATTTATTAACAAAACTCATTATACATAAGTAATTATCAACATCAATCGACCCTCAATCATATTGTAAAGTCACATTTTTATACTGATCAACTGCGATCAACAATTAATTATTAGCAATTTAGCAATAATGTACATTGATTGATATTTGATCATCATTTATCGTAAATAAGTTATTTTTTTATAACGGTAAGCAAAATAACTAGGTTGCTCTTCTCACAAGAGATAAGCCCATTCTATCTTCTCTCATAATACAGTTTAGGGCGTGAGCATCCTCAAGATTTCAAAAACAAGAGCCAATAATACTAAGGCCGGCTTTAGCCAGCCAATTCGCCGACCTATTCGCTTCGCGGTAAACGTGAATGACCTTGGAAAAGGAGCATTGAGACAGGTACTTTTTGATGTCACAAAGCAGTTGATGGATCGACCAGGGAGTATCACAAAGTCCATTTAGGGCGTCTATGACGAGTTTATTGTCACCTTCGATGATAAGGCTGTTAATTCCAAGTTTAATGGCTTCCCGGAGACCGTTATGAAGAGTGGTAGCCTCGGCCACAAGAATGGAGGAGTGACCCAAATTGAAAGAGCGGCCAGTAATAAAGTTACCGGCCCAATCACGGATAATAAAACCACCAGCGGCTCCACTAGGGGCTTGGCACCATCAAAATTGAGTTTGTATGCACCAATCGGCGGAGGAGACCAAGAAATCCAACGCAAAGAAGGCTGCTTGGGGGGAACATCAGCTTTAGAAGTCAAATCCGAGTGGAGGTTATCAAGTTCGTTGTGGGTTCTCCATTCAGCGATGATCTTCTTGGCTCTGATGAAAACACCATTAGCATGTGTACGGAGATTTTGGAAAGTGAGAGAATTCCTAGCTTTCCAGATGCTCCAAAGGAAAGCAACAAACTGCTCGAGGTGTCTACTACTTCTGTCTTGCTTGGAGTGCTTGAGGAGGCTAAAAATATCTGGGAAGGAGCGCGGGGGAAAATGAAGCCAAGATTGCTCCGCAGCGATCTTCCAAACGTTTTTTGGCTTGGCTACAATGAAGAAAAATATGATCCTGATCTTCAATTACATCGGTACAACAAAGACAGTAAGAGGTGACAGAGCAACCCCAATAAACCAAAGAAGCGTTGGTGGGCAGAGCCTGCCTGCAAAGGAGCCATAGAAAAACTTTCAATTTAGAAAGGGTATCCAAATTCCAAATCCACGAGTATTCCCAAGGTTGAGCATCCAACTTGAGATCATGAGCAAGCCAAGTAGCTGACTTAGTGGTAAAGGAGCCACTGCTAGATAAACCCCAGCAGCAATGATCGCTAGCATCGTTATCAGGGATGGGAATGTCCCTGATTAGGCGAATCGAATGGTCATTGACCAGATTACTGAGGAGGTTCAGGTTCCATTGCTTGTCATTCGTGAAAACATCAGAGACCCTAATATCTAAATTCAGAGTAGCATGATCAATGTTAGGATTAAGAGAGAGAAGACTGGAGGAATGGCACCAGTTGTCCGTCCAGAACTTAATATGAGTACTATCCCCAACGGTCCATCTCAGACCTTTTTTGAAACAGTCCCTATTTCATAAGATGACTTTCCAGACCCAGGAATCGTTATTTCCTATTTTTCGATCAAAAAAATTGGTCTCTGAGGGGTATTTAGAGCGCATTAAGTCAACCCAAAGACCATAACCGAAAAGATAGCGCCAGGAAAATTTACACAGGAAGGCGTTGTTAACCGCCTCCGTTTTATGAAGCCCAAGTCCACCAAATTTTTTAGGAAGACATCTTGTCCCAAGAAATGAGCGCAAGGCCCTTTTTTGAATTTAAATCTTTCAAGAAGAAGTTAAAATAAGTTACTTGATTGAAGCGAACAAACTCTATATCAAAGTTTTAGTTATATATATATATATATATATATATATATATATATATATATATATATATATATATGCAACCTAATCATACATTTGTATGATATAGAAACATTGCCTTATCACTAACGCAAGATGATGACATCAAGTATATTTGTATTTGGGTTGACTCTGTTCTTAATTTTTTGTGGAAGATTAGCAAATTGTTACGAATGTAGGATAAAGTAGATAAAGTACGTAGGATAAAATGTAGATTTATGAAATATAAAATGTAGATTATGAAATAAAGCATAAGAGATAGATAAAGTATCATATAGAAAATAGACAAAACTTTGTACGAATCCGCAATCTCCATTGAAAGAACTTTTGAAAAAATTGGGTTAAATTTTTTTTTATATAGAGAGTAGATAACTAGCTCATATTGTGTTACGACACATAATCTGTCTATTGAAGGATGAATATTGATGTCCTGATTCGCAATATCTAAAGTTGAAAAAGGTTACGTATGAAATGATGGGAAAATTCAAAGGAGAAAAAGACGTGCAAAAAAAGACCAACCCTCAGCTTTGCAAAGTAGCTTTTGCCTTTAATTAATTACTCCAATTCGCATGAATTACAACAGCATTCTGACAGCGTCCTTTTAAATTTACAAATCTCTGTCTAATCTAATTTCTTAATCTAATCTAATCTAATCTTAATTTATAATCCAAACCTATTACTCCTAGCTAATTTATTTTGGAAATTAATAATAAAAAATGTATATTTAAATAATGGAGGAAATGAAAAAAAGACAGGCTGGCGCCGAAAATAGGAAGAGAGAGAGGGAAGGGTGAGGCGACACGTGGCAGACGGCGGTAGGAGAATGTTGGTGGTCGTGGTAAGCACGAAGTAGGGCTGGGGATGTTGGTGGTCCTCGTCGTTTTGATCTGTATATGTGTCCCCCATGTCACCCTGTACATTTACTCTTCCTCCCCAACCCAATAAAATCTAAAACATATAATGATATATATATATATCTTTTAGATAAATACTCCATTTTTATTAAAAAAATATATATAATATTTGTCAAAGAATGCAGTTGGTAACCGGTCTGGCAAAAAACCGAGTCCGGACATAATTATTGAATCCCGACTCAAACCATATATAATATCTTACGTCTAGATTTTGGTTCTTCAAATATTTGAGTTTGTAATATGATCGTTAACATTTTCATTGAAATTATATGCGATTCGAGTAAAGGGAATAATCTATTGTATCAAGTACATTTCTACTATGTGGGGTCAAATTATAGCTCATTAGAGTTTGGGGAAAATACAATGAAATCAAAAGAAAACTATAGAGTTATACAATTGGCTTTTTGGATCAGTATTGTATTCGGATTGACATTGTATTTACTATGAGCTTTTCGCAAATAAGAGTTCATCTTTGTGTTTTAGATTTCTGTTTTTAATATATAAAATTTCCATTGTAAATGATGAATGATTTTTTTAGTAAATTTTTCTTATTATATGAAAAAAATATTATACAATTGTATTATTTCATAGTAACTTTGGTAATTAATTAACACTCAACTTTTTACATATATTAACATTTTTATTTTTCAAAAATTAGTATGTTCTTAAATAAAAAACATTTTGCTTACAAGGGATAAGATGTAGACTATACAATTGGTACAGGATTTGATTTCACATGCAATTCCTGATCAAAGATAATATGGTGGATGACTTAGCTTTCTTTCTCCTTTTTTTTTCCCCTGCACTTAGAAAAAGGGAGCTTTATATATTTCATTTCATTTATATACTCACATATCCACATCGATGAGTAAAGATGAAAAGGAATATAATCATATTTATTATGAATATAACTGGGTAAAATAAAATGGAATCCTTATCAAATCAAAGATGATTATGCTAGAAAATAATTTTGATCCAATCAATAAAACAACTAATATCTTTTTTGGTTTATTTATGCAAAATTCTACCCACAGAATTGGATATATACATCAATCAATCATTATGCACAATAGAAATAGATGAGTGGTAAACAATTACTGCTGCATTGGTTGTCAAAAGGAATTGCGTAAAAGATTAGGAAAAGAATAACTTAATATCAAAATTTTGACAACGAAATGATGTTTAGATTCATTTTTTTAGATGGAATTTTTGTACAAAATTAAAGCCGATTCAAAATTTGGTTCGGACAATATAAATCTCTATTTGGTAAGTAGCTTATCAACTTCATGTGTTCTTGGTAAGTAACTTTATTTGATTGACTGTTTTGTTCCAATAAATCAATTTGCAATAGGTTGATTAGACTAGCTTGTTAAGATTAATTATTGCGGAAAAAAAATATTTTAATCCAAAAATTGTCTAAAATTACATAAATGTCATCCTAAAAATATTACTTATAAATGGTATAGTTGTATCAATGAAATCACATCAAGTAAACCACTAATATGTATCTTATTCAGACAATATCATACTCAAATTTGAACCAAATCAGATCTTTTTCGAGCGATCAGACAAAATTTTACTCATGCTTATTTGCATCTTTCTAGTGTTGGTAAAATTTTATTCGACCCGAATCACTCAAATTGTCCGACCCGGAAAAATCGGGTTTGGACATAGATTTTTGGTCTGAATTTTGATATTGACCGAATTGGCTAAATATTCGGATATAAAATTTCCTTTTTTCTATTGTCCGAACCCGATTTTAGCTTCATCCAAATTGTCAACCTGGTTAGACCTGAAGTAAAACCGGGTCCGGACATAAATTTTTTCGTCCGAATTTTGATTTGTCCGAATTTATCCGATCCAAATTTACTCAAACCCAAATTTTTGACACCGCTGTATCTCCCATTCTTCCTTGATTTACATGTGACAGTAACACCAAACCACTCCTAAACTTACTGGTCTAAACAGCCGTTGCTAATTGCAAACTTAAATAAACACAAAGATGCCCCAGTCACATTTTTTTCCCATTTTTCTCCTAATGACATGAGATTTTGATGAAAATTGAGATTAGAGTATGTTTTTTCACCCTTTCCCTTTGTAGCCGTTTTAGTTTGGGGTTACCGGGTCCCACTGCCTCCCCCTCCTTTGTAGCTGGCAGTCCATTTCTGACAGTCTGTTCTCTCTCTCTCTCCCCCCAACGTTCACAATCCCCACCTCCATATTAATCCCCCTCCATTGCCAAACAAACCTCAACTCAACTCAACTATTATCTCTCTCTATCTCTATCTCTGTCTATCTCTCTTTCATTTCTTAACAAAAACCCAAAAAAAAGGAAAAAAGGAAGAAAAAAAACAAGCATCCATGGCGGAAGAAACCAAGAAGCCAGATGTAGTGGAAGCAGCCCCAGCGCCGGCAATCGCCCCGGCACCTGAGGTGGCTGTGCCGGAAGCTGAGAAGGAAGCGCCACCGGCTGAGGCGGTGGTTGCGGCGGTTGAGGAGGCGGCGCCGGAGAAGCCGGCTGAGGAAGAGGAGGTGAAGAAGATCACCCAGCAGCTGTCCTTCAAGGAGGAGACTAATGTTGTCAGCGAGCTTCCTGAGACTCAGAGGAAGGCTCTCGAGGAGCTCAAGAAGCTCGTCCAGGATGCTCTCAACAAGCACGAGCTCTCCGCCCCTCCACCGCCTCCTCCGCCCAAGGAGGAGGAGAAGAAGGAGGAAGCTCCGCCTTCCACGGCGGAGCCGGAGACTGAGGAGCCACCCAAAACAGAGGAGGCAGCCCCCAAAACAGAGGAGGAAGCACCCAAAACAGAGGAGCCCTCCAAAACAGAGGAACCCAAAGCTGAAGAAGCCCCAAAAACAGAGGCACCCAAAGTTGAAGAAGCTCCAAAAACAGAGGAGGCCCCGAAAACTGAGGCACCCAAAACAGAGGAACCCCCAAAAACTGAAGCACCAAAAGTAGAGGAAGCCCCAAAAACAGAGGAGGCACCCAAAACAGAGGAGACCCCAGCTGCTGCAGTAGAAGAAAAGAAAGAAGCTGAGGAGAAGATCATCGTGGAGGTGGAAGCTCCGGCGGATGCTCCGCCACCCGCGGTGGAGGAGCCGGCGGCTCCGGTCGAACCAGAGGAGGTTTCCATCTGGGGAATCCCCCTCCTCGCCGACGAACGCAGCGACGTCATCCTGCTCAAATTCCTCCGCGCACGGGACTTCAAAGTGAAGGAAGCCTTCGTCATGCTCCGAAACACCGTGCGGTGGCGGAAGGAGTTCGGCGTCGACGAGCTCCTCGGGGAGGACCTCGGCCACGACTACGACAAGGCAGTGTTCACGCACGGCCGTGACAGGCAGGGCCGCCTCGTATGCTACAACGTGTTCGGGGAGTTCCAGAACAAGGAGCTCTACCAGAACACCTTTGCTGATGCTGAGAAGAGGAAGAAGTTTCTCAAGTGGTTGATTCAGTTCCTGGAGAAGACGATCAGGACGCTGGATTTTGATCCCAAGGGGATCAATTCGTTTGTGTTGGTGAATGATCTCAAGAACTCGCCGGGGTATGGGAAGAGGGATCTGTACAAGGTTATTGACAGGTTCTTGCAGATTCTGCAGGATAACTACCCTGAATTCGTTGCCAAACAGGTATGTTTCTTTCTTTTTTGAGGTGGGTTTATGTTTTTCTGCATGAATTGGTGTGTTTATTGGTCAAAATTGGATCTTGAGCATTAATTTTGATGTGGGTTTGTTTGGGTTTTGTTGGATTTCATGTGGGATTGTATTTCTTGTGCTGGGTTTATGTTTTTATGCCTGGGCTATGATCAAAATTGGATCTTGAGCATTGATTTTGATGTTGGTATGTTTGGGTTTCGTTGAATTTCATGTGGGATTTGTATTTTTTGAGTAGGGTTTATGTTTTTATGCATGATTTGTCCTGGGCTATGATCAAAATTGGATCTTGAGCATTAATTTTTATATGGGTATGTCTGGGTTTCATGGAATTTCATGTGGGATTTGTATTTTTAGAGCTGGGTTTATGTTTTCACGCATGATTTTTGATCTGGGCTATGACCATGAGCATTAATTTTGATGTGGGTATGTTTGGTTCTGATAGAATTTCAAGTGGGATTATTTTTTCCTTTTTATGAGTTGGGTTTATGTTTTCCTGCCTGATTTGATCTGGGTAAGGATCAAAATTGGATCTTGAGCATTTATTTCACGTGGGATTTTTTTTTTTCTTTTTTGAGATGGGTTTATGTTTTTCTGCCTTATTTGATCTGGGTTACGTTCAAAATTGGATCTTGAGCATTAATTTCAACGTGTGTTTGTTTGGTTTTGGTTGAATTTCATGTAGGATAATTATTTAAACATTGGTTTGTTTCTTTCTTTGTATGTTTGTACACAACAGTTGTGCATCAATGTCTCCTGGTGGTATTTGGCCTACAACTGGATCTACCTCACAGTATTTACCCCAAGAAGCAAGAGCAAGTTTGTGTTTGCTAGCCCCTCTAAGACCCCTGAGACTATTTTCAAGTCAGTAATTCTCTCTTCCTCACACTAATTTTTTCACCCCCTTTTTTTACCTCTCCTGTAGCAAAAACTAATTTTGCATGTTGGTGGTGAAAACCCCACAGGTACATAGCCCCAGAACAAGTCCCAATTCAATTTGGTGGACACAGCAAAGATGGTGAGCATGAGTTCTCCCCTGCTGATACTGTCACTGAAGTTAACATCAAACCCGGCACCAAACACTCCCTTGACTTCGCCTTCACCGAGGTACGTATCAGTAACATGGAACAAATTCAATTCTTTGTGATATCTGATAAGGCTGTTAGAATCGAAATTCTTGTTAAAATCGAAGATTGGTAATTGATATCTGATAGAGGATCGTAAAATTCTAATACAGTCTCTTTAACAAGTATAGGATTGTAAATTGGATTGTTTTGTGATTGAAGCACATAGTGTTTAGACCAAATCAAGATCGTAAGATTCTAACTACTTTAAGAACATTTGTCAGGCGTCGGAGCTGGTGTGGGAGCTAAGAGTGATTGGATGGGATGTAACCTATGGAGCCGAGTTCACACCGGAAAAGGAAGGATCATACTCTCTAAACATAGCCAAGCCAAGGAAGGTAGCCCCAACCGAAGAGCCCGTAATCTATGACTCCTTCAAGGTGACCGAGGCCGGGAAAGTGATCATCACCATTGACAACCAAAGCTCCAAGAAGAAGAAGTTGCTCTACAGGACCAAGATCAAGGCTGCTTCTCAGTAATTCAACTATCAAAATCCTCCATTTTTTCAAATCTTTAGTGACTCTTTATCTACATAATAAGTCTATGTTTTTGGTTTAATTGTAAGGGTTCCTCCTATAGTGGGTTCTTTTTTTTTTCGTTTTTGAAATTAAATTTTGGGTTTCATTATTTATATTAATTTTTTCAATTTTTGTGTTGGGATTTTTTGGGTGTTGTCTATTGATTGATGGTGTGGGTTGCTAAACTTTTGAGGACAAATACAGAGGAAGAAGAAGAAAAGGGGGTGCAAAATTTGTGTGTACTTAATTGATATACTCTTTTTTTGTCTGTATATTATGTGTAAATTAATTATGCTTGTTCACCTTGTACTAAATCTATTTATTATCATTTGTTTCTTTCTCTCATTTGGGTTCAAAATTGTTTTTTTTTGGTTTTAAAAAGAATTTATAAATTTTGTTGAAATCAACCTTTTATGTGTAAATATAAGATTGTTTATATTTGGATCTTCTAAGACTTCAATCCTGTTTGGTGAACAACTGTTAGCTGTTTGCATAAGTAGTTATTATATTAATTGTTTGGATTGATTGTTTGAAAAAGTTATCTTTGGTAAACTTTAGTTGTTTCTGAAAAATATTTGTTGAGATTTCATTTATACCCTTCATAAATAATATTTTTATAATGACATTTATGTAATTTTAGACAATTTTTAGACTAAAGTGTCTTTTCTACCAATAAATCATTCTCAATAGGCAGCTCTAATCTACCTATTGAAAATTGGCTTATGTGGGCAAAACAACCAACCAAATAAGTCATTTACCAAATATATGAATAACCTATTTGACACTTTAATAAAACAATAAGTTATTTAATAAAATGCTTACCAAAGAGAGCCTTTATATTAACGAGATTATATTTGAATTGGCTGATTTTGGCAAAACAGTCATCCAAATAAATTATTTACCAAACACATTAATAACCTATTTGATATCAATTTTTACAATAAACTGTTTGATAAAATACTTACCAAACATAGCCTTTATATTAACGAGATTATATTGAATGATTGTTTTTTGTCCCTCAGATTTTCCATTTATTATTTTTGTTTTTGGGACTGGAATTATAGAAGGGAGCATGTGGCCACCTTTCAGGTGGGGGCAGGCATGTTTGGTTGATTGATTGAGATCATGTGTTTGGTAAAGTAAAGCTACAGTTTGAAATGTATATAATATGTTAAACAAAAAAACAACCATGAATATTTTGGATTCTTTGACCTATGTTATTCAAGGCTAGGGTTTGAATTATGTGTTTCGAAAATGGGTAAAAAGGGTCCATTGGTTAGAAAAAGGAAAAAAAAAAAGGAAAATGGGTAAAGAGGGTAATGCTCATTCTGCCATTTATCTGAAAAAGGGCAACATAAAAGTAAAAAACCTAAAATGAGAACAAAGTCTGTTACTGTAAAAAGCTTTGGCATTTGGCAGAGAATGTCCCAAATAGTTTACCATAATCTCAACTGCAGTAGTCAGTAAATTTCACCTACAAATCTGTCAATTTACCCAGCTTTTTCTTCTTTTAACATAGTAAATTCACCAAATAGCAACCAACAAAAAGAGAGATGAATGTAGGTAGATATGTCAATACGGGTGCGGGTTACAGGTCGGTCATATATCTTGTTCGAGTTAATATAGGTTGGGTGTATTTCGGGTCCAAGTAAATACGGGTCGTGTGTATTCCGGTTTCAGGCAGTTTGAGTCGAGTATACGGGTGCCCTTTTTCTCAGTCATTTGTACTAATAAAATTGATTATAATTAGTCAAAGACATCTGTGTAATGTACCATTTCATTCAATCACCACAATATGTCATAGTCGTATAGACATATTACTATACACCTAAGGGACAAAATTTGACAATCTTCAAATATACAAGTATTATGCGGTTTACGTCAACAATCCACGAATAACAGTACTTATGAAATATATATAGGGTTTTGGGATGTTAATATACTGAACTTTTGGGGTATTGGACAATAATGCGCTGAACTTTGACATTGGACAATAATACACTATTTTACTAAAAAGAGAGGAGAGAGGCGGGACTGCAGGAGTTTGAGGGTTCACTGAAAGAGTGAGTGAGTGACAGTGTTAGGGTTTTGTTTTGGTCATTCGTTATTTGATTATTTCATTTGTACGTCTCTCTCTACATATAACTTTTCAAAGTCATCCAATATTTTATTTTTGGGTCTCAATTTTCATGAAATAGGACCATTTTTTTGCACAAGGCCAAAGTAGACAAAACACTTAAAATTAAAGTATCTGACCCAACGGGTCGACCCAGAGCCAACCGACCCGAACGGACCCGTTTTTTTGCCGGGTTCTTTGGGTTGGGTCATTTTCGGGTCCCAGGTCGGAATTTCGTGTTCAAAACCCATTTTGCGGGTAAGTTTGGGTCGGGTTTCCAGGTCGGGTCGAGTCGAGTCGAGTCGAGAACTGCCAGGTCTAAATGTAGGAGTGTTTAGTAAAAATTTAAGGAAATTCTTTCTTTTTTTCAAGGAAAGATTTTTTGAAAAAAGTTTCCCTAGGGGAAATTTTCTCTAAGGGAGTTTGGTAGGAACCCCAGGGAAATTTTTTCCTGTGAAAATTTTCATGGGAAAGATTTCCATGGGGAAAATTTCCCTTAGCCCCTAAGGGAAATTTTCTAGAAAATGGAGAAAATGGTGGACCCATTGTGAAAACCTTCCCGAAATCAACCTGCATCCAAACATGGGGAACCCGAAAAAATTGACCATTTCCCCGGGGTTATTGACCAACCAACGCACCCTAAGAAAATATAAGAAATAGTGAGCCCTTCGTTAAATTATTTTCAAGGTTAACCTAAATTCAAACATAGGGAAAATAAATTAACCTTAGAAAATTGATTGTTTCCCCATATTTTTGACTAACCAAACGCATTCTTAATTAATTTTTCATAAACTACATTAGAATACTGGATGGGCTTGCTTTTGAGAATTTTTTTTCTTGTGGGGCCACAATAATTTGCTTCTTTGGGGAGAAGACTGTTTATATTCAAATCACCTAGATGGTGTTCAAGTGTTTTTCACTTAAGAGTTTGTTGCAGTTGTTAGAACACGCCATGTCTAAAAATGAATGAAAGAATAACAATTTGATATATGGACTATGTATTGATTAATCATTCATGAAGTTTGTTCAATTAGGTTAAGTCGTATGTCTCTATTGATTAATCATTCATGAAGTAATTCTGGTTCTCCCTTAGATAATCTCTCACGTGAAGAAAGCAAATTCTCCCTTAAATGAATCTCTATTAAAGTAAATAAGATGCTATAAACACATACCTTAATTTCATTTTAGATTTAGGGTGTGTTTGGTACAACGGAAAATGATTTTATAGAAAAATGGTTTTTCTTAGAAAATGATTTTTCTAGAAAATGAATTTTCCTTTGATATTTTCAAGTGTTTGGCACAAAGGAAAATGATTTTCTTGAAAAACGATTTTTACCTGTTTGACAATAAAGAGACGGAGATTAAAATGTGTGTGTGTGTGAAAGAGATTGGTGGAGAGGGAGAGAGAAAAAATAGATAGATAGATAGATAGATAGATAGATAGATAGATAGATATATAGATAGAGAGAGAGAGAGATAAATATTAAAATGGTGCATGAGAGAGTGGTGGAAGAGAGAAAAATGAGAGAGAAGAGAGCGCAAATTATAATATATTACCGTGTGTACATAACAAGGCGTGTACGGGGGGAGTATAACCCACACGCTATAAATTAAAAAAGCACCAGCATCCTTTCCATTATGCAATGCATATTTGTTGATAAAATTTCCATTATGCAATGATCCTTTCCCTTATTCAATGCAGATTTTCCCAATTTTGATGCATTATTATCTTAATATGAGTGTATCAAAATAAACACAGTATGTTTCGGTGATAATTTTTCCACTATGTAGTGTATTTTTCCCCAAATCGAATACATTTTTCGAAAACATCAACGCAGTATTCAAACATAAGAATTCATATTTGTTGATAAAATTTCCATTATGCAATGCATACTTTCCCTTATTCAATACAGATTTTCCCAATCTTGATGCATTATTATCTTGATATGAGTGTATCAAAATTAACGCAGTATGTTTCAGTGATAATTTTCCACTACGTAGTGCATTTTTCCCCAAATCGAATGCATTCTTCGGAAACATCAACGTAGTATTCAAACACAAGAATTCATATTTGTTGATAAAATTTCCATTATGTAATGCATACTTTCACATCTTTGATGCAGTATTCAAGCACTGACCAAGCAAGAACACGAACGACAAACGACGGTAGTGCAAGAAGGAGAAAATTTGACCAATGAAGTATATGATCAAATGATATCCGCGTGATAAGGAATGAGTCCAAAATAAAATATCACGTGAATCTTACATATACTCTACCCCATATATATACCGAGTGTACCATGCTATGTACACTCGGTCCTTCCATATAATTGCTGGGAAGAGAGAAAAATGAGAGAGAGAAAAGATATTAAAACGGGTGTGAGAGAGAGTGGTGGAGAGAGAGAAAAATATTCAATTATAAAGGGGTGGGGAATAATCATTTTCTTAATTTTCTTCATTTTTCACGGATAACTAAATACTGACAAATGGAAAAATTATTTTCGATTTTCATGCCAAACAAACGCACCCTTAACTTCATAAAATACATACAATCAATTAGTTTTAAACATTATATATCAGCAGCTCGCATTGATCTTGATCGATCATCATCAAACATTTCGAACGTGCTAGATCATTATTAGAATGGCACTCTACACAAAATACAAAAGATTGAGTTTCCATACATTATGATAAGTCACATATATCATATCATATCATTATCCTAATGTCTCCTACAAAACTCCATAGGACCAAAGAACTATTTAATGCATGAACTCTTATATTATAAAATTTGGAACAACAGGTTGCTCAAAGAAAAGATAGGGTTAGCGTTGATAAAAATTAATTTGGGTTCGAGTAAATTTGGGTCAGTCAAATTCAGTTAATGTCAAATTTCTGATGAGAAATTCATGTCCAGAACCCAGTTTTTATTAGTGTTGCACCAGATTAGATAATTTGGACGGTGCTAAATTCGGGTTTGGACAATAGAAAAAAGAGAAATATTATGTCCTAATATTCGGTCAACTCGGTCAATATCAAAATTCAAACGAAAAATCAATGTCCAAACTAGACTTGTTCAATGGGTCGGGGACCCGACCCGAAAAAGTGCGGGTCAAGGTCACAATTTTAGACGGTGACCCTGCCCGGCCCGAAAAAGTCGGGGCCCCAAAGTATGGTCGGGCCGGGCTCGGGCCAAGGGTTTGTGACCCGACCCGACGATCAGACTAAATGCGTTAGATTTTTTAAAAAAAAGCATAAAATATGTTTTATTTTTTGTGACCCGATTCGGCCCGACCCGACCTGACAACCCGAAAAAACACTTTAACTTTTTTAAAAAAATCCTAGGTTAGGTTCAATTGTTTGTGACCCGGCCTGACCCAACCCGATGACCCGACTAAATACTTAAATTAAATGCGTAAATTTTTAGGTTTTTTGTATATTAAAAAATTCATATTACATAGTTGTCAGCTCGTTGACCCGGCCCGTGGCCCATCGGGTCAGGGCTCGGGCCGAGAGTACTTGGCCGGGTTGGGCTCGGGCTCGGGCCGACGGGTCAGAAACTTCCGACCTGACTGACCCAGCTCGGTCTGACTATTGAACAGGTCTAGTCCAAACCTAATTTTTCCTGGGTCCGAAAATTTGAGTTTTTCAGGTCGAACATAATTTTGCGAGCTCTAAATAAGATCCTACCTCCTAACAGCTAAAGAAATTGTTTTTTTTTGTAATATTTTTTTCAAAAGGAATATTGATGACAATGTGTGTGATGTTGGGGCCATGGGTGTGCTAAAGCAAGATGATGCGTCAAAACTAAACTGAAAGTTGTGTGGAAAAAGAGTGTCTGCAGGTATAATCTACAATATATGTGGCAATTATAAATCAAGTTGGGGACCAAAAAAGCAATTGCTCCTTAACCTAATTTCCATTCTATCATGATTGAGATTGAGATTGATTAAAGCATCTTATCTTATACTAAGTCACAAATTATAAATGTTTTCGAATTTTCAAACAGATTCTTTTTAGTATTTTTAGTGTTGATAAAGGTTAAGAATATAACTCCAAAATATAGTTAGGGTTGAAATTAAAGTTGATGGTCGATGAAGAATCGGTGTTGATGAGTGATAATCCATGATAAATTGAAAAGAATAAGTATTTAGCAAATTTGCTAGTTTGTAGGGCCGGTAAAAATTTATCTGACTTAATAATTTGAATTTTTCCGATTCGGAAAAAAATAGGGTAAGGTCATAAAATTTTTGTCCAAATTTTGACATTAATTTTCCAATTTGACCCAAAATTCAAACACTATATTTTCTCAAATTTCTATTGTTTAAATCCAATTTAAACCCGAATTTATACTTGTCCGATTTGTCCGATCTAAAAAATACATGAGAAAATTGAGGTTTTTGGATGATAATATACTAAACTTTTGGAGGGTTGGACAATAATACACTGTACTTTGCGGGGTGTTGAACAATAACGCACCCATAACGATTCCGACAGTGGCTGACTTTGTGACAATCCTACTTAGCAGGTGAAGCCGTGAAGGAGATGAATTGGCCAAAAATATTTAAATTTATAACATGTTGACTAATCCATACAAAAGCAAAGGGAATTAACTTTGAAAAGAGAAAAAAAAACATAAAATCACATTTGCTTAAACGTGTTTTCGCTGAGATATTGTTGTTGTAGTTGTATAAAACCACCTTTGATTGTGTAGATTAGTTGACATGTCATAAATTTAGATATTATTTAGCCAATTTATTTTCTTGGCCCGCCTCGTAAGATCGTCACCAAGTCAGCCATCATCGAAATCGTTCTGAATGCATTATTATCCAACACCCCTCAAAGTTCAGTGCATTATTGTCCAAGGTCAACATTCATTGCATTATTGTCGAATACTCCAAAAACTCAGCATATTATCGTCCAAAAATCTAAAAAATTAGGTATCCAACATCAAGTTTTCATCCCATATCCGATTTATCCAAACCTGAAATTACCCGGACCTAAATTTTTGTCAGCTCAACTAGTTCGTAATAATCCTTCTAATAAGGACTAATCCTTTTACATCATTTACACGTACAAACAGTATAGGATTAACCTCAATCGATCATTGTAGATTGAGGCTTGATGGGGATTGGAATAAGATGGGACAATTGAAATGATATAATGCGCGCAAAATGAAAAGATGAGATTTATTTATTGATATATCACTAATCATCTAGAGATAATTTTTGAGAACGACCTATATGCATGTGAAATGATGGGGATAGATAGATGTACAAATTTATCGTATTATATGAGCATTTAGTTAGAGCTTCCTAGGTTTCTTCTATTACAGTGGTCTTTGAATTTTAGATTTTAGGGTATGTAATCTTCTATGCTAATTAAGGATTATAAAAGGAATGCAACCTTTTGAACTCATATGTTTGTGCAAAGTCCCCTCTACTATCATAGATTCATAGTTGAACAAAAAAATCTTTTGATTTCATATTGTTGGTATTATTATCTGTTTGATTTGGGTATTTATATTAACAGTTTGCATTGACAGTTTGGAAAAGTTGTTCTGAAAAAGTAATTGTTGAAATTTCATTTATACCATTTATCATCAATTTTAAAATAGTATATATCAATTAATATTTAAAATAATAAAAATATGCATCTCTTATGGATTGGTTTAAGTAATTTAATATTGATTTTTCTTATTAATACTCATATTTATGTTGGTATGCAACTATGCATGAAGAAATATACTTGATGAAACATATTATTTAATTTTGTTCCTTTATGGGTCAACAAATGATTGACCATGATGAATTGGTGGTACAATAAAGAATGAACAGTGCCTATCTAGGTTTTTAAATTACGGGTGTTCAATATATTATTATATTTATTCAGTAAATATATAATTAATAATTTTTATCCCAAGTTATACTCCAAACTTCATTCCTGATATAGTGACCCAGATATATATTTAAGAAAAAAAATAAAAAGAAAAGGCAAAACATATATTTAAACTTTTTAGATATTGAATTGAAGAGGTATCTTCATCAAATCTAACCTAGTTGAGTGATTCCAATTAACCAAAAGTTCTTTGGTCCACCATCTCCACCAATCGATCTTAGTTGGATCTCTTTTTTTCTTCTTCTTTGTTTCTTTCTTATAAGAACTCATCTTGCAAGAATAATTGAGTGCATATAGTGATGAAACTAAATATTATCGGTCCATCTAGCAAGTACTATTCTTCATGAAAATGAGCATATTAATTACAATATTTATTGGTTTTTATTGAGTGCAAATGACCTAAAATTTTGTTAATAATTGAGGAAAAATTAGTATAGGTTAATCATCTTAATAAAGATTCCCCTATATTTTAACATAAATGTGGTTGATTCCTCTCTATAGGTAGGGAAATCCAAATTTGTGTCTCATCATTTTCTCCATCATGCCATTTTGATGAAAAATTTATTTGTACAACTTTAATTCTTATATTCATTCGTAATAAACTATTTTTTTTTGGCTACTTGGTCGTGATCAATATTCAATTATTTAAAATAAAGCCTCATTCCCATAAAAGATAAATAAAATAAATAAAGCTTCATCCTATTAACTTAAAATAATAGGGCTGGGTAGCTATAACATGGTGCATTGTGGTTGGGCTTTGTTAAAAAATAAATGGGATGTCCGCTTTAGCCCATTATTAGAATATTTTTTTTAGGGAAATTGCCAACCGAGCGAAAAAATTTATTTATAATCATTCCAAAGATAGACATAACGTTTCGGGCTAAGGTCATAGAAGACTCGAGTCCATCCTCCAGCCAAATTTACTCTCGCATATGGTAGGGTTGTGGGCAACCCTATTTTCAGCTCTAAGAATATGATTTCGAGAAATGAAATGGAAGAAATTTGACAACTCAAAATTTCTTTAATAATAAGGCCTGGGGTGTTACTGCCATGGGAGCTTGTTTGGAACTTGGTGATGAGCGGGAGACAGTCACCTTATTCCACCATGACTGATCTGAGTCCAAAGTCCTTTACTAGAATTGTATGTACGCGAGGAAAACATATTTATGAATTTTTTTTTTTTACATGAAGTGACTAAAAGTATTAAGGATTATATTTAAGTTTATTATTTAAAATTAATGTAAAGGTGACTCTGGCTCTGTTCTATATAAGGGTAAGTTTATTCACAAAATTTTTTCACTTGTTTTTATTTAATTCTAATTTTTCTATCTAAACCTACTAAATTAACTTTTCCTTTTTTTACCTCTTCTACATAAACTAGTCAAATCTATTCAATCCTCCCTAAATTTACAATTCTAATCCCATGTAACCATCTCAACTAAAAGCTTAAAGTAATATTGTAATAGTTGAAGACCCAATTATAGTTTTATATTCTAACACGTCCCTCACGCGAATGTCTTTTGGACTTGAAATGTGGATGTTGCAAAGACTCATTTCACCTTGCGCTAACAAATATAGAGGGTGCTAGGATTCAAACCTGAGACCCCTTTACACAGTCTAGTTCTGTTACCATATAAAACCATCTGAGTAAAAAACTCAAGCTAATAGTTGAAGATCCAATGACAAATATATATTCTAACATTTAAATCCGTCAGCTAGTGTGCTTAAAAGGCATCTTTTGATTGTTAACCGCAATTGAACCTTTTAAAATAAGAGGATGCAACCCAACCCCTACATAAAATTAATATAGTAGGATAGGGAGATGGACAAGAAAGGTCCTTACAATCACACATCGATGTCAATGGGAGTGTTTAAGCATGTTCATTTAAAGTTGCTATAGCTACTAGCTAGCTCAGCATTTAATTTGAAAAATTATTTGGAGTGGGTGCATAATGTAGTTGGATATATACATCCAAGCTTTCTATCGGCCACCTTGTAATATTGGTATTACAAGGCCAATACATTTTTTTTTAGATAGGTAAGTAACCCATCTATTGGGCCCTATCATAGATGTCGAATCATCTCAATTAAAAGTTTAAGTTCATGGTTGAAGGTCAAGCAATAGTTTTATACTTTAACACCCCCTTTACGTGAAATCCTTTGGGCTTGAAGTGTGGATGTGCAAATGTCTTCTTTACCTTGCGCAAATGAATATAGGACGGTGCTGAGATTCGAACCTGAGACCTCTTGTTTATTGGTCTGACTCTAATACCAAGTAAAACCATATCACTCAAAAACTTAAGCTAATAGTTGAAGGCACAGTAATGGTTTTATATTCTAACACGCGCCCCTTACGCGAATGTCCATTGGACTTGAAGCGTAGATGGTTGTGCAAATGAATATGGGGGTGGTGCTTGAGATCCCTTGTTCATTAGTCTGACTCTGATACCATATGGAACCATCGATCTCAATCAAAAGCTTAAGTTTATTGAAAGTCCAGTAATAGTTTTATACTCTAGTAATAGAGATCTAACCCAACAGATATGTAGTAGACGAGGTACTTGGTGCAAATCTCCAAAGTTGGGCCCACTCTCACCCGCAACATTATCCAAATAGGTAAGGCGAAAGACAAGTTTATGTGTCTTATTTTTTATGAAATTAATACTTATTATAGTTTATTTCACCAAACCTTTTATTAAATACTGTTAATTATCAATTATAAAAAACTTTGAATGTTATAGTTACGCCAACAATTACAAATGATCGTTAGTGATATCTTAATTTATCTCAGTGTTGACTTTTGTTGGTTTTTAATATTATGGCTTTTAATGATTAATTTTTATTAATATTTTTTTAATAAAAAATATGAAAAGATATTCTGACTTTTAATGTTATGCAATTGAACGTGACAAAACATCTTACATGATATCAATATAACAAAATAGTATTCCTTATGATAATCAACCGATATAAATTCAGGCAAAATCGGGGAAAATCCAAATATTAACAGCCAATAATATTGCATGCCATTGCCAATAATGTTGCAAAACATGATCTATATATGTTTTTCTTCCGGCACAAACATTAACTATGATATTCTTGGGATTATTCTAGTTAAAAGATTACTTATTTACTTCTTAACTAACAAAGTATAGATGGTCTACTCACTGCGTACTAAAATGCGTATATTACCAACCATTTTTTCCAACCAATTTAAAATGGTTGGAAAAAATAACAATTTTAGTAACCATTTCATTATTTTTTTTAATTTTCCAACTATTTTTCTAATTTTAGGTTTAAAAAATGGTTGGACATTCCAACCACTTTCGCCAAAATGATGGAAAATTTTTCCTACCATTTTCAAATAGTAGGAAAAATGTTAATAGGAAAATTTTCCTACCATTTTGGCGAAAATAGTTAAAATTTCCAACCATTTTTCGTACCTAAAATTAGAAAAATAGTTGAAAAATTAGAAAAATACAAAGTGGTTAATTAAATGATTGAAAAAAAATGATTGGTAATAGATACATTTTCAACAGTGAATATTTAGACATTACAAAATTATTTTTTTTGGAACCGTTTTAGTCAAACGAAACCTACATAAGAATCCAATGAAGTGTTTTGGATATGTAAAAGATTTTCCCCTATATTTAGCCGGTAAGGTGTAGTCACTCTCAATGGAAACAATTGCATTGCATGTGACAAATAGCAAATTGACATAGGATCCAAACAAATCCTTATCAACCTCGAATGGAAAAACATACATAGGAACGTTTATGGATTTGTTTGCAACGGCTGCCACTGTACGTTGTTGGCTTGTTGAAGTTGTTTGTTTAGATGCATGTGTTTCGAGTACTGTTTTTCATTGCATGATTGACGACACAACAACCAACAATAAATTCTGACCCCCCGATTTCATTCAACTCTTGCATGTGCTCCAACTGATTGAGGGGTATAATCCGTCCATGTTTTTGGTCCAAAAATTTGATCTACGTAGCAAAAATATCAATGTCTTTTGTGGGGTTTACGATGTTTGGAGAGATTTAGATATAAACGGTTTTATCTCCACAAAAATACCCTTATTTATAGTGGTGGAATTAGGTCTTCTAATTAAATATGACCAATAAATTTTTATATTCATCTAATACACATGATACTCATAATTTGTGTCATAAATTACACTAAATTAATAATTTTTTTGTGTGTTACTTACTGGTGGTCGTGGCCACCCTTAATCATTCTTGGAATCCGTCAGTGCTTATTTATGTAGAAATAAAATTTTGACAAATATGGCAAAAACTTCCAATATTGAGGTGTTATAAATTCTATTTTGAAAGGGCAAGTAAATGAATAAAAGATCATGTTATGTATTTTGAATTATGATTTAAAATGACGTTTTTATAAAGAATTACACATGTTTATCAAGTATAATAGTATCGCCTTCACCAATTAGATAAAAAGGTACTAATAATAACCTAATTATGTCAATAATTACGGAGAATAATGCACATTGTATGTGGAATTCTATATTTATGAAAAAAATATAAATCAATAATAGAATTTATATAATTTATGAGTTATACAACGTTTAAGACAATGAAACATATAGTTGTAACAATTTAAGTAGCATGTATGTTATTTTAAGTGCGATTTTGCACTTTTTTATTGCTTGAATAAAGGAATTTTATGGCCGCTACTTATAAAAAATAATAATTTAAGTAGCATAAATATATATACCTTTTAAATTAATTTTATTAAAATTTAAAATAATTAATAACCATTATGATTAATCTATGAATATTGGATAATAATGTTGGAGTTGGTTAGAAGTAAAAACTTATTTATTTCACTACCAGCCTACAAACTTTATTTGTCTTGCTTTTTGATGACGTCCCATGCATCCGAACTTGTTTTTTTGGAGTTGAATTCAGATCTATCGGCTGGAAGAAGTTGGACAAAAATTTAGACCCATTGGATCCACGAGTCCTCAGGTCTTAAATGAATTCTAAATGGGTCTAACTTTTAAAGTTAATTTATTTTTTTTATTACTGAATGTGGTAGTTCGACATCGCTAAATATGGTACGGATAATTCACTACCACTGTCATTTTAGCCCATATAAATTCAGCTTAGCGAGGTAAACATTCTTTATGTTTACACAAAAAGAAAACATAGTTTACATTTATTATAAAATTCAATCATGAAAATTCATTGCTTAATTTTCCCAACCAAACACCCCCCCCCCCAAAAAAAAAAATCTAAAATTCAACGCACGTGGATATGGGCCTGAACGAATTAATGACAAACCCAGCCCAAATTTTTGAGACTCTAGGTAGGGTGACCTGGTGCTCATGGGTCATGCATGTGGCTTTTACAAACACGAATAGGGAGAGAGTCCACCTATAAGCTATGACTATCAACTCATGGTGTATTCGGTAGTTTTTCAAGATAGATTTTCTTGAGAAAAATTTCTTGAAAAAGACTTTCCCTATTCATCGGGGCTTCGATAGCCGGTTCTCCTGCCATCAGGTCACCAACTTCCTTGACCTTCCGGCACTGGGCAGGCGTCAGCCCCACTTGAGAAACGGTTTACTGAGCTTGAGACGAAAATGGTGGAGCCCACATTAAAAAATTTTCATCTATTAGGGAGAACCAAACATGGGAACAGGAAAGTTTTTCAACCAAACGCTTATTCAATGTTGGACACAACTAGGGGTAGGCAATGGGCGGATCGGGTTAGGATCGGCCCATTTGCTATGTGCGGTCGGGTCAGGTCGAGTAAATGCATGCAGTGTGGTGATTAGATGAAAAGTTAAGGGTATTTTTGTCTTTTTAAATAAATTAAACATCGACGGATTTCGATCTGATCGAAAACTGATTCAACAGCAACTTAATGGAAAACTTGGGATCCACAAAATGTAAAAACATGTACAAATTAGACCCCAATAAACGTAGTGTCAAGATTGCATTATTAATCTTGCTGTCTAGATAAGAAAACGACCTCTACCACGGGACATGCATGGTTTCATGCATGATGCTAATCATGATTTACTATACCATGCATAGTATATTGCAATTATAAATAGCACAAAAATTTGGTGCATAAAATCATTCTCAAGTCTCAACCCACACATACATCCAATTGTCATCTAGAGAGAAAATGGAGAAATTGGTGGTGTTGGCAACTTTCTTGCTCATCGCATCTGCAGGTTCGATACATACATACATATATATATATATATATATATATATATATATTTATATATATATATATATATATATATATATATATATATATATATATATATATATATTTATGCTCAGTTATTCCTTTTAAAAGTCTTTATTTTATCCATCATTTTATGCATAATCCATCTCTCAAGCTTATAAATTAAAGCTTGCTCAAGTCGAATTAACACCCTAATTTAATACGTACATGATATATAATCATATGAGAGATGTGATTAATGTTTCCTACATGCTCACTATAACATGTTGCCTACTGAATTTGTTCTCTATATGTGTGTGTTAGACTCGATAAATTTAACATGCTCAGTGAACCCCTATTTCAAGGGAATCACTAGCATGGAACCATCTCATCCAAACGTTTAAACAAATTGTTAAAGACCCATGATTGTTTTATATCCTAATTAACACGCCCCTTTACGCGAATGTCATTTGGACTTAAAGTATGGATGCAATAAAGACTAGCTCCCCGGCCTCACCTTGCCCAAGTAAACACATGGGTTGGGGTGTTGAGATTTGAACTCGAGACCAACCTGTTACTAGTTCTGATACTAGGTTGAACGATCTCAGTCAAAAATTTAAGCTGATGGTTAAAAGAATTACAATGATAGTTCTGTACTCTCACAATAACCACTAATAAACTTTACATGCCCGGAGACAAATAATAAGTACTTAAAGTTATACTTATATATATGTTTATGTATATTAGTGCCAATCATGGCAAGAATGCCACAGAAAATCGACGACAACAACAACAATGCCAATATTGCAAAGGTGATCGTCGAAGAAATAATCCTGAAAAATGTAAAGGGAGTTGGATCACAAGCACTAAGAGCATGCGCAAACCCAGGTGAAAGTTGTTGGAATGGTGTAGCATGTTGTGAAGGCAGCATTTGTTCAAACGGTCCATACAATTCGGTCTGTGTAGAAATTTCCCCTGATCCGTGGGGCCCTTGGCGCCGTAATTAAGCAAGCCTACTAGGCAGACCTGCAACTTCAGTCGATCTTGGTCTACATATATGTCGAACTAAAATTATCCAAAAATCTGTTTGTTACAATAAATAAGATCGATTGATAGTCTCATATATGAGATTTATGTAACGCCCTTAAGATCGACCTTGTTTATCTACTGTCTCTATAATGATATATAAATCATGTATTTTGTACTGTTTTCTATACTAGAACTTCTATATGAATATATGCATAATTACAATTAGGTAATGATTGGTTGTTACAATAAGATCGACCATGGTATATATATATATATATAGTGTTATATATATGTAGCCCGCATGTTCAACCTTTGTATGTATGTACTACTTTTGTATTGGGTTTTTTCTTGTACTAAAACTTCTATGTTTGGTCATAGGTATGAGTCAATCAAATAAATAAAGAATTTAAGACGATAATACACCGGACTTTTGGGATATTGGACAATAATATACTGAACTTTTTTTAAACTCTAATACACTAAGAATATTGGACAATAATGCACTGGAATGAATTCCAGTGGCGGTTCTACTTTGAGATATCATTTTTCCTTTTTTCCAAGAAAAATATATTAAATATATTAGTAATCTACTCATGTATATTTTCTTATATGCTCGGAACTTAGAACATCGGGTCCTAATTGTCTTATCAATTAATATGTTCTATGTAAAAATGATCATAAGCCTTCATGTAGATCTGTTGCTTCTCCTCAAGTTACTATAGGGTGCATTATGTGTTTCATCAATTGGTAGAACATCCAACAAAAAGTAAACAAAGGTGATAATTTCCCGATGATGACCTAGTTTTTGACAGCTGAACTCAATGATGACTGATTCAAATCTCCACTTTTCTGGGAATTCAATGAAAGCTCAAGCATTTTACATTACATAGTTAGTGGGGTACTTGTTCTGTGAAGAATAAGTCTTTGTTATATGCCAAATCCTAAGACATCATCTCTATTTGTCTCAATTACAACTCAAAACCCCATCAAACTGAGCCAAAATCATACTAATCCAGTCCAGATGGGGGATGTTTCACAAGATTTCAATGCAACCCAGAATTACACTACACTCACACTCATAGAAGAGACTACAACAATCACAAGAACATTTTCAGAGACCCAGAAAAATGCCCTGCAAGAACTAAAGAGACTCATTCGAGATGCCCTTGACAGGTACGAACTTGGGTGTTATATGCAAGGTGAGTTGATCACAATGTGGGGGATTCCAATCCTAGGGGATGAACGAAGCGATCATGTCATCCTACGGTTCTTGAGAGCCAGGAATTTCGACCCATTGGATGCATTCGAGATGATCAAGAACACGATTCTTTGGCGGGAAGGAGTTTGTATGGAGTCTCTCCTAGAACAAAACCTTGAAGATGATGATGATATTTACCAGAAGGTGTTGTTCATCAATGGTTGTGACAGAGAAGGACTTCCTGTATGGTACTTAGTTTTGGAGGAGATTTTGAAGGTTCCAAATATATGTACTAATGTGGAAAAACAACGAAAACTCCTTCGTTGGTTTATTCAGTTTGTGGAGAAGAATATAAGGCAGCTTGAATTCAGCTTCGGTGATACAAATTCATTTCATTTGGTTCTTGATCTTCAGAACTTTTCATATTACGAGTACAGAAACTTGTACAAGGTTATTTACAAGTTCCTTGAACTACTGAACGATAATTACCCCCGATTTGTAGCCAAACAGGTACATAATTGAATCCATGAGCTAAAAATTATGTCTTCTGTCGTCGTTGAGCTTACTTAACCTGGGTTTGATTTTGTTTTGTAAGTTATGGATCAATGCTCCTTGGTGGTATCGGACTTATTGCCGGGTTTACTCTGTTGTCTTTGATGAATGGAACTCGAACAAGGTTTTTTTCGCTGGTTCGTCGAAAACCATTGCCACCCTTTTCAAGTTAGTACAAATCTGATTGCCATACTCCTCTCTTTGTTTTGCCTATTCCTGATGCTGTATGCATTTATAACATTTTCTTTCAGAGTTTCAACAATGCTTCAGAAACCTACGATTATTGATCCGGTTCTATGATTCTAATTCTAGAAACTTGGTTGTGTTTTAATGTTGAGAACAGACATATTTCTCCTGGGCAAGTACCAGTGAAGTATGGTGGGTTGAACAAAGAAGACAGTCAGTTTACCTCAGATGACCCTATTTCTGAGATCACCATAAAGCCTGCTAGTAAACACATTTCTGAGTTCTTATTTGCAGAAGTAAGTAATCTCATGTATCTCTAACTCTACCCTTAATTGCTGGTCTGTCATATTTTGCACATAATTTTGCTGTCGAAATGCAGGAATGCGACGTAATCTGGGAGCTCAGAGTGATCGATTGGGATGTCTGTTATGAAGCAGAGTTTGTGCCTAGCACGAAGGGAAGATACATCACAAACTTATCCAAGCTTAGGAAGATGGCTCCTACTGATGAATCTGTGATTTCTGACAATGTCAGGGTTGTCGAGCCTGGGAAGCTGGTGCTTACGATTCATAACACGAGTTCAAAGAAGAAGAAGCTTCTCGTTAGGGTTCGAGTCATGCCATTCAACTTAAATGCAGAGGATGGGCCATCTCTGCGCGGGTGGTTAGTTTTGTCAGACGAATCATGAATCGAAGTTTGGGTTCTGTTCATGACATTCGACTCAGGGGTGTTTTATGTCTTGTTACGATCTATGTTGTCAGAATTGACCCGGTTCGTGAACTGCTCAGTTTGAGTGGGTCAATGGGTTAACTGTTCACGCCTGATAATATAAGCCAAGGTAGATTTTTTTTGGTTTGATTAGGTTTAGGCATTTTGTTGTCCTGACATGGTTACCGAGAATGCTACATATCCTTGTGATCCCCGTTCCATGAATGACCATTCTGAAGTCAAGACTAGACTAGTTAATTTGTATAAAAATTAGCGATCTGCATCCAGAACGATTTCGAAAGCGTTCCTGGTAACTGTGTCATTAACTCCTTGTAATCTATCTGTTTCCTTTTGATTAGGTTTAGGGTTGGGGAAGACTGAAGTGTATGAATTGTATGTGTACAGATTTGATTGCAAATAACAGTATTTTGGTTTGAAACTTCTTGTATATGCAATTGACATCAGGATTACAAGAGTATTGAAATCTAATTTAGTTTCATCTTCTGTGATTCAAGTTGTTAGTCTATTTGTGTTTTGGAATTGGGTTCTTATAATGGTTAGAATGGAGTTTCCCCCATCATTGAACTATCATTAGTTTCCTCTACTGGAAATTTGATTGTTATTTGTTTATCCATGTATATTCTATTTTAGGGGAGATTGTGGTGATTGACACAGGTCCGGAAAATAAAATTCAATGTTCTTAATAATCTGAATTGAATAACCTAAAATCAAACCCGAAAAATAGACCGAAACACTTAAGCTGTGTTCGGCAGTAGCGTTTGGGATAGCATTTAACGTCTTGACCAAGTCAAAACTCTAATTGCATAAATATTAGTGTTCGGTAAGTTAGCGTTTTGAGGAGCGTTTAACGTTTTAAGGAGCGTTTTGTGAAACGCTAATAAAGTTAACGTTTAGCGTTTAGGATATAGCGTTTCATATTTTTGTCAAAAAATACCCTTTGAAAATTTTATCTTTTAAAATTATTGATATCCTTTCATGTCAATTCACATTAATCTGTTAATTCAACCGCTAAATTTATCGAACACAATTTTCATTTGAACAGTCATCCACTATCCGCTACTTAAACCGCTGTCCGCTACGTAAACCGCTATCTGCTACATAAACCTCTATCCGCTACCTAAAACGCTAATTTTGCCGAACAGGGCCTTAGTCATGTTCGGCAAAATTAGTGTTTTAGATAGCATGTAGAGGTTTATATAGCGGATAATGGATGACTGTTTCCAATGAGAATTGTGTTCGATAAATTTAGTTGTTGAATTAACAGATTAATGTGAATTGACATAAAAGGATATCAATCATTTTCAAAGATAAAATTTTCAAAGGGTACTTTTTGACTGAAAAATACGAAACACTACTCCAAACGCTAGACGTTAACTTTATTAGCGTTTCACAAAATGCTCCTCAAAACGCTAGCTTACCGAATGTTAATATTTATGCAATTAGAGTTTTGACTTGGTTAAGACACTAAACACTACCCCAAACTCTACTGCCAAAGACGGCCTTAATCTAAATTGGTTTTTTTGTTTAGTTGCGTTGCTATTGTTGATGTTTTCTTTGATGTTTCCATAACATTGTTACAATCTGTTATGTCTTTTTAGGCTTTGAATTATCATAAAAGAAAATGATTCACCTAGAGCGGGATCTGCATTCCTGGCTTATAGATGGGCCTTGCCAAAGTTTGGCTCCAAACGGGCTCTATTATGGCACTCACCCAAAGGAGAAGTCACTCGGAATTGTAAGGGTAGTTGTCGCTTGACGACACCCTTCTAATGAATAGTAATTTTTATGTAAAACGTCTTACCATAAATTCATTGTAAGACGTATAATATTTATGTGATTATTTATGAATATAGAGTCAGGTGACTAATAATTTATATGGGTTGACTCTGATAAAAGTCCCCATTTGATAAATTATTAGACACATTCGTATTAAAAAATCATTTTAATATTACTTATTAGTCATAACAACGTATTTGAAAGATCACCCTATATATTATCCGTCTCACGACAAGTTTACATGAGATAATTTATTACTATAATGCGCATCTTATCAAATATGCATGATGGAAATTATTTGAATTTTTACAGCCCTAAATTGTCACCCCCCTTGTGGCCTCATATGACTTTCAGAAAAAGGCCGAAGAACTCATCGAGTCATCGCTATCAAATTCCACCAGAAAAGAATAAAAATAAGACAAACACAAAGAGCCCAGGAAGTGGTCACTGGGGAAAAATAATTCGTAAATCCACCCCCATTCGAATCCAAAGCAAGGAACCCTAACAATGGCGGATGGTGTGAAAGAAACCCAAATCCAAAAAGATTACGATTTGGATGCCAAATGGGATGCATGTCTTGATCTCTCTCTTCGCCGCTTTGCTTACTCCTCTCTCACCGGCGCTTTTTCCGGCCTCCTCCTCTTCCGTATGTTCTTCCTCCATTAACCTTTTTCTCCTTTCTTGATTTTCAGTTTGTTGTGCTGTGTGAGCATCTGAATTCGAATTGCTTATCGTCTTTCATAGTTAATTTATCTTGTTTTGTTGCTGTGTTTTTAATTTTTTGGGATTTATGTGGTTTTCACCGTATGCAAATGTGATTGTGAGGGTGGATTTTGTGGGTTGTAGTGGCAATCGGTGTTTGGGTGCTATATTAGTTTGATTAGTCTTTGCAGCTGGTTTACTGAATTTGATTAGATAGAACCCACAACTGCTGTTCATGGGTAGGCCTGCTTAGGGTTTTGAATTGGAGAATCCATCGGAGATTAGGGTAGTTTGTGGTGAATGCTAAAGATTGTTGTTGTGTGTAAATTTGACCAAATGGAAACAGCATGTATTGTCTCTTGGTCTTGGATTCAGTATGTTGTATATATGCATTTAGAGATTGGTATGAAGTGTTATCAGTGATTAAATGTTTTAAATCCTTAACCGTTGCCCAATTTGTTGACAATGGTGAAATAAAGTTCATGGATAGCTGAAAAAGGGTTAATTTTTGAGCTTAGATTGTAATGGACTGAAGTAAAATGCCTAAACCTTGTTTACTTGGTGTGGTAGGCAGTGAATGATTTTAAATTCTTGAGTTAGTTGGAACTATTGGAACCAGTCTCTCTAAATTGCAAAATTTAGGGGTAAGGATGCTACTTGGGCGGGATTTTGGAGTATTGATTTTGGTTTGGGTTAGTTGGAACTAGTAACATCAAAGTCAGCCCCCCCCCCCCCACCTCTCCCCCCAAAAAAAAAAAGAAAGAAACTCAGGGGGGAAAAAAGAAGAAGAAGAAATACCAAGCTTTGCAGCAGGACTATGGGCATATAGTATTGGAGTGAAATAAACTCATGCATATGTAGGATCGGGTAACTGAGGGAGGGTTTTGTGTTGTCAAGAGATTGCTACTTGAGTATTATGTTGTGCTATCCAAATAGCTGGAAGATCACCTTCATTGTGTGAGCGTTTCATTTATCTTTTTTTTTGTGGGGGGGGGGGGGGGTGGCGGAGTTGTTATTATGTTCTGAACTTATAATGAATTGTTTATTGTGGATTTTCTGTTGATTAATTGAGTAATGTTGGTGTATATGGGTTCTATTTTGTCCTTACGGGTTACATCCTTCTTCTGATTACTCAACTTAAAAAGGTTATGGGGTGAAGGGCATGGTCTGCATGGACTGGTTAAATATTTACTCGGTGTTGATATTTTTCTTCCAGGGAGTCCTGTGACCCGTTGGGCGTCTGTTGCTTTTGGTGCTGGAGTGGGTCTTGGATCTGCATACTCCGATTGCTCCCGGTTGCTTGGCAAGCCTACAGCAAATTTGAGGCCTCCTACTGTCTCTGACTCCCCTGTTTCTCAGGTATGTTCCATGCCATTCATCTATGCAACATTTTTTTGGTTTTAGGAAGGTGTGTATTCCAGTAGAGCTATTGAGAGGACAATGAAATATTCTGTGTGGAAAATTTATAGCACATATGAAGTGTAATAAGGAAAGGATCACAACGTGCAGCTGTAGCTTATAGATGTGAAGCTCATCAATGAACAAAAAGGGAGAGTCGTACAGGGCTTTTGTTACAAGGATATTTATTCTTCTTTAAATGACCTGTGAATTTGTCAGTTGTCATATGGTCTTGTTTTGCTGGACACACACTTAATCATGGAAAAGTAGTTGGGAACATTTGTTATGTGAATGCTCATCATGTAATTATATTCATTGACAAGATTGTAGCGTCATTCTTGTAGCTTTGAAAAGAAGTGATGTTTCATCCGATGGAAATCAGTGCGACTTAAAAAGACTTAGAACCTTCCTTGAGAAATGGTGGGCACAGCGACACGACAGACTCGTGGACACGTGAGTTTTGAGAGATATAGGATATGACTCTTATAGTGGACACAGTAGTGGTGAAAATCCTATTACAGATGAATTAATGACTTACTTTATGCTTTCAGTCTTGGAGAGGATTGTGTCTGGATGAAAATAGTAGCAAAGTGTTTGTGGTCTGCACATTCTACAACCACCAATATCCAAACCATATTTCTGTATGCTATCCATATGTTTGGCATGTCTTTGAGAGTGTTTGTGTCCAACATGTGTCATACATGAAGTTTGGTGGCATTCGTGCGTCTTTGGGCAAGGTGTTCGAACAGTAGAGCAGAACCCCCCCCCCCCCAAACCCAAAAAACCCACAAAAAATAGGACCTATCAATGTCAGATCTATTTGTCATTCAAGTATATTTGGAACTGGATTTCCAAAAGCCCGTAACTATAGGAAAATCACTACAATTAAGTTTTGAACTGGAAAGTAATTAGTGTGCAGTGTGTACCCTTATTTGCAATTACAAAACTAAGTGCACAAATATGTAACCAACTCCCCTTGTATCTTTAGTCAAGAGCTAATGTTCCAAATTGAATAGCATTGTCTCCACTATACACATCTTCATCACTAGATGAATAGCTTTTATGTCTGCATAACCTCTTTTCTTCAGAAATGATCTATTTTTTCAGACTTGATGAGCTTGAAAAGTTGCAACATGGTGAATTGAATTTTTCTATCTCCACTCAACAGCTGTTTAGTTGAATGATTACACACTCCCTTGTTTATTTGACACTTAACTCTATCGAATATTATGATTCAGCGAAACCATGGGTATGCTTTCTCAGTTGCTTATTTAGTTCTCAGCAATGTACAAAGTTGCAACATATTAGGAGGGATAGGGAGGGGTGTAAACTGCCACTCTGTTTTGTGGATATGTCCATGTTTGATAACAAAAGAGGACTAATCCATGTTTGATGCCGACGAACACACCTTAGTTGGTCCATCCAAGGAATCCACATTATTCCTTAGATGCTTAGACTTTGAATGATAGTTCCAAATGTCCTCAAAATTTGAACTTCTTTCTAAAGCTTGAAGAAGAATTATACCCAATTTATAGTATTTAGCAATTGTTAATACTACTTCTTGTAACGTGATTTTTTTGGAGTATTTGGAGAGAAAAGAACCGGAGGGTTTTTTGAGAGAGATGAAAATCTTCTTCAACACATAAAAGACAATTTTCATCAGGTCTCTTTTCTTTCAGGTCAATCGGAAGTTTAGCTGATCTTGTTTTGATGTGGTAGATTTTGTGGTTAGTTTGCATTTTGGTTGTACATAATTTCATAGAATGCTAGTTGAGCATCCGATCTTTTCTTCCCCTATTTGAGTGCCTATAATTACTAAGTTTTCTACACGTCTTGGAAATGTCCCACCTAACAGACTTCGTGAGTACTTCATTAACTTGTTATTCAGCCTTGAGAGTTCGAGACCTGGTTTCCAATCATTCAATTGTGAAGATGATATTCTTTCTAGTCTTTGCAGAGTCCCAAATTGTAACCCTGGCTTTATGTGGTGCAGTAGCGATTACCTTTTTTGTCCATAATCAGGATTTTTTGTTTTCAACTTAGATTGTAATGAACTAAAGTAGGTTTGAATGATTCTAAATCTTGAGTCAATTGAAACCAGACTCTCTAAACTGTAAAATATAGGGTAAGATTGTTGCACCTGACCACACATTACCCTGCTTAGGCGGGATTTCAAAGTATTAGTTTGGTTTTGGTTATTAGTGAATACCTTTTTATGATTACCACAATTTGCTGAAGTTTCTTAAGGATGTAATCTAAACTAAAATAGTTTTACAATAATTCGCCGAGGTTTCCTCATGTATTCCAAGTTTCTAACCAAAGTTGTTTTGGCAGGATGGACAAGAGTGAATTTCAAGATGAAGTACAAATTGGTTGAGGAATCCACCAAGAAAAGCTTGTTACTTTGAACTTACTTTTCATCTTTCTCCAGTTGTGGCAACACAAATTGTTTTGATGAATCAATGTATCACCCATTGTAAGGTGAATTTTCGCTTTGTGATGATACCTTTTGTCTTGTAACAACACAAAGATTTGGAGTTATTATCCAAAAGGTTGCACAAAGAAGAGAGCAATAATATTCCAGTTCTCTCGTAGGTGACTATCTTCCAATTTGCAAACAATATCAATGTCCCTAATATACAGCTTATTTCCTTTACCAATGTAAACCATCAATATTACTTCTGTTTTGGAATTGGTAATATTGATGGAAATGTAGAAGTTGGTAGGTAAGTTTGGGTGTAAATAGATTTGCGTAGTTTATGTAAAAGTAGATAATCAAAAGTAGATAATCGGTTGTTTTAGAAGTTAAAAAGTTATGTAGTTTTAGGTTTTTTTTTTTAAAAAAAAAAAGTAGAAGTGGATAGGAATAGGTAAAATTATGTTAGGGTAGATAACCTTTGCAAAGAACAAAGTTTACGTCTTGCTCTTAGGGCTTCCTGAGGGAGCCTGATTTTAGGGTTAAATCTCCATTAGACCCAAGTTTTATACTTGTAATTGGTACTCCTTATTCATATTAATTGTCATAATTTTGACTTTCATGATCTCCAATATTACTATTTGATTGATAATTACTTGTATAATATGTTATTAACAATTGTAATATTATATTTTTATGATAGTATTTTTCATTACAAATTTAATGGTGGTCATCTTATATAACAACTCTTTGTATATATATATTGAGAAATTTATGGTCAAAATTTTTAAAATTTAACTGTCAAATATGACAATTAATATGAAACGGATGAAGTAATCTACTAGTACATCCCTGTACAGAGGCTAGTGAATATAGTCTTTACCTAATTACTTTTTGTAAAAATAAACAAATTTAAAAATGAAAGAAAAAACAATTCCAATAGACCCACAAAAGTTGAAGGCTTGAAGCATTGTACAAATACTGAGAACTTAACGTACAACATCTATCATAGGGTAACAAATTACATGGTATGGCATTATTGTACAACTACGAGTTTACATGAATTAAAGTAAAACATATGTACTACTACAGTCTACATTAACAAATTACAAGGCATTTATTTTGACCCCAGATGTTTTCTACATCCATTTACAGACTCACAATATGCCCCTACTCAACTACACAGATACTTACAGTTTCATCTATATACTTGACATAACATATGTATGTACAACTGGGAACTAAACTAGGGGAGTTGTAAAAAGTACTCACCCTCTTTACTGAATGAAATCAATCACATATTCTTCAGCAGTTGATCATACCATGCACCATGAACGCTCCCAGACACAGTTGCCACCACAATCAGCACCTCTGCAACTTCCACCACCTTGTCGGTAAGAAGAGCCGCCCCGACTCGCCGGAGTGCCACCTCCACCAGCTGCCTGCCCTTGGTCCCCGTTCCGCCGAGAACCGCCCCCCTTAGGGCTAAGTAGATTGACCGTGACACGCGTGTGAATATAGCGTCCCCGGATTTCAGGCTCTTTGACAGCATGTTTGCCATCACTTCTTTCCTTTCTCTCAGCCTTGTCAGGTCCACGAGATGGCTCATGTCTTCTGGGAGTAAGATGACAGAGTCGATGATCTCTGAAATGCCCACATCTTCTTCGGCTTTGTCGAGTAACTCGGACAGTTGTTTGGCTGATTGAGAGATGATGGCCTCAATGGCTGATGGGGTTGTTACTAGGTGCTCGCTCACCAGGGTTTGTCGGAGGACCAGCATACTGCAAAGAGAGATAGAAAGACCGAAAAAGAATTAATATCATGTTTGGTAAATTCTTCCAAAGTATAAAAAACCATGATTGAGCCTCGGCTCGAACTTTTGGTTGAGACTTGAGAGCTAAAGGTCTCAAATTTGAATCTCAACAACCCAATGTTTCTTTACGCAAGGTTTAAGGTGGTCTTTGCAACATTCACGCTTCAAACCCAAAGGGCATTCGCAAGAAGAGGCACATTAGAGCATAAAACCATCATTAGGCTTTCAACCATCAACTTAAAATTTTGGTTGAGATGGTTCGATTAGTTCAACATCGAGATGTAGATTTGAGAGATCATAAGACAGTATACGGTTTTTTACCAACCTTGTAGAAATAACGATAATCTTCTGTAGGAGAGACTGGACAGCTCTAAGCCTGGACACATTAAGCTTCAGAGTTTCAGGCAGAGTTTCTTGCACGAGCCCCTCAATCTCACGAACCAGCTTCAGCAAACCAAGCCTGACTAACAAATCAATCCTTTCTCCCTGGCACTCTGGTTGCTCTTTACCTGAAAATTAATGACACAATTGAAAAATGCCAGTCAGGACACAAACTCTTACTTCACACTGAACGTTCAAAACACTGTTAACAAGTGGTTCGTGAAACAGACCTCTGGTAACAGGCTCCAAAGACCGCATTCTTGATGCCGCCGAAACACTTCCTCCAGTTCTAGCAGTTGGGGGCAAACCTTGAGGAGGGGTTGCATTAGTTGGAAGCGTCGACACTGCATCCACATGTTCACCCCACTCCTGCTCGGCATCAGTTCTCACCCGAGACAGCCAACTCTTTGTCAGTGGTAAAGAGGTCACGGCATCTGATGGAGCTCCATATCTGCTTGAGAAAGCCTTGTGTAAATACTCCAACCCAGCTGGACCCTTGATCACCGGCTCAATCATTTTGATCCGTGCTCTGCTTATCTCCCGTTTCAGAGTCTGCCAACAGCAAATGATAAGTTTTCCACCTTACAAGTAAAGCGAGTTGGGGAGAGACGAAAGGATACACACCTGAATCTGGTTCAGGACATAACGGAGACCCTTAACCACTGCCATTGCAAGCGAAGCATCAGAATTATCCCCGGGCTGTGAAACCTCTTTGAGTTCTTTTAACAAGTTTTGGTTAGCAGCCTGCATCATGTCATCATTGGCTGGAGCTGAGAGCTTCTGCAGTGTCACCAATGCATACTCGAGGATGTTTCCGAGGTAACCAATGTCCAGTGTTCCACAACTCAATACCTATAGAGATTCGAGAGATACGGTCAGTAGTCAGCACCATGCATGCACTAACCTCTGTGGTGATTAGCATGATATATATGATAATACTGGGAAAGAGCTTGGGCACAATAAACTACCTGACAGAGGATATCTACATCAATTGTACCAATAATTTCTTGTCTCCAACTGCTGGGAGACATTTCACACAATTCATCCCTGACTTCAGTCAGAAGTTTCAGAAGCCAACTATAGTCAGGCTGCCGCTGTTTCATAGATTCCATGACACCATCCCAGAACGCCTGTTCCATGGTCTCCTTAATCTTTGCCTGAATGCAAAACAAATGAAGATGTGAGGATTTTCCTATCAACAAAATTAATCAGTTCAGCAACCATCAAAGATGTAAGCAACACCAATGAATACAAAAAATACACAATACACACCTTAATAATGTCATCATCTTCATTACCAATGTCCAGATTATCGGCAAAAGCATGACGGTGTTCATGCACTATCTCATTCACCAACATTTCATTCTCAGTGATAGGCAACATTTCTTTGGTCAATTGCACATCTGTACCACGTTCAGCGGGTAAAGATGGATTCAACACTTGAGCCATAGATGCAGCATCCTCCTTAAACAATGACCTTGCAACATTGCTCCGTCGCTCACTGACACCAGTTTTGCTACTTGTTGCTTCACCAGAGACTGAAGATGGGGAGGCTTTTGATGAAACTGAACCAACTGGTGATGCAATGTGAGCAACAGGAGTTGCTATTGGACTCCCAGATTCTTTTGATGCAAAGTACTTAGTTCGCACATCAGACAGAGCATTTTCCATGCGTTCTATGCCAGCATCACCACTTAGATTCTGCACTTTCTCCTTTAGAAGCGTTTGATCGTCCATTACCTGTTCCCGTCATCATCATTACATAAAATACATTAGATCATGGCAATGTCCAAGTTATGTGAGATCAAAAAGTGTGGAAGAGACGTTAGATTCTGACCTGTTTCTGGATAGCCTTCATGTCATGGGTAAGAGCATTGTTGTCACCATCAGAACTTAGCTTACAAGTATGCATCATAGATAGCTCCAATTGGCAGGCAGCTCTCACCAAATCCTCCTCCAATAGCTTAGCATCTTTAACCTTCCACACCACAAACTGATATAAATATGAGCACCATGCCTTATCAAATGCCTCCAGCTGTGACCTGAAGGTCACATGACCGTCTCCTGAGGAGGATTTCATGCAGTTATCATCTAGAAGGATTCTCATCAGACATTCAAACTCCCGGACGAACTTTACAGCAGATTCAGCAAGAGAAGTCTCATGCTCCCCTTTCCCACTGAGTACAGCTTCTGGGTGCCCCAGTATCATATATGCACAGAGGAAAACTCTCACAGCATATCTCGACGTTTTGCGGCTGCTGCGAGAACTCCCTTCTCCAGAAACAGACCTCTTTTGCCCTCTGCTTCTTCCTGCTTGGCTAACACTACTCCTACGCTTAGGAGTTGCAACACGCCTAAGAAGGTGATCTATGTTCTCCACTCCAGCAGAACACCGAACTCTGAGATGGACTTCGATTCGGTCAAGCAATGATTTCACAGTCTTAAGAGCCACATCTGATCCAATCAGGAGGGCCAACTGTTCAAAGGGCATTGACTTGACTGATTTTTCACTGATGTTCAGGCCCTCGAAAGCTTTGGCTAAAGAATTAGTAGTTCCTCCTGATTTGACAAACCGTCTCCAGCACCTAATAGAGAATAAAGAAGTCAAACCCCAGAAGCCGCAAGAAATGGCTGACATAATATTATAGACCCCACATAGAGACTAATGGAGCATTTGGCAGAACCCTGGGAAAGATAGGGAAAAACTTTCCGTACACCCTCCTTGGGACGGTTGAGTGTAATATAATGGACCTCACATCAAAATTTTCCTATTCATTAAAATACTAAATACAACCAAACATAAGAAAGTGTATCAACTTGGGAAATTGACCAACTTTCCTACAAAAATAATCCAACCA
This sequence comes from Portulaca oleracea, assembly GCA_029582165.1. NCBI lineage: Eukaryota > Viridiplantae > Streptophyta > Magnoliopsida > Caryophyllales > Portulacaceae > Portulaca > Portulaca oleracea. The sequence continues at coordinate 37,751,579 of CM055871.1, forward strand.
AACACAAAAATGAAACAAATTCCAAACAGAAATGTTGTAACTCCGTTCCATTCAGGAATCAATAATAACAAGCAGCCAACTTATCCACAGACTTCAAATGCAATTTTGTCCCTCTTCATTAATTGGCTAAATCAGTCCAGAGAAACCATATACACTGTCTAAACAAGGTCGTACAAAGAAACCATGATTTTCATTTCAAATTGAAATTGTCGTCTCTATATTGTTTGGTGTCACCATCTCAGTATCAGCACATTATCCAGACCTAATACAATTACAAGAAGAAAGATTCTTCACCTTGCTAATTTTCTTGCAAGATTCTCAGCATGCTCATCCAACATCCTAGCACTAGAGCGAGGAGAAGAACTGGGACTCTTTCTTTGCCTCAAAAGTTCAGCTCTCAATTTCCTAGCCTGTCCACCACCAACAAAATTGAATTTGAGAAAAAGGGCCTCTGGAAGTCGCCATTAATGTGGCACACAAAAACAAAGATCTTTCGTATGTAATTACCCTTTGCAATCGATCTTCAAGCTGATCTTTCTTTCTAATTCTCTCCATCTCACGCTGAGTATAAACAGACTTAGCTGCTTTCTGCACTTGTACCAGCCTAGCATGAGCCTTTAGCCTCTCTGCTTCCAGCAGTCCCAACCTTTTCCTCTCTGCTGCAACTCGTTTCTGGTGAATTGCTGCACGCACAAGCTCCTTGTACTTGCTTTCCTGTATCATCCTTCGCATCAAGGACTGAGCAGTTCGCTCTTTCCTTGCAGCTCTCCGTTGCCTACAAGATTTCAAGATCAGCATTCTGTTTAGTTCGGCACGCTGAACCCGTGACTTTACTTTCTTGCCCAATTCACCACGTTGTTTCTCAACATGCATTTCCACCCCATTTTTAGCAGCTTGACGCATCTCATCAAGCCTAGCCAAACGCATCTGTGCCTTTGCAAGAATGCTCAACCTGAAGTATAATGCTTACTGTTATACACAATTTTGGGGAAACTACCAAGTTTCTATCACATTACATCAGCGTCAGCGAAAACAATACGAAAGCCCACAACAAAAAAGGTCACGCAAACACCATTACACCACATGCTCATATAAAAACAAAATTAACAATCAAAGTGAGTGTGATCGCACTAAACTAGGTTATTGGGGAAACAAGTTGTAGACAGACATCCTTACCCCCTAAAGGTGAAGAGGATGTTTCCAACAGAGCCACCATAAAGCTACAAATTCATAGCATAATATCCTCTATTGAGAGGAATAGGATCATGGATATTTCTCCTTGTTCAACATAAAACATAATACTGCCATGCCGATTCTTTACAACATCCATCCCTACAGATTTCAGATTCTACGCATTTCCACTGTGTTTTTTATGAAAAGATTCTAGACAAAATGAAACAGGGGTTTCAGACCAAAACAGCAAAACCAGAATCTCATGGGCTCATCTTGACCACACGAAACTACTTTTTCATTATCTTAACCACCAACTGAACTTCTGTTTAATAAGAACAACAGCACACACAGATATTCACTAACATTTCAGAGTAATTCAGAGCTGTAGAAACAACAGCACTGTCAACCAAGACTATACCTTTTCTGCTCAGCGGCATTAAGTTTTGCCTCGAGGCGTTGACCAAGGTCTAGCTCCTGAGAAGATGACCAGGAGGGACTTCTCTGCTTTGGCCTAGCTTTGCTTGATAAAAACTCGTAGAATTGCTGCAACGACAGAAATCACAAATTTTCTCGTAAGACTCTCAAGAACGTTCGATCTAAGTATCTATGTTCTCGATAATACTAAAAACACGATAACCAAATATAAAAAGAAGCTATGATTTAACCACACACAACCTCTATCTTGCAAGAATCATGTTCCTGCGAAGTGTCATATTTCAAGCGTTTTGTCAGATACAATCTCCAAGCACTAGAAGCCACTAACTGGAGCAAACATTTAGAATTGTACAAAAAATATCATTTCTTACAGAGAACACCAGTTATTATTGTTTTCTTTATTTCAATTTCACCAAAGAACCCTAAAACTTTAATCGAAAACAGATGCAGCCAAACTGCAAATTTCTGGCTTGTTAATTTGCCCAACAGACAAAATTTCCCCTCTACTATTTGGCGCATGGAAACAGATAACCAATTAAGCAGGAAAGAAGACAGTCATAACTCTAACTAAATTTAGAATTTAGCCTAATTCATATAATTAAACAACTAATGACAAGGTGCTAATTAACCTAACTTTAGGTACTACTCCTTTACCAAACTTCACTGTCAACAAAGATCATGTCATTAATCAACAAAATTACCATAATTTCCACTATTACACCAATATTCCTCAAAGCAAATACTATCACGTAACTCAAGTTTCTTCCCTTCTTCTGCTAATTAAGGCAACTAACCGTAATTTTTCGACTAAACAACAATTCATTCCATAATTTCATCTTCATTCTTTCTTGAGAAAATCAGAAAACTGGAAACCACAATTTCACCTGACGACGAAGATCGGCTTCTTTAAGCTTCGCCTCAATTTCCTCAGCGGTGGATGGTCCTCGGCACTCGGAGAGCCGGCGACGGAGACGGCGCGGAAGTTTGGACGGCGACGGCGGCGACGATGAATCATTCACCGGAAAACTGAAGGCAACTCCGGCGCCGGCCATCCTTTCCGACGACGGCGATTCCTTGAACTCCACTCCAGAAGGCGTGGACGACGCCATTGAAGACTCGAAAACACTCCCAAATTTATATACTCTATCAACGGATTAAACTAAACTGATTAAACTAAATTAATCAGTGAGAATCAATCAAACAAACTTTCCTTTTCAATATGCACAGATTAAGAATTCAACAGGAAGAACGATCAACGAAATTGATGGATTCAAATTTGCGTCGGAGGAGGATGAAAATGGAAAGGAGAAATGGGTTTTTTGGGTGGGGTTGCGTGTGGTTTTATTTCTGCTTTGTGGGAAGAAATTGGGTTAGTTAAGGTTTTTAGTTTGGTCGGTATTTTTGGGGGGGTTTTGGAAATTGATTAATTAAATAATCTAGAATGCACCAAAATTATCTTGATGGTTTGAGGAGGAACAGGGGAAATACGTGTATGAGTTGTGTTATAGGCAAGTTTTCCTTCTTTCTGGTTTTATTTATAGCACGTATGTCAGGTTGGGTCATATCCAGGTGGATAATTAGGATAATGTGATTGAATTTTCTTTCAACATAATTATTTTGTGAGGAAGATGGTTCTAAAAAAAGATAGAAAATTATTAGGGAGTACATTATATTTTATAAAAATGATTTTCAAGTAACCATTTTATTAGAATATATTTCTAAGTATTTTATAAAAGATCATTGAATATGAATAAATACATCGACTGAAATTTTCTCTTAGAATTACTTGTGCATGAAATTTGCAAGTCTTTTACACCAAGAAATGAAAACACAGGAATGGGAAATGGAGAACGCCGCAGTTTTTCTCCACCCATAATCATAGTCTCTTTTTTTAATAAATAATATTTTGACATATGGTAATCATATAGTGTTTTTTAGAAAAAAATAATATTTTTGAGGTAAAAAAAGTTGGTACAAGTTCCTATTGTTATAAATCAAATGAAATAAAATTTCAAAAAATAAGAATGTTGGGGTAATATGAAAATGTGAACCCCTACTTACAATCCAAAATATAGGAATGACTAATTTGAATATAAAAAAAAGAAAAAAGAAAATATGACTGGATATGAAATTCTCTTCTAAAAGTCTAAAAGAATTATTTTGAGAGAAATATGACTTTAAAAAAAATAAAGAAATTATTATGCATACACTATATTTTATGAAAACTATTTTTGAAGAGGTCATATTATTATATTTGTATTTGTAAATATTCAACATTTTACATTATTTATTTTCAAGTAATAAATATTGTTATAATGATAAGAAGGCCCAAAATCATTCAAAATTGCCAAAAAAAAAATCTCTAGACCAACTTATCTGGTTATTGAATAATAAATTTAAACAAATATTAAAATATGATAAAAGGAAAATACCTCCCTAGTATAAAAATGAGTGATAGGAAATATGGGTTTGGGATAGTTAGGTTAGGTGTATACAAAGGAGGAGGAATACGTGGGTGTACAAGGTGTATTGAAGTGATTACTTGGCTACAACAGAAAAGCATGTCAGCATCCATAAATTATGACGTTAGCTTGCAAATGGTTTACAAGTAATCCACCCAACTTGGCCCAAAAGTTGACCCTTATTCAGGCCCACATTTAAATTAATTGCATGCCACATATTCCTCACATTTCCAAAATGTGCGTTCCAAGCTGAGTCATCTCCAAGAATCTTTCTTCTTAAAAGCCTCAAGCAATCCAATATTATTTGATCAATGGATAACTTATAATATAGGAAACCCCACCTTATTAAGTTAATCTTTAAGTTTCTTGACTAACTTTTTTTAAAAAAAGTATTAAAATATAGAATATATTTTACAAATCAATTAAAATAAGCGGAGAGTAAAGTATATACATATATTTTATGAATTATTTAAAAAAAATAAAAAAAAGCTTATTCTAGTAGCTTTTAAGATGAAGGGTAGAATCATTGAAATATATGTATGTTCATTTTATAATTGGTCTATAGTTTTTGCGTATCCTTGAGTATTAATTTAATTCCTTTGAAATCTTCATTTATTGGTAATTAAGGTGTAAAATTATTAGATATATTCCTAATCAATATGGAATATTTATTATTGTAGACTATGATATATTTAATTTTTAAGAACTTTAATTATTTATGTTTTAATGTATTTACTGGTCTATTATTAAAAAAATGTTATCATCAGATTTGTAATGAAAAATATTTAAATAGAAAATAACTTTTTAAAACATATATTAAAATAATGATCAAAGAAAAATATTAAAAATTGTAAAAACTTAAAAGTAATAGGATAAAGTAGCTTCTTATCTTTGTAATGTTTAATTAATAGAGTGTTTTCATGTGGTTTACTTTAACTGAAATAGGAAAGATTTTATCGTCACAAAATGTATTGATATACGTGATTTAATTTATTATTTGTAATGTGTTATCATTATCATCATGTAAATGCAATGAAAACAAAATAATGATGCATCATGTCATTATCAATATGTTTAGAGGTTGATATATTGATGAAGTGATTTTATGTATATGAGCTATCTTTAATGCATAATTACAAGATATTTATAACACGGTTGATTGTGATGAATATAATTTAATTATTGTTGTAACATGTTGTCATATAATTAGATTAATTCTTCATGCAAGACTTTAAAGTCAAAGTTATTTTATTTATATCTCTATATATATAGTTTTGTAATAAATATTTTAGAAAAGAAATAGAAAACAATCTCCTCATAATTAAATGTCAGTAAATCATCCCTTACCTCATTGACACTTAAAGTATAGAGATATATATATCGATCACAAATAATAGTAAATTCATAGATAAAAAGTGACTTGTATATAGCTTGACTGTTAATTAACTAAATATAATCAAATATTCCCTCATTCTCAAATTACTTGTCATTTAAGACATAATTTATAAAATTAAGAACACTTCTAATTTACATTAATTTATATTCTTGGAAATGAGAAAAAAGTGAACAAGATGATGAATAAAAAAGAAAAATTGAAGAAAAAGATTAATTTAATAAATTAGTAATTAGTGTTTATTAAAATTGTAAGGTGACAGATATTATAGGAAAAAAGAAAATTAATTAAAGTGACAAATAATATGAGAAAGAAGGAGTATTAATTATCCTTCAGTATTTATTAACTTTTTTTCAACTTACTAATTTGTTTGTGATAGGAAGAAAAAAGGATGCACAAAATCACAAATGATTCAATATGAAAATTGAACTCAATTTTATTCCATGAGTATCTAAAATGAATTTGGTGCAGCTTTCTGTCCAAATCAGAACTAATTTTAGGAGGATAAAGGCATGCTTTTGCTTGAAATATGAGCCACCAAAATTTATAAATAAATAAAAACACAAAAAAGCCAACAAAGGTCGTGTTCTATACTACGATTGGCAAACTGCGGTGTCACACGGTATCGCAGTTTGCCACAACCCACCACATTTCACCGTAAATCATTACTTTTTTCTCTCCTCTACTTTTTACATTCTCTCTCCTCACCTACCCCACATACCAATAACCTACCACAATTTCACCACACCTCACCGTAAAATACCGCAGTATACAACACGGCCTAAGAAAAACAAAATGGAAGAAAAGGGCATTTAAATTTGTGTGAGTGATGAAAAAAATGAGGTCAACTTTATCCAGAGTCTTCCACAGTTAGGAAAGTGGCAAAATTTTCAAGCATTATCAAATTCAGAACATAAAAGTATACCACATGGACTGCAAATAATATGATTTGAATTATTAGCATTGCTTTTATTGCAATTTTTTTTTTTCTCGTGGTCACCAAAATTAAAGTTTGGATTACTTTGGATGCTTTTTGGGTCACCCTTTGGTGCTGGCCATGTAGTTATTCCCATAGTTATTGGGAGTTCTATCCACTATTTATGTATATGGACATCAACATGCAATGCCTTTTTTTAGTAAGTCAAAATTCGAGTTTGGGTAAATTTGGACCGGCTAAATTTGGCAAATGTCAAAATTAGGACGAAAAATTCATATTCAAACTCAGTTTTTATTTGAGTTAGACCGGGTTGAATAATTTGGACAATACTAAATTCGGATCAGAATCGAGTTCAGACAATAGAAAAATGAGAAATATTATGTACCTAGTTTCAGTCGATTAGGTTAATATCGAAATTCGGACGAAAAATCTCATATAGAACAATTTGGGTTTTTTGGGTAGAACAAAATTTTGTCAGCTCCATTTTTAGCAATCGGTATATCACTTGCATTAATTTTTAAAAAAAATTCATCAATACTAGTTATAAAATTTATAATATATTTATTCATATTATTATAAAATTTATCAATATTTTTAAAGTTATCAAACTTTTATAAACATCATGATATGCGTCTTTTTAGTGAGTTGGAGGAATTCAATTTGACGTCAATTATCATTGTTAACCTTCAATCATGTCTCTTTCTTTTGTAAGAGTTTTTATTGTACCCTTATTTAGGGTTTTTAGTCTCTTTCTAGAGTTTTATTGTATTCTTATTTAGGGTTTTAGTCTCTTTCTAGAGTTTTTGTTCAGTTGGTGTGGTCTAATACGTTGGATGAAGATCTACTTTCAAATCGCTATAGCACAGGTTGTGAGGTTCTCCGACAATGGTAAAGATGCAGAGTCATCGAATAAATCGGAGCCGAACGTCAGTAAGATTAGTATTAGTTATTTGGAAGTTGAATTTCATATCTATGTTTTAGATCTACAATTGTTTAATCAAGATTTTCATTGTAAGTGCCGTATGACTTGTTATTAATGAAATATGTTTGATTTCAAAAAAAAAAAAAACCTTCAATCATGTCACATCTAAAGCTAATCAAAGTTTGATTTGGAAAGAATATGAATGTTTTTTGGATATTTTTTACTCAAGTTGATTGATTTTTAACATATTGAAGTATGATGAATTATAGTACCACACATCACTATACATATCGTACAAAAGAACATAGCATAAGTTAGGAAAAATCATCACCAATATTTATTTTATTTGTTATATTTTTCTTGAAGAAGTGACATCAAATATAGATACAGGACACTAGAAGAAAACAACATCTTTCTAGTGGCTCGCAAGAGCAATATATTAGACACTCCTGGAAGTTTATTCTCCCTTTAACAATAACCACTTATTTTTTTTAAAAACCCAATAAATGAATACAAATTGTGTTTTTTTGTTGACGTGGAAGTTATACTCCGAGCCTTCAACCAATTCACAAACCTTTTTGGTTTTTTTAGGGTGTGTTTGGTAAAAACCCAGGAAAAATTTTTATGGGGAAAGTTTCTCATGGGAAGTTTTTCATGGAAAAAATCCCCTTTGGAAACTATACTTTACAATGTTTGGTGTATAATTTAAAATACTAGAAAAACTTTTACAATGTTTGGTTCAAATTGCAACTTTCTAGAAAAATTTTTACTAAAATGATCAAATTACCCTTATTTATTTACTAGAGAGTTTGTGAAATTAGGGGTAGTTTAGAAACTATAATTTACAATGTTTGGTGTACAATTTAAAATTCTAAAAAAACTTTTACAATGTTTGGTTCAAATTGCAACTTTCTAGGAAAAATTTGCTAGAATAACCAAATTACCCTTATTTATTTACTAGAGAGTTTGTGAAATTAGGGGTAGTTTTGGAAATTCACTGACCACCAAATGTAATTCACAGTTTGAGAAATATTTCCCCAACCCCCTCTCATGAAAATTCTTCCTAAATATTGTTGGGGGAAAATAGTGATCACCCGTGAAAATTTCCCCATGATCAATGTGCTACCAAATATTTGGAATAATGGTCAATTTTCCTCCAATTTTCCAAAATTCTTTGCCAACCAAACACACTCTAAAAGAAATCGCCAAAGTTTTGATGTGTAGGATGCTAAGGCTGTCTCCAATGGCATTGTTAGTCCAGGAAAATCAAGGAGAGAGAAGATAGACATAAAATAAAAAAGGAAATTAGGGGAGAATAAAAGGAGAGAGAAAGAACTGTGGGAGGGTAGAAAGAAAAGAGTAAAATACAGTTTATTTTGTTTCATTCTTTTAATATTATTTTAATAATTATATGTTATTAACTGTTGACCTCGTTCTTCACTCTGGTTATTAGAAAATGGAGAGGAGAGGAGGAGAGGGAAGGGGAGGGGAGAGAACCTATTTTTATCTTATATAGATTATAAAGTGAGGGGAATGAGGGGTAAAATAGGTTAATTATTATGTTTGGATTAGAAAAGATAGAGAAGGAGGGGGAATAGAAGAAAAATTAAGTAGTTATTATATTAATAAAATTATTTTTTTAATGCATAATGAGTTCTCTTCCCATCCCCTACATTAACCCTCATACCAGGGATTAATAAAAAAGGGTTAATAGAAGGAAATGAAGGTAAATAGTTCCCCTCCCCTTTTATTAATTTTTCCAAACAAAGATAGAAGAGGTTATTTAATATCATTTCCCCTACCTTCCCCTCCCGTAACTCCAATGCAAACATAATGTATTTATATTATTTTTGTATTTGATATTCTTAATTGTGTAGAATACCATTATGGATAGATTAAGGGCAACATAAAATGCAACTTCTTTTAACTTAGAGTGGAAACAATGTCACCAATTGACCAATATTTAGGGTGCAACTTCTTTTAGTTCTGTTTCGGAAAAATATGTTATGGGAAAGTTTTATCTGAGAAAGTTCTCAGGGGAAAGAATACTTTACTGTGTGTGATTTACATTTGAAATTATATGAAAGTTTATTTAAAATGTTCAAATTATCCTCATTATTTATTTAGAAAATAGTTTTTTAGGGTTATTTTGGGGAGTTTGATTAAACTACTTCCCTTTTTCCATGGGAAACAAACTTTTCCAACTTCTCTCATGGAAAACATTTTCCCATCTAACATGGGAAAATATTAGGACCTACTACAAAATTTTCTCATTTATATTTTGTAACCAAACATGAAAACATTGGTGAACTTGGAAAAATTGAAAAACTTTTCTAAAAAAGTTCCTCAACCAAACACTCCATTAGGGTGGAAACAATTTCTTTTAATGTACTTTTTTTATATATTTAGGGTGGAAACAATGTCACCAATTCACAAAACTTTTGACTTTGATGTGTATGAGCGATGTAAAATGCAACTTCTTTTGCCTGTAGATATAATATATTCAACGCATGAGTGCGGCAGCCGGAGGCCCACGCGTTTTAGAATCTCCATTATTTTGTTAACAATTTCACTAATCCCCATCCAATATTCCAAGTTCAACGCCATGCATCCGGTTTATATATCTCATCAAATGTACAAATCAAAGACAAAAGGAACAAAATTGATCACTCCTTATTAATTAATACTAATTATCAACAGTTCTACACATGATTCATGACTCATGCATATTAATATATTTAGGGTTTTGTAAATATTGTCCGATTCGAATATTCGAATTTGTCCGATCTAGAAAAAAAATTAGTTTTTATCTGAACCCAATTTTGACATTGATCGAATATTTGGTGACAATATTTCTTTTTTTTTTTTTATTATCTAAACCCAATTTTGATTTGAATTTAGTTCTGCACCGGTTGTGTTGACTTGCCCTGACCCGAAAATAAACAAGATTAATTTCTCGTCCGAATTTTTGTATTGACCAAATTCCCGAATATACACAGACCCAAAACTTAGCCAGCAATAACTATAATATATTATAGACTTATAGCTAGTCAATACATCATGCATATGTCTTGTTCTTTCGATAGATATGTAGAGATTGAATAAGTAAGATTAGGTGAGTTTGAATAAGGTCCGGTAGTTTGTGCAGAAATAGGCAAAGATAAGTAACGAATTGTTTTAGACGTAAGGAAGTTATGTAGGTTTAGTTCGGCTTAGTTTTTGTAGAAGCACTATAAATAGATAGAAAAATATTGTGCGGTACTTTAACCTTGGAAAAAAGTAAGGTCGTAAATCATAAATTATATTGTACACCGTGGTTGATGTAACTAGGTCCACCACATATATTAAAGTAGTTCAATTTTATACTTGATGAATTTGTGTAACAAAATTCATAAATTTTAAAAACATCGATAAATTTTCAATAATGTTGATAAATTTATGATAAATTTCATAATAAACATTGATATTTTTTTAAAAATTTAATACCTTGAAGTACCCAGATAGATACTCCAAAATCTACTGTGTATAACAATTGATTTTAAACTGCTATCTACCCATTTGTCTCAATTAATTTGTCCAGTTTAGCATTTCACGGTCTTTGATGCAACATTTTGACCATTAAATTTTCACGTTTTATCTTAACAAAACTAATAATATTATATTTAGGGCAAAATATTTTTCACCACAAATTTAATGATGGTAATCTTATATAATATCTCAAAAATAATTTATTAAATTAATGGTCAAAATTTAAAATGTTTGACTTAATTAGTCAAACTTGGACAATTTATTTGGGATGAGTTGCATTACCTAAACCGTTAGTTTTACATATGGCTTAATTTACCGCATGGACCATGATAACCATCTTGACTCAAGATGATTAGTAATCATCTTGAATTATCTATATTTCATATTTTTGTAACTTTTATTAATATTTTCTTTAATAATTATGTATATTTATCAATTATAATAATGTAATACTTATTATCTAGGTCAAAAATATAATAATAGTCTAATTTTATCAATCATGGTAAAAAATGCACATTTAATTTATACATAGTTTTATATTTATGAAATTAATATAAATAAATAATTATATTCAAATTATTTATAAATTGTAGTAACCCTCAAAGTAATGAAGCGCACCTTTATAATAATTTAAACACACTTACATTTAACTTTACTAGGTCTCAACCCGTGCGATGCACAGAGTATATTAAAATAGTTATTTTAAAAAATAAAAAATTCAATAGAAATTGTAAATACAATTTAGAAATATTATTCCAAAATAATTATAATTACTTATAGTTGCACTAAAATATAATTGTGTATTATTATTATTATCACTTTTATATTTCACTTCGTGTATCTTAAAAAAAATATAATTTTCTATGTATTCACTTTGTGTATCTTGTGTTGTTATTATTATTATTATTATTATTATTATTATTATTATTATTATTATTTTAAAAATAAAGTTACCATCTAGATTATTTACTTATTATTGTGTATATTATTTATCTGAATTTTTATTTGTAAAATAAATAAATAAATAATGTGCATTCTGATTGGTCGATATATCTATAATCACCCTCCTTTCAATATTTGGGGGTGACCCACAACTTTATCATTATATTTTTGCCCTCTTTCTAATTTATATTCCAATTTGTATATAGTTTAGTGATACTTTCTGGTTTTTTAATTTTAAAATAAAATTTGAATTGAAAATAAAAAAAATTGAAAATAAAAAAAATAGTATATAATTTTTTACGTTGTGATTGACCAATTCTCTACGGTCGTGGGATCCACAATGTTTATCATTTTGCTTTGCCGCAAATAAAAAATCATCCTCCCTAAATTTCCCCAAAAAAAAAGTAAGAAGGAAAAACAAAACCGTTTTGCGTTGGCGGGAAAAACAAAGGAAAACCCACCGGAGAACCCGAAGCACATTGTTCAGTCTTCACTCTTCAGCCCCTCACTCTTCTTCACTGTCTGCTGCCATGGAGGTAGACTTGGGCGACGAACCCATCGCCATGGATGTCGAGCCAACAACCACCATAGAACCTCCCCAAATCCGCCGTCTAGAGGAGTCCGTCGTCAACCTCATCGCCGCCGGCGAAGTCATCCAACGCCCCGTTAACGCCGTCAAGGAGCTCGTCGAGAACAGCCTCGACGCCCGCTCTTCCGCCATTAACGTCGTCATCAAAGACGGCGGTCTCAAACTCATCCAGGTCTCCGACGACGGCCATGGCATCCGGGTAAGCAAGAAGGAACACCAATTTCGGCATTTTTGTGTTCAATTGAGGTTTGATTTTGACGTCTGTGCTTTGATTTTAGGGTTTTGTATGTAATTGGGGTTTGAATTTGATTTCTGCGTCTTAATTCTAGGGTTTTGTACTTTTGATTGTGTTGTTGTATTAGCATGAGGATTTGCCGATACTTTGCGAGAGGCATACGACGTCGAAGTTGTCTAAGTTTGAGGATTTAATGTCGATTAAATCAATGGGGTTTAGAGGAGAGGCTTTGGCAAGCATGACGTATGTTGCTCATGTTACGGTCACTACTATTACTCCTGGTCAGTTGCATGGATACAGGTAGGTTCAGTGTGATTTTCACCGTGGGAATTGGTTTGAGCACCAGGTGTTCGATGAAATGTCTCTTAGAGTACAGATGGGGTTGAATCCTGAGCTTTTTTGTTGCAGGGTGTCTTACAAGGATGGTGTGATGGAGCATGAACCCAAGCCGTGTGCTGCTGTGAAAGGCACTCAAATTGCGGTATGATTCCCTTGTTTTTGTTCTTGTTGCTTCGATAGTTATAAAGGCAGGACGGAAATGGGTTTAGATTTATGTTTAATTACATAATGTATATTGCGTTTCACGGTCAATCTGGCATGATCTGAGTGCATAATTTTGTTCAATATCAGTGCTTTGTGAATGATCATATAGCACGGCGCATTGATGGATAACTGTGATCTTGTGTATCTTCTCTCCCATCTTTGTTTCCTCTGAAAGCACCCAAAGTCCATAACGTTGAGTGTTTTTCGGAAAGTTAATTAGTGCCAGAGAATTAGAAACATTTACAAATAAACCTCTTTCTCTCGCAATTTTGTAGATTGAGAATCTTTTCTACAACATGACTGCGAGGAGGAAGACGCTTCAGAACTCTGCTGATGATTATTCGAAGATTGTTGACTTGCTTAGTCGGTTTTCCATTCACCACATATGTGTGGGCTTCTCTTGTAGAAAGGTTAGACTTTAGTTTATTGACTTTATTCCCCCCCCCCCCCCCTTTTTTCCCCTTCTTTGTGCTGGAATGTTTGATTCTTCTGAAGCCTTACATTTTGTGTTTTTGTTTGTGTTAGCATGGGGCTGCAAGAGCTGATGTTCACACTGTTCCCACTTCATCCAGGCTTGATACAATCAGATCTGTGTATGGTGTATCTGTTGCACGTAATCTGCTGCAAATAGAGGTCTCAGATGATGGTCGAACTGGTTCGGTGTTTGATATGAGGGGTTTCATCTCCAATGCGAATTATGCAGCCAAAAAGACAACCATGGTGTTATTCATTAATGGTCAGTGTCCTTTTTTAAAAATTTTATTTTATGCTGTGGTGTTTATTGAGATATATCCTGTTTAGTGCACTGCATTGAAAAGTTTTTTGCGATATGAAGGGTCTTTTATAAGTCAGAAGACATTTGTTTTTCTTGTGTTATTAGTTTCATTTTATTCTTGCAGATAGACTAGTTGAGTGCAGTCCCCTGAAAAGGGCCATTGAAATAGTCTATGCGGCGACACTGCCCCAAGCATCAAAACCTTTTGTATACATGTCAATTGAATTGCCATCTGAACATGTTGATGTGAATATACATCCAACAAAACGAGAGGTGAGTATGTCGAATATCTTGTAAATTGGCTTGTAAACTTGCATTTAGCACTCTGAAGGTTGGCCTTTTGGTCTTTACCTGCTCTTTGTGCCTCTGTATTCCTGCTTTTTGAGTTTTTTCTTAAAAACATTTATTCTGTTTTTTCTTAAAAAAATTATTCTGTTTTTTTGGTTGTCTTAAGCTCTGCGATTTTGGTATCATTCATACTATTTCCATAACTTGAAACTTATTTCTCCTCCCTGCTAAATGGCCAAATGGGCTCATGATGGAATAATTGTATCTTTACATCTTGTGTACATGATGCCTGTATGGTCTCCCTGTAACAATGAAGCCGGAGTACTTTAAATCTGATGGACACAAAACCATATTTTTTTTAGTGCTCATCTCTTATCATCCAATCTTTGCTGCTTGTTCTGTTTTGGATCTCGCTACATGAATTCTGAGCAGCTTTTCTGCCCCTCCCCCCTTCTTTTGAGGTATTTTCTGATCCTTCATACTTACCCGAATGACTTATGTGTCTAGACTTCTCTAATCTCTAGTCCTCGCTATTGATTACATTCCAAATGAGGCGGTCTAGCTGACATTGTATGTAAGAAGATATTTTATTTATCCTATTTTTCACTTGGCAGGTAAGCCTTCTAAATCAGGAAATTATCATCCAGAAGATACAGGCAGAAGTGGAATTACTATTAGTAAACTCCAATGACACAAGGACATTTAAAGGAAAAAGTGCAGTGCAGGTATTTTGTAGTAGTAACCATCTGTCATTAGTTTATCTTGGCTTGTCTCAGAAACTTCTGCCCTGTTGATTTATGGAGTAGTTGCTTAGCTTACTTAGAGTTACCTTTCATCTTAAGTATCCTTATGTTGCTTTGCTGGGATTTTTTTCATCTGAGGTTTTGAGTCGTTTGACATCCCTTTGCATAGACCGGTGGCAGAATGAACCCAGAGAAACTCAGTTTAAGAGTTTGACGGGTCTGGAGTTGCATTATATTTGTGCAGTTCTTGAGGTTGGAAGTGTTCCATTTTCTTGCATTATGTTGTAAAGCTAAAAGTGGTGAAACTTCTCTTTCTCATGAAGATCCCCCTTGCTATCCTAGTGAAAATATCAAATCATTCCTAATGAAAAGAATATGGGTCATTTCTTGATTGTCATACTCCCCTGGACTCCGCTCAAATGTGTTTCCCCTAGGAGTTTGTTGTTGTTGTATCTTGATTGCCATACTGCTGCATGAGATTATGTGAGGGGGAAATATCAAATCGTTGCTAATGAAAAGAATATGGGTCATATCTTGATTGCTATACTGCTGCATTATTTTACATGAGGGGGAAAAGGACGTTATACTGTTACACCTTTGCTGGATCTTGAAGACTAGTGTAGCAGCATTGAGGTTAACAAGCATCTTTCATTTATCACTTTCCCTGCCAAGTGTAAATATATTGTTGTTGTAATTGCTATTGGATTTGTAACACTGTAGTGTTATGATCTTTTTCATATTGGGTTATTGAGAAAGATGCTTACGGGTTTCCTCCCCCATCTCCCACTTGAAAGGAGAGTGTCTTATATTCATCTTCGCTATTTTCTGTCTTTTTTCAGTGTATGATTTCTTACTACTGGAGTTTATGTTTACCCCTATTTTGTGCTGCATGAAACAGCTGGTAAACCCTTCCTCATCAGTCCTCACTGGATCAAACAGAGATTCCCATTCCGGTCCATCAGCTTCAGGTACAGGCAGATGTGTCCCGACCCTAGGCTCCCAGAGTCCCAGCATTCAAAAATCTGTACCAGCCTTTCTTATGCTTCAGATGCCACTGTCAAAACTCAAGAATAAAGTCTTAAAACTGACTTAAAAAAAGCAGACTCATTTTTTAAATCCTAATTCTCTCACTTCGTTCTTGGTTTGTCAGGAGGTTCTGAAATTGTAAGTTAGCCAGAAAAAAAAAATGCATTTTATGACATATTCTGTTGTCAGGTCTAGTTGGGTAAGGTCAGATTGACAAGATATGAGATGATCTAAGAAGAATCACAAGAAAAGAAGGCACAATGACAATGTCTCCAATGCCAATGTCAATTAGTATACTAGTGAAACAGTTTTGTGTTGGTCTTATCTTTGAAATAGAAGTTAACTACATGCTGGTTCCCTATATCATACACTGAAATGAACCTATTTTCTTGCTAGTCAGAGTCATCTATCATGAATTTTCTTTTGACAATTGGTGTGCTTCCTCCCAGGCTCTGCAGCTTCTGCACCAAAGTCGCAGAAAGTTCCTGTGCAAAAGATGGTTAGAACTGATGCACTTGATCCAGCTGGGAGGCTGCATGCGTATATGCAAGTTAAGCCGTCTACTCAAGTGGAACCAAATGCAAGCTTAAACACCATAAGGTTGGACTTCAAATGATGTTACACTAATATTCAATTGATGCTTTCTTGCTTTTGTGTTCTAGAGTTTCACCTTTTTGACCTGCCCTTTTTGGCTGACAAATAGTCAATAATTTAATATTCTATAGCAAGCTTAGTCTTAGCTGAGAATTCTTTTAGATAACTGATAAATATGTATACAAAGTATAATGAAAGATTACTGAATCATTCAGAAAATCAGTTACAGAAACTCGCAAGGGAACATGGTCCACTCATGTGGAATGTTCATGTTATTTTTTGCATTCATGGATGGCGTATTTTCTAGTAACCAGTTAAGGTCTTAAGGTTAGATATTTTTATTCTAGATTTCAGAATGTCATGTAACGGGGTGATTGGATTTGATGATATAATTCGGATGCATGCCAGAGAATGTATGTCATTGTCATTGTTGCAATTAACATATGTGGTTGTGTAAGGTTACATTAGCCAACTCTGAAGATGACTTCTTTTACAGCTTCTTGTACAATTATACTTCGATAATACATATGCTGAACAACATTGTAGGTCTTCTATCTTAAAAAGGCGGAATCCTAGGGAAACTGCAGATCTGACTAGTGTCCAAGAACTTATCGAAGAGATTGACAGTAGCTGTCATTCTGGTGCGCATCTCGTCAATTAGATCATTTTCCTTGGCAACAATCTTTGCTTCATTCCCAAGTTTCATGTTCGAACTGCTGAGTTACTAATGGGTTATTGTGCAGGCTTGCTAGACATTGTCAGAGGATGCACTTACGTTGGAATGGCTGATGATGTTTTTGCTTTATTACAGCACCAGACTCATCTTTATTTGGCAAATGTGGTGGAATTGAGGTATTGATATTACTGTCTTCTTTTCTTACTCAGCATTCAGTCTTTTTGGGCATATTCTTAAACAACCAAGCATAATCAGAGGAGTGAAGCGCCTGTAGGCCCCATCTTTATTTATTTATTTAATAGGTAAGCGGTCCAACCCATCTGACCCCTATCTCAAGGGAATAACCCAACAGGCCTGTAGCGGTCAGGGAACAGGGATGCCAATGGCCCAAAGTTGGGCCCCTCTCAAACCCACAACATTCTTCAAAATGGTAAGGGAGAATGCCCCCCAAGGATGTGAACCCTGTAGGGCAGGGATAAGAGGAGGACCTCTTGCCACTCAGGCAAGAAGTGATTGGCGTAGGCCTCATCTTTATCTCATGCATGCAATCTGGGATTTTGAATGTGGCAGCTAATTCCAGATGAATGACTTTTTTTTTTTGTCTTGTCTTCATGCCCGTCGATGTAAGTTTTCTTGATCTTAGTTTTTCTTTTCCTATGTCCAGCAAAGAGCTCATGTACCAGCAGGTCCTGCGTCGTTTTGCCCACTTCAATGCCATACAGTTGAGTGAGCCTGCCCCGCTGCACCAGTTATTAATGTTGGCGCTGAGGGAGGAAAACATTGTTGGAGATTCTGGTGAAAATGACGATATGAAGGAAAAGATTGCAGAGGTTATCGCTATTCCCTTTTCCTTTTCAGATATGCTGCAAGGCCCTCATACCTAGCTCACCAGTGACTGACTAAACTATTCTTCTCCAGCTGAATGTGAAGCTACTCAAGGAAAGAGCTGAGCTGCTGGAGGAGTATTTCTGCATTTACATAGATCAACAGGGGAGTCTTTCAAGGCTTCCTGTGGTTCTTGAGCAGTACACCCCTGACATGGATCGCCTTCCTGAATTCGTTCTTTGCCTCGGCAATGATGTAATTACTGTTTTCATTCAGTATGAATTTCTTGAAAATATTGCTCGCGATCTATATTTCACCTTCCGTGTTATAACATATCAACATACTGCTGGTCTCTTCTTCCGTTGGAAAGAGCATGGCCTCGTAATGCAGAATGAAGTACATAGCAAGTAATATAGTTTCCGTTGAATAGGATTCGCAAAACGTAGGGTACTCTTGATGGTTGCAGGCAGTTCTGCATTTTACGGATGGTATCTTTTGTTAGCTTCTGATTGATTCTTCCTCTTTATCTTAGGTCGACTGGGAGAATGAAAAGAGTTGCTTTCAGACAGTCTCAGCTGCTATAGCAAATTTCTATGCCATGTATCCTCCTATGTTGCCAAATCCAGCCGGTGATGGCCTGCAGCATTACCGGAAAAAGCCAGTGACGGGGCTACTTGAGGAAGAAAGTTCTACAATGAAACTAGGTACGAGGCTCCTAATCGAAGTACCGCATATGCAATTGCAGTTGTGTTATGATTTATGAATTTTTTCACATATTCTGTACCATTAAGCAGCTAATCCTATGGCCGTTTAAGTTTTACCCTTGATCTGACATAATTACATAAATCTGAACTTTGTTGACATTGGGGTTTCCTCTTAATGTTCGTTTCTACGGTCTGCAGACGTTAGCAAAGAGGATGAGATTGAACACGAATTACTCGCAGAGGCAGAAACAGCATGGGCTCAGCGTGAATGGGCAATTCAACACATCTTATTTCCGGCCATGAGACTCTTTCTTAAACCCCCTAAATCAATGGCTAAAGACGGGACATTCGTGCAGGTAATCACAAAAACTCTACAGAATCTCTGACAAAATCAATTACCATGTTGTGTTTCACGTGAATAAGCAGCGAGTCTCTGAAGTTATTATCAACAAATCTAGGTTTGGTATCGCAATTATTTCCTACTGAGAATGACTGCTGGCTTACCTTCCCAACTACAGGCGACTTCTCTAGAGAAGCTGTACAGAATATTTGAGCGATGCTGATGTAACCAGCTTGAAACCCATGGACAGATCAGAATTCTGAAACGTCTCTGTTACGATAAGGATATTTTATGTACAAACTTCATCCTTTTGATCAGATAACAACTTTCATTGTGGGTCCCGCAATTAGTGCGAACGCATGTTTTGCGAAATTGGAGGTGTCTTGAAATTTTCCTTAGACCCCAGCACCCCTGCTTAAGACGGACTCTCACGACATGGACGATTTCTCATAGCAATGGGTCCCGCCTACACAGGGCCTTGGAGTTCAGTATTTTGCTCTAGTAGTCTAGTGCAGTATTGACATGTTCGTATGTATCGCTGACTGAGGAGATGCTGGGAAGCCAATGTAATTAGAAAATTTCCTAGTATTGCAAATTGCTGACTAAACTCTGCACTGTTGTCACTCAGTTCTCTGAATACAAGCCTCTGTACATATATAATACATTCCGGGTTCATCTGCTTAGTAAACTTCTTGGGTTCGTTTGCATTTTATGTTCGATGCTTGTCCAAGGCTAAGATCTCTGGTCTAAGAACTAGTAGTGTACGCAGCATGGGTCAGGTATATCTTCCCCATCAAGGTTCGAAATTTAGAGCTCGTAGTTGTCGCCATGGAAATTGTTGTGTTTTTAGGGACTTCTTGTGGGTCTGTTTTCAAGGTTAGATCTCGCTTGAATTTTCTGTTTTGTTCTTTTTTTCCGATTATTGAAAGCTAAAAGGTTTAAAGGTTCACAAAATACAACAAACTAACATCACAAAACAACAAACGACCAACTCAAAGTGACAAAAGGCTACAATCAAATACTGCTAAAACATAAACAATATAGCAAAGACTGGCATACCCATGACAACCAAAATGACCTCTTTTCAACCACAATCTTAAAATATCAACAACTTCAAATGGGTAGGTCATTGAGGACTAGCACGCTTATATCATTGTCAATAATTATAGCCCTGAGATCTAGCATCAATATCATCAAGACTATCATCTTTCAGTTTCAAGTCATACCCATGCCTATTCCTCATAACCTTTTGTCCATCCTTTTGGCCAAGAGAAGATATATAAGTTGCTTTTCTTATTAGTTTAGTCTTATGTTTGTGTTATTCCCCTATAGTTCATTGGGTTTACATCATATGGAAGGGCTCAAAGAAAGAGCCAAGATTAAACAATTGGAAAATCCACCCCACCCCAAAAGAAAACCTCTATTATTGATGAAAGGTATAGTGCCAAAATTAGATCACTTGTAGTTTCTTGAAGTCAATAGGTCGCATCTTTTGGTGTATAGTTTAATTTGTAGGATTGGTATGTCATCCTCGTTTGTTTGGACTTATAACTTATTACTTATGGAATCGGAACTCATTAATGTCATATGGGACTCAAAATATGTACTATCCTTATATTTTACTCATTTTCTTTTGATCTTCGAATATGATTGCTTTGGCTTATATGCTTCTTAGAAGGCAGGGCAAGCCAGTGGCGTGGATAATAGCAATGAAAATAATAACATAATGTCATATTTTTGATCTTATCTTAACTTCATAAGTTTTTGGATGAAATTGTCTTCGAGCTTCTTTAGGGTGACTTTCTATAAATTTTGATGTGATTAAGGATTTGCTCCTTTTAACTTGTTATAAGCAATTTACTGTTGATCACTTCTGATCAGAAGTTCATGAAAATACAACCAACTGTTGATCAATATTGATGAGTAGGGATGACAATGGGTCGGAGGTGAATTGAAGGTAGGTACCTCCACCTTCGCTCCAATTAATAATCGGAGGTGGAGGTCCACCTCCATATCCGATTAATCGGAGGTGGGATGACCTCCAAATCCAAACTTAATCGGAGATACCCAACTCCAACTCCGACTCGGACTCCGATTACCTCCGACTCCGATTAGCAATAGGCGGAGACGAAAGACGCAAACAGAGAGAGGCAGAGAGACGCAGACAGATGGCAGACGGCAGACGCAGACAGAGAGACACTAACAGATGGCAAACGAGCGGTGAAGTGAAGGGGACGATGGGAGCCTGGGGAGCGGGGGCTGGGATGCACTGGGCAGGTGAAGTGAAACTAATGAAATGAAACCCTAATGGCTAATAGTAATACACGATTTCCCTTAAAAAAAAGAAAAAAAATAAACTTTTACAGTCTAATATAAAAAAATCAGTCATTTTAATTTTCAGTTTTTTTTTAATTTTTTATATTAATCATTAATGATAATTGCACTCAATCGGATTGACTATAATCGGAATTAATCGGATCGGAGGTGGTCACCTCCATACCGCCCCAATTATAATTGGAGTCGGATTTTTTTAATCGGATTCAGAGTTTTTTTAGTCGAATTCGTATTCGGATTTTTTAGTCGGAGCGAATCGGATTCGCTTTGGATTCGGACTTGACTGCCATCCCTATTGATGAGTGTTGATTGGTGTTTATCAATGTTAATCAATACCCATTACTAACCATAAATATTTATAATAAATTAGAAAAAAAACAAATCCTAATAATACATTTGTAACAATACGAATTTCAAATATAAAAGTAACTAGTAATTTATCCAATATAAGTATAAAATTTAAAGGTAACTAATAACTCATCTATCTAACATACACTTTTATTAGAGTAACTGTGCTAATTGAACTGTACTCAATTATCATTAAAAGTCAACATTTGTACGAAGAAATAAAGAAAAAAAAATAGAGGATAAGCATTGGATAATGATGTTTGAGAACTTGTATATGTAGACCTGACTGAGCCTGACATAACTTGGGAACCCGACTTAAAAACCTGCCCAAAAATTTTAGGTTTTAAAAACGGTTTCTCAACTATAAACCCTAAATTAACCAAACCCAAAAACCGGAAAACTAGTAGGTAAATAACAAGATAAATATTTTTCACTCGTAATTAGAGACGTACAAACTCATTATTTGTCTTTATTCTTCTTTATAATAGTGAGTTAGATTGTTAGAGATGAATAACAAGATAAAATATTTTTAGCAATAAAAAAGGGGCAAAGAATAGCAAAAATGATTGAATAATTGACTTATGTTTAATAACTCTAAGCAATATTATGACGATTATAAGTACATCTAGTATCTATTAATGAAAAAAAAGATTTCAAGGAGATGTGGTGGATAAGACATTGGTGGGATAGTTGGAGGCTGTTCATTGAAACAATTCAAATTCTAAAAAACAGTGATCTATCTTGTGGGCTCACCGACATTATCAATGCATAAGTCTCGTTCATTTACTATTGCATGCGATGAAATTGGAATGGAATGATACATTACGTACGCATGCATATTTAACTAATTAAAGCAAACGAAACCGAATATAACTGACCCATATTTATCTAAACCCAGTATACACTCAACTCGTATTTATCCAAATCTGATATATATCCGACCTGAGACCGACCCTCCCGCGAGAATTGACAGGTTAATATTATCGGTCAATCAATGGCATGCGATAGCATTTAGCCAGCTGCAAGCCTATAAGTAGGAGGTAATTAAGTACATTCAAATGTTCCAATTGACCATATGTAGCATATATTCTTATATATATAGCTTGGTCCACCAGCTACTAATTCAAAGGTGGAATTATATGTATCTACGTATACCACACACGCGTAAATAGAATTATCCAAAGTACTTAAGAGAATGAATACAAATTGTTTGGTAGAGGTGGAGAATTTAATTTATTACCAACTTATCGTAAGCAAATGCATGCAAGCTAGCTAGATATATAATTTTGACAATGTCAATCTTCTTTCTTACTATAGACTCCCAACTCGTACAAATCACATTGATGTTAATAGGGTTTTGATTAATTATGAATAATTTAATTTTGAGACATGAAATGTTAAATAACGTCCCACACTTCTAATATACACAACAATAATATGGATTTTACGGTGTCGGATTTAGTGTCTATTATTACCAAATTCCAACCATTTTAACTTAGTAGCAATAGAGTGAGGCTTTGAGGCAGAGATGAAATTTGTTTGATTTCGGTCATGCAATTATACATGTAGGGAAACTCCGATTGGCTATCGCATAGCCTCTGCTCTGAGTTCAAGTAGTTGGAATTCGGTAGTAGTTATTTAAGTCCACCACCTTTAAAATGTAGATTGAAAGTTAAGATTATTCGCTATATTATGACAGAATTAAGATTAATAAAATTTACAACTCGTTTTATTTATGAAGTCAATTGATCACGATTATTTTTCTTTGAACTTAAGCTTTAGATAATAAAGAAGTAGAGGCAAAGAGTATGTTTGCAACAATTGAATCGAGATCTATTCATGCAAAATTAAAAGGATCATCCAGTGCACAAAATGTCCTCACAAAATGAGGGTCCGAGGAAGGGTCCCACCATAAAGATGTAAGGTAGGCAAACTTCAACTTACATTTCTAATTAAAGGCCTTCCAATTTTAATTACATAGAAAAACCAACAACTCAGCTAAGCCAATGCTCCCCTTCTAAAGATCCATGCAAGATTAAGGTCTAATTAACTTGCTCCATTGTTTCAAATTGAAAAACTAGGAACCTCATAAGTTTCTATATGTTTACCTTTACTAGTTTAAATTGTTCACCTGGGAGGTTGTTGTTGTTATTATATTACTAGTTTAAATTGTGCGTCATTTTTATGGGTCTATATTCAAGTCCATAATAAAAAAGTTCAATTATAGCACATATATTGAACTGTATATTTTTAACATATATTGTTAAGACTTAGGACAAAGTGTGCCTTTTATATGCGACTACGTACTTTAACTTCTGATAATATATTATTGTATGTGTAAGAGACTAACATATAATTAAAATAAAAGATAAATTTCTCCTTAAATAAAATATAATTAAAACAAAAGAGAGTTACAACATTCTTATGTTTAATAAGCCTCGTTTTAAAGGCATGATGGTAAAATATAATTAGAATAAAAGATGAATGTTCCGCATGAATAATTAACTTCCCCACATTTATGGTGAACATTCATATAATAATAACACTAATTTTAATACCAACCATTTTTCATTGGTAAGTTTAGATGTTATTTTCTATTTTTGTTTATACTTTGTTGTAAGGCCCAATGAAAATAAATTCTCTATAACTTGACGAGTCTAGGCTATATGATGGGGCTTCATTTTATACAAGTCCAAGGTGATCACGACGACCGTTAACATAAAAAATAATTAATAATCTAATATAGTTTGAAATAAAAATTATGGATTTTATATTTATCATATGAAATAACAATGTATTGGTCATCCCTAATCAGAAAGTCGAGATCCGCCAAATGATATTATGGTAGAAGAATAATACACAAAACAATATGTCGTCAAATTGAGAATTGTATATGTATACTTTTAACAAAATTTTAACCCTCATTACTTGATCGAAATAAGCAGTAAGCTAAGCCAAATCGTATTGAGTAGAGAGCAGCTGCTTTTATCACAAAATTGTATATATATATATGTGTGTGTGTATGTATGTATGTAAAAGGTAAGGAGGTGAATATCAAATTGTCCATTAAAAACTTGATTTTTAACCTTGCAATATTAATTACATAGAAAAATTTTGTACTTACACCAACATTTAAAGTTTATTTTGAAAAGATTTGGATAGTAATAATTAACTTTATTAGTACCTTTTTGGTTTATATTAGTGTCATCCTTAATCATACACATATATATACTTGTTTTGTAATGGATATTGACCAATCTAAGGAGCTAGCAAGCTAGGACTAGCTCCAATAAACTAAGTATGAACACATGAATGAAGCAGCTTATGATTAGTATCAATGATCCAGCTAGGGCTAAACATTAGGCTTGTTATGTTATTATGTAGGTTGTACCCTAAACTATTAATGAATAATGATTGGTTTGAATCAATGGTCGGTCCAAAATCTGAAAAGATTTTGTGTCAAAATCAGGTATGGATCTCATGGTTAATGTAATACTAATTCAAGCCTAATTTAATTTAATTTGTTGAATTAATCTTGGTTAAACTGTTGTACTGTCTCCAGTCAACACACCAACACATCCCATTCCCATCTGAGATCAGCATGACGTCAACACATAATTTACATTTACTCATTTCTTAATTATTTGTCAAAATAAATAATTCATCAAAACTAATAAATTAACATAAGAATAAGGTGAATTTTTTTTAAAGTAATCCCTCTGTTCCACAATAGCTGTCGTTTAATAAATGTTACACTGTCTTTAATAGTCTTTTTTGACTGAGAGATTCTCATAGCATATTTTATCAAAAAATTACAATATTGTACTGTGATGATAGTATTTTTGTTAAAAATTTAATTATAGTATATTTTTGTATAATAGAACATTGTATATGTTGAAATATTAATGGTCAAACTTTTTAAAATTTGATTGACAAGAAAATTAAAGTGTCAGTTAAATAAAAACGAAGGGAATACCAAAAGTATCCTTGAAAATACCATTGGAATGAGATAAAGAGCTTATTTATTAGGGATAAAATGAATATTTATAGTTATTAGAATTATAAAAATTAGTTAATTTGAAATTATTTAATATGACAAATAAAAAAGAATATAGGTAGTACATTTTATTTGTTTATTTGTTTACCTTGTAATTCAAAATCTCCATGAAAACCTGATACTTGTTTAATTCATTTCTTTAAAAAAAAAAAAAAAAGAGGGAGCAAACGTCCACCACAACCAGAAGCAAAGAAAATTGATGTCAAAACAGTGTTTAAATAGTAGTTGATAATTAATAAATGGACATCTCATCTAATTATATATTACTGATATCACTAAATTGCTCCACTGAGTAATAACTAATTAGAACAGTCCTGCTAGCCAAAAATAAAATAAAACAACATAACACATACACTAAGCCAATCCCAAATTTTAAAACTAAAAAAATTATCAAGGCTAGGGCAGTCCAAAATGTTTGGTAATAAACCATTTTCTCCCTTTATTTATTATGAATAAAGAAAGTCAAGCAAAATGCATTGGACAAATGGACAATTCCTCTCCTTCTCTACTATAAATACATGCATGGACCTCCACCTCTCTAGGTTGAAATATCCAACCTACTTTCATACCCAAAACAAACTAAGTTGATCACTTTCACCATAAATCTTGTTTTGTTTTTGTGATCTTGTTTAGTTAAAGGAAGTAATAATTATTTAGTAATAAACAACATTAAGGAAGAATATAATTGAATAATTAGAATATAATGGGAAAAGGAAGAAGACCATGCTGTGACAAGGAGGGAGTCAAGAAGGGACCATGGTCTGAAGCTGAGGATCTGAAGCTCATCGCCTTCATCCAACGCCATGGCCATAGCAATTGGCGCGCTCTTCCTAAACTTGCTGGTAATTAATCTCGACCTTTTGATCATCTCGATAATTTTCTCTTGATCTTGATTATTTCTTGAACTCTCCCCCATATATTTGTCTATATATTTGCGTAGGCTCAATATTGTTTAATTAGGTCAGACTAATACTACCATGGGCCTATAATAGTTCAGGAATCAGAACTATGGTCTAATAGTTTTACTGACATAAATGAGTTCATAATAGTTCAGGAGTGTATGTATAGATATGCATATGCTAGGGATATGATTTTGCTACCAGATTTGTGATGTTATTGCATGCATGCATGCATGCATGGTAATCAGAATATTATGATCACTTCTGCACTCAAGTTAAGTGTATATTTTCATTATTGACATACAAAAGCTAGCTTACATAAGATTATATAAGGTGAACAAGAAAAATAATACTCGTATAACTAAATTGACACCCAGTTTTGTAATTGGATAATGTGAAACCATCTCAATAAAAACCTTATGCTGATGATTGAAGGGTTTGAAGTATGATCATTACAAAGACTCCTCTTAACCTGATGCAAATGAATATGGAGTCGTTGAGATTCAAATATAAGAAGACCTTACTCAGTCTGACTCTAATACTATTTGTAGAATTATTTCAATTAAATGTATAAATCGATGGTTGAACGTTTAATGATGATTTTATACTGTAACTGATAATAATAATATCATTTTCGTAATATATATGGTGCTAATTAGTTTGGACCGTTTGCCTGTATTTTCAGCTAATTTACTCTCACCCTCTTATTAATTTATTGCAGATTTACAATACATAATGCAAGTTAACCATAATCAATTAATATTTAATAAAAAAATGCCATGTCTTAATAGCTTAATCATGCTTTGAATGAGGGGCAGGAGTCAAAGCCTCATATTTGAAGATGATGTCATATTTTGCAATTTTTTTTCCAGTTCCTTTCTATATCGAAAGTAAATCACTGCTGCTGTTGTTGGCATTTGGCCTAAGAAAATATATAGACTTACCAAGGAAGTATAGGAATAAATAATTGCCATTGAGGATTTTTTGAATTTAATTTTATTGGTTCTTAGATTTTGTCTCCGTAATCCTAATTAAGCTTTGCTAATGAGAAAGTTACATTCTTCTTTTTTTTTTTTTATCTTCTCTTTGGGGAAGGAGGTTAAGGTTGAGATCAGAGTCAATTGCATAGTCAAAAAAACTCAATTAAACCAATCAACCAGGAACTACTTAATTAATTAGCCAATCAATCAAGTCTTTAGTACGGAAATATAATAAAATAATTAAACTGAGAATCAAAATATTGCCATAAAAGTAAACATACAAATGTTAGGTACTAAACCAGGTCAAATTAATTAGTGTACACGAACAATTAATTAACTGATCTTGTATTAATTAATATGATTATGGGGAGAAAATTCCAACATGGTTGAGTAAAATATTCCCATGCAGTCTACGTCAAGGTTGTTACGTGATGTCCCCATGCAAACTAAAACAGAAAGGATCAACCCATCCACATACTAATTTCATTTATAGTTTTCAATATACTGCCTCTGTTTCATATTAATTGTCGTCTTTGAAAATCGTGCATTTAAATTTTAAAAAATTTAACCATAAATTTCTCAACATATACAATGATTTGCACAATAAAATTACCTCCCTTAAATTCGTAACGAAAAATACTCATAAAAATATAATATTACAATTGTTAATAATATATTTTGTAAGAAATTATTAATCAAAAACTAATATTAAAAATCGTGAAAGTCAAAATTATAATCATGGGAGGGAATATATGTTTTCCAACCAAACATTTAATATGATTAATCCTTCACTAATTGTTGCATAATAATAAGGCTTTAATTAGAATGTTGCTATCATTATTGATTTTATTGATCTATTTGGGTCCACTAGCTACGTTGCTTAAACTTGAATCTAGTAATAATTAATTAGTTTTTCACATATGTCATAGATTATGATATAATTATTTAATTTTCAGGATTGGCACGATGTGGAAAAAGTTGTCGATTGAGATGGGTCAATTACCTTCGACCTGATCTAAAACGCGGAAATTTCACTCCTCATGAAGAAGAAGCCATAATTAAGTTACATGAAACACTTGGAAATAAGTAATGTTCGAAACCCTAAATACATTGTTAGTTTTTTTTTAAAGTTTACTTTTCTTACCATCAAAAATAGTTTATTTCTTTCTTTCCTTTGACTATTAGCCTAATTATTAGTTGCTATTTTTTATTATTTAGGTGGTCAAAAATAGCTTCTCACTTTCCAGGAAGAACAGATAATGAAATAAAGAATGTCTGGAACACCCATTTGAAGAAACGTGTTACATCCAAAAGTTTGTCTACTGAGAAAAGTAAGGAAGAAAACAACAAAGATACCCAACCCATTGATGACATGCTCATCACCATGGATATTGAGCCGTCGAGCTCTTCTTCTACATCATGTAGCTCACAAACCTCATCTATGACTATGGAGCATCAAACAGCCGACACCAACAATAGATCACATCAAGAAGTCCAAAACCCTAATTCCGATACTTTTACTAATCACGAAATGAGAATCGAAGATTCACCAACACTAGAAGAACTCATTGAAATCTCGTTCGAGCCCGATTTGGAGTTGTGGAGCTTGTTAGATGATGATTACTCTAACATCTCAGCAAATACTCATGAATTGGTCCAACTCAATGAGGCCCCTCTTGAAAATGACAAGAAATTTAATTATGTGGAAGATGGGACAAATTGGTGCCCATGGTGGGTAAACTACTTAGAAAATGAGCTTGGGTTTGATTCTTTCTAGCAAATCCAAGCTTATTGTTTGTAATTAATTGAGTTGATTGCTTCAACTAAAGGTTAAGTTGAAGTCAAGTTAATTGGTAGTGAAGTAAGTACTACCAAACACATACACATACCAAAGATTTATTTTATTTGTCAAAATCCGTTTGTTCATGTTGGATTAAAAAATGATCCAACTCATTATTATATAATTATTACCTAAATATGTGAAAGTTGGTCGAAATAATTAGCCACCTTTTTTTGTTTTTGATTAATTGAGTTAACACAATGTACACTACGTCACTATCCATTATTCTTATGTAATTCTCGATTTCTTTGGTCCAACGAGATATAGTTTTTAAAGCCTTTTCTAGGGTGTATTTAATAAATATACTCGAAAATTAAAGGGTTTTCATATTCTTTGGTGTTGTAGTATATTGATAGCATTATTAAAAGTGTTTCACTTGATTCAAACTTCAGTCATATTAGTTAGAAATTATCTTGGGTTAGAAAAATTATCATTGGGTCTTAAATATTAGCTTAAATTTTTTGTTAATGTGATTTTATATGGTATTAAAGTTAGATGACTAAAAGATTTTAGGATCGAATCTTAGTTGTCCCATGTTTACTTGGGCAAAGTTAAGAGGGCATTTGTAGCATCTAATTATTGTTAGAACCCCTCAAGGACATTGATAGACTCAGGCTCAAGGACCTTGGCGACTGGATCAGTTTTGAATGAAAGTCAAAATTCGAATATCCAGAAAAGATATAATGCGCAAGGAAAGAAATCTCAAGAAGGCAGAAGGACATTCACCCAAGGCATCATAAGGACGTTCACCCAAGGCAGCATAAGGACGTTCACCATATGCGAGGAGTTTTGAAAAGCGCAGTCGAAATAGGGAAGTATCTCTCAATTGATTCTCTGAAATTTTGGCCACCTATTTTCTGATTTAAGATTGACTAATTGATCCCTTTATTTCAGGAAACACCTATCAAGGAAAGAGAAGAAAAGATTGAAGTAGAGATATTCTGAATCGAGACCAAGAAGGAAACAACAATTAAGGAAGTCATCATTCAACACAAAGAAGGAAGGAATCCAAATTGCAACGGCTCTATTGCGTCTGGAAGCTACATAAATAGAAGACATCTTGCTCAAGGAAAATCAACGATTCCATGGAAGAAATCGGGTGTTCGAAATAGAAATAGCGTTTTCTATTTTGTGGAGATTTGGTGATTGTGAGAAGTTGAGTGTAATCAATCCTTAACGGATTTAGGGTTGATTGATGCTTGTGAAATTGATTCCTAGACGGACTTAGGATCGATTGAGAGTAAACACCAAAGGGTGAATTTGGTGTGTGTTGTTATTCATAAAATAAGAAGCGTCCTCTGCAAAGGCGCTCGATTCGCATGTACAACCTAAGGACATTCATCTCAGGTTGTATTACTTCATTCTGTTTCAATATAATAAAGGAAGTTGTTCAGTATACGATTATTGTCCTTTATCTTCTTCTTGCATTATATTGAATCTTAATCTAGTTAGATTAAGAACCTAACGTCCTTTACAAGTGATTATTTGTGTAGAAACTTTCATAACCCTATTCACCCCCCTCCCTCTAGGGTTCTTTCAATTATTAATTAAGCTTCAAGCTCAAAAGATATTTGCATGATGGGGCATATTAGAAGTATAAAACCTATTAAATAGTTAGTTAAAGTTTGTACTCCTAGCTTGTCCCACATGGATGAATTACTAGAGTTTCCAACTCTTAAGAGAAATAACTATGCTATTTTTATTATTGTCTCACATGGAGAGAATATCATATTCTCTACCTCTTTATATATTAAAGAGTGTCATGGGCTTATAAATACATAGGCCCATGGTGTGGGCTCACATGTGCTTACATTCAGGTTTAATTATTTGTAGGGTGCACACGCACGGGGCATGGGCTGTAGCCTGTAGGCTATTTTTATTATTATTGAACCGTACACGCGCGCGTCGTGGGCTGTAGGGTGCTTATTAGGCGCATTTGGCACGTGAGCAGGGAACAAAAGTAGGTAATTATCTGTTATTATTTTCCCTTTTCCTTTCTTTTGGCAATCGGGATGGTTTTGGGATATTTGGATCATATTCAACAGTTTTTAACAGTCTGAATCTATCCACATGTTCATCCTATCCAAACAGAAGAATAGGGGATTGATTATTTTGTAAGCAATCGATCCAGGAAGTTTTGTTGTATCCTGGAGACACGATTTTGTATTAAGGGCAAATCTTTTCTTAAAGATAGTGATTCCATTCACGCCTCAAAGCTCTGATCAATCCCGATTTCTAATAAAACCATCATTGAGCCTTTAACTATCAGTTTAAGTTTAGGAAAATTGGATTCTAATAATCTCTACTTTTTTTTTTTTTTGTATTTTATTGGTCCCAAAAAAATCAAAATTGTAGTTTAGTGATACCATCAACGAGTGTATACCCTAAATATTATGGATTTTGAGTGCATTTGCTCCAAAACTTAGCACAATACTTACTTATGATTTTTGGTGAATTCTCAATGTTTGTCCCAAATTGTTTCAATATTTTTTTTTCTAATTTTTATGATTTTCCGCTTTTATTCCTTAAAAAATCATAATAATTGCTCGGATTCTCAAAAAAATTATTTAAAAATTATTTTAGTAACTACACTTTATAATCTCTATGGGGCTATAAATGAAAAATTTTAAAAATGTGGAGATAGATTTGGTACCACTAAAATAAAATTTAAATTTTTTTTGGGACCACCAGAATTTTTTAAAAAATAGGGATTATTAGAATGCAATTGACCAAGTAGGGATTATTAGTATCCAATTTTTCTTAAATTTTTGGTTGAGATGGTTCCACATCTTGAATTTGATATCTTTTCTTAAATTGAAAAAAAAATGAAATTATACAACATAAAACAAAACTGTTTGGGCAAAAGAAGTATAAAAAAGAAACCAATGTAGAAAAGAACAGTAAAAATGATTTTGAATATAAGAATCAGCCTATAATATTTAGTTCTTCCCCATCAAAACAAGACCCAAAAATCAAAATCAAGACCTATACTTGTAAATTCTATCCATACAGGGTATGGAAGGGTCGAGCGTAATAATCGATCTTATCCCTAAATATTTAATTTGGAGATAGTGTTTAAATTGACACAAGATTTAAAAATCGTGCGCTATCTAACATTACATGAACAAGAACTAGGAAAGATTTAATGAGACATTTTATTATTCAAAGTATAGACCTATTCCTTCAAAAAAAAAAAAAACCCATGTTTATTAATTTCATTATATGAGTATAATGAATCAACTTGTGCACTAATTGTCTAAATTGGTTTCCATCAATGAGTTGATATGAGCATAACTACATTACAAAAAATGTGTGTATTACCAACCACTTTTTCCAACCGATTTAAATTAAAACGGTTGGAAAAGGCGAACTATTTTAACAACCATTTGATATTTTTAAATTATTTTTCTAATTTTAGGTAGGAAAAACGATTGGAAATTTCAACAATTTTTTGTTAAAATGGTGGGAAATTTTTCCTACTAACATTTTTCCTACTGTTTGAAAACGGTAGGAAAAATGGATGGATTACCAACCGTGTTGGGATTCACCCATGAGTGAAAATGTCCCACATCGGAAAAATAAAGAGAAAGGACATGGTATAAAAGTCAAGTGAGCTACTCTTCTCAACACCAATTAGTTTTAAGATGAAACCTCACTTAACTTGTGTACCATGGCTTTCGTTGACGTGGGCTCCCACCTTGGATCTCCCCAACAAGTGGTATCAGAGCCGATGGTTCGTTCGGCTGGGCGCGCCCAAGGTGCGGGAAGATCCCCATGGATAGGAGCAGGGACCATAGCGCGTGCGCGGCTGGGTCTCCTGAATGCGCAAAGTGGTGGCATGAAACTCAGCTGGAGTAGGGTGCAGCTTTGTGGAGTAAGGTATGGCTGAGACTCTTGAGGCAGAGTGGTGGCATGAGACTCAGGTGTGAAGGGCGAGGTTGTTGGGATTCACCCATGAGTAAAAATGTCCCACATCGGAAAAGTAAAGAGAAAGGACATGATATAAAAGTCAAGTGGGCTACACTTCTTAATTAACATCAATTGATTTTAAGATGGAACCTCACTTAACTTGTGTACCATGGGCCTCGGTTGAATTGGGCTCCCGCCTTGGATCTCCCCAACAAACCATTTTCAAACAGTTGGAAAAAATTTGCTAGGGAAAATTTCTCACCATTTAGCAAAAGCGGTTGAAAATTGCAACCGTTTTTCCA
Organism: Portulaca oleracea; assembly: GCA_029582165.1. NCBI lineage: Eukaryota > Viridiplantae > Streptophyta > Magnoliopsida > Caryophyllales > Portulacaceae > Portulaca > Portulaca oleracea. Next base: position 37,785,378 of record CM055871.1, read on the forward strand.
CCTAAAATTAGAAAAAAGAGTTGAAAAATTAGAAAAACATGAAATATTTGCTAAAACGGTTGGTTTTTCCAATCATTTTGAATTGGTTGAAAAAAAAATGGTCGATAATACACACATTTTTAATAGTTATATTTGAAGCCTTCAATTGTCCAGTAAATTTGAAAATAATTGTATACACTTGGGCTTGGAAAATTCATAGTGACAAGTTAAAACTTAAAAGGGGAAAATGTCAATTCAATTTTCTTTCATGTGTGGACAAAAAAATGAGTTTGGCGTAAGAAAAGGTTGGACCTCTTCACACAGTCTTCTTTTCCCATTTCTTGACTTCACTCCCATACAAAGAATATAATCTCCCGTTCTTGGAAAGCAAAAGATCAGTTCATTGCTAGTTGAAAGTGACAAGATATATAGGTCCTATTTGGTAACCAGCTGTTAGCTTATAGCTGTTTAGTTTTAACTGTTTGAGTTAGCTGATTGTAGGAAAAATGTTTGATAAACTAATTTTTTGTGAAAAGTTACCTTAAAAAACTTCCTCAAGTAGCTTTTTGAAAACTATTTTATTGGGTCCAAAAAACTAATATAAAAAAGTTTATTACTAAACACCTCAAGTAGTCTTTTCACCTTAGTTAAAAAACTAACATTGTCCAAAAAGCTAAAAGTTACCCCAAAAAGCTGGCAACCAAACACCCCATAGTGGAATTGTTCTTAACATATTGTTCCTCTATCCCATATTGATAGTCTCTTTTACAAAATGAAAATTTTAAAAACAACATTATTTAGAGTACTAATTATGTTAATTTTAGAGGTGAGAGAATAAATTTAATATTTTTTTTTTACAAAGATAAACGAAGAGAAAGGTAGACAGCCAAAAAAAAGAAAGATAAGACTTTAAATATAGGAGAGAGGGAGTAGAATGGATCGGAGTTTATTTCTCCTAGTATTGTGTGTTGTTTCTTTTCCTTTTTTTATATATAATTTCTCCTAGTGCTGCTCCTGTTGCTGTTGATCGGGTGCGTGTTGAGGTTATGACTGGCAATCTTAGGGATCCACAACCTGTTGTTAGAGTTTCGGTTGAGTTTGAACTTTGATAAAATGTTCTCTAATCAGATTGCGGTTGATGAGAGTCAATCTAATTTTATTGGTAAAATGACATAAAGGATCGTTTTTTAGGTGGGTTGGTTATAGTTAAAGCCGCAGAAGTTGTTGAACCTGGATCTCGTTAGGCTCAAGTTTCATTAGAATGTTGGGTTTGATGCATGTGTGGAGTTCAAATTATGAGTTTGGGATGACTTAAATTAAAGCACGGATAGAAGTAACACGGGTGAAATATGAGTTTAATGCGAGTCGTGTTGCAAATAGAGAGGAGGAAAGCTCTGGCATGGACCGTATCATACAGACACTATATGGACACAGATCGTATATGCCCGAAATCAGCGAAGTCGGTTTTCACGTTTCGAATTCTTGTTTTGATATGTTTTCCTAATGTAAGGTTATTTCAAATTCAGTTGTTGTTTTTTGAAGTGTTTGGCAACCAAGGAACTCCTATTAACCCTGGGCTCTACTGTATTGTCTTTGCTATAAATAGGACTTGTTGGTTATTGCTAGGTTTAATGTATTGCAATTGAATGCTTCATCTGTACATGAAATTAATTTATAAATTTTGTATCCATGAGGCATATGTGTGAGGCTTAGAAATTGTGGGGATTGTGTTCTCATATTGTAATTTTAGATAGGCTATGAAAGATTGTAGAAATTTGGGAATTTCTAAAGCATCATTATAATCCTCTGACAGTTAATTAGAAGCTTGTTACCTTATTTCTCTCCTTTCTGCTACTTATCCTATATCCAATATGATGTAATTCATTATTCTTTTTTGATGTTTTTTGATGTGTTCTTCTAATAGACATTATTAGTCTCGCAATTGCAGTTTAGTACTTTACTGTAGGCTTCTGGCGCTTCATGACTTTTTACCCTATTAATAATCGAAAAAAGCAACAAGATAGTTTCGGACTTGGAAGAAAAAATGGCATCTCCATGAAATCGTTGCGCGTGTGCGTGTGTGCATAACTATATGTGTGTATTTTAACCAATTAGCATCTAGGTTGATATTGAGGGATATTGAAATAACTCTAAAGGGAGGGGGGGGGGGGGAAGGGGGTGAATAGGATTGTATAAAAAATTCTACACTTTATAAACACAAGGATGTTAATAACACTAATAATACTGAATAATGCTTCTTTATTTGATTAACCTGAGGTATAGAGAGAATAGAGGAGGTTAAGAAACCCAGCAGGTTCAGGACAGTGAGGTCCTTGAAGGCTGCTTACAGAGATAGAAACTTGAAACCAGTTTCTGTAAAGAGCACCTCACAGATGAGGCAAATGATATTTCTAACTCGCTAAAGAGAGAACACTCTTCTCGCTTTAGTTACACACCCTTAAGGGCCTCACCAGAACTCGATCTCTTTCTGATTACACAACTCACCACTCAAACACAAATGGTTACACTCAGAATTTTCTATCACAAAATTCATACACTCGATTTACTCTTGCTTGGAATCGAGATATCTTTGGGGAGGATAGTTTAGGGCTCTTTATAGGCGGCTTCTTCATCCTCAACGGATTTCTCAATTGCTTTCCTTGCTTGTTGATTCTTGCCTTTTCTTAATTGCTTTCTCGCTTGTTGATACTATCCAATCTTGCCTTAATTCTCAATCTTCACTTCTTTGGAAGCTTATGGACTTGCCTTTCGATTCATTATCTTCAAAAGTAAGTATATAAATCAGTATGGAATATCTCAGGGAATATTTAGATATGGTAATATATATTATCGGATAATTCCCTTTAATTTTGTTCTTTCAAACAAAATCTGCTGGTGATGTTTGAGGTCCTCAGAGGAAGGGTCATGGAGGGCATCATGTGTGTCTACTGTTTCTTCAAATAAAGTCATCATGTGTGGAAGACTTCCCTTGTTTGTCCTTTCAAACAAGATCTTCTGGGCATGTTGGAGGTCCTTGGCTTTGATGTGGTAGAGGGCATTGTATTGCTTCTACATATATAACTGAGGAAAATTCAATACACAATAATATAATTTTCTTTCAGGGTATATTACAACTTTACAAGTGCAATTTCATAAATGGGATCAATTTTGCAATAAAATATGAATTCAATGCTATTTATTAATAATAATATTTATACTTTCTCTCCTCAATTATTATGTCCCTATATCGAATTTAATATAAAATAAAAAATTTCATGTGAAAAATAAAGGATTATTGGATGATAATACACTGAACTTTAGGAGTATTAGACAATAATGCACTGAACTTTTTTTTTGGACTCTAATACACTGAATTTTGAGGGTATTGGACAATAATGCACTTAGACCAATTCAGCTGGTGGTTGACGTGGTGGTTGTCCTACTTTGAGGTATCGTTTTTCTATTTTTTTCCAAAAAAATATATTAGTCATCCTGCTTATGTGTACTTTCTTACACGGCAAAAGTTTTTTCTGAAAAAAATAGAAAAACGACACCTCAAAGTAGGACAGTCATCGTGTCAACCACCAACTGAATCGGTATGAGTGCGTTATTGTCCAATACCCTCAAAGTTTAGTGTATTAGAGTCCAAGAAAAAGTTCAGTGCATTATTATCTAATACCCTTAAAGTTCAGTATATTATCATCCAATAATCCAAAAATAAAACTTAATAACTAAGTTATTTGTTGCAAGATGTGTACCATTTTACCAAAATAAAAAAATTTAAAAAAAATCAAAAGGAAGAATTTTCTAGAGATTGTGATGCATACATCATGCTCAAAGTTGAGCGTGTGTACATAATTTGGATAGTTGGACCAAAGGAAGAATTTTCTATAGTTTGCGTTGTTTATTTGGTATTTCTGGATTGAACAATAATGTGAGGCTGGCAATGAAGGCTTTTATACCATTCAACCATTCAATTATATTTTGTCAAATGGAAGAGATATTTTATTCTTGAAGAGCACAATGGATCAATATATCTACATTTTGAAGAGAAAAAAAAATCGAAAATACTCCCTCCGTTTTTATTGATTACATTTATCAGTTGAAATTGTATGTATCTTAGTTCAAATTATGTCTATGAGAACCTTATGAGATTTTTGAAAACAAATAACAAGAAAATATATTTAAGTATTTTTCTGAAGAGATGACAAGAGATGAAAGAGTAGTTCTCTCCGGTGAGTAGTTTGTTGGGTTTCGAGTTCGTCGATTTCTTTCTCCTCTATTCTTTAGGAGGATAAATTAGGTATGTTCCTTGAGAGAAGAGTTACCTAGAATATAATTCTTACCTTTGTATTGAAAAAAAAAAGAGATGGAGCAGAAATAGAAACCCATGCAATTTCTTAATTAATCTACGTAGGATTAGTCAATATTTTCATTTTTTATAATTAGTGGGATTAACTCATTTTATTTTTCTGGTAGAAAGGGTCCAAAAACACAAAAACAACACTGGCCCAATATTGAAAAATGGCACTAACACACAAACATGCATCAATATAGATTTTTTTTTAGTAGGTTAAAACAGCCCATTTGATATATTAGTTTTTTAGTAGGTTTAATTTTTTAGCTGATTTTGTATGAGCTGATTTAATATATTGAATTTTGAAACCTTTTTCCATTTAATAATAAAAATATATACTGCAAATGTCCTTAATATTAACAAAAATATGCAGAGAGGCACATTATTATCAAATGTTTTTTTCTGGGTGCATGTACATTTATTTTATTATTTTAAACATGTGGCACGTACGCTTGATTTTTATAAACTTATATAGAAGGTCATGAGTGCCAAAGGCCACCAACTATGAACTAGTCCATGTCAACTAAACGCAGGCACAACTAGTGAAATATTTAAAGCATGAACCTTCCTAATTGTTGCGCTAGTTGTCAAACATCAAAACCACGAACTTTCCTAATTATTCGGAATTATGTTAATCAAACAAATCATTTTGATGTCATCATATTTGTAATTAGTAACTCAATAGAGTTTGAAATATATAATATTTAGCAAGCAATCCAAGATTATTCCTCCACGTTGAAAGCTAGAGAAATTTATAGAGATTTGTTTTGAATGCTATCATTATCAATAAACAAAATATATGTATATATGTACAACCATAATTTGTTGAAAATACCAATGGATTTGCAAAGAAAATAGTAATCAATAGCGTATCTATCAAAAAATGAAAAAATAATTAATGTCGTAACAATACTTGATACGTAGTTTCGAGAAAAATGATAATGAACATTTAAAACATTACTAAAAATAATTATATTACCAACAACTTTTTTCCAACCAATTTAAAATGGTTGGAAAAACTAATTATTTTAGCAAGTATTTCATAGTTTTTTAAAATTTTCAACTATTTTTCAAATTTTATGTAGGGAAAATGGTTGGAAATTCCAATCACTTTTGCTAAAATGGTGGAAAATTTTTCCTACCATTCATTTTCCTACTATTTGAAAATGGTTGAAAAAACAGTCGGATTACCAACCATTTTCCAACCATTTTCGAACAATAGGAAAATGATTAGTAGGAAAAATTTCCCACCGTTTTAGCAAAAGTTGTTGGAATTTTCAATCATTTTCCCACTTAAAAGTTAAAAAAAATAGTTGGAAAATTAGAAATATATAAAATGTTTGCTAAATAATTGGTTTTTTCCAACCATTTTCAATTTGTTGGAAAAAATGGTCAGTAATACACATATTTTTAATAGTGAAACTATACATATTTGTTGTTCAAAATATCTATTCATTAACAAAAGTATACTAAATAGCTCTATAGAAAACATCTATTCATTAACAAAAAATGAATGGCGAAGATAAAAGTTAACACATATATTGATAAACATTGTTTTCATTGTGGTGGTTGTCATGGTTCACAACCACTATAAGTTTTTCCTATTGAATAATATGACATATTGTGATTTAGTTTATTCTAGATTTATGATTAAAAGGCCCTATAATTTTTCACTTACATATCAATGAAAGTTCCACGTTGCATCTTATATATCAATGAAAGTTCACTATTCATTTCAATTTGTATACTATACTTAGAAGGTCGGATCGTTTTGTTGTTATTATAGCTCACGTCAAACCATATAAATTTTAAATGTAATTTATGTAGGAAAAACTTATAGTGGTTGTCAACCATGACAATCACCATAATGAAAATGATATTTATTCATACAAGTGTCAACTTTTATTTATATCATTCATTTTTTTTATTTAGTACAACATCATAAAATATATTTTCTTAATTAAAAAAAATTTCCAAATTTTTTTAAATATAAATATCTTAAATTTAAATTTTTTCCTAGTAAATAAGCGTATTTTGAAAAATATTAATTTAAATTTTTTTAAAAATAAACTAAAATTTTAAAAAATATATTTTATAATTTATATTAAATAAGAAAGCTAACGGTCAATATAAAACTTGACACATGTACAAATAAGATTTATTTTACTTACGGTGGTTGTCATGGTTGACAACCACTGTAAGTGCATCCAATTTATGTAATGGTCCATCGATACTTATACCAATCCATTTCGAAATCTAAACTTTTATAATAAATTAATCATTGAGATGTTTTCGTCGAAAAAGTTGCATTTGATTTACCTCCTAACAAGGTTGAAGGCATCCATGACAGGTTCAATGACTTTAAGAGGATCAATAAATTTGATCGCGCAAATCAGTTTTGAATCTAAAGCCAAAATCAATCTTGGCATATGCAGGCGGACCTTACTCGTGTAGATCACTTACATATTCAAGGATTTTGTCGATCTTTTGTTCGTTACCTAAAATATTTGAGATTGCCCATAGATAATTTTATTGCCTTATTTTCGCATCACCTCCCCCTCCCTTTATTATTCAAAGTATGAACAGACTAAAGAGTTCGTAACAATATCCCATAAATAGCAACGGACAACACCAAAACAACTACCAAAAGACAAAAGCCAACATTGCAACATAGACAGTTGAAATGACAAATGAAATTAATTCTTTGCATTTGTCTTCCTCTCTCTTTTCCATTTCTCTTTAAAAAGATCCACTATAGTCTCGCGATCCTCACAAATGAAACCAATACCACAATCAAATGTTGCCACTCTGCGCCTTTGAACCGAGGAAACATCTACCAAGACAACACTCTTTTCCTTCCTTCTGATGTGCTATCTAGATCTTGTAGAATCGGCCTTGCACACTGCTTGTTAACAATATGCCATTTAGAGTACTTATTTAGTAAAACCTTCTCCCTCTTCTTTCTTCTAGCATGTACTTTGGAACCCTCTAAGAAGGATTCCTCAAGATCAACAAGGGTACAGAGTGAACCAACAGAGAGTTAGCTCCCTCACTGTCACACGGATCACAGTCAGGGACACTTGTGGCGCCTCTGTGATAGTTCAGAATAGCACAAAGTGGGTCTAAGATGGTTCGATCAGAATTCATATAATCACCAACAGTTGAAACCTCGACACGAGGGAAAAACAGTTGGCTTTAGTTGAGAATTTACAAGGTTACCAGCAACTAGCTCAATAGAAATATCATTCTTACATTTAGTGGATCCCTTTCCCCAAAACACCAATTTGAGCAGCTTTCGAAATCCAAATCCGCTTGACAGAGGATCTCCTTAAAGAAGAATTCAATCTCTTTTTTTTATTACTAAATTTCGCTTCCCCTAATTTTTGTTTGCCACGATTTTTCACATCTTGCAATTCGGAAAGAACCAAACAGATTACATTAACGGAAGCTATCTTGGGAAGTCTTTGTAAAATAGGGGTTATTGATTAATTGATTGATGAAATGCAAAGCCTCCACATCTCGGGGTTAGAAGAAAGGAGATCCAAGACTATTTATATGATTGTCTACTCTATCAAAGAACTCAGTGATTGAGAAGCACTGGGTGAAAGGGAGGTCTTGATGTTAGGAAAATTGAGGTAGTTAACTTGCTTGAGCTTCATGTGTAAGCTACTTTGGAAAATTCTTTTTGGAAATGCTTTATGTGTGGAACAAATAAGGATGAAATATTTATACAAGGATAATCTTTTTGAGGTTAATCGAAAGTAAAACAACTCTTGGGCTTGAAAGTCTATCCTTAAAGCTCGTTCAATTTTTTCAAGGGGCCTCCGTGGGAAGGTTGGTAATGGAAATAATATAAACTTCTGAAAAGATAATTGGTGACATTCTAATAATTTACTCTCTGTAAATAATGTTTTGGAGGAGGACAATCTAGTTGATTTGAATTTAAAAGTTTCTAATGTTATTCTTCCTAATAGAACTTGGAACATTCCTTTATTACAAATTCTAGCTAATGCTGAGTCTGTTAATCTGACTAGTAAGATCCATATTCCTTATACTGATATAGAAGATGGCATGTGTTGGGGTTTATCTAATAATGACAAATTTTCTACTAAATCTGCTACCTGGATGGCTCATAATATTTCGTATCATTCTCAACATTGGAAGCTTAACTAGATTTGTAAGTCGGATATCCAACCTAAACTTAAATTATTTCTTTGGCAATCTTTATGGGATGCATTACCCTCTTGTCTTGTTTATAGGGGTTTACTTTACCCTGCTATGCTTGCCCTTGTTTTTCTAACCACTTAGAAGATTTTGAACATCTTTTCTTCTTTTGTCCTATGGCAAAAGATATTTGGGATTTGATTGTCTTTCATAAACGGCTTAATCTGAGTTGTACTCATTCTACTGAGACTTTCTTTGATTTTAATTTTCTCAAGAATCAAAGAATCTTTTGACGGGATCCTTTAAGCTCACTTTGACGGTTCTAAGGTCGATGGGTGTAGTGTTGGTGGTTTTATCATCCGTAATGAGGCAGGAAGCTTGATGGCAGCTTCCTCTTTTCCGATAGGGAATGCTTCGATTCTTGTGGCTGAAGCTACTCTCTTAAGGAATGGTCTAACTCATGTTGTCAATCTTGGGATTTCTTCTCTTTTAGTGGAAGCTGACAATTTGGTTATCATTAAAGCCTTGCGTGGAGAATATCAAGTACCTTGGGAAATTGCTACGTTGCTTCAAGATATTAGAGTTTTGCTATCTCTTTGTAACATTGTTTCTATTTCTCATATTTTTAGAGAAGGAAACAATACGGCTGACTGGTTCGCTAAGTATAATATGATCTTTCTCTCCAGTTACCTTCTTTTTGGGTTTTGAGTCCTTCAGTTTCTTTGTCATCTATTCTTAAAGATGATTCTTTAGGTAGATCCCTTGAAAGAAGGGCTTCCTAGGTTTTATACTTTATCTTTGTTACAATATATATATATATATATATATATATATATATATATATATATATAGGATAATTGGATTTTAATAATCCCTACTTTCACCAATTAGACAATGGTGGACCGTACTTTCACTTTGTATTCTGGTGGTCCAAAAAAAAATAAAATTGGATTGTAGTGGTACCAAATCCACCTCCACATCCTTCTTATTTTTTTCATTCCTACACTATATTGTTTTTGTTTTTTTCGTTCCTGTCCCTAGAAAGCTAATGAATTGTAGTTTCTAAACATTTTTTAAATTATTTTTTTGAGACTTCGAATAATTATTATGATTTTAAAAAAAAATAAAAGTGAAAAAATCGTAAAAAATAGTAAAAAAAATGAAAAAAAATTGGGAGAAACGCTGTAAATTCATTAAAAATCATTGTAAAGTATTATACTAAGTTTTGAATCAAATGCAACACAAAATCTATGATTCTCTCGAAAATATCCCACTACAATCCAATTTTTTTTTTTGGACCACCAGAATACAAAGTGAAAATACGGTCCATCATTGTCCAATTGGTGAAAGTAGGGATTATTAGAATCCAATTTTCCTCTCTCTCTCTCTCTCTCTCTCTCTCTCTCTCTCTCTATATATATATATATATATATATATATATATATATATATATATATATATATATATATAAGGGTTTTTGGCTCAAAATAATCAAAAGTCGGAGGTCATTGGCTGAAAATAATCCAAACTTACTTTTTGGCTGAAAATAATCCGAACTTTTAACTTATTTACTCCGACTAAACCAAAATTGATTTCCGGCGTCAGAATGTTGACTGGGCAGCCTGAGCTCGAGTTTCTTTAATTGATTTTGGTTTTGAATTTTCTTTTAAGCCTATGTAGACCTCAACTCACTTAAACTTATAATGACATGGCAATGGATTAAACATAAAAACACTTTAACATAATAAATTTAGTCTTCCAACCCCAAAAATTTAAAATGTGACCTAACCCTAACTGTTTGCTGTTTTTCTAATTCCTCTTAGTCATCTCTCTCCTTCTTCGTTATCTTCTGTAGACCCGAGTCATTATTCCAAAGGCAAAAATTGATTTCGGTTTAGTCCGAGTAAATAGGTTGAAAGTTTGGATTATTTTCAGTCAAAAAGTGAGTTTGGATTATTTTCAGCCAAGACCGTACTCCGACTTCGGATTATTTTGAGCCAAAAACCCTATATATAATTGGAAGTGTGATCCATTTTGAGAATTGTTATTGCTATTATACATGTGATCAAGTAAATTGAATTGATTGATGATTTTGTTGATGATGTTGACAGAAGAAGAGAGAGCACACCCCAACAATAGTAAGAGATTTCTTTACCTAATGCTGGCTTGTGCACTCTCTCTTCTGTCAACAATTTCCATCAAGAAAACAACTCATCATCACAGTTCACAATAATTTGTAAATGGCTAAGCAATAGTGTTATTAACTGCATTGGCAAAAAGAACAGAAGCATACATGAACACTTACCCATATTTATTCACATTTTTTGCCATATCTCATAGAATGTTTTTGCTAGTCTTGAACATATAACAAGGTAGAAGAGGGGATTTCATAAACAAAAATTGGGAACTAGGGCCAGTAAAATTTGTGGGTAAATGGAAAGTTAAGTTTTGGTGAAAAACTGACTTTTATTCACCCTTAAACCTTGTTTGGATTCACCATCTCCATCATCAATTTACTTTTGAAATTTATAGGCTCTTGGGTTAAAAAGATGGTAGGAAGAAAATGGTAAACAAGTCTCATATATCTCTTCATTTCGATAGAATATATACTACCTCACATCCATATATATATAGTACATAAAATAAAACATATATAGTTTTTGAAATTTAGCAATACAACCTTAGTCCATCATTTAATTGGTCTACTAAAAGTCATGAAATCATATTTGCCCATAAATTTACTTTTTTTACAAAATTGAGGCATCTTCTAAACTCAGACGAAAGTTTTAAATTCAGGTAAAATCAATTAAAATTTCTATTAATAAGAGGCAATTCTCTCCTGGGAGAAATACCCCAATTCAATTAGAAGTCATATTTACATAGCCAAAACTGGATTTGATGCCCCATGCTGACTCATTTTCAAGTTACTCATATCACATTATGGATTATATATTTTTAAGCTAATATTTAATTTTCATAACCATTTAAAATAATTTAATTTAGCAACTTTTTCAGTGAGTTAACAACTTTTTCAATGCAGGTATGATTTGTGATAAAATTCATTTGCTAAATTGTCATCATTTTAGCAAACAAATTTCATTACAAATCGCAGTTTCACCAAAAAAGTTGTTAAATTAATGAGAAAAATTGTTAAATTAATTTCAGTTAAAAAAGTTAACGAAGTAAATATCAAAAACTTGTAGGGGTCGTATGCAAATTTTCCATTAATTGCTTCTTGGCTCATTGTCCTTGTCACAGGTTGTTTGCATGCCCATCTAGATTATGACATTTGACATTGCTTGTATGATCAACGGCCCCCATGCTTTCACATGGTTTGGTTGAGTTGAGCTTTCAAGCCATTAAGCGTGACTTCTTTTTCCTAGTAAAAAAATCACCATTATACATGAATGCTTTGAAATATCTTATGTATATTATTATTAAAAGAATTTTTGGATGTTAATATATTGAACTTTTGAGATATTGGACAGTAATACACTAAACTTTGACCTTGGATAATAATGCACTGAATTTTGAGGGGTATTGGACAATAATGCACCTGAAACAATTTCGACGGTGACTGACTTGGTGGCGATCTTACGTAGCAGACCGAGAAGATGAATCGGCTAAATATTATCTAAATTTATGACTTGTCAGCAAATTTACACAAGTAAAAGTGATTTTATACAACTATAACAACAATCTCTCTACGAAAACACGTTTAAACAAATGTGATTTTATGTTTTTTTTTTACTCTTTTCATAGCTGATTCTCTTTGCTTATGTGTGGATTAGCTGACATGTCATAAATTTAGATATTTTTGGACCAATTCATCTCTTCTACGTGTTACGTAAAATTGCCACCAAGTCAGTCACTATATATCAAAATCGTTTTGAGTGCATTATTATTCAACACCCCAAAGTACAATGTGTTATTATTCTAGGTCAAAATTCAGTGCATTATTGTCCAATATCCCGAAAATTCAGTATATTTACATCCGAAAACCCTTATTAGAAAGAGCATAATTAGCACTGACTTTACTACTATCATAAGCTATGACTTTACATCTAGGAGTCTATCATCATATTCTTTTTAAATTTATAAAGCTAAGCAAGATTCAAAAGTTATACACAAGTCATCTCTAAGACCTCACACTATATGCATATGTAAAGGAGTACTCGCATTTAGATCACTCCAAGGTTGCACTCCTAATGAGGTCACGTAGAGTAATGTGTCGTCAAGAAGCATATCAAACTTGTATCTTTGGATCATTACAAATTAAGAAACTTGCTTTTTATTTCTTACCTTCCTTTCCTTGATCAAATTCTTCTTCATATATGCCGAATTTTAGCACATTATTATATTACTCTATGTCTCCATAATATTTATCACTTGTCATTAAATATTAAATACAACATTTTACTCAATATTATACAATATTATACTTTTATGAAAATATTTCTCATTATCATTAAAGTTTTAAATATATATCACAACTATAAAAATAATACAACGGAGGCTAGAGGGAGTTAATTAGAAATTGCATAATATACCTGAGACCACCATGTTTCACGGTTTCAAAGACTATACTGACCCAATAAACAAAGCATCAACTCATAAACAGTATTCAGCCCAACATCCATAATTAAAAAAAATAATAAGTTTGAAAGCATGTTGTATTGTGGTTCTGAATTCTGATACCACAGTATGGCCTTTGCAAAGGGAGTATAAAACGTTTTTACCTTTTTTTTTTATGGAAAGTACATTTATACTATAAATGTATAACAAACTACTCCATCCATTCCATATTAAGTGTATTTTTTGAAAATTGTGCAGTTAAACATTAAATATTTTAACATTAAAATTGTAAATATATACATGACTTGTTAAATAAGATTACTATCATTAGATTTGTAACAAAAAATACAATCATAAAAGTATAACATCGCAATTGTTAATATAATATCATATTAAAACTTATCAATTAAAGAGGGACATTAGAGACCGTGACAATCAAATATATGACATTTAATATGGAATATGGGGAGTATAACTTACTTTCTAATCTTAAATTTCAGAAAATTCATTCCTAATCCCTTAAGAGGGAAAATCATGTAGACGGAGCCATTTGACCAGGAGCCACGTTCAAGCACAAGTCAATGCATCCAAAAGGTGACAACGGCCCTTTCTTCCCACTTTTCCCTCCACTCTATTTTGACCACATCCCCACTACAAATACCTAAGTACCTAACTAACCGCTAATTCTTCACACTATATAAACATCCAACCCTAACCCTAAACTTTGCTCTGCTTTCCTAATCCACATACTTCTCATACTATCTCAGCTCCAAAAACTCCCTTTATTTGTAACGTGATTCACAGCAAACAGAAAATGCCTTTGTTTTCTGCAAAAAAAGCATTCAAGTTTGCCCTAATTTCCTCTCTTCTCTTCATGATCACCACTGCCATCCATGTATCCTGCTTTCGGTACGAGGTCGGCGAGAACAAAGGCTGGACGAAGCCGGACAGAAGCGAATATGAGTCTTACAATGAGTGGGCCCAGCAGAACAGGTTCCACATCGGCGACACCCTCCGTAAGTTTAGATATTTTGATTTAAGCTCTGTTCTTTGCATCGGTAAATTATGCTAATTTTCTACCTACCCAATTTACACAATTTTACCAACAGTTACTTCTACCTATATATCCAAACCTACCCAACATTTATCCAACTTTAGTTTTACCTATAGAAAGTAAGATTACCCCTTAATGTGTATGATTTTGAAGTGCTCACCCCTCATTGTTGGGTTACTTGTTCCTACAGATTTCAAGTACACAAATGACTCCGTTCTCGTAGTGAACAATGAAGATTATGCTAATTGTGCTCCAAACAACCCCATATCGAAATTTGAGGATGGCAACACAATGTTCGAGTTTGATCATCCGGGTTTTTACTGCTTCATAAGTGGTGAACCGGGTCACTGCCAAGCGGGTCAGAAGATGATTGTAAGGGTCATGGGAGATCATCACCACTCCACCATTAGTGCTTCCCCTGCCGCCTCTCCTGTTTCTTCCGGCCCCACCAGAAGTCAAGGACAGAATCCCAACTCTTGGGGCCCATCATCTCAGACCCGAACTGAACCCAACTCAGGCAACTCGGACTCTACCGGATCCATTCTACTCCACGGGTTCATGGGAGCAATGATTCTAGCTCTTCTACATCTTATGAAGAAATAGGGCTTTGTTTATTCTACTACGTTACCATAATTGACTAACTAGGAAATCATGGTATTTTGCATGAAGTTAGGGTAGATACATTCCTTTTATGACAAATGATGAGCAATTAGATTGTTCACTTGCACCTACATACATTAGATTGTTCACTTTGATTATTATGATTTCACTTGCAAATATCTAGTGCACATATGTACTCCAAGTGCATGTAATATATATTGTTGGCACTGTTTTGATATAATGAAAAAGAAAAACGCAGAGATTTCAAATGTGAAGATAGAAAAAGGGAACATTTCCTTCACAAAGATACAACGCAAAATAACATTGAATATACACCATACGAAAAGAACCTAAACAGCTAATAAATCAACAGGTTTTTAAATTCATAATGCCTTCAAAAATCGGGCTCAATGAGCCACCAATGGAAGCGTATGCTTGAGATCAATTCGCATAGGTAATGAAAACTTTCTTTCCACTCTTAACATCCTTGTCGTCCCACGATATAGCCTCGGCTGATTCGATCTTAGCAAAGCACTGTAACAAATAAAAAGCAAACAATAAATTAGCCATGCCTTACCAAAATCGACCCAACACCTATAGTATAAACTTTAACGCATTATAAATAGTACCTAGCTAGATCATCAACACTCAACAGTATAAATGCATAGGAATTAAAAGTAAGAAACACAAACCCGGTTGAAAGGATCATCGTTATGTTGCCTCCAAGCAAAGACCCATTTGCACGAACTACCATAATAGTTGGTGCCGCTGTAAACAACACCTGTTGGTAATGGCTAAATGTAGTTGTTTTCCTTTTTTAGTCAGTTAATTTTGTGATTTCCCCTTTTTATCTCCTTTTTAGTTCATGTTTTTTGTGACTGTTGGTTTCCAATTTCTCTTATAAATTGGAGTCTTTGGAGGACTGTGTTCATCATCGAATATAATTCTCTTCTCCTCTCCTCTTCCTTTTTGGGCACAGAGTTTTGCATACTCCATATCCTTGGCCACGAGTGCACGTGTCCCGGGATAATCTGAGTTAACCTTGGGAAGCGACCGACAATTCCGATTGGTACCGAGATCAGGCCGTAATCGCTTTCAAGACAGACTAGGCAGTGATTCGTTTCTTTCCTAGCAGCCTTGATTTTTCCAACAACACCAGCAATGGTCGTGTTTCCACCAAAAACGCACCCCACTGACCATTTTCTATCACAGTAGGGTATGGAGACTTTCCAAGTCTACCGTTCCAATCATGGAAATCGAAGAAGGTGACAGGTCCTCCTGTGGCATTGTAAACAAGACACATAGTGCCATCGCCTTTGTCTGTTGCCTTGTGATGTTCTTCACACACGCTCTGGACATACTGCTGTGCTCTGACATCTTTACCGTCGCAGTTTTTCATCAGCATTGCTACCCTAGCCCTGTCTAAGGGAGTTATTAGAGGGGCACATGCATGCAGGGGTTTAGATTTATAGTGGGCATATATGGGATGGAATGTGACTGGGTAGTGCAAAAGCCATGCATTCTATTGATTCCCAAGTGAAGCGTGCCTGACAAACGAATGCTACTAATAGGCTATTGTATCTTTCGATTCCCGAGCAACGACGCATTCGAGTGTCTGAGTGTCTCAAGTCCCAAAGACGAACTTTCACCCTGCATAATCTTCGATGACCAATCATAAAAAATGGGGAGGGGTGTCAAAGTTTTTTTTATTTTTTATCTTATCTTATTTATTCTTTTGTCAAATGGACGCTTAGATCTAAAGCTATCAGCAATGACAAACTTTTTGGGGGAGAATGGAGGAGAGAGTGTAAATAAAAAGGAAAAATAAAAAAGAAAGGCATATTAAGTATGTTCAGGCATTCTTATACTATCTTGGGAATGCAGGAGAGAGAAAGTAAGATGTGGAAGAGAGACATGGAGAAACAAGGAGAGAGAAAATATTAAATAGGAGAGAGAAAATATTAAATAAAACTGATTTTGTTTTATCTTTTTCTTTCTTGTACTTTTTTTAATAATTCTATATTACTCATTCCTCATCTCATTCTTCAACCCATTCTTCACCATTAACAATACTCATTCTCAACTACCCATTAAAATAATACTAAATTTACTATTCATGTACTTGTCATTCTCCATTTTAGAGAATGTCATTGTGGATAGCCTAAGAGCATATGCAATACAGAATTCCATCATTGTAATTTTTAATTTTTCTCTCTCAGTTGTCACCCTCTCTCTTATACTTTTTTCACTTTGAGATCTAAAACTCTGCAGAGTTCTAGAACTCAAAAAAAAATATGGAAAAAGTAGGAGAGAGAGAGAGAGTGACAACTGAGAGAGAAATTAAAAATTACATTAATGAAATTTTGAATTGCATGTGCTCAAAAATTTTTAAAAAAAAGTACATCCAATTTAAATCCACCTGCCATGAGGATGATAAAACTTTTTATAACAAGAAAAATTACTTTGGGCAACAAAAAAATTTGTTACCCTAGTCCATTTTTTGTTGCCCTTTTAATATGGGGCTAGAAAAAAATTGTCACAATTTGGTAGTTATATCTCGAAACACAAATTAATAAAAATGGTAGCACAAAGTAGTTGTGGTGTGCAACCAAATTTTTTGTTGCGTTAGTAACTTTTGGCAACCATTTCCTTATAAATTGTCGCCCAATTTATACAAATTGCAACAAAAAAAATTGTTGTCACATATAATGTATTTAACCACAAAATTATTTGGTTGCCCTATTTTAGATTAATGCAATAATAATGTTTTTGTTGTCCAAAACTATTTCAAATTTGTTGCCCAAACATATTTTTCTTATTGTGTTTAAAAATAGGTAAGATATAAAAAAAATATAATTTATTTTCATTGTGGTGAACTGGTGATTGTTATGTTTGACAACCATTATGAGTGTCTTACTCTTACCCTTCATCAAAATAGCACTTTTAAAGATCTTTTCCAGAATTTTTTTTAATGATAAGTACTACTACCTCCGTCCTAAAATGTTTGTCATTTAACTAAATTTTGACTATTAATTATTTAATGATAAGTAATACTACTTGCTATTAATATATATATTGAATTAGAATAAAGGTTATTTGATAATTTTAAAATTTTCGGGGATGGGGACGGAGAATTTTCTCCGGCGGGGAAAAAGGGGATGGAGATGGGGAAAATTTTGTCCGCATCCCCGCCTCGTCCCCGAGCGGATTTGAAAATCCGTCCCCTTCCCCGTCTCTATCCCCAATGGGGGTGGGGTTTTTTGATCCGGTAGGATCGCGCTAATATCAGACCTTTTTCTACTATAGTTCAATCTGGGAATTCACAAGGCCTCAATTTTGTTGGTCCCGGAGGTTAAGGAGAAAAGTGGTGGATCTGGCTAATTTTCAGTCTCACAAGCCCAGAAAGTCCCCACGTGGAGGAAAGTAATAAGAAGTCAAGAGGGTCGAGTTCAAGCCAAGGGGCATTTTGGTAATTTCACAAGGGATGAACTCGGGCCTATGGAACATCTAGGAGGAGCACGGGAGAAACCAAGACCGAAGGGATTCAAACGGAGTTAAGAAAGACCGAAGAAGGAAAAAGGAAAAGGGAAGAAAGTGGGCATAATTTGGTAACAAGAAAAGACACGTCTTCATTCTTTTGATCATAACTCCTTCAATACAATTCCGATAGACTTGAAATTTGGTGAGCTTATAGTACACACCGAGAGCTTTCCATCGATATATTATAAGCCTAAATCGGAGTTAAAACGAGAAAGTTATGCACATTTGAAGTCAGCAGGAAAAACTGCCAACCGCATGATTGTGCCGTCAGACTGCACGATCGTGCCATTTTTCCAGAATACACTGCACGATCGTGCCGTATGATAGCACGATTGTGCCATTCTCGAACAAGCCTTTCTTGGACTATTTTGGGTTGCACGATCGTGCACCCCATACGGCACGATCGTGCACCCCATACGGCACGATCGTGCCATTTCCCGACGGTCGTTTTTCTCTCTTTTGGTTATGTTTTCCCCCTTCCCTTATATATACTTGTTTCCCCTCCATTAGATATAGACTTTTGATGAATGTTTAGGAATTAGACTCAAGAAAATTTCTCTCACTTGGAGAGTTTGTAATTGTGGGTTTTCAAACCCTAATCAATGAAAGCTAATCCTTTGGGTGAAAATTGCATGATGATTTCTCTTCTTGGTCAGTGTGTGTTCTTCCTCCACTCTTTGTGAGATTTCTTGGGTGTTTCAAGACTCTTTGCTTGTGGAAAGTCCTTGTGCAAGTGATTGAACATCATAGTTCAATTGGGTGAGTGATTACTCTTTACAATTATCCATATCCCTTTTAATTCTTGTTGTGTTTGTTGTTCATCTCCAAAACTCCAAAACCCTAAAAATTAGTGTAGTTTTATAAGTTCTAAATTGGGGTTTTCTCAAACTCTAAGTAATTAGTGGATCCTCGGACTCCCATATTTATGCATTCGAAGGACCTCCGGATTTCCCGGATCATTTTTTCCCCAGAGCGGGGCGGAGCCCCAACGAGTTCGGGGATTCCCTGCCCCATTGCTATCCCTATCCCTCTTTTTACTCCAAAAAAAATAAAATGAATAATAATATAACCTTTTGTTCCCTCTGTGTGTTCCAAAACAAACTGTTAGTTGCCAGGTTGTTGTTCTTTGTTGTTTTATACAATGCCCGTTACCCGTAATTGTATTCCATTTAGCTGCGGTAATTACTTCAATATCAATCATATACCTGCGTGCATGCTTTGTACTTAAGGAAAACAAAGACATTTGTAATTCAAATTAAAGAAAGCAACAATTCATTAACAGCGACGACACAAAATTACAACGAACATCATTTGAGCATCATTCTATCTTTGAAGAGAACTAAAACATAATTATAAGTCAAACAACACTGGCGGATCCCAGGTGACCACGGCGACCATTAACACCACAAAAAGATACTAATATTTTCCATCGTTCTAAATTTGAGATAAAGATTATGGATTATATGTTTATCAAAACAACATAATGGTCAGCTCTAATCTGATTGTCTAGCTCTGGTGTCAAACCCATGATCCCTTCAAAGATTGGGCTCCATGAGCCACCCATGGAAGCGTGCGCTTGAGCTCCATCGGCAGAAGCTATGTACACTTTCCTCCCATCCACAACCTCTTGGTCACTCCAAGACACAGTCTCCCCTGATTCAATCTTCGCAAAACACTGTCACAAAATAACACACAATCACCTTCTCATTGAAGGCACAAAAAGGAAGAAAAAAATAACACGTACAAAAGCAAGAAAAAAAAAAACCCCTATTGAAAGGATCATCGTTCATCTGCCTCCATGCAAAGACCCACTTACACTGGTCACCTTTGGCATTAGTACCACTGTAGGCAACACCAGCCATGGTTGTATTCCCACCAAAGTGGGCATGCAAGAACGCACCCCACTGACCATTTTGGATGACAGTTGGGTACGGTGACTTGCCAACCCTACCGACCCAATCATGGAAATCGAAGAACGTGACTGCAGCTCCAGTGGCATTGTAAAGAAGGCACATAGTGCCGTCCCCTTTGATTTTTTCGTGATGTTCTGCGCATATACGCTCCACAAAAATGTGAGCATCGACGTCTTTGGATCAAGTGTTCCTCATCATTAAGGCTACAGTAGCTTTATCTGTGTTTGTTATGTATGGCTTCTTTTTGTATTCTTCCATTCTTCTGAGGGTTTATGTTGTTATTGGCTCCCCAAACACGTTGTTCGCCATGATGAAACGGAGAAGAAATGATGAAGCTAGGAAAGGAAGGTAAGTTAACCTAATTGGTATATCTAGGGAAGGGGAAGAGATAGACAAAGTATCTGGAAGGATTGATCTTTATACTAGGTGGGGAGGGAATTGAATTGGATGTTCAATCGACTTGGTAGTTCAAAAATACTACTTTTAATTAATGTTTTGCTTCTATGTCTATAGTTAATGCTTCATAATCATGACTACTGACTAGTCTTTTCAACTGGAAGTATGGAGGGTTCCAAACTTCCAGTTTCCAATGCTTCAGTAGTCTTTTCAAATTTCAATTAATCAAGTTAGCCGAATCACATTCATAAACTCCTAGAAATTCGGACAATTTAATGTTACACATTTTAACTCAAAATAGTTAATGGAGAAAATCTCACTTACCAAGACTCAACTGAAAAACTACCCTTCATTTACTGCTCACCCTTTTTATCTTTCTCCAAAACAACTCAGCAGTCACTTTTTCTCTCTCTCTCTCCAAAGTCCATAATTATCGATCTTTTACCACCTCTTTTCCTCGCCTGAGACCCGGTTGAGAAATGTTATGTCCCCTCTCAAATTTCTTGACTCAGACAAAGGTGGTGGGTGATTGGTGACGGGTTGGCGCCGCCTCTGGCGGACAAAGGAGGTGGTGGTAGTGGCGGTAGGACAGTGGCGTTACGTTGGGAGGAGAGATGAGAGAGAATGGGGGATTGGAGCAGGTGGTCACCGGCGTCGGTTGTGATCGGAGTGAAGGTAGACGGTCGCTGAGAAGAGCGACATATTTGGGGCCGACGCTAAACAGGGGCGCGAGAACAGGGGACGTTTGGGTGGTTTTGGGAGATGGTTACCGGTAGTTTTCAGACAGGAGGGTGGCCAAGTCGACTGAGGGAATAGGTTTGGGTGGTTTGGCGGCGATTCGGTGGCCTGAGAAGGTGGTGGTCGCGCGCAAAAACAGAGGAATCAATGGGGTGTTTTGGTCGCGCGCAAAAACTGGTAGTTTTCGATAAATTTCAGACAGGGGATGTTTCTTTGTGTGATTTTTGGATCGTTTTGGGTTGGTGGTGTTGCGGTGGTTATTGGTGGTGTGAGGGTCGTAATAATGGCAGTGGTGGAGGCGGTTCTGGTGGTTGTTTTGGCGGTGGTTGAAGCAAGGGTGAAGAGGGCCACAGCAGGGGTCGGGTGGGAACTGAGAAGTGTGGGAGGAGAGAGAGTGAGGAAAAACAAAAAGAAAATTTATCGAAAAGAAGAAAAGTAAAAAATTAATATAATTAATTTTTTAAATAAAATAATTAAAATTGGACGTTGGAAAACAATTATTTTGGAAAAAAATAAGGTAGTTAAAGTGTCAATTAATATGGAACGGAGAGAGTATATAATTATATATTTTCATCAACTATAAGAATATAATACTTATTAGTTCGGTTAAAAATATATATAATAACCTAATTTGATCAATCATAGTGAAAATACACATTTTATACATAGTTTTATATCTGTAAAAAAATATAAATAAATAATTATTTTTATATTATTTATAAGTTGTAATAACACTCAAAGTAATGAAATGTACATTTATAATGATTTAAATATACTTATATTTAACTTTATGAGTGATTTAAGTAAAATGCAAGATAGTTATTAACTATCTTGCATTAAGATGTTTATCATTTTGCTTTCAATTAATCAATTTAGCTGAATCACATTGATAAATTCCTAGGCCAGGTGGTGGATCTACTTAGGCCTACCATATCTATTAAAAATAGACTAAGACACCGTTCTTTTGTGCGTTAACTCAACTAACCGCAATGCAAATTACTGCAACCTACCGCAAATTACCATTACCTTTTTACTATTTCCACCGCGACTTACCGCAATCTACCGCAACTAACTGCAGCGCAACGCACAAAAGAACGGTGCCTAAGTTTTTTATATGATTAATTTTTATAAAAAAATATTGATGAATTTTATTATAATATTGATAACTTTATGATGTAATAATTTAAAAATTTTAACACATTGGTGGACTTGAGTAGATACGCTATGATGTATCGTATAACAATTGTTTTTTTAGATGTAGCATAAGTTTATCTTACCTAATGTACTCACTCCTACATAATCATTCTTACCTTATTTACCTCTTCTCAAACTACCTTACATACTTTAGTTATGGTGTTAGGTTTTCTAGTTTGGTCCCTCACAAGGATGCTTGTAGAGTTGAGGATTTTAGGATCTCACACTTCCCTATCCATATATTCTCGATCCATGACTACCTTGAGGAGATCAATCACATCATGAGAGCTAGGGTTGAGAAGAAGAGCTACTTCGGAGGTCAACATCCTGCCTTCTTCAAGAACTCATATACATTCAAGAAGGGTGGGGTAATGAGTGTGATATCTTGGAGCCTTTAGAGCCACTCTACTTGGGACTATCGACGCATGAGACTCACATTGGATTCTACCCCCAATAGTTGAGGGCAATTCTTCTCAACAAGGGGAGTCTGATTCATATTTCCTGAGGGTCCTTAGCACCTAAGAAAATGACGGGAGTGGGTCCAAGCAAGTTTTCCTTCAAGTTAAGCTTGGATCGATTTTGAATCCTCAAATTGACCATCTAGAAAGCGTTGGGGTGTTTTGATTATTACAAGAGGGTCGGGATGGGACCATGGAGGGTCAAGTCAAGCCCCAAAAACCAACCCAAGCAGACTAAGAAGAAGTCATGAGGGAATGAGGTCAAGCCAAGAGAAACAAGTTGAAGAATAACATGTTTTTGGGCAAAATTAAGCAACAAGAAATGACATGTCTTCACCCTTTTGATCATAACTCCTTCAAAACTCCGATAACCACCAAATTTGGTGAGCTTATAGTAAACACCGAGAGCTTTCCATCTATATATTATATGACCAATTTGGAGTTAAAACGAAGAAGTTATGCACATTGAAAGTCAACAGACGTCGATGCGCCCAGCCAGGCGCAGGTTGCCCCTAGATAGGCGTTGGTCGCGCCTTCTATGTTTTCCCAGCTCCATTGTTCGGTTGAGGAATCGGCCATGCCTCTGATTTCTTCTGCAGATGTCGCACGATTTCCCCTTCTCTTTGTTGTGTTTTCTCCCCCCATTGAAAACCCTCATCCCCCTCATTTTGTAGGAACTTTTGAAAACTAAACACTTATGTTTATGAATTATTGAGAGGGTATTTGGAGCCTTATTTTTTTTGTAATTAAGCTTAATCCTTTGTGGGAGTGTTTAATCAATTTCCTTTTCACTTGTGAGTTTGATCGATATGCATATTTCAAGCTCTTTTCATAGTTGAATTTCATGGAAGAGCAAGTGTGGATGCTTGTTAAGAATTTCTTTGCAACCTCTTGTGATTCTTAGGCTATTGGCTATTGGGTGAATTATTTACTCTTTACATTAGTCATATCCTTCTTTTGATTATTTTTGTTATCTCTATCTCAAAAACCCTAAAAATTAGTGGCAGTTTTATTAGTTCTAATTTGGAGTTTCCTTATATCTTAGAGTAATTGTGATCCTTGTGTGATTAATTTTGATTGTCTAGTCGTTTCACGGATCATTATTTAAACTGGAGTTCATGAAGATATTGATTCTTGCACAATTATAATTGGAATAAAAATATTACTCCTAACACTATTTACTATGTTTAACTTTACTTTTATCATTTGCAATTTTAAACATATTTAATAACAGTATCAGTATTATTTCTCAATATCTCGATTAATTATCATTTTTAAATATTATCTCAAACTTAATTATTTTCTAATATTATCTCAAATTTAAAGAATGATAATTATTTAAAAATAGAGTTGGTACACCCTTTGTTCCATATTAATTATCCCCTTAGCGTCATTAATTTCTGAACTTATTAAATTTTCTATTATATAAAAGTATTATCATTATATATTCATAACAGAAAATACTATCGTAAGAATATTAATGTTGTAATCTTTTGATAAAATATAGGATTTTTGGATCGCAACATACCCATCTTTTGGGGTATTTGATCATAACATACCCACCTTTTCCTCTCCGTCCTTTGCCGGAGTTGGGACTCCGGCGATGGCGGAGGGGGTTGAGGTGGAGGAGAGAGGCAATGGCGGTGGGGGCTAAGGCTGAGCCGGATCTACCTTCCTTCCCTTGTTTTTCACAGAGAGAGAATGAGGAGGGAAATGGGGGAGGTGAGTCAGCATTAGGGTCCCACTGTTAATTGTAAATTTGGACTTCAGTGTCCTCCTCATCCCTTTAGGTCAATTTGGCTTTTGGGCCATCCTTTATAGTCATTAACCCTTCTAATCAATTATCAGTTCTGAGCATTAGGCATAGTTTACCTATGGCTGGAGGTCGTGGAAAGAACTGGGTCGTAGGGGCGTCAGCAAATTCCGAATTTCATTGGCAGGTTTCGTTGTTGGGCCACGAAAATGGGCCTTGAAACCACGGGAGCAAAGGTGTACCTAGAAAATGCTACTATTTGATGACATCATCACAATTGGGCGCACGATTTTCCTGTGTTCCCGGGCGTACAATTTATGCACCCGCCCCCCTCCCCCACCCAAAAATTTGTAATTAGGGTTCTAAGCTACTCTCTCCGCCCCATATTAGAGTTTCTATGTTTTGCCTGTTTCTATCTCCATATTACTACTCTCTTCGATAAAGTTAATTGCATTTTAACTGTTTTACATCGATTGATATAATAGGATAATAGGTTAGGATTTTAGGTTACTCCTAAGGTACCATATTATTTACAGTCCTATAAATTATATTGGTCAAACTCTAAAATCTTTGACAGTTGATTACTATATATATAATGATTTTATTATATAAAATTATTATAATTAGATTCATCATGAAATATTGTACCTTGAAAGTATATATAATATTAAAATTATGAGTGATATACATTATAAAAAAGATTATTTATCAAATAATGACATTGAAAACCGTAAAAAGCAATTAAGCGGTAAAAATAGCATCCTTCATTTATTCTTTTTCCCTTAACCCTCATTCCGAGGGAGGAAGTAGGAATTCCCTTGTTCCTTTCTTTATTCAACTCCTCCTTTTCTCTATTTCATGATCTCTCACTCTCTTGACATCCAAACATAGTTAAAAAGAGGTCGTTTAGATTGTCATCTTCTACGACCATGATCGCTTCGAAGATGGGGTCACTGGTATTGCCAATGGAAGCATAGGACAACGCTCCGTCAGAGTTAACGTGATGGGCCACTTTTCCACCGTTGAGATTAGCCTTCAGGACATCCCATTTCTCAGATCTATCTCCACTGATAATCTCAGTCCAACACTGCAATGGCACCCAATGTAACCCAAATGATGTGAGTTTTATACAAAAAAAATAAAATAAAATGATTTGAAGATATTTATTTTGATGTAATTATTTTAAGGACTCTATTTTTGACAGGGTAACATTATCTTTGCTGTAATTATTTATAAGGGACATTTCGTCCTATTTTTCGGTCAAAGTGCGGGAAACAATAGTTTTTGTGTTTAAGGTTGTTTTGATTGAAGTCAACAATCATTTCAAGCCTCAATGTTTAGGGTTGGTTAAAGCTACATAACCCTAATCAATAATATATCTACAATTAATGCTTTATGCACGTGGAAAATAGGTCGGAATGCCTCCATAAATAATTACAACAAATGTAACGTCACTCCGTAATTATTTGTTAAAATACAAGACCCTTAAAATAATTACATCAAAATATGAAGACCCTTTAGTTGTATTTTGGAGTTTTATAGGACCAAAAAAAATAGAGAATGGTTTAGAGAGGGTTTGGTTGATGGAAACTTTCAGGAAAATTGGTCAATTATTTCATGTTGACTAATTCTTTCCGTGTTTTTTTGTATTTAGGATTTGGTGGAAAATTTACGATGGATTTACGATTTCTCATATTTTCTCAAGGAAAACTTTGCGTAGGGAGGGATAACGGAAATTTTTACGGAGTTTATTGGGAAATCTTATGAGAGGAAATTTTAAAAATGTCCCTGCTAGTTTTACAAACCCCAAGCACAAGTTACAACAAATAATAACAGTAATTTATACATTATGAACATTTTTTCCAAGGAAAATTACAATTTCAACCAAACACTATGAAAACTTTTTCAAGATTTCATCGTGCAAACCAAACACTATAAACTGTTTTGGGAAGTTTGATCAAAGTAGTTTCCTTCTTCTATGGGAAACAAACTTTTCCAACCCCCTGGAGAACTTTTTCCCATCTACCATGGAAAAATATTAGACCCAACATAAATTTTCTCATTCTTATTTTTGTAACTAAACATGAGAAAGCTAGTTTGGTCAACTTTCTTAAATTGACCAATTATCCTAGGAAAGTTTTTCAACTAAACACACGACAAGAAAAAAAATTTCGGGGGAAATTTTCCCTAGGGAATGTTTGGCTACAACTGCTTTTCGGAAAAGTTGACAATTATTTCTCCATGGAACTTTCCAATGTTTGTTTGTGAAATGAGGGGAGAAACGTTATGGAAAATGGAAAGTTTTTATAACTTTACTTCCCAAAATGCTCATAAAAACTATTACGTAAATTAATGTGCAAAACGATAAACCTCTTAAGTCAAGATGGTTACTAAATAATAATCATCTTGAATTTCACCTAAATTACTCAAAATTTTTAATATAAGGATAATTAAATCATTATAAAGGTATATTTTATAACTTTAAGGGTTATTAAGACTTATAAGCTATATAAAAATAATTATTTATTTATATTTTTATAAATATAAAACTATGCATAAAATATACATTATTTAGTATGGTTGATGAAATAAAGCTATTATTTATAATTGTTGACCTACCTTATAAGTGTTATATATACTCTTATAATTGATAAATACATGTAATTGCTAGATAGAATATTAATAAAAGATACAAAAATATGAATTTTGGACAATTCAAGATGTGTTTATTAACCATCTTGGTGCAAGATGTATATCATCGTCCGATTAATATATAACGGTAGTTTGAACATTTTAAATAAACTTTTTCATGTTTTCAAATGTAAATCAAATACTGTGAATTATTCTTTGCTAATTTTTTTTTCTAGAAAAACCATTCCAGAGAAAAAAATTTCCCAAGAAATATTTTTATTTTTCCAGGAAACAACCAAATGCACCAATATAAAATTCTTACCAAACGCTCTCGTAGGTATTGATATAGAGAGGCTAGGATAATTACCCGATTGACTATATCATCACTGTTGTTCCAGGCAAAGACCCATCGGTGAACAAGCTTTAAAGGATGAAGACCCTCATAAACAAGAGCAGAAGATGAAGAGTTGGACCCAGAATCACATGCATGGAAGAAGGCACCCCACTGTCCATTCTCGAGCCTCGTAGGGTATGGAGACTTTGCCACGCTTCCGGACCAGTCGTGGCAATCGACCAACGACACCGATCTGCCGGTGGCGTTGTAAACTAGGCATGTCGTGCCCTTGGATCCGCAATCTTTGCCTATGTTTTCTGCATATTTGCGAGCTTCCGATCCCTTGTTACCGGCGTTTTTGTCTTCCAGGGCGACTTTCGCACCCTTTACGGCTACGCCGAACACGTTGGTTGCCATGATGCGAGTGATCGTTGCGATTTCAATGGTTAAGGGGATGCTCTATTATATAAGGGTATCGAAAATGAGATTTTTTAAGATAAAAACGAATTTTAATACAGTTTTCAGATAAAAATGTTGATCGATTTGAAGTCAATTTGAATTTTTCTGAACTTTTGCGAGGAACTTATAATAACGTGTGATATATAGGAGTGGGTCTAGCTAGAAATACACATTCATGGAGACTTTGCAGTTTGAGCATGGTAAGGGTGTTTAGGTAGGCTGTCATTGGAGTCGTCTTTGAAGACTTAGGCAAATTTGATTTGATTAATACATTAGGAGTAATTGCTATAGTACTAGCTAGTGGTGTAGATATATAAATAATTACTCCCTTTCATTTTATTAGTTGTTTTGAGACATTTGGAGAGTATCAATGCATGTTGCATAAAAATGGAGTATAATAGTTGAAATGAAGACTAAGACCCTCTTATTAGTTGCTTTTAGATTTTTGGGCGAAACTAACTCGGTGGATTATTATAGTTTGATGTGTCATAATTTAATGGTTGAAATGTTTAAACTAGTACAATCAAATCTGTCACGATCCAATATGCCTTTATTTTATGAATATAAGTTCTGTCATTTTCAACTATTGGGCAATTTGCTTTGTCTACTTGCCCACTATTGTATAAACAAAGAAAAGTCAAATAATTAGCGGGTCTACATGTTACATAAACGATATAATTTCATGTTTGATCTTTTTTTTTATATAAATTAAAACTTAATGTGATCAATATATGTTTGAACACACAATTTATAAATTCATTTACTATAACTGTTAGGTTGCCCCCAAAATAATAATACTATATCACCTGAATTTTTAATATATAATACTATGACGTGAAGTTTAGAGCGAGGTCTTTTATAATTGTTTTATCTTATGTTGAGGAGGTTTAAGGTAAGAGTCCACTTCAATCGAGGTCTTTTATAATTGATTTTTATTCGGTTTTTTGGTTATTAAGATGCTTTTTACGTCCTAAGCCTTCTTTGATCCTATTCAAGATTCACCCTAAGTTTCGCACTAAAGTTCCAAACCGCATAATTCCTTCTAAACATTCTGTTTCTGTCCGGGCTATTTTCCGAGCCTTTCCCTTCATTTTTAGCCTTCGGACCAGTTGACAAAGTTGTAGGGCGTGATTTTCCCTTTCCGAAAAGTACTCGTTTGCAAAAATCTGAGTTTCCTAGCTCAAGTTATCATCAAATTATCGATTTATCCAAAAACTGAAATTTCTATTTTCTCATCCTTTTAAGTTATCAAGTTTTAATTACTTTAATCTCAGCTTGTAAATTTCAAGGACTTTATTAAAGTTCTCAATTTTCTTATACTCTTCTTATAGTTTCCAAGTCGCCCAAACCGTCCCAAGCTCGAGGCACGTCACTAGATCTTTCTACTACCCAAGGTACGCGAATTGTCCAACTTTTCGCTCCTTATTATCATTTAATGTTTTCATGGTTATTTTAAGTTGTGCTTTAATGTTTATGTTACGGTTTTAAAAGGTCCCATTTTATGTTTTCTTTGTGCTATTTACTTTTAGGTGCTAGCTCTCCTTTTATGTATGATACTCCTGATCAGAGTGTCCAGACCTGA
Source organism: Portulaca oleracea (assembly GCA_029582165.1). Classification (NCBI taxonomy): domain Eukaryota; kingdom Viridiplantae; phylum Streptophyta; class Magnoliopsida; order Caryophyllales; family Portulacaceae; genus Portulaca; species Portulaca oleracea. The sequence continues at coordinate 37,815,105 of CM055871.1, forward strand.
CCAATGTCGACTGTTCGACAGTCACCCATTCCAAACTCCAATCGGTTTGGACATGCGCGTGTGTGAGATGCTTTGCATCGATCGTAAGGGACCAAATGCTTACGTTTTAGTACCTATTTTACCTTTCTTGTACTTTACCTTTTATGTTGATGAATCAAGTTATTTTATTCTAGTTATACCTTCCCCGTTTTCAAAATGGAGTTATCCCTTTCCCCGTTTCCATCTGAGTCTCATGCCACCACTCTGCACATTCAGGAGACCCAGCCACGCATGCGCCATGGTCCCTGCTCCAGTCCATGGTGATTTTTACAGTACTACCTTCCTGCATCTTGCGCCCAGCCGAACAAACCATCAGCTCTGATACCACTTGTTGGGGAGATCCAAGACGGGAGCCCACTTCAACCAAGACCCATGGTATACAAGTTAATTGAGGTTCCATCTTAAAACCATTTGGTGTTAGGAGGAGTAACCCACTTGACATATATACCATGTCTTTTCTCTTTACTTTTCCGATGTGAGACATTTTTACTCATGAGTAAATACCAACATCTTACATAAGAACTATATGACACACTAAGACCCTGTTATTTTATGCGGTATTTTGCGGAATGATGTGGTGAGGTGTGGTGTGATTGTGGTGGGTGTGGTGGAATTATGGTAGGTTATTGGAATTGTAAGAGAGAAAAGTAATGATTTGCGGTAAAATGTGGTGGGTTGTTGCAAACTTCGGTAGGCTGTGGCACCGCAGTCTGCGAATCGCAGAAAAAAACAATGCCTAAGTTGATGAAAAATGATATTAGAATTTAATTCTATAATTATAATGGAATATCATATAAATTATATAAAATTATATTTTTATCTATAATTTTTCAAGTATTACAAAAAAATGCCTAAAGCAAGATTCATACGATTAGGCATCATTTATATTTATTGACATAGTCTATGCATACTAAGTTTCTTATGGTTAAATAATTAATACTAGTCATTAAAAGAGTTATTGGATGATAATATACCGAACTTTTGGGGTATTGGACAATAATGTACTGAACTTTGACTTTGAACAATAATGCACTGAACTTTGAGGAGTGTTGGACAATAATGCACCCGGAACGAATTTGAAGTTCATATTAAAAACTCGACCGTTAATATCTTAATTTATAAAAAATTAATTATACATAATTAACATCCTTGAATTGATAATTATAAAAACTAAAAACAATAGAATGATATTTTTTTTATAAAAATATTGTAAAAACTCTATTTAGTGTTCCAAGTATATATCAAATCTAATCCCCAAACCGCAACAAAGACACGTATCATTTTGTATGACAAATTCGAACTTTTACACTGTCGGCTTGGTACAGGGCAGCCGTGGGATGAGCGGTTGATGTTAGACAAAATCATGATGGAATTCCCAAGTACGGACTGCTGGTACATATCCGCACACTACCGACTTTCTTACACGCTGCAGTGCTGCACCGATAAGTGATAACACCACCGAACCATCAATCAACCGCCATCAACCCCTCTCTCGTATATATCCCACACTTTGCTTCATTTTATCCCCCATTTCCTCTTCACCACTACCCAACCAACAATGGCTTCCTCCATCTTCTTCCTCCCTCTCATCTTCTTCTCCATCTTCATCGTCCTCTTCCTCAGACTACTTTCCCACATCTTCCCACACAAATTCATCCACGATCGAATCAACAAACATTCTCCTGAAATATTCAAAACCTCTACAGCAGGCGAAAATGTGGTCGTTTTCTGCGGGCCTAAAGCCAACAAATTCATCTTCTCAAATGACAACCTCTTCAAGACATGGTGGCCACCCTCTGTTTCTCAAGCCTTGCTTTTTGCGACGAACAACCCAGACTTGGAGCGAGATCACTCGTTTCTCAAGCTCGATTCGATGCGAAACTACGTACCCATCATGGACTCCATGGCGAAGGAACATGTACAAACCAACTGGGTAGGATTCGATGAAGTTAATGTCCACACATTGGCGAAAGAGTTCACATTTGCTCTTGCTTGCCGGATTTTCATCAACTGCCCGAACCCGATTCGGGTTCGGGAGCTCATGGTGCCGTTTTTTGCCGTCGCCGGCGGGATCACGTCGGTGCCGGTGAGCTTTCCGGCGACCCCTTTTCGTGATGCGGCTGAGGAGGGGAAAGTTATTAGAGAAAAGCTTGTGGAGATCGTAAAACAGAGGAGGATGGATATTGCTGAAAACAGGGGTTTTAATGGTGATTCCAATGACTTGCTGAGTAGATTGGTTGTTAGTTTGGGTGAAGATGGCAAGTTTTTTACAGAAGAGGAGATTGCGAATAAGATTATGTGGTATTTGATTGCTAGTTTTTATACTACAAGTTCGACAATCACATCTGTGCTTAATCACCTTGCGGAATTTCCCCATGTTTATGACAAAGTTTTACAAGGTAGTAAGTAGCCAATCTGTTTAGTTGTGATTAGGATTGTGATTTTGTTTACTGAGTTTAGTTTGTGTTGATGATTAGAACAAATGGTGATCGAGGAGTCGAAAGGAGCAGGGGAGATGCTGACATGGGGAGATGTTCAGAAGATGAAGTATACTTGGAATGTGGTGTGTGAATCCATGAGATTGGCACCTTCTGCTCAAGGAGGTTTTAAGGAGGTTCTTAGGGACTTCACCTTTGCAGGGTTCAAGATTCCCAAAGGATGGAAGGTACATTATTAATGTAAACTAGCATACTTACTAATGTGGAAAAAAATGGTATATATATATATATATATATATCAGTGTTGGTCAATGTTGATAGTTGTCTAATGTTGATGAGTACTTATGATGGGTGTTATGTTGTGATGATTAGGTATTTTGGACGGTGAACTCGACGAACAAGAACCCAGAATACTTTCCCGAACCTGAAAAGCTCGACCCGTCTAGATTTGAAGGTCATGGACCGCCACCCTTCACGTTCGTGCCATTCGGTGGAGGGCCTGGGATGTGTGCCGGAAAAGAGTATGCTCGGATTGAAATACTTACATTTGTTCATAACGTGGTGACCCGGTTTAGATTGAAGAAGGCAAATCCTACTGAAGGTCTCAAGATTCGCCTCGAATCGAATCTCATGGGAGAAGACTAAAGACATGATCTTTTGCGCAAGACTAGAGTGTTTGTTTTGAGTTACCATAGAATCAGAAACCCATAATCTTTTTCTAATTTTAAGTTTGCTTTTGTACAGGGCGACAAATGCATGAGCATGAACTCTGCCATTTGTAGGGAAGTTTCGGTTTGCAGTAGTTAGATGCCACACAAATTGAATGATTTTGTGCTGTATATATTGGTAATTGAGCACCCTGATGAATGTAAATATATGCATGTAAATAAATATGTGCTGTGCTCTTCTTCCTCTGTTTCTGGCTTTGTTTTGGTTTTGTTATGTTTTTGGTTACTCAAGGAAGGCTTTGTGGGAATTTGCGATTATCCTAATTACTGTCATTAGCCTCCTCGTTCTTGCGCTGATCTTGCCAAAATTCAAGTCTCGGATGAAGATCAAGTCCAGATAGATTCCTACGTGATCCTATGAATTAGAACAAGCACTGCACTTCCATATTCCAAATTTCTCCAGATAAATGCATATCATTATATTGGCGGTCAAAAGTTTAATTGATCCATGTGTTTTGCATATCTCCTCTGTATGTACTTCTCTTCCTCTACTAAAAAATAAATATGAGATGGTGAATATGAAAACCCTGTAGAAGACAGATATAGTACACCACATGCAAGGGAAAGATTAGAGTCTCGACCAGTACTGCGTCCCTAGTGCCTGAAAATGCCAATGTCCAATGTCTGCCTACCTTGACGACAACTCTGAAATCTGTAATGGATAACACATTTGTGGTTTTTGTAGTTGGGCTATAGAAGTTTGTAATGTAGCTAGGGTCTATGTATCAGATGCAATGTGATACGCTCAGATGTCTCAGACAGTAGTGTCACCTTTAAAATTGGATTGTTGCAAGGGTTGAATAATCTTCATTTGTGTATAAAAAATTATAATAAATGATGATTTAATGGTAAAAGCACTTTAAATATATTGTTCTTATGCAAACTACTACCTCTGTTTTTAAATGAGTGTCAAATTTTCTAACAACCTTATTCTTTTTATATCGACAATTTTACAATTTCAATTATTAAAATACTCATGTTACCCACTTACCCCTATTAGGGCTCGTAAAATTCATGGATAAAAAACAGTTGGGTAAAAGTTAAATTTTAATAACTTTTGGTAAATTTTGGTAAATTTTGTCAAATTTATAATATTATATCAAAACTATTTTTTTAACTTTAGTAATTTTTTGTAAGTTTTGATAAATTTTGGTAAAAACTGGTAAATTTTATTGACCCATGAATTTGACATGTCTTTAATGATGCGTTGGAAGTGTAAAGAGAACTTAAGATATAAAAAGTCTATGGGGGTGTTTGGCTACCCAACTTTTTGGGTAATTTTTAGTTTTTTGGATAACTTTTAGTTTTTTGACCAAGGTTAAAAAGTTCTTCGAGGTGTTTGGTAAGTAGCTTTTTACATTAGCTTTTTGGACCCAAAAAAACTAGTTTTCAAAAAGCTAGTTGATGAAGCTTTTTGAGGTAGCTTTTCACAAAAAACTACTTTACCAAACACTTTTCATGCAATCAGCTAATCAAACCGCTAAAGTCAAACAGCTAATCCAAAAAGCTATTAGCTGGTTGCCAAACAGGGCCTTTGTTAAGTCAAAGGGACATACTTGTCCAAGTGTAATTTTTGTACCCAAATTTCTAAGGACATCGGAATTATAAAATTAGTTACCATGACAGTCAATAAGTGACGCAGACATTACATTTTTTTTTTTAAAAAAGAGAAATTAAATAATTCCAAAAGAAGAGAAAAGGGGTATTTGACTACCCAGTTTTTGGATAGCTTTTAGCTTTTTTTACCAATGTTAAAAAACTACTTGACGTGTTTGGTAAGTAACTTTTTATTTTAGTTTTTGGACCCAATAAGCTAGTTTCCAAAAAGTTATTTGATAAAACTTTTTGAGTTAACTTTTCACAAAAAGCAACTTTACCAAACATTTTTCCTACAATCAGCTAAAATCAAACAGCTAATCCAAACAACTATCAACTAACAACTACAAGCTACTCCCTCCTTCCCATATTATTTGTCTTTTAAGAATAATTTAGAAAACCAAAAAAACCTCACATCTACATTAAGTTATCTTATTGGAAATATGAAAATATTGAATAAAATGGTGAATAAAAAAGGAAAAAGGTGAATATAATGAAAGAATAAAAGAAAATGATGTACTTGATAAGGTTAATTTGATAAATTAATAATTAATGTATTATTGGAATTATAAAGTAACAGATATTATGAAAAAAAAGAAAGTGAGTAGAAAGGAGGGAGTAATAATTACCGGCTGGTTGACAAACATGCCGAAAATATTCCGAAGGGGTTTATTTTCGGACCAAATGGAGCCCTAGTAATGGTGAGCTCACTGACCCAACTGTTCAATTCTTCACTCTCTCCCATCCAAACCCCCAAACCGTTGTATTCCTTCATCATCCCTTCCGAGCTGATTGCTGAAACCTCAGAAAACTATCGATTCTACACTCTCTCACATCACCCTCTCCTCTGCACATCACCCCCTTTTGTTGTCGAGCCCTATAATTTTAGGGCATGGAGAGCAATTTAGCCCTAGTTTCCCCAAAACCCCTTCTGGGTTTAACCTATTCCCCTAATCCCATCAACCTCTCCCCCAAACAGACCTTTGGCATTCCTCTTCTCCCCAGAAAACCTTCTAGGTCGCTCTCATCTTCAGTACCCAGGTCAAGAACAACAACCCGTTTTGCTTTATCTAGTCCGAATTCAGGAAAGAAAGTTGTTGATAATACTCGTGATAATGTCAAAAGAAGTAATGGGGTTGCAGCATTTGCAAGCACTTCTACATCGAACAAGGGTAGTAGTATGCAAGAGACTACTTCGGTTGGTGTTAGTCCGCAGACTTATACTCCTCCACCACCTTCCCAGATGTAATTTCTCGACTATTTTGTTTCTGGGTGTTTTTGAATTTGTTGTTTTTGGGTTGGATTTGGGTTGAAAGTTGAATCTTTGTGATGTTTTTGATGTGGGTTTCAGTGGGTCGCCTCTGTTTTGGATTGGTGTTGGGGTTGGTGTTTCTGCACTCTTTTCCTTTGTGGCTTCCAGAGTTAAGGTGAGTTTTACTCTCTTGTAAACTGAGTGAATGTCTAACTTCTCTTAATCCTGTCCATGTTTAAAGGGAGAACAGTGTGATTTGACTGATGTTACTGAATGAAGTAATTTTTATGTTTGTAGTCTGTAATTTGGTTCTCTTGTTGTGCCCAATGTAGTCTGTGTGATCACCTTTTGCATTGTATAAATTGGACTCCTGTGCCCTAGCTAGCATATTTGTATAAATTGATGAAATTATTGTAATCAGTATTCTGTTTGGAAGTTGAGGTGGATTCTGCAACATTGAATGATTGATCATTTCTGGCATGCAGTGATCAAGCTTCCTTATGTTGTTTATGTTGCGGTACCGAACTTTTCGGGCGATTCATACTCAATAATCTTTGTAGAATGTATCCATCTAATTGTGTGCTTCTGAGGTGTCTGAAGTGGAAATTGTGCAGCACTGTTCTCGCTTCCCTTTTGATGATTGATCACATACAAGCTTATAATATCAATGGAGCATATGAACTTATCTAGTCTAGGCTATGTAGTTTTTTAGGGATTTCTGGTCCAACCCTTCCCAATGGTGTAAATATATGGCCCTGTTCTTTACAAGGGTAAACTATCCACAATATTTTTCTACATAGTACCTACTCCTACCTAGTTCTACTTTTTCTACCAATATCTACCTAAACCTACCAAACTTTTTTACTTCTAAAATAACTTATTACCTGCTTCTACCTGCTTTTACATAAACAACCCAAACCTGCTCAAGCCTACCCATGCTTACTTACCCAACTTCTACATACACACTGAAAGAATAGAACAATAGGTAGTCTTATTGGTAAAATGTCCATCTCATGGTGATTTTGAGACATGAACTTTTGTTTCCTCTTTCAGCAATATGCAATGCAGCAAGCATTCAAGTCCATGATGGGCCAAATGGGTTCTCAAAACAATCAATTCGGTAATACGGCGTTTCCACCTGGATCACCTTTTGGATTCCCCCCTTCATCTGCATCTGGACCAAGTGCTTCTGCCGGTTTCCCTTTCCCACCACCATCAGCAACTGGACCAGGTATTGTTGCTGGTTTCACATATCATCCGTCATCTACATCAGGACTAAGTATCCCCGGTGGTTTCACTAATGCATGCTATCTACTGCAGGGCCAAGTACCTTCACGGGGTCAGCTTTTTCTACTGGGTCAGTCCAAGCTTCCTCTCCCTCTCCTCCAGCCTCTGAGGCTACTGTCACTGTAGATGTTTCGGCGCCCAAAGTAGATACTGCTGAACCTGTGGTTTCCAAAGATGAGACTGAAGTTAAGACCGAGCCAAAACGATCGGGTAATATTTTTTTTCCCTTTTGGTAGCAGTCTTACCCCAAAGTTTTGCTATTTAGGCAGACTGGTTCCAATTGAGCAAAGATGTAAAAATTGTTCACTACCTACAACTCCATAGAAAAGAAGCATAGGTGGTTTAATGAGGCATTTCACTTTAGTCCGTTACAATCTAAGTTGAAAAGCATAATCTTTTTCAACTTATCTGGATTATGGACATAAGGAGGGTTTAATGATGCATTTCACTTTGGTGTTGTCAAATATATTTTTAAAATAGTGCTGTATAAGGGGGTAAAAGCATGAGAATTGTATATATTTGGACACCATAGTAGCTTTCGAACACCGCAAATATCCTTTCAAACTAGATCGTCTGTGTCATTACTTGGCTTTACAAATAATACATGGTTGCTTATTCTAAAGCTGTTCTACTCTTCATTGAGTGAGTACTGAGTAGTAGTGAAAACTGGTTTTGACGAGTGTTCACTGTGCAGCTTTTGTTGATGTCTCTCCTGAAGAAACTCTTCAAAAAAGCCCATTTGAAGATGTTGTTTCTTCACAAAATGGAGCTGCCTCAAAGGAAGCCACTACTTCACAGACTTCACCGGAAGGAACTTCTGATTGGTCTCAATCTACACGTAAGTGATACTTTGAGGCCTAATACTGATAGTTGTGTAGATCTTCATTTGTTCAAGTTTTAGTAGAGTATTTGACATTACTTAAAATGCAAACAAGTGGCCTTATAATTGTTTGGAGGCTAATCGAAGCTTCGAGGTTGGCTTTTAATTTTCTCATGGTTGTTTATTGGACTGTTCAGCCTCTTTATGTTTTGGTGTGGTTTCCGTAGCATCACGGAGTAATGCTTGTGATTCTCTGTGCTGCCAGGTAACACGGGGTCTCCCTTATCCGTGGAAGCATTGGAGAAAATGATGGAAGATCCAGCCGTGCAGAAGATGGTTTTCCCGTAATATAACCTTCCGCACTTAGTGATTTTCCAGTGTTACCCTTTTGAATACCTATGTTGGCTTTCAATATGAATGTCCTATGTGAAGTCTCTTTCTCACACATGCTTGTGTTTGTGAGCTCACATACACCAAAAAGAGCAAAATGATGAAGCATTCTGTCTGTCAGTCTCTAAATCTTCTATTGCTTTTTGGTGGAAAAAAAAGAAAAAAGGGCTTTTCTCGAAAAGAATCTCATTACTTGTGGATGAGTTTGTGGGTTGTCAAATGATAGTTAAGTGTCTTCAAGCATGTGTCTTCATAAATGTTATGGCAAAATAGAGGCTTGAAACCTCTGTTATGGTTTCTGAAAGTGTGTTATCATTGTCATACAAAGACTGGACAAAGTTTATTGTATATCTTAGGCTTAGAGTAGCTTATGTTAGTAGATCTATTGAAATGAAGATGATGGGCATATCAAGTGTATAGTGGAATGCGGAGCACATAATTATGTAATTATGTTGTTAAATTTTCTCCTTTCTATTGCAGACATTTGCCTGAGGAGATGAGAAACCCAGCTACCTTCAAATGTAAGTCTGCAGCGTATTCAGCTGTCGTCTGTGCCGTTAGTTATGGATACAAAAGAAATCTTATGTTTTGTGCGAGGTCACTCTAGTCAAACTAACTGGTCAATCTCCATCTTCTTCTCGTTTTTGCTTGGTGGTGCGAGGTCTTAGATTGTTCTTGTTTTGCTGCTTCTTTGGGAGGAAGCACATGATGCTGCAACCTTAGTGATGATCATGAGATTTTCCCTTTTGACCTCCTGACAGTTGAGATGGGAAATTGTTTGATTTTTCCATGTTGAAAGCATGATTGATGGCACTCATCAAGCCTTATTTAACCTCAAAATGCTGCCTGCTATACTAGTTTGATAACTTAGATTCACTTTTTTTCTTGTCTCTTCTCATAATACAACCAAAACCAATACTCCAACATCCTATCTAGGAAAAGTATGGAGAGGTCGGATGTAGCATTTTACCCCTAAATTTTGCAATTTAGAGAGATGGGTTCCAATTGATCCAAGGTTTAGAAATAGTTCGCTACCTACTATTCCATGGAAAAGAAGTAGAGGAGGTTTAATGAGACATTTTACTTTAGTCCATACAATCTTAGTTGTCTCTTCTCATAATGTTCAAACTTAATTTATGCTAGTGATTGGAAGCAAAATCCAATATTTATTGCTGCAACAAACAGTTCCTTATAGGTTGCACTACTAAACTAGTCACTGGGGAGAACATATGATCTGCCATTGTGGGAATCTATTGAGTCCAATTTTCTCATGTGGAAACGCTCATTGCATGCAAAGATAACCATTGTTGCTAGAAACTGCATATATATTGACTATGATTGATTCATTATGTTAGGTTGGTTGCATTCTTGCGTACCCGTTAGCTTTTCATGTGATTTACGCTACTCTGACTCGAGAGTCTAAACCTAATTTATGGCAGGGATGCTACAAAATCCTGTATATCGCCAGCAGCTGCAGGAAATGCTGTGAGTTATCCTTTTTCTCCCCTCCTTTTCTTCTCTGGATCTCTTACGTGCAATTGCGCATTTGATCATTTTTCTGCGTTTCTGCTCACTGCATGTTTCAAAAACGCGCTAGTCTGGCCTGCATAGCACGTTCTAGTTGGATGCGGTGATTTCCTTGAGCGGAGTGATGCTCATTGCTATAAATGTTTCTCTAACTGGATATTTTTCCTTATAATTTTTCAGAGATAAGATGGGAGGAAACGCTGAATGGGACAGCCGCATGATGGAAACTCTGAAGAATTTCGACTTTAATAGCCCAGATGTTAAGCAGCAGTTCGGTAAGTTTCATGTTTTCACCATCTCTTAGCATCCCTTATATCTGATAATCGTTTGGGGTCATGGTCAAACCCAGAAAGCTTATCGGTATCTTATTAATCATTCATGCATGGTTAATCATTCTAGATGAAATCGGTCTCTCCCCGGAAGAAGTGATCTCAAAAATCATGGCCAATCCCGATCTTGCAATGGCATTTCAAAACCCTAGAGTTCAGCAAGCCATTATGGACGTACGCTCTCTCTCCTTTACCAGCACATCCCTTATCTATCTTATGATTTATCTCACTTGTTCCGTTTTTGATCATTTTTTCTTCTGTTCCAGTGTTCACAAAATCCCGTGAACATTGCCAAGTATCAAGATGATAAGGAGGTAACCGTAGTCTTTCCCTTTGACTGTACCTTCTATACTGGCGTCAGAGCTTCGGTTCTCTTGGTCTTTCTTGGTTGCAAGAACGATCCAGTTCCTTATTTTTCTATTACTTCTTTTCAGGTGATGGACGTCTTCAACAAAATATCGCAACTCTTCCCAGGGACACCGGGTCCAGGTGGCTTCTGAGGCTTTGGAATTGTTGATTTTTTTACCACGTCACCCTGCAGTTACTGTAATTGCTGGTGTGTATTATCATCTGGCTACTCAGCTGGCCAAGTGAAATGGCAATCGGGTATATACGGGTATGGTCCAAATATGGGGTCATTGTATTTCAAGCCCGAGTAAAATATGGGTCGGATGTATCTGGTTATCACAGTTTTGAGTGGCCCCAATAGGTTTATAATCTTTTCTTGTGTTTCTATGTCAATTATGCTAGATAGATACAATATTTAATGATTTGTTTATCATCTCTTGCTGATAAATAAGGGTCTTGTACTCGTATCAGTAGCAACGGAACAATAATATACAGTACTTGAGATGTTGAGACATTTTGGTGACAAGTTTCTGAGTTTCTAATTTGTAAGCTGTCATGTAGATTGGTTGTGTTCCTACATTCTTGTCTGTTAGATCCCTTGAAAGAATGAACGCTTATGGCCCTGTTCTTTTCCATGGTAGCATACCGTACTTACCAAAATTTATCACACTATTTACAAATTACTGTACTTTATCATATCATATTACATTTTACCACAATAATCATAATTTTTTCTCTTCACTTTTCTTTCTACTTTTCACTTTTCTACCATACTAACCATTCTCATCACAAATTTTACCACAATCTACCTCATCGTACTACAATATACCATACTTTCTATAATTTACCAATTACCACAATACACCTTTTCCACATTTCACCCATTGTAGAAAAGAACATGACCTATGTGTTGTGAAAGTATTTTACTATGTATTTTACTGCCCTTAATAAAAGAGGAAAAAGCAGGCAAATGTGTCATGAAAGCTAAGATACAAGGTGAAGGTAATTTGTTTAGCTCTCTTTTTTGAATCATTATCAAAATGTGTATGCTAAAGATTAGCTTTATTTAGGTTGGTTGTGAATGTATCTTGTTGTCCTAACATACAATGGTTTCGGTCCATAGCAAGTGTTTGACTGATCTATAAAAGTGGATCCGTATTGAGAGTTGTAAAAATACTAGTTAGACAAAATTACATGGTTTGATTTAAAGTATGTTGGAATTTTGAAATGAAAGTGGAGTTTATTGACATTTCACTGTAGTTTCTTGTTAATGGTGGTCCAAAAAGAATGGTTTATTTCATTGTTGTGATGTGTTTGAAGCAAATTCAGATGAATGACTAAAATTCTCATAATGGTCCCAAATGCTAAGTTAGAGCTTCCCCACCACCATCTACTTCCCATTTTTGTCATTGGCAACTTTATTATTTCTAAATACCTGTTCTTTTGATTGAAACCATATTATTGGTGATGTGTTTAAGCCTCTCCATGAACTTTAAATTATGGAGGAAGACTATCAATATTTGAATTCCCCAACCATGATTAAAACGTGTTTTAATTGGAGTTTGTTGTTGATAATATATCGTATTTTGGGTGTTGTTTTATGTATTGCATTGGGTTATTGAACTATAGTATACTATACTTTGAGGGTATTGAATAATCATAATTCATACATTGTACTATTTTTTTGGATTCTAATACACCGTATTATGGGGGTAAGTGATGTTAGTGCACTGAATACGGAGGTGTTGGGAATGTCTCAACAATGTTCAAATACAACAGAGTATTCAAACTAATGTGGCACGGTGGTTAATATCTTTCTAGAAGATCTCTTAATCGGTGATTCAACAGTTCAATTATAGTCGTGTCAGTTGGTCCCACAGGGTCACACAAGTCCGTGCCCTAAAGCAAGAGTATATTGGAGAGAGGGCCTGATCAATAGAGGATTGATCCGAGGAGGCCAGAAAACCCCCAAAGGGTGAAAAGGAGGCCCCATGGAGGGTGGCAGGGCCACCATGGTCCGTGGTGTTCTCCTGGATAGCAGATTTTGAATATGCACCTCACCACGGTCCGTGGTGAGGTCCAGGAGGTGCGTCCCACATCGGGGATTGTGTCATTCTCTCCCATCTCTCACCCCTATATAAGGGGGTCCCCTTGAGATGGGAAACTTTGTTTTTTCATCCCAAGTGGTCATTTAAAAGGCTGGTCTCTTAATTTGAGATTTAAGAGATACTGGAGAAAATTTTCCTTTGAAAGTTTCTAGTTTTAGGAGTCTCGGTGTGATTCCCGGGAAACCTCTCTAAGGAAGGAAGGACATATTGTATAGGATATGGTCAAACATACTCTTTTCACATCGGTTTGACCGGGGTTGAAACGGTCAAACAATCATGTCGAAAGGTGCTGCGTGGACCTTTTGTAGAGGATTCCTATTTTGAAATCTTCTACTCGGAATCCCTTTGGAGTCCAAAGCGTTCAAGAGTACAAGGTCGGCCGAGGCGTTCGTTTTGAGAGACCCGAGGTAATACTAATTAGTCCCTGCTATTACTTTTCGGTTATTTATTTTTGGGTTACATTAGTTTAGATTAAGTGGGAATCCTAATAGTTAGGATTCCTATTCTGCCCCTAATCGGGGCGGTCCCGATTAGATCGGGTCCTTCTCCTCTTGTGGCCGAGATAGTGTTGGGAAGATCCAAGGCGGGAGCCCACTCCAACCGAGGCCCTTGGTACACAAGTTAAATGAGGTTCCATCTTAAAACCAATTGGCGTTATGAGGAGTAGCCCACTTGACTTATATACCATGTCCTTTCTATTTACTTTTTCGACGTGGGACATTTTTACTCAATGGATGAATCCCAACAATCTTCACCTTCACACATGAGTCTCTCCCCCTTGATCAGAAGCCTCATTTTCGCAAGATTTCAAGTCACCATCAGGAGTCCATCATAGCCGCACCCTACTCCACTTGAGTCTCATGCCACCACTCTACCTCAAGAGTCTCAGCAGCACCATACTCCATAGAGTCGCACCCTACTCCACCTGAGTCTCATGCCACTACTGTGCGCATTCAGGAGACCCAGCCGTGCACGCGCTATGGTTTCTACTGTCCATGGTGATCTTCCTGCACCTTGCGCGTACCCAGCCGAACGAACCATCGGCTATAATACCACTTGTTGGGAAGATCCAAGCTAAGGCGGGAGCCCACTTCAACCGAGACCCATGATACACAAGTTAAGTGAGGTTCCATCTTAAAACCAATTAGTGTTAAGAGTAGTAGCCCACTTGACTTATATGCCATGTGCTTTTTCTTTATTATTTCGATGTGAGACATTTTTACTCATAGGCGAATCTCAACAGATAAGTCTAGACCACCTAACCCAACAGAAGGATCTTTGATGAGGTATAGTCACCATAACTCGTTCTAATTGCACATGTGTCATCCACCCCCATAATATAGTATATTAGAGTCTAATAAAAATATAGTATATGATTTTCCAATACCCCAAAGTACTTTAAGTACAGTATATTATAATCTAATAATTCCATTGTACTTTACCTTTAACTAAAACGTTTTTATCACTGTCCAAGCGCATGCAAAAGATTTGCTTCTTCGAATTTCGGTTGCGTGCAAATGCTTCTCGTTGTCTAAGCTCCAAACTATACATCTATCCCTTCAGCATATGCGTGAAATCAGGCATCGGATTTTGAACCTCGTAAAAGTGGGAGCTGTCAGCTGTATGAGAGTTGTGAAAATACGACAGCCAACATACAAAATTGTATACTTTGACTAACATAATCTTGAATATGAAAGGAGAGTGGACATTATTGACATTTCACTGTAGTTGCTTAAGTTAATGGTGGTCCAAAAAGGATGATCTATTTGTGTTGTGTTTGAAGCAAACTCAGATCAATGGCCAACACCTAATGGTCCCAGATGCTGTGTGAGAGTTTCCAATGTTACAATTTGGGCATGATTTTCGAGCCTTTGTTCAACATTCGTCCACAATTTACTCGGCAATTTTTTCACGGGGAACTTCTTCTTCTTCTTCTTGTTAAAGTGGTTTCATTTATGCCTTTTAGATGGTATTATTTTTGAGGAACCATGCAATGATCTTTCTATGCATATATATATATATAGGAAAAATTGGATTCTAATAATCCTTACTTTTATCAATTGTGTAGTAATAATCTCTATTTTCTTTTGGATTCCGGTGGACCAAAAAATTGGATTCTTATGGGATACCACTGATTATATATCCTAAATATCATAGATTTTAACTTGCATTTAATTCAAAACTTAACACAACATTTTCCCACGATTTTTAATGAATTTAAAATGTTTGTCCCAAATAATTTTAATTTTTTTAATGATTTTTTTCACTTTTACTCTTTAAAAGAAATCATAATAATTGATCAGATTCTAAAAAAATAATTTACAAATTCTTTTAATAAATACATTTCATAACCTTTCTACAGGAAGGAATAAAAAATAAAAACAATATGAGGAAAGAGTGAAAAAAAGTATAAAAAATATGAAGGTAGCTAGATTTGATACCATTAGAATATCATTTTTATTTTCTTAAATCATCAAAATACAAAAATAAAATAGAAATTATTCATGTACAAAATGTGAAAGTAAGGTATGACTGGTAGGTGAGTTGAGATGCACCCATAAATAAATACGATGAACCTTTCTATATTTAGCCATGTTGGAGTTAGCATACAGCTAGCTAGCGACGGTGGTGTACTGTAGTGTACATTACTGTAATAATGCCATGCATGGAAGAGTTGGGTAATTGGTGAGGTTCGATTATGACATTTATGAGAATTAATGAGGCTCAACCCCCATGCCTATTTGGGCCAGTGAATATATCATCTCCTCTAAATTTTATCTCATACATTGATTTATGTGTCAGATTTAATCAAAGAAAAATATTGAAAACATGTAAAATACTTGCTATACGATGGATAAATTAAGTGGAGAGGTGAGCGTTATGTATATACCTGACACTTGAGTGAATTGGTTTAGGTCGGTTGAGGATCAGTTTGGGTTGTCATCGAGTTAACCAAGTTCGGTTTGTTTCTGTGCATGCTTGGGTATGGATTGACTTTAGGTGAGTTTTATTCAAGTTGGTCCGGGTGAGATTCTATCCAATTGGGTTCTGCCGTTCGTGTTTGATTTGAGGTCATTTTGGTTTGGATCTTCAACGGATCACTTTTCGAGTTGTGATTCGGATTTGGTTCGAGTTTCTTTGGGTTCCCATCAAGATTGGATCACCCGTTCGGGTGTTTGGTTCATCTTTAGGTTCTGGTTCGATTTTTCGATCCATGTTTCGGGTCTCAATTTAGTTTTGCCTGGTCTAGTTATGTAGGTATGATGGCCAATCATTTGGTGGGAGCCTCATCCTAACATCCTCCGACATCCACTTCTAAGTACATTTTGTTTACCTGATAAATTTGGCCATTCACTAGATCTCTATTTCAAAATTAACCACCAATAAATTTACAGGCCGGAGTAAAAAAAGGTAACAAATTTGTCATAATAGACACGACCCATAAACCTTAGGATTTATTATAGATACTAATTTTAGGAAATTTGGAAGATAGATGTGATTGATAAATAACCGCCACCACTCTAGCATTCAACTCCAACTACTTACCTTGGGGGTATTCATTTCATATTATATTGTTACAATGTCAGTACGTACCTCCTAGTCTTGGTGCATGCTCATCCCTAATTCTTAAATGCACCCCCGAAGCATAAGATCAAGATTCAGGCCATCTTCATTCTTCTTTGATTCTAGTACTAGTACTAGTTAACTAGTACCTCCCCTTATATGTTCCCTAAATGGAGAAACTCAAAGCTAGTGTCCCAAACTCAATTCCCCTTACTCCCTTGTCCTTCTTAGAGCGCGCGGCTGTGGTCTATGCCGATTGCTCTTCCATTGTGTACGATGACACTATCTATACATGGGCTCAAACCCACGTCAGGTGCCTACAAATTGCCTCATCGATTGCCTCCCTTGGTCTAGGAAGGGGGGACGTGGTCTCGGTGTTGGCCCCGAATGTCCCGGCCGCCTATGAGCTGCATTTTGGGGTCCCCATGTGTGGAGCCGTTCTCAACAACTTCAACACACGTCTTGACTCTAGGACAGTGTCTGTGCTCCTACAACATAGCGAGTCGAAACTCGTGTTTGTCTATCAACAACTCCTTCCCCTTGTTCTCGATGCGCTTTCTCTTTTCCCATCGGGATGTCCCCATCCTATCCTGATCCTTATCCAAGAAAATGAAAATGACCCTTGTACCTTCATTTCATCCCAAACTATAACCACTTTAACAAAATCATCTATAACAACACGAGGTCCGATGGAATCTAAATGTACGCAATCTATTCAGATTTTAACCACCTACGAAGAGATGGTTCGGAAGGGTGATCCCAACTTTGAATGGGTCCAGCCTGAAAGCGAGTGGACCCCGATCGTGCTGAACTACACATCGGGGACCACTTCTTCCCCAAAAGGAGTGGTGCATTGCCACAGGGGCACATTCATCACTGCAATGGACTCCCTAATCGACTGGAGCGTCCCGACGCAGCCCGTCTTCCTGTGGACGCTCCCGATGTTCCACTCCAACGGGTGGTCCTTCACCTGGGGGATGGCGGCGGTTGGTGGGACCAACGTCTGCCTCCGCCGGTTCGACGGCGCCACCGTCCACGCGGCCACCCGCGCCCACCACGTGACCCACATGTGCGCCGCCCCCGTGGTCCTCAACATGCTCCTCAACCTCGACCCCACCCCTCAACCCCTACTAAACCCCGTCCACATCCTGACGGGCGGGTCACCCCCACCCGTTAGGGTCATCCTGCGGGCCGAGTCACTAGGGTTCACGATCAAGCACGGGTACGGAATGACCGAGACCGCCGGGGTCATCATCTCCTGCGCGTGGAAAACCCAATGGGACCGACTCCCGGCCTCCGACCGGGCCCGGCTGAAAGCCCGGCAGGGAGTCCGGACCCTCGGGATGTCCAAAATGGACGTAGTCGACCCGAAAACGGGTCGACCCGTGAACCGCGACGGAAAATCTGTCGGAGAAATCGTCCTCCGAGGAGGCTCCGTCATGCTAGGGTACCTCAAAGACCCGATCGGCACGTCGAAATGCATCGGAAAAGACGGGTGGTTTCGAACCGGAGACCTGGGGGTGATCCACCCAGATGGGTACCTAGAAATCAAGGACCGTTCCAAGGACATAATCATAAGCGGCGGAGAGAACATCAGCAGCGTGGAGGTGGAGGCGGCGCTGTACGCTTTCCCGGCGGTGAACGAGGCGGCGGTGGTGGCGCGGCCGGACGAGTTCTGGGGAGAGACACCGTGCGCGTTCGTCAGCCTGAAACGCGGCGGCGGACACGGCGGAGGAGGGGCGGTGGTTGGTGGTGAGCGGGAGATGGAGCGGAGGATAATCGAGCATTGCAGAGAGACGATGCCGCATTACATGGTGCCGAAGACGGTGGTGTTCAAGGCGGAGCTGCCCAAGACGTCCACCGGGAAGATTCAGAAGTTCGTTCTGAGAAAAATGGCACAGTCCTTGGGGGTTGCTGATGCAACTGGTGGGTCTGCATCGTCATCACTTGCTAGTCGTTTGTAATTTCAACGCTATTTTTGCTTCCTTGCAATTTCTGGTTTTGTTGTTCCTTGTTTAATTCCTCGGTCACTAGATAATTTGTTGGATCTGGTCAGCAATTCATATGTTTATCAAGGAAAAAAAGTTTCTCTGTCGTATATTTATTCATGTATGTTTTCCCATGTTTATTGCTTTTAAATATTGATGTAATTTAAAAGATTGGTCTGTACAGTTCAAGATTTTGACATCTGACTTATTGATGAGTGATAACTACTACTTTCGATGTAGGCATTTGAGGAAATATATTGAAGAATAATCAAAATTAAATAATTTATATTTGGGATCAATGAAACATATAATGTTATTATTGATAAACTCAATTTTGAACCCTACTATTTTATTTTCCAAAATCGTGTTAAACTCGGCGAAGAAGAGATATGTGGTGGTGGAGTACCTATAGGCCGTGTTCTATACTGCGGTATTTTGCGGTGAGGTGTGGTGAAATTGTGGTTGGGTGTGGTGAAATTGTGGTTGGTTATTGGTATGTAGAGTAAGTGAGGAGAGATAATGTAAAAAGTAGAGGAGAAAAGTGAGGAGAGAAAAAAGTAATGATTTGCGGTGAAATGTGGTGGGTTGTAAGAATCATGACAGTGCGTGTGTGTGCATGATTCTTGCAGCATGATATAGAGCAGTAGAATTTTTACTAGCTCATGAAAAGAAAAAAGTGTATCTTTACTATGTCAACTTGATTAAGTAGAAAATAAATACCTAAAAAGAAAAAAAAAAAACAAAGAGGAAATCTAATAGCCTCTAATTTTAATCCAACCCCTTTGTTTTCACGGGGATTGGGAAAATCCAAGACTTGAGTATATATTCTATCAAGCTAACATATCAAGACAACACTTGTCCCGTTTTCTTAGCTAATAAAAGTTTCTGGTGTAAGACTGACACGACACTTTACGATGAGCTAATTAGCTTGACGGTGGAGAACAAACGTTATTGAAGTACGTCAAGGTTAAGCTTGGCGAAAAAAACATTGTAAATTAGAATTATTCTTGTCCAGCCCCTCATGAATAATTTAATTTCAATTTTCTTTATATTAAATATAAGCAGTTATTTGGACAAATACTTTGTAGAGAATTTTGTGATGTTGTAATAGAAAATATAACCTAAAGTATCCTACATATGTGACAGATTGAATTTGATCTGTAATGGTAAACACTGAGCAACAGTAACATCAATAGTGAGTAGGATGGACCATATAAGGCATAAATCTAGTGCTTGCGTGTTAGAACAGTACACTTTATTCTCTCAAGAATAATTCTAGATTGTCTGTACATAAGTTCATTTTTGCATTAAGGGAAAATACTATGAATAAGCACTCTACAAGTCTTTTATATTTTGTCACCACTTGTCTATAGGTACACCCCATAGAATAGGGTCATGACTGCAATAGGGTGAATTAGGGTTGTAAAAGAGCCGAGCACTTGTCAAGTTCGCTCGAGTTCACCTTAACCAAGGCTCGATATGAATGACTACCAAGCTGATCGAAACCGAGCTTAGACTTCAGACAAATTTAGAAGTACCCTAAGGATAATAAATTATTAGATAGACAATATGTTCTTTTTTATGGATGATAATTGTGTATGCAGATAAGTTAATATAATGAGCTGAGAAAATGGTGTGAATAATTGCGAATATTGCGGATACTATTACAATTTTTTTCCTTTTTTTTTATTGTGAGGCCTCAATATTTCCTTTATATATACAAAATGAATACAAATTTGTCTACCTATATATACCAAAGTCTATTAGTGACAACAGTTCATGCACATCATATCATATTAACCAATAGATATCCACACACATGCATGCATAGTAAACTAGAATAGGTTAAAGTTTTGTACACTTTGCCCTCTTTTTTTAATTAGGTTGGAGATATAGGTACATATTGGCTCTTTATCTGCATTGTTGGTTCTATCCTATAAAGTGATCAAGATATGTTCATACTTCATATGGTCATACCTACTTTGCAAATTGCGTCAATAATTGGAGAAAGTAGGGCTGAGGTTTTGGCACTAGAGAAACAAAAAAGTTTGTATCCTATCTCTATCTAAGTTTTGTATCTCATAAAAAAATGGGTTTAGGTACAAAATAATTGAATCGAAATTGAAAATAATTATTTGGTGAAAATAATCAAATATTTATTTACTCAGACTAAATCGAAATCAATTTTCTTCGTCGGAATACTGACTGGGCACGTGTTTCTTTAATTGATTTTGGTTTTGAATTTTGTTTTTAAGTTTATTTAGACCCCAACTCACTTAAACTCATAATGACATGACAAAAACACTTTAACATAATAAAAGTTAAGTCCGAGTGTTTTTCTTTTTAATTCATTGTCATGTCATTATAAATTTAAGTGAGTTGAGGTCTAAATAAGCTTAAAAACAAAATTCAAAACCAAAATCAATTAAAGAAACACGTGCTCAGGCTGCCTAGTCAACATTCCGATGCCGGAAATATATTTCGGTTTAGTCCGAGTAAATATGTTACAAGTTTGGATTATTTTCAGCCAAAAAGTGAGTTTGGATTATTTTCAGCCAATGACCTCCGACTTCGAATTATTTTGAGCCAAAAACCCTAAAAAAATTGTCCACTTTATGATTTTTCATCTTTAGGTAGAGCCTGTAAAATTTTGATAAGCTTAAAAATTTGAATTCTACTACCCAAAAAAGCTGGGTAATGACATAAATATTTGTGTGAATTTCAACACTGATTGAATCGATACATAACTTAACACATAATATTTCTCTTCTTCATATTATTCAAACCTGACATTAACCTGAATTTGGATCAATGTAAATTGTCTGGCCTAATTTGACTTTGAAAATACACTAGGTTGTAGTCATAAATTTATTATTTAAATTACGATATTAATAGATTTCAGTGGCTGAAATTTGATCCAAGCCCAATTTTTCCTTGCACTAGCTACGATCATAAACTTCGACATGAAACACTATCATTAGAGAATTTAACCAAGCCAAGTAAGGTTGTTTATCAGTTCAAAATCGAACAAGATATAAAATCAAAATCGAAAACCCCATAAAATAGGTTGAATCGAACCGAATAAGAAACAAATGCTTTTGAACTTCATTTTCGTACCTCCATTATTATTGGCATTGGCTGCTGCTATACTAGTCTACTACTCTCGGTTTTTTGGTTTTTATTCAGTTTTAAACCGAATAAACTGAAAGCCAAATAAAACCTTGAACCGAAGGCCGATCAGAATATCGAATAAACCATTCGGTTCAATTTGGTTTGATTCGGTTTCGACTTTTTCGGTTCAAAACCAAATAATGCACGACCCTAATTCAAAGCTCATAAAGGGCTAAACTAAAAGCATAGTTTTGAAATAACTCACCGCAAAGGTATACTAACAAGTAACAGCGCCAAAGCTTAACAACTAAACAAAGAACATAAAGTGTCAAAAAATACACACTCTTAAGAATCTCATTAAACATCAGCCCCGTCTCTCACAGAACCATACGCCTGCTGTTCTTTTGACGCGAGCACCTTCCTTTCCTTCTTCAATTCAATTTTTGCTTGAAATGTCTACTATCATTAAAAAAGATAGTTTACTCAAAATATCAATTAACTTGGGACACAGGAAGTACTATAAAGACAGAGAGGTTTTACCCTCAGTTGTCGATTCTCTCCCCCACTCTCTCTCTCTCTCTCTCTCTCTCTCTCTCTCTCTCTCTCACAGACTGCCATACAATTGCACAGCTCCATCATTTCTGCACTTCAAATAAGAGAAGATTCAATTGTATTTGCTCCCAAAAACTTTTTACTCCTCCATCATCTTGTACTCCTAATCCTCTACAATATAATTCAATCATACAGAGAGAGAAACAGAGACATACAGGGAGCTGCTCTGTTTAGTAGCCAACGATCATCAAGGTACTTCACTCTCATAACTTGATTCATACTTCATCTTCTGACATCATTTGCTTTCCAGTAATTGATTTCCAGAAGTTTAGCTATGTGTTCTTTCTTGCCAGATGAGCGATTAAATGAGCCATAAAAAGTTTCATATCTTGAACATATTTTGGATCATGCATGGACTTCATCCTTCATCTGATTTCATGCCCATCTATAGAACGTGATTATTACTCATTAAGATCAAACTGGGAGTTCGTAAAGTATGACTAAATGACCGAGAAAAGTGTGATGGACTTACTAATTGATCAATTTGGTCCGTTGCAAAAGAAGCATGCATCAAATATGTAGATGGATTGGCTTGTTTTACTGTGATTCAAACGGACACAGCAGAATGCCCATTTCCTGTTCGATGAATTGCTTCAAAGAAAAATTTTCAGCCTTTTACAATCATCAAAAACCCAGTTGTATTATGACAATATAACTTTAGACACCCTTTTTGTAGTTTTTTTTTATTTTTTTATTAACTTGTAAGCCTTAAATAGTTAGGTTGAGAGTGTTGAATATATCCTGTTTAACTTTGTTTTGCTTTTGGTGCTTTCTTTCCTTAATTGGTCTGCCAGTAGGTTATGGAGGAGGCACTGAAGCAACCATGGAGACTTCCAACAACATAATGCTTTTCCTATTGAATGAGTAGTTGAATGACCCTTTATCCCTTCTCTGTTTCTCAACCCAATGGCACTTCCCAACTACCAATCTGTCCTCTTCTTACTCCTCCTCATGCTCTGTATTTTCCCGCCAAAATCCGCATCTCCAACGGTTGAAAAAACTGCCCTTCTTGAGTTCAAATCCCACCTCAAAGACCCCACAAACTACCTGAGCTCATGGGTTGATTCCAACCCTGTATGTAACTTCTCTGGAGTGTCATGTGACCCAGAAACTGGGAGTGTCACTGGGATTTTGCTCTACAATCTGTCATTGAAGGGTGAGCTTTCTCCTTCTTTGTGTAGGCTTCAAGGGTTCAGGGTTCTCAATTTGTCCAGAAATTGCTTCACTGGTGAGTTTCCTACCTGGGTTGCTAACTTGACTGGGTTAACATATCTGGGTCTTGGACAGAATAACTTCACTGAGGGCAAAATCCCAGAGAGTCTAGGCAATCTGAAGAATCTGACTTACCTGTTCTTGCAAAACTGCAATAGGGTTGGACAAATCCCGGAATCTATCTTCGGGTTGAAAGAGCTGAACACGATCGATTTGTCGATGAACAGCATATCAGGGACACTGTCTAAGTCGATTTCGAAGCTGACAAAGCTTACCAAAATCGAGCTTTTTTCTAACCACTTGAGTGGAGAAATACCTGCAGAGCTAGGCAACCTCACTCTTCTGCAGGAGTTTGATGTCTCTTTCAATCAGTTCTATGGGAAGTTGCCCCGGGAGCTTGGCAACTTGAAGAACTTGACAGTCTTCCAGGTGCATGAGAATCACTTCACCGGGGAGCTTCCCCCGGGTTTTGCAGATTTACAACACCTGGATGGTGTTTCGATTTACCGGAACAGTTTCTCGGGGGAGTTCCCCGCAAATTTTGGGAGGTTTTCTCCGTTGAGAAGCATAGACCTTTCAGAGAATAACTTCACTGGCCCCTTCCCGGGGTTCTTGTGTAAAGGTCGAAAGTTGCTGTATTTACTTGCCTTGGGGAATGGCTTCTCCGGGCAGTTTCCTGCTTCGTATGCTGAGTGCAAATCACTTGTGAGGTTTAGAGTGAATCAGAACCGTTTGTCGGGGCAACTCCCAGATGGCATATGGGAAATGCCTGATATACAAATCATGGATTTTAGTGACAATGATTTCACAGGGCATGTATCTCCAAAGATAGGGAGCTCGGTTTCTCTAAGTCAGTTGATTTTGGAGAACAATAGGTTTTCAGGGGCGCTTCCTCCTGAGCTCGGAAAGCTCACCAAACTAGAGAGGCTGTATTTGAGTAACAATTCATTCTCAGGCCACATACCGCCCGAGATTGGAGCCTTGAAGCAGCTTTCATCATTGCAGTTGCAAGAAAACTCGCTAAGTGGATCAATCCCATCAGAGCTTGGCCAGTGTTCCAGGCTTGCAGACTTGAATCTTGCAGGGAACTTATTAAGTGGTAACATTCCTGATACAATCTCCCAGATGAGCTCATTGAACTCTCTCAATCTTTCTAGCAATCGATTCACAGGCCCAGTTCCAATGAGTCTAGAAAAGTTGAGACTGAGTTTGATCGATTTGTCTAATAACCAGCTGTCAGGAAGAATCCCTCAAGATCTTTTACAGGTGGGAAGCGAAGCCGCTTTCCTTGGGAACAAGGGATTGTGCATTGAAACTGATGGTATAAAACCTTCTGAAAATGACGCGATAAGAGTGTGTAGAAGTGAAGAAAACCACAAGCGGGACATATCAAAGAAACTGATGATTGTTTGCATTGTTTTGGCTATTGTGGCCATTGCTCTGTCTGGGTTAATGCTCATGAACTACAGACACTACAGGGTTTCAGATTTTTTCCCAAGAGACGATATTGAAAGGAGAGACAATTTGCCCTCAAACTGGAAGGTTCAAACTTTCAACCATATGGAGCTTGATGTGGTCCATGTGGATGAGATATGTGATCTCAATGAAGGGAATTTGATTGGAAGTGGAGGCACCGGAAAGGTTTACAGATTGGATCTACAAAACAATGGTAGAACAGTTGCAGTAAAGCAACTCCGGAAGGGGATCGGATTTAGAGTCATGTCCACCGAGATTAGTATTTTGGGGAAAATCAGGCATAGGAACATACTGAAGCTTTATGCAAGTATACTCAAAGAAGGCACCGGGTTTCTAGTCTTGGAGTACATGGAAAAGGGTAACCTATTTCAAGCGCTTCACCGGGATACTACCGTTGGTGAAGAACCGGAGTTAAACTGGAACAATCGGTACAGGATTGCTTTAGGAGTTGCAAAGGGTCTTGCATATCTGCACCATGATTGTTTACCACCCATCATTCACAAAGACATAAAATCAACCAACATTTTGCTGGATGATGATTATGAGCCAAAAATTGCTGATTTTGGGGTTGCGAGAACTACAGATTGTTCAACAACGGGGTCTGCCTGTGGCCGTTTTGCTGGCACTCATGGTTACTTGGCTCCCGGTAAGCTATTGATATTGTCTTTTATTAAGGGTCTTTGATATGTTTGGTAAATAGTTGTTAGCTATTAGCTGTTCGTTTGCATTGATTGTTTATTATTGACGGTTTAAATTAGTTGTTTGTTAGTATTAATTGTTTTTGTAAAAGATATTTGGGGAAATTTCATTTATACTTTTGGTCACTAGATCAAACTAATTTGTATTAATTATTTAAGTCTTGGACAAAATTGTGACTAGATCAACCTACTTTTCGCCCTATTGGAAATTGGTTGTTTGGGCTTAAACAACCAAAATCTACCAATAGATCAAATCTTTTTTCCCCCCAAAAGGCTATTGAACGTGCCATCCGCCAAACATCCCTTTATTTTGCTCCGAGTTGATCTGATCTTCCTGCAGAGCTGGCGTATGCTTGCAAGGCCACCGAAAAAAGCGATGTTTACAGCTACGGAGTCGTGCTTCTTGAACTACTCACCAATCGAGCCCCCATTGAAGAGCAATACGGAGAAGGGAGAGACATTGTCAGCTGGGTGTGGAATTGTCTGAATCACGAGCAGGAACCGTGGATGAGTATTCTGGATCAGAGGGTGGTGGTTACCGAATGCGTCAAAGAAACTATGATGAAGGTGTTGAAGATCGCTATTCATTGCACAAATAAGCTCCCATCATCCCGCCCTACCATGAGGGATGTTTTGAAGCTTCTCATTGATGCCAATAAACCCTGCTCTTACAGGTCTGTTACTGAGCAATCTAACTGAGCCGAGTTTATGTGTTATATATAGTTCTGTCAATTTCAATGTTGGTAATGAAATATGTTGTGTATAATATCTAGCAACAACCTTAAAGCAACCTTAAAGGTATACATGTATAGTTATCTATCCTCTTTTGTTGGTCATCTGTGGAGTGAATGATGTTAATGTGAGTTGTTGAACATGGTTGTCATGTCTGATTTCAATCTTTGAGGTGTGTATCATGAACTAATGATGAAAAATGTTTCACACAAATAATGCTTCATTCATAATGAATAGGAGTACAACACATTACAATGAGAAATCCACTCATCCTCACGCACACTTAACACAAAAAAAATAATAAAAAACAATGACAAATCATATAAGTTTGAGGCTTTCAAATTAGTAGCCGTAAGAAGCAGCCTTGTAAACTGGTGATGGGGAGTAAGTTGGGGACTTGTATACTGGTGATGGAGATTTGTAGACTGGTGATGGCGAGTATGATGGAGATGGTGTGTAGGCTGGAGACTTGTAGACGGGGGATGGAGAGTACACCGGAGACTTGTAGACTGGTGATGGAGAGTATGATGGAGATGGGGTGTAGACTGGAGACTTGTAGACTGGGGATGGAGAGTAGACTGGAGACTTATAGACTGGTGATGGAGTGTAAACTGGAGATGGGGTGTAGATTGGAGATTTGTAAACTGGGGAAGGAGAGTAAATTGGGGACTTGTAAACTGGTGATGGAGTGTAAACTGGAGATGGGGTGTAGGCTGGAGACTTGTAGACGGGGGATGGAGAGTAGACTGGTGATGGGGTGTAAACTGGAGATGGGGTGTAGACTGGAGACTTGTACACTGGAGATGGAGAGTACACTGGAGACTTGTAGACTGGGGATGGAGAGTACACTGGAGACTTGTATACTGGTGATGGGGTGTAAACTGGAGATGGGGTGTACACTGGGGACTTATAGACTGGGGATGGAGAGTACACTGGAGACTTGTATACTGGGGATGGAGTGTAAACTGGAGATGGGGTGTAAATTGGAGACTTGTAAACTGGGGATGGAGAGTAGACTGGGGATGGAGTGTAAACTGGAGACGGGGTGTAGGCGGGAGACTTGTAAACTGGGGATGGAGAGTAGACTGGGGACTTGTAGACTGGTGATGGAGTGTAAACTGGAGATGGGGTGTAGATTGGAGATTTGTAAACTGGAGATGGAGAGTAGACTGGGGACTTGTAGACTGGTGATGGAGTGTAAACTGGGGACTTGTAGACTGGTGATGGAGAGTAAACTGGGGACTTGTAGACTGGTGATGGAGTGTAAACTGGAGATGGTGAGTAAATTGGGGACTTGTAGATTGGTGATGGAGTGTACACTGGGGACTTGTACACTGGTGAAGGTGAGTAAGATGGAGATGGAGTGTATACTGGAGACTTATAAACCGGTGATGGAGTGTAAACAGGGGACTTGTAGACAGGTGATGGAGTATAGGCTGGTGAAGGAGAGTAAGATGGAGATGGTGTGTAGATTGGAGACTTATAAACTGGGGTTGGAGAGTAAACTGGGGTCTTGTAGATTGGAGATGGAGAGTAAACTGGGGACTTGTAGACTGGTGATGGAGTGTAGGTTGGTGAAGAGTAAGATGGAGATGGAGTATAGACTGGAGACTTGTAAACTGGGGTTGGAGAGTAAACTGGGGTCTTGTAGACGGGTGATGGAGAGTAAACTGGGGTCTTGTAGACTGGTGAAGGAGAGTAAGATGGAGATGGGGTGTAGACTGGGGACTTGTAAACCGGGGTTGGAGTGTAAATTGGGGTCTTATAGATTGGTGATGGAGAGAGTAAACTGGGGTCTTGTAGATCGTGAAGGAGAGTAGTATGGAGATGCAGTGTATACTTGAGATATGTAAACTGGAGTTGGAGAATAAGCGGGGACTTATGGGGTGAAGGGAGTATGATGGAGATGGAGTGTAACAGGGACTTGTAGACCGGTGATGGAGAGTAAGGTGGAGACTTATAGACTGGTGATGGAGTGTAAACTGGTGATGGAGAGTAGACCGGAGACTTGTAGACTGGGGATGGTGAGTAAACTGGTGAAGGAGTGTAAGTTGGGGTCTTGTAGACCGGTGATGGTGAGTAAACTGGAGTCTTGTAAATTGGGGATGGAGTGTATACTGGTGATGGGGAGTAGGTTGGGGTGTAGACTGGTGATGGAGTGTATACGGGGGTCTTGTAGACCGGTGATGGAGAATATGTTGGCTTCTCGTATGCTACCGGTGGGGTGTAGGAAATTTTGTGGTAAACTGATGGGGTGTAAGTTGGTTTGTGGTGGTCAGAGTGGCTGCATTTCTTCTCAGCTGGCTTCTTGTAAGTGGATGATGGAGTGTAAGATTTAGGTGATTTGTAAACAGGTGATGGGGAGTAAGTCGTCGGTGCCTTGTAGGGTGTGGATGGGGTGTAACTGTTGTAGTAGTCACTGGCCGAAGCAATGGCAAACAGTGACAAAAGAATGCAGCAGGTTATGGAAGAGCGGTCGAGAGCCATCTTTTTGTTTTTTGGATTGGGAGGTTGTTAAACTCCCAAACACTTTAGGGAAATGAAAGTGAGGATAAATGGATGAATGGATGGATGGATGAATGAATGAAGCCTTGCATCCTGCCCTATTTATAGAATCAAGCTCAGTTGCTATATCATCTCAACTCACCGTGATGATTAAGAAATTAAATCATTAACTATATAGTTGGCATGTAATTGCCTGCACGTCTATTTGAATGAAGGGATCGCAATTGGTGACAAAATAATTAGATTCATGTCACTCGCACCACTCGTTACAAATTAATTAATTCTAGTTGTTTTAAAATATTTTTTATGGAATAACCTAGTATAACAATTATTGCAAAATGATCGTGTTTTTTATTGAATGTCATTAAAAAGCTAAAAGTTCGTATTAAAGATACTGAGAAGATATGTAAAAATAGCAAAACAACACCAA
Source organism: Portulaca oleracea (assembly GCA_029582165.1). Taxonomy (NCBI): domain Eukaryota; kingdom Viridiplantae; phylum Streptophyta; class Magnoliopsida; order Caryophyllales; family Portulacaceae; genus Portulaca; species Portulaca oleracea. Next base: position 37,844,295 of record CM055871.1, read on the forward strand.
AGTTAGCAAGACAGTACACATAGTAAATTAAAAGTGACTAACCATTTATTTAAAATTCAACGCTCCATAAATTTTAATTACAATAGTGGTAAGAAACCACTTTACTATGACTAGCACAATGTGGATGCAAATTAAAAATAGTTGTCTTACCATCATGGGCAGACATACATTATACTTAGGGGTGTCTATGTACACCCTAAACCCGGGAATTTTTTTTTAAAAAAAAATTGTCTATTATATTTTGGGAGGTGTTATTTATTTATGTTGAATGAACACCCTAAAAAAAGTTCTAAAATATTGGTTAACGAGTTCAATTTAGAATAATAATATAACCATCTATGCAAAATTTTAATAGCCTATTATACATGAGGAGGATTTTCTTAGTCATATATATGTAATAATAGCTATTATTAAGTAAACATCCGTCATTTCAATATTTAGATCTGCTACTGCAGTTACCATATATACCTTTTAATGACATGGTCTCATTTTGAATTTTGTGTTCTTTAATGTTGAATCTTCAATAAAATAAAAAGTCCAAGAACAAATTAAAGAATTGAAGAAATTTAGTGATCATGCTTACCATGAAACTTTTTTTTTGGTCGAGACCATGTATTTGCAGGGAGTGGCACTCAAATACGAAGATCATGCTTAGCATGTCTACAATATGAAAATTAATAAATATTTGTTGATTTGTTATTCATTTTTATAATTGATTTGCCATATTTTTAGAGCATATTATTTTCATTTGAGAGAATATATCCGATTTTTTTTATTGAAAATGAGTTGACAATGCAATAGGCCAACATATAATTGCCACATGCAAAGTTAATTCTTAGTTAGATTAAATAGCAGATGAAAAGTTTGGTTCTTAGAGGTTCAGGTCAAGTAATTTTGGTTGAATGGTATTTTTTTTATTTTATACACTCCATCGATTTCATATTATTTGTCTCTTAGTTGACTGTTACAATCTTCAATGTTACTCTTTGATTGATGATTCTCATACAGTATTTTTAATTATTAATAATTACAATATTATACTTTTAGGTTAATATTTTTTGTTACGAATCTAATGATACTAATTTTATATAACAAATTATTGTATATATTGAAAATATTACGGTCAACACTTTTAAAATTTGACAATACAATTTTCAAAGAGAACAAATAATATGGAACAAAGATAATACTCTTAGAAAAAGATTTGAATGATTGAATAATATTTGAATTTGTCCGACGAAAGGATAACTTATAATCTTACCTATAGACCAATCAACACTTTTTTAGGGTGAATAAAAAAGGGCAAGACATGCGTTTTTATTATAATAAAGAAAATGGAAGACAACTTCCCCTTTTTTTTATTCTAAATGATATATTATTATTATTATTATTATTATATAATTTGATTGAATAATCAATTGCAAAAAAAATTAAAAGACTTAACTTTACAAATTCCGAACCTAACTATTAATATAAATAGCAACATATATCACACACACAATCTTGCAGGTATATTCAATCAAATATCATATGATAAAAACTAATTACTACCATTTGCACATATTCTACTATTCTCATTATGTAAAGCACTTAGCTTCTCAAAATTTTCCTACAATTTATAAGGCACACGTAATAGTATCTACTATTCTCATTATGTAAAACGTATTATTATTGTTCTATATTTTCTTTAATAATTATAATAAGAAAATAAAATTACAACTAGCATTATGATAAAAATGTACATTATTAATTGCATAAGTGATATAGCTAGACAGTAAAATTAAAATGAACAACAATTTACAAAGTATCGAAATTTGTCTCAATGTACAAGACAAAAAATTGAGAATTTGAGATCATTATGGTCATTTACAACAAGTAAAATATTATTTCTTATTAGGAAAATGGTGAATAAATTACAAATATGATCATCATCAAATACATAAATTGTAAGTTCATAAAAAAATAAACCCTAAGATTCTTGATTTATTCTCCTAATTTAATTATACAAAACTAATAATACAAAAAAATAAAATATAATTAATATACATTAAAATAATATTCATAAGCTTTTTATAAAAAAAAAGTGTTCATGAGTCTGTTTCTTCCACCAAAATTACAATTATAATATATCAATCCCAATATAAAATTAGATTAAAATAAAATATAACAGATATTAAAGCATAAAACTCTTATAAAAAAATCTATATTATTGTTGTATGTTTTCTTTAGTAACTAAAAAAAAAGAAAAAAATACTAACATTGCGATAAAAAAAAGGGTTTTTTTGGATAATAACCTTTGGGGGTGTTGAATTGTAATATATCAACCTTTACTATTGGACAACAATATCCATGACCTTTATATCTGGGTAACATTATTATACGAACAGTAACTAAGGGGATGATGAACCAGTCTCCATACACGCTCATGTGGTTGGCGAAGGGAAAAAAATTGTCCTAAGCCAATAACATCATTAACCCCTTAGTTTTTCTCACTAACCCACATTACAAGACATTTGTTGGTTGTGTTTCACGTCAGTATGAAGAGCGGTTCACGACCCCGTTAATCACTGTGTTAGAGCTGATTTTTTTTAACGTGGGTTAGTGAGAAAAATGGAGGGGTTAACGGGGTTATTGGGCGACGACTGATTATTTTTTCTCCGCCTATCACGTAAGTATCGAGACCAATTAATCAGTCACCACCTCCTTAGTCACTGTTGGTATAATAATCTCACCTAAGTATAAAGGTCAGGGATATTGTTGTCCAATAGTAAAGGTCAGTATATTACTATCCAATACCCCAAAGGTCAGTATATTTTCATCCAATATCCCCAAAAAAAATGTAAATTAACCTCTCTTTGTTATGAAAAAAAATAAAAGTAATGCAACTTTGTTTTTATTGATGTTGCGATTGTTGACATATGCTTAAATTTAGAATTAATAATTACTTTAAAATTTATAATTATTAGTTTTTACTACTAAATGGTATAATTATTTATAATTTCTCTAAAACATTTTTATTTTTATTATTTTTTTATAAAAATTTTATATTTATTTATGAAAATAAATTTCCAACAAAACTATATTTATAATGTATATACATAGTTTCTATTATTTTAATCATTTATTTCGATGTTTAAAATTAATATTTTTTTAATATTATTAAGAAAGATTTAAAGAGAATTATAAAGTTGCTTGAATTTATTTAAATGAAATAATAAAAACTACTATTATTCTTTATTATATGTAATTAAGATCATATTAAAAATAAATATATATTTTAGTATCCTTTACTAATATATTATGTAAATTAGATTTGAAGACAATTTGTACGAAACAAATATAAAAATAATGATAGTATGATTGTTGTATAATTATTTTTATTAATTTTTAATTATTATTTTAATTGATAATTATTATAAAATTCCTCCGAAAAAATTACATATAAATATTGAAAAATTTCCCCGCATCACACATTTACACGAGATATACAATGCTAGTTGTATATTAAAATGAAATGAAATTATTTGATTGAATTTTATAACTATAATATCACATATAAATTGCACAAAGTTATAATTTTATCCATTATTTTTTGTATTTAAAAAAACGCTTAAAATAAACTTAACGGAAGGGTTGATTCAATTAGGATATCATTTATGGTCATTGACATAAACTTCGCATCCGGAGCTTCTTATAATTGATAATAATACTTACCATTAAAATAAATAGTGTCAAAAATTATGAGAAATGTCAATTTAGTGAAAGGTAGGACACATAATATCTTGAGGCAAGACTCATATTATCATCCTACCGTCCTACGCCCATAAAATTAAAAAAAACCCTAATAATACAACTTTCAAAATTCTGTTTGGAATAATTCAAAGAGACAGTATGGAGTACCATGTAAATGCACTTCCACTCTGGAGTAATTAACAGTATTTTAGGGGAAGTTGTCTTCAAAATTAAGATGTTGAGAGTGTGGTCACTGTCAGAGTTAGCTCCCTAATCCCTATCCACCACCTGATTGGTATTGGGACCACTCAAAAGAGCATCCTTGTAAGTCAACCTGCTTGCATGCTTGTTGCTATCCAAAACAACATTAATAGGGTCCGTAATGATTTTGTTAGAAGCATCCCCAGACCCGTTACAATTGGAAGCCTCAAGAGAGTTAGGCACAATCGTATCAACATTCTCAAAATTCCTAAAACCATTGTTAACCTCACAAGGAGATGAGATGTGCAAAGCATTCGAAATGAGAGCACCATCATCACTTTTCTTAGGGATCCACTTCTGAACATATTTTGCATTAACATGAGGTTTAACAGCTTGATTTTTAGTGAATTTGGCCCAAGAAACAAAGAGCCTCCTGTGATCAACAATTTTAAGGTTCATCTCATTAATGACTTTTCTCTCCTCATCCCAGTTTGCATACCGCACAAATACAAATTTTCTACCATTTTTACCAACTTTTGTAGGAATATACGCATCAATAGCACCTCCAAACTTGCTAAACAAACTTGTCAACCTCATATAGCCCATATTGATAGGAAGATTATCAATAAAAAGGGAGTACAAATGCTTATCCTTAACAGGCATATTAGACACCATATCACCAACCTTGATGGGTAAATCATTGACAACAACACCATCACTACTAAATATATGATTTTGAACTGGAGAGGTAGATAACAACCCTTCATGAACCTCCCCCAACTCTTTCAACACAACAATAATCTCACAAGCTCTATTCAACGAGGCCCAATACACAACCTTTGAAGAAGTATTCATCAAAGAAATGGAGGAAACAAGAATTTCAAGTTCATGTCTCAACACCTTAAACCTATCAAGGATTCGGCGGCACAAATCCATGTCTAAACTAGTAGGGAATGAAACCCAAAAAAAACACACGGAGCCAAGACCAAACACCAGCAGCTAAGATCGGGACACACCAAGCATAACACTACCTACAAGCCCCCTAAACCAAATCCCAATAGATAAGGAGGAAAAGTTGAAAGGAACACCTAGAAAGCTTGAGCAAAAGCATCACCCTGAAGGAGTTGAAACTGAAGTGCAGAACACCGACCGACATCAACCGGAAGGAACTCCGACCTCTGAGCGAAAAGGACCCCACCCAGCAACGGGAACCCGACCCTCAGAGCAGCCCAAGGACGGCAGCCAAAGAATACCTGGCGACCAAGGACAATAACAAAAAGCAGCCCAACGACCAGGACGGCGGCCAAAGCGGCATATGGGGGGGGGGGGGGTTTGAGAGGATGCGAATGGTCGGAAATTGGTAGGATGCGAAAGGTTGGGAGGAGACGCGCCTCCCGACAACCATAGCACCGACCTCCCGGGAGGCCGATGAACCCCTCCGGCGACCAGGGATGGCGGCCGAAAATGGTGGGTCTGATTTGGAGAGGAGGCAGAAGGTCACTGCGTGATGTTTCCGGGAGGCTGATGACGTTTAGAGTTATAAGTTCTAAATCAAGATGCTGAGAGTAGGATCACTGTCAGAATTATAAGTTCCCGGGTGGACGAGCGTGACTTACTTGCTGATCTTGAGGATTCTATCCTTGAGGCCTCGAAGGGTAAAGCTAGGGGTAAGAGAAAACAAAACATGTTGATGAAGTTTAAGTAACCGCTTGTCTGAAAAGCAACTTCTAGTGTTGTTCGTGGCCAAAAGGATGGTTAGAAGGTTAGGATGACCTGACGTGCAAACAATATAGAAGTTGATAGTCTTGATGATATTGATGCTAAGATAGATCGTATGGATGAGATTATTGGCAATGATATAGGCGTACAAGTCCTCGATAATCCACCAAACTGAAGTTATTGATCTTTTAGCAGCATGATTGAGTTGTGATGTTTTTGACAGTTGTGGGTGCGAATGTCCTTGTTGTGCTCTTTATGTTCAGCAGTGTTTGCGATGTTTAAGTTTCGTTTGGCTGTTGTGCTTGCAAAGTCTTTGATGTGTTATATTTTTAACAGTTTGGTTGTATCCTTTTTCTTTTGTTTGTGGTTATTTGCTGTTTTAGTATGCAAATTACTGTTTTATATGAATCTTTAAACCTTTTGACTTTTAATAATCGAAAAAGGGGAAGTTGTCTTCCATTTTTGTTATTATAATAAAAACGCACATCTTGCCCTTTTATTCACCCTAAAAAAGAGTTGATTGGTCTATAGGTAAAATTATTAGCCAAGTTAGAATATAAGTTATCCTTTCCTCGGAAAAATTCAAATATTATTCAATCGTTTGAATCTTTTTCTAAAAGTGTTGCGCGCCCTCGTTCCATATTATTTGTCGTCTTTGAAAATTGTACAGTTAAATTTAAAAATTTTGACCGTAATATTTTAAATATATATACAATAACTTGTTATATAAAATTAGTACCATTGGATTCGTAACGGAAAATATTATCCTAAAAATATAATATTGCAATTGTTAATAAAAATATTGTATGAGAAATCATCAATCAAATAGTAACATTAAAGATTGTGACATTTAAGAGATAAATAATATGGAACGGAGAGATTATATAAATAAAAAAAATATTCAAGCTTTGTGAAATCGATATTTAGGTTTACTTAATTTTATTTTCACCTTCTTCATATATTACAATTCACCGAAATTGCTTGACCTGAACCTATAAGAACCAAACTTTTCATCTGCCATTTAATCTAACTAAAAATAAACTTTGCATGTGGAAATTATGTGTTGGCCCATTGTGTAGGAACCCAAGATGGGGGTTGAATTTGACAAATAAGATCTACACACTAGGTAAGGACGTTAGAGCAAACTTCCTATGTTTCAAACCAATGATCAAAACACAGTGTAACTGAAATACCTTGTTATATTTATATCAATCAAAGAACAAGTTACACTTAGGAAACAAAGCAAGAAGTAATAGCCCGAAGGCAGTTACTGATAAGTTCACTAACCAAGACAGAAGGTCCTTGAGTCAGCTACAGATAAGGATCGTCGTAGGAAAAACCCTAGCGGCGATTTTGAACATGATGGATTACATTGAAGCACAAACTCACAAAGCCTTAGTCCTTCAAAGCTCTGCTACACATCAACTCACCACCACATTTGATTACAACGAACACTCACCAAGGTCCTCAGCTATACCTTCACCAGAAGTCCTTTACTGGCTACATTCACCAAGGAACCATTGGCTACACACTCAGAAATCCCACCGATTTTCTACTCTACGATTACTTCCGTGGATTCGCTTAATTGATTCAATCTTCAAGTCATCTACTTATAAGTGTAAACTAGATGTCAGCCAGTTAGTAGACGTTGGTGATTGATTCTTTCCTTCTTCATACTCTGCTCTTCTTTCCAAGCTTGTTGATCTACTTTCCTTCTTTTTGAGATTTCTAGGAGTTGCAATCTTTTCTTCCATCCAATTTCTTAATTAATTGTTTCCTACAAATTAGATAGTTGCAATCAATTAGTCTAATTAGAAATATGGATAGGGAAATCAGATATTAAAACAAAGCATATTTATATTAAAACGGAGTTACTTCCCATTTATTGTTTCGCCTGTTTTGGCTTTCATTAAAACCCCGTATAAAGTTCTTCGTGGATGTGCAGGTGACCTTGACCATGGTCCCAACACATTGCATTGTCGACTTATTTTCAGAAATCGAATACACTCTCTCAAATGAAAATAATATGCTCTAAAAATATGGCAAATCAATTATAAAAATGAATAACAAATCAACAAATATTTATTAATTTTCATATTGTAGACATGCTAAGCATGATCTTCGTATTTGAGTGCCACTCCCTGCAAATACATGGTCTCGACCAAAAAAAAAGTTTCATGGTAAGCATGATCACTAAATTTCTTCAATTCTTTAATTTGTTCTTGGACTTTTTATTTTATTGAAGATTCAACATTAAAGAACACAAAATTCAAAATGAGACCATGTCATTAAAAGGTATATATGGTAACTGCAGTAGCAGATCTAAATATTGAAATGACGGATGTTTACTTAATAATAGCTATTATTACATATATATGACTAAGAAAATCCTCCTCATGTATAATAGGCTATTAAAATTTTGCATAGATGGTTATATTATTATTCTAAATTGAACTCGTTAACCAATATTTTAGAACTTTTTTTAGGGTGTTCATTCAACATAAATAAATAACACCTCCCAAAATATAATAGACAATTTTTTTTTAAAAAAAAATTCCCGGGTTTAGGGTGTACATAGACACCCCTAAGTATAATGTATGTCTGCCCATGATGGTAAGACAACTATTTTTAATTTGCATCCACATTGTGCTAGTCATAGTAAAGTGGTTTCTTACCACTATTGTAATTAAAATTTATGGAGCGTTGAATTTTAAATAAATGGTTAGTCACTTTTAATTTACTATGTGTACTGTCTTGCTAACTTTGGTGTTGTTTTGCTATTTTTACATATCTTCTCAGTATCTTTAATACGAACTTTTAGCTTTTTAATGACATTCAATAAAAAACACGATCATTTTGCAATAATTGTTATACTAGGTTATTCCATAAAAAATATTTTAAAACAACTAGAATTAATTAATTTGTAACGAGTGGTGCGAGTGACATGAATCTAATTATTTTGTCACCAATTGCGATCCCTTCATTCAAATAGACGTGCAGGCAATTACATGCCAACTATATAGTTAATGATTTAATTTCTTAATCATCACGGTGAGTTGAGATGATATAGCAACTGAGCTTGATTCTATAAATAGGGCAGGATGCAAGGCTTCATTCATTCATCCATCCATCCATTCATCCATTTATCCTCACTTTCATTTCCCTAAAGTGTTTGGGAGTTTAACAACCTCCCAATCCAAAAAACAAAAAGATGGCTCTCGACCGCTCTTCCATAACCTGCTGCATTCTTTTGTCACTGTTTGCCATTGCTTCGGCCAGTGACTACTACAACAGTTACACCCCATCCACACCCTACAAGGCACCGACGACTTACTCCCCATCACCTGTTTACAAATCACCTAAATCTTACACTCCATCATCCACTTACAAGAAGCCAGCTGAGAAGAAATGCAGCCACTCTGACCACCACAAACCAACTTACACCCCATCAGTTTACCACAAAATTTCCTACACCCCACCGGTAGCATACGAGAAGCCAACATATTCTCCATCACCGGTCTACAAGACCCCCGTATACACTCCATCACCAGTCTACACCCCAACCTACTCCCCATCACCAGTATACACTCCATCCCCAATTTACAAGACTCCAGTTTACTCACCATCACCGGTCTACAAGACCCCAACTTACACTCCTTCACCAGTTTACTCACCATCCCCAGTCTACAAGTCTCCGGTCTACTCTCCATCACCAGTTTACACTCCATCACCAGTCTATAAGTCTCCACCTTACTCTCCATCACCGGTCTACAAGTCCCCTGTTTACACTCCATCTCCATCATACTCCCCTTCACCAGTTTACAAGTCCCCAGTTTATTCTCCAACTCCAGTTTACAAATCTCCAGTATACACTCCATCTCCATACTACTCTCCTTCACCAGTCTACAAGACCCCAGTTTACTCTCCATCACCAATCTATAAGACCCCAATTTACACTCCAACCCCGGTTTACAAGTCCCCAGTCTACACCCCATCTCCATCTTACTCTCCTTCACCAGTCTACAAGACCCCAGTTTACTCTCCATCACCCGTCTACAAGACCCCAGTTTACTCTCCAACCCCAGTTTACAAGTCTCCAGTCTATACTCCATCTCCATCTTACTCTTCACCAACCTACACTCCATCACCAGTCTACAAGTCCCCAGTTTACTCTCCATCTCCAATCTACAAGACCCCAGTTTACTCTCCAACCCCAGTTTATAAGTCTCCAATCTACACACCATCTCCATCTTACTCTCCTTCACCAGCCTATACTCCATCACCTGTCTACAAGTCCCCTGTTTACACTCCATCACCGGTTTATAAGTCTCCAGTATACACTCCATCTCCATCTTACTCACCTTCACCAGTGTACAAGTCCCCAGTGTACACTCCATCACCAATCTACAAGTCCCCAATTTACTCACCATCTCCAGTTTACAAGTCTCCAGTTTACACTCCATCTCCAGTTTACACTCCATCACTAGTCTACAAGTCCCCAGTTTACTCTCCCTCACCAGTCTACAAGTCCCCAGTCTACACTCCTTCACCAGTCTACAAGTCTCCAGTCTACACTCCTTCACCAGTCTACAAGTCTCCAGTTTACACTCCTTCACCAGTCTACAAGTCCCCAGTTTACTCTCCATCACCGGTGTCTGAAGTCCCGATCTACTCCATCATCACGATCTACACTCCTTCACCAGTCTACAAGTCCCCAGTTTACTCTCCATCACCAGTGTACAAGTCCCCAGTCTACACCCCTTCACCAGTTTACAAGTCTCCAGTGTACACTCCTTCACCAGTCTACAAGTCTCCAGTTTACACTCCATCCCCCGTCTACAAGTCTCCAGCCTACACCCCATCTCCAGTTTACACTCCATCACCAGTTTACTCTCCATCACCCGTTTACAAGACCCCAGTCTACTCTCCATCCCCAGTTTACAAGTCTCCAATCTACACCCCATCTCCAATTTACACTCCATCACCAGTTTACAAGTCCCCAGTCTATTCTCCATCCCCAGTTTACAAGTCTCCAATCTACACCCCATCTCCAATTTACATTCCATCACCAGTCTACAAATCCCCCATCTACTCTCCATCACCAGTGTACAAGTCTCCAATCTACACCCCATCTCCAGTCTACAAGTCCCCAGTCTACTCGCCATCTCCAGTTTACAAATCTCCAATCTACACCCCATCTCCAGTTTACACTCCATCACCAATCTACAAGTCCCCAGTCTACTCTCCATCCCCTGTCTACAAGTCTCCCGCCTACACCCCATCTCCAGTTTACACTCCATCACCAGTTTACAAGTCCCCAGTGTACTCTCCATCTCCCGTCTACAAGTCTCCAGTCTACACCCCATCTCCAGTTTACACCCCATTACCAGTGTACAAGTCCCCAGTCTACTCTCCTTCCCCAGTTTACAAGTCCCCAATCTACACCCCATCTCCAGTTTACACTCCATCACCAGTATACAAGTCTCCAGTTTACTCTCCATCCCCAATCTACAAGTCTCCAGTCTACACCCCATCTCCATCATATTCTCCATCACTAGTCTACAAGTCTCCGGCGTACTCTCCATCCCCCGTCTACAAGTCTCCAGCCTACACCCCATCTCCATCATACTCTCCATCACCAGTCTACAAATCTCCAGCTTACACTCCATCACCCGCTTACAAATCCCCAGCTTACTCTCCATCACCAGTATACAAGTCTCCAACTTACTCTCCATCGTCAGTCTACAAGGCCGCTACTTACGGCTACTAATTTGAAAGTCTCAAACTTATATGATTTGTCATTGTTTTTTATTATTTTATTTGGGTTAAGTGTGTGTGAGGATGAGTTGATTTCTCATTGTATTTCGTTGTACTCCTTTTCATTATCCACGACATTTTGGTGTTGAAGACTTGCTGGACTCGGAAGACTCTATCGAATCTAAAGACTTTTAACAATCACTAAAGGCTCTTTTACAAATCACTAATTAAAGACTCTTTGAATATTCACAAAAGAGACGAAAATAACCTTTAGAAAAAAGCATCAAACGCATCAAATATCATATCGCCGGCTCATGAGAAATCAAATACTCATCTTGATTGAGATCAAGTCATCAAGATCTTCTTTCAATATCAATTTCATCCAAGTTCACTCAAGGTGATCGAATCGGAAGATTAATTACTTTTTTTTTTTGTAACTGTCAACAGAGAATTGTAGCCGCGTCAGGCTTGGCACAACAAGTTGGGAGTTGTTATCGCTTCTTTCATGGGCCTACGGTAAGGCGAAACCAATTAGCACATTTGGGAGATAATTAAAAAGGCTAGTCTTAAGGCTGTCGTGAGACCTTGAGACGTTGCATGAACATCGTAGCTGTGTCAGACTCTCTATCCGTGACAACATGATATCAGAGTGGATGTATGCCTACACATTGTTTGCTCTCGAAATAAAGGGAAGCAGGTAGGAGGATGGAAGGCTGAACGTCCTAATCTTGAATAGGTAATGGCTCCATGAGGTTATGCGGAGCTCTGCATATTTAGATTCGAAGTAGAGTAATGAGTCCATTTGAGGCAAACAGAAGTACAACTACAACAAGATCCTTGGGTGAAGTCCTTCTTCTTGTAGCACGAGGGCATGCTAGATTTTATGTGAAGAAGAATGTCATGCACGGAGTCATGCATGACCTAGAAGACAAAGAGCATGCTACAACTGAGTCCTTTCATTAGGAAGAATGGTTCCTAACATTATTTTATTGTGTTGCCTTGTGTGCATGTCCTATAGAGTTAGACATGCTGAAATGGTTAAGTTTGGTGAGCTTGTCGCTAGTCTTGGACTTGGCAATGAAGGGGATTATGTAATATACTTGATACAATTATTCAAGAGCGATTGCTGCTTCCTTGATTAGCCTATGGTTGGGCAATACTAGTTAGCACGTTTTGATGAACAAAAGGCTAGTCTTAAGGCTTCCAGGAGGCCTTGAGATGCTGCATGGACATAGTAGTTGCGCTAGACTCTCTGGCCGTGACACATAACAATGATCTTCCTACATATATGTGTGTTTCCTTTCTTTATGTATATCTTCATACTCTCATCAATGATTAATAAACACGGTTTTGCTAACCGTCGCCCTGGGGGCGATGGTTAAGAGAGAATCTTATCCAATTTTTTATTATATAAATCCTATATGTATATCATAAAAGATTATCTTTTCAATATAATATACTTATTATCTAACTAAATCTAAACAAATCTTATCATTATCTAATAAATATTTTATAATTGTCTTCATAATTGTAGAATTGGAAATAACATATAAAATTAATTATCTCGTATATCTTATAGAATTAGCGTATAATTGAATTCCAAACATTGAATTAGTGTGTAGATGGAGTCTCTCGTACTGAATTGCGTTTGTTCAAGAAAAAAAAAGGATTCGTGAAAATTGGGTTGAAATTACAAGTCAATTCAAATTATCCATTATTATTTGAAATTTCCATCTTATATAAATGTTCTGTAAACTGCAATTTGGAATTCAGTTGGATTAGTTGAAGCATGACCACAAGTAGGCTGGAGAGCTTTTAGTTGAACACTAGACAAAATCCAATCCAAACGTCCCACGAACTGCCTCGGCCCCTCCCAGGCCGGGGACATTACCGATAACCGCTTCAAGGATCGTTGATTAACCCCACAAATCACCACGAATCTTTCCAGCGTGGTTCGTCCTCGCTCACACGCCGCCTAGGAAAACATCCCAGGAGGTAACCCATCCTAAGACTACTCCCAGCCAAGCACGCTTAACTGAGGAGTTCCCAACAGAAGAGATACCATAAAAGAAGGTACACCTTGGTGATATAAGTAGTCATTCAATCCGTTTAAGCCACACTTAACCATATACCCGGCGTGTTATAGTTCAAAAATAAAATAACTGCATCTATAAGAAAAAAATGCTTCATTCATTATGAATAGAAGTACGACAAATTACAATTAGAAATCAACTCACCCTCGCGCACACTTAAAACAAACAAAATAATCAAATACAATGACAAAACAAATAATTTAGAGGTTCTCAAATTAGTAACCGTAAGAAGCGGCCTTGTAAACTGGTGAGGGAGAGTATACTGGGGATTTGTATACTGGCGATGGAGAGTAAGTTGGAGACTTGTAAACGGGTGATGGAGTGTAAGCCGGAGATTTGTAGACTGGTGATGGCAAGTATGATGGAGATGGGGTGTAGGCTGGAGACTTGTAAACAGGGGATGGAGAGTACACAGGAGACTTGTAGACTGGTGATGGAGAGTATGATGGAGATGGGGTGTAGATTGGAGACTTGTAGACAGGGGATGGAGAGTAGACTGGAGACTTGTAGACTGGTGATGGAGTGTAAATTGGAGATGGGGTGTAAATTGGAGACTTGTAAACTGGGGATGGAGAGTAGACTGGGGACTTGTAGACTGGTGATGGAGTGTAAACTGGGGACGGGGTGTAGATTGGAGATGGAGAGTAAACTGGGGACTTGTAGACTGGTGATGGAGTATAAACTGGAGATGGGGTGTAGATGGGAGACTTGTAAACTGGGGAAGGAGAGTAGACTGGGGACTTGTAGACTGGTGATGGAGTGTAAACTGGGGTGTAGATTGGAGACTTGTAAATTGGAGATGGAGAGTAGAGTGGGGACTTGTAGACTGGTGATGGAGTGTAAACTGGATATGGGGTGTAGATTGGAGACTTGTAAATTGGGGATGGAGAGTACTCCGGGGACTTGTAAATTGGTGATGGAGTGTAAACTGGGGACTGGTAGATTGGTGATAGAGAGTAAACTGGGGACTTGTATACAGGTGAAGGAGTGTAGACTGGAGACTTGTAAACTGGTGAAGGATTGTAAACTGGGGACTTGTACACTGGTGATGGAGTGTAAACTAGGGACTTGTAGACTGGCGAAGGAGTGTACACTGGAGACTTGTAGACTGGTGATGGAGTGTAGACTGGGGACTTATAGACTGGTGATGGAGAGTAAACTAGGGACTTGTAGACTGGTGATGGAGTGTAAACTGGTGAAGGAGTGTAGACTGGAGACTTGTAAACAGGTGAAGGAGTATAGATCGGGGACTTGTACACTGGTGATGGAGAGTAAACTGGGGACTTGTAGACTGGTGAAGGAGTGTAGATGAGAGACTTGTAGGCTGGTGATGGAGTGTAAACAGGGGACTTATACACTGGTGATGGAGAGTAAACTGGGGACTTGTAAACTAGTGAAGGAGTGTAGATTGGAGACTTGTAAACCGGTGAAGGAGTGTAAATTGGGGACTTGTAGACTGGTGATGGAGAGTAAACTGGAGCCTTGTAAACTGGTAAAGGAGTGTAGACTAGAGACTTATAAATTGGTGTTGGAGTGTAAACTGGGGACTTGTAGACTGGTGAAGGATTGTAGACTGGAGACTTGTAAATTGGTGATGGAGTGTAAACTGGGGACGTGTAGACTGGTGATGGATAGTAAACTGGGGACTTGTAGACTGGTGATGGAGTGTAAGTTGGAGATGAAGTGTAGACAGGAGACTTGTAAACTGGGGATGGATAGTAAACTGGGGACTTGTAGACTGGCGATGGAGAGGAAACCGGGGACTTGTAGACTGGTGATGGAGTGTAGGCTGGTGAAGAGTAAGATGGAGATGGAGTGTAGATTGGAGACTTGTAAACTGGGGTTGGAGTGTAAACTGGGATCTTGTAGACGGGAGATGGAGAGTAAACTGGGGACTTGTAGACTGGTGAAGGAGAGTAAGATGGAGATGGGGTGTAGACTGGGGACTTGTAAACCGGGGTTGGAGTGTAAACTGGGGACTTATAGATTGGTGATGGAGAGTAAACTGGGGTCTTGTAGACTGGTGAAGGAGAGTAGTATGGAGATGGAGTGTATACTGGAGACTTGTAAACCGGAGTTGGAGAATAAACTGGGGATTTGTAAACTGGTGAAGGGGAGTATGATGGAGATGGAGTGTAAACTGGGGACTTGTAGACTGGTGATGGAGAGTAAACTGGAGATTTATAGACTGGTGATGGAGTGTAAACTGGATATTTGTAAACTGGTGATGGAGAGTAAACTGGAGTTGGATAGTAGACTGGAGATGGTGAGTAAACTGGTGAAGGAGTGTAAGTTGGGGTCTTGTAGACCGGTGATGGTGAGTAAACTGGAGTCTTGTAAATTAGGGATGGAGTGTATACTGGTGATGGGGAGTAGGTTGGGGTGTAGACTGGTGATGGAGTGCATACGGGGGTCTTGTAGACCGGTGATGGAGAATATGTTGGCTTCTCGTACACTACCGGTGGGGTGTAGGACATTTTGTGGTAAACTGATGGGGTGTAAGCTGGCTTGTGGTGTTCAGAGTGGCTGTATTTCTCTTGAGCTGGCTTCTTGTAAGCGGGTGATGGAGTGTAAGATTCAGGTGATTTGTAAACAGGTGATGGTGAATAAGTCGCCGGTGCCTTGTAGGGTGTGGATGGGGTGTAACTGTTGTAGTAGTCACTGGCCGAAGCAATGGCAACCAGTGACAAAAGAATGTAGCATGTTATGAAAGAGCCGTTCGAAGCCATTTTCGGATTGGGAAGTTATTCAACTCCCAAACACTTTAGGGGAAAAGAAATGGAGGAATATAATGGAGGGGATCTATGGATGGATACCAAAGCCTTGCATCCTGCCTTATTTATAAAATCATGTTTAGTTGTATATCATTCTAAATTCACCCTTATGATTAAGAAATTAAATCACTAAGTATACAGTTTGGCACGTACTTGCCAGTTGCCTGCACATCTATTTGCACGTTTGTTAGAATTATGGGATCAAAATAATTAGATTCATATCACCTACACTTTCTTGAAGCAAAGTTAGTTCTTGTTCTTTTAGAAAATTTTATGGGAAAGCATCGCATTTTAAATTATTGTGGAATGTTTTCTTTTTATAATAGCTTTTGATAAATATAAAGGTGATCAATAATTTAAAAATGAGGTAACTTTTAAAATTATCAATTTATCATTCCATAAAATAACGATTACATTGGTTATAAGAATTCACTTGTGTATTCACATATCATCAGAGGCAAATTAAAGACTTATATTTTACCGTAACTTTTAGTGTCACGGTTAATTTCATTCCTGAAATTCTTGATATTAGCTATAGAATTATTAAACTAATTAAAATATAAAACCCAAAACAAATCAAAGAATTGAAGAAACTCAAAGATCATGCTGAGCATGTCTAACTTTTTTGGGTTGAATGAAGATGTGTTACAGGAGGTGGCAATCAAATTCCAATACACCTAACGTAGTTTGAATGTGTGTCGAGCCTGAATTAATGGTGCGGAGGTGGGGCAATAAATTTAAAAAGAAATGGATGCACATCTTTGGATCCGGGTAAATTCGGGTAATGTCAAAATTTGGACGAGAAATTCATGTCCAGACCAAGTTTTTATTCAAGTCAAACCGGGTCGGACATTTCGGACGGAGCTAAGTTCGAGTCAGAATCGGATTCAGACAACTGAAAAAAGAGAAATTTATATCCGAATATTCAGTGAATATAAAAATTCGGACAAAAAATCTTTGTTCAGACCCAACTTTTTTTGGATCGGACAATTTAAATTTTTCGGGTCGAACAAAATTTTCCCAGTTCTATGCATATCATATCATCATAGATTGCTTTAACTTTGTGCCTTTTTATTTTATTGTTCATCGTTAAAAAGTTTGTTTTGTACATAAATATGTTCAACATAAAATTCCGATAAGTGAAAGAAAAGACAGTGCAAAATAACATCTAGTAATGCCGGCCATGACCATACACATTTAACTAAAATCTTGCAGATATTTCCTAAAATATCTCATAGCTCCTTTTAGATCATCGGTCATAAGGAATCTTATGTTACTATCAATCTCCACATCTTCGCGAACAATTTGACTGTCGATAGAGTCATTATTCTCATTAGTGTCTTTCATGCTTTCCTAACAGTTCTTGTTGCCCATGCTAGGTTTTTTTTCCCCTCTCATTCAACTTCACATTTACATTCAAAACAAACACATTTTTTTAATACATAACCGGGGGGGGGGGGGGTGGTTTCCCCAAAAAGTTTTAATCTGGGGTAATTTACACTTATATCACCTCAGGATTTAGACATTAATAAAATCAATCGTAATCTTTTCGAGTTACAATTTATCTCTCTTGACTTTTTAACCAGTATTATTTAGCTCCTTTTCCAACAAAGTTATTATTTTTATTGTCGTACTTATGATTATTATTTTTATTATATATTATTATTATTATTATTATTATTATTATTATTATATATGTGTGTAGTAGAGCCCAGGGCAAAGGGGTAAAAGGGGTTAAAATTGTAATAAAGATGATCATAAGTGATTGTACATCTAATTATGGGGGGGGGGGGGGTATGTTTACCTGATGGGGATTATGAGGTTTAATTAGGTAGAGATTCGACAATTTTGTAATCTCTAGGTACGCCTAGAGTAAGTTGTAATTGATTATGTCGTGAAATGGAAAAGACTCTCTCCTTTGAACTACACATACACATAATTATATATGTTTGTGACAATTAATAATAATAACTTCGCCGGAAAAGTCATAAAAAAGGCTACAAATTATATTGGTTAAAAAGTTCCTAGGAGGTAAATTGTAATGCAAAAAAGTTAGGGTTAGTTTTCTTAATGTTAGAAACCTTAGGGTAGGTAGGTGCAAATATCCCAAGTTTTGGTAATTAATGAAGTTTTACGTTAAACTTGTTGGATGCACAATATATACTCCCTTCATTCCATATTAATCGTCGTTTTTGAAAATCGTGCAGTCAAACTTTAAAATTTTTTACCATAAGTTTGTCATTATATACAATGACTTGTCATATAAAATTACTATCATATAATCAGAATGAAAAATACTATCTTAAAAGAATAATATTCTAATTGTTAATGAAATATTATATAAAAAAATTATCAATGACATTGGAGATTATGCTCATCAATTAAGTCAAAATTAATATAAAACAGAGGGAGTAAATAAAGTCGTCTTAAGATGCATATTTGTTAATTCTAATTCATTATTAGTTTGTTACTCATCATATTTTGAAATCAATAATTCTTATTAGAGACAATCTCACCATAAATTTATTGTGAGATGTACAATTTAACAGTGACCTTTTTTTTTTTATGAACATAGGGTTGACTAATAACTCAGCTGGAATGACAATAAATATAAACCAGAGGCGACCGACATTGTGAACGTCCTAATCTAGAAGAGGGTATGGCTCCATGAGATGATGTGGGGAGCGTTATAAGAAGAGAGTAATGGTTTCATTTGACGCAGATAGAAGTACAATTATATTGCGACAAGATCCTTGGGCGAAGTCCTCCTTTTAGCATGTGGGCATACTAGATTTTTTCTGAAGAAGAATGTCAGGCACAAAGGGTGACGGAGAAGACAAAGAGCGTGCTACAATTGAGTCCTTGGTTAGGAAGAATGGTTTAGGCAGTAACGTTATAATGATGTATTGCTTTGCTTGCGCATGTCCTACAGAGCTAGACATGCAAACCCGATTAAGTTTGGAGAGCTTGTCGCTAGTCTTGGACTTGGCGATGTAGGGTGTTGTGCGATATACTTGGTACAATTATTCGTGAGAAATTGTTGCTTCCCTGATAAGCCTATGGGAACGGTTGGGTAAAACTAGTTAGCACGTTTGGGAGATAAAAAGGCTAGTCATCTTAAGACCATCAGGACGCCTTGAGACACTGCACGAGCATTATAGTTGAGCCAGACTCTCAGGCCTTGACACATAGCAATGATCTTCCTATGGTACGGCGTAGGGATGGCAATGGGCAGGGTCGTCTGGGGCGGGTCCTGCTGGACCCGGATCCGCCAAAATTTTTTGGACTCGTACCCGCCCCGGGACCCGATGGGTCTCAAAAATTCAGACCCGGACCCGGATTCCATGGGTCCACGGGTCCTTAACGGGTCCTTAATGGGTCCAATAATATTATTCATTTTTTATTAGATTTATTAACTTTTAGGGTTAATTTTATACTTGTATACATGTATAATAGTAACTATTCTATTTATAAACACCTATTTTTAACACAAAAAAAACATCAAAACACCAATATACGATGATACGTGCGAATTCTAAGTTTCCAGTGTTAAAACATCACAAAAGTCAACAAGACATCAACAAAATGTGTGAGTGTGGTGTTGCTGCTGCGGACTGCGGTGCTGCGTTGGCTGGTGGAGATTGGAGAATGTGTGAGTGTGGTGTGTGGACTGTGAATCGAGATGGAGAATGGAGATGGAGTGTGTGAGATTGTGTGGTGAGAGGGGAGGGAGACGGGCATTGGGCAGTAGAGTAGTAGTGCGGCTGTGGTGAATGTGGCGTGCGTGAGAGTGACTGTGTGACAGAATCGCATACTAGGATTTTAATCTTGTTTCAAATTTAGTTAACTAAATTTTTTTTGTAAAATTAATTATAAATGTTTATAGTGTGACGGGTCCATGGGCCGGGACCACGAGTCCATGCTTGGACCTAGGCCCGGAAATCTTTTTTCGGACCCATACCCGCCCTGAGACCCGCCGGGTCCAATTTTTTGGACCCATACCCATCTTAATGGGGCGGGTCTGACCGGGTTTGGGCCGGATCCAAGACCCGTTGCCACCCCTAGTACGGAGGGGCTTGTTTTGTATTATTTTCTTATTCCAACTACCGTATATTATGACACTTGATCTGTTAATATACCCAAATAAATTGTTAACGCTTCCCCTCAACAAGCTTGCATAATACTTGGACGAAGAAAACAACAACAATCGACAACGAGAAAATTTGACGTTAATATTAGTTGTTATACATGCTTGCCATGTTCGGATTCGATCTTTGAAATTTTCAATATATATCAATCTTAAATGATGATAACCAACGTTTCTGTAACGCCTCGACCTCTCCCGGGCCGGGGACATTACCGATAATCGCTTCAAGGATCGTTGATTAATCCCACAAATCACCACGAATCTTTCCAACGTGGTTCGTCCTCGCTCACACGCCGCCTAGGAAAACTTTCCAGGAGGTAACCCATCCTAAGACTACTCCCAACCAAGCACGCTTAACTGAGGAGTTCCCAACAGAAGAGATACCATAAAAGAAGGTACACCTTGGTGATATAAGTAGTCATTCAATCCGTTTAAGCCACACTTAACCATATACCCGACGTATTATAGTTCAAAAATAAACTAACTGCATCTATAAGAAAAAAATGCTTCATTCATTATGAATAGAAGTACATCACATTACAATTAGAAATCAACTCACCCTCGCGCAAACTTAAAACAAACAAAATAATCAAATATAATGACAAATCAAATAAGTTAGAGGTTCTCAAATTAGTAGCCGTAAGAAGCGGCCTTGTAGACTGGTGAGGGAGAGTAAGGTGGGGATTTGTATACTGGCGATGGAGAGTAAGTTGGAGACTTGTAAACGGGTGATGGAGTGTAAGCCGGAGATTTGTAGACTGGTGATGGCGAGTATGATGGAGATGGGGTGTAGGCTGGAGACTTATAAACAGGGGATGGAGAGTACACCGGAGACTTGTAGACTGATGATGGAGAGTATGATGGAGATGTGGTGTAGATTGGAGACTTGTAGACTGGGGATGGAGAGTAGACTGGAGACTTGTAGACTGGTGATGGAGTGTAAATTGGAGATGGGGTGTAGATTGGAGACTTGTAAACTGGGGATGGAGAGTAGACTGGGGACTTGTAGACTGGTGATGGAGTGTAAACTGGGGACGGGGTGTAGACTGGAGATGGAGAGTAGACTGGGGACTTGTAGACTGGTGATGGAGTATAAACTGGAGATGTGGTGTAGATGGGAGACTTGTAAACTGGGGAAGGAGAGTAGACTGGTGATGGAGTGTAAACTGGGGTGTAGATTGGAGACTTGTAAATTGGAGATGGAGAGTAGACTGGGGACTTGTAGACTGGTGATGGAGTGTAAACTGGATATGGGGTGTAGATCGGAGACTTGTAAATTGGGGATGGAGAGTAGACCGGGGACTTGTAAATCGGTGATGGAGTGTAAACTGGGGACTTGTAGATTGGTGATGGAGAGTAAACTGGGGACTTGTATACAGGTGAAGGAGTGTAGACTGGAGACTTGTAAACTGGTGAAGGAGTGTAAACTGGGGACTTGTACAATGGTGATGGAGTATAAACTGGGGACTTGTAGACTGGCGAAGGAGTGTAGACTGGAGACTTGTAGACTGGTGATGGAGTGTAGATTGGGGACTTATAGACTGGTGATGGAGAGTAAACTGGGGACTTGTAGACTGGTGATGGAGTGTAGACTGGTGAAGGAGTGTAGACTGGAGACTTGTAAACTGGTGAAGGAGAGTAAACTGGGGACTCGTAGACTGGTGAAGGAGTGTAGATTGGAGACTTGTAGACTGGTGAAGGAGTGTAAACTGGGGACTTATACACTGGTGATGGAGAGTAAACTGGGGACTTGTAAACTGGTGAAGGAGTGTAGATTGGAGACTTGTAAACCGGTGAAGGAGTGTAAATTGGGGACTTGTAGACTGGTGATGGAGAGTAAACTGGAGACTTGTAAACTGGTGAAGGTGTGTAGACTGGAGACTTGTAAATTGGTGTTGGAGTGTAAACTGGGGACTTGTAGACTGGTGAAGGAGTATAGATTGGAGACTTGTAAATTGGTGATGGAGTGTAAACTGGGGACTTGTAGACTGGTGATGGATAGTAAACTGGGGACTTGTAGACTGGTGATGGAGTGTAAGTTGGAGATGGAGTGTAGACAGGAGACTTGTAAACTGGGGATGGATAGTAAACTGGGGACTTGTAGACTGGGGATGGAGAGTAAACCGGGGACTTGTAGACTGGTGATGGAGTGTAGGCTGGTGAAGAGTAAGATGGAGATGGAGTGTAGATTGGAGACTTGTAAACTGGGGTCTTGTAGACGGGAGATGGAGAGTAAACTGGGGACTTGTAGACTGGTGAAGGAGAGTAAGATGGAGATGGGGTGTAGACTGGGGACTTGTAAGCTGGGGTTGGAGTGTAAACTGGGGACTTATAGATTGGTGATGGAGAGTAAACTGGGGTCTTGTAGACTGGTGAAGGAGAGTAGTGAGGAGATGGAGTGTATACTGGAGACTTGTAAACCGGAGTTGGAGAATAAACTGGGGATTTGTAAACTGGTGAAGGGGAGTATGATTGAGATGGAGTATAAACAGGGGACTTGTAGACCGGTGATGGAGAGTAAACTGGAGACTTATAGACTGGTGATGGAGTGTATACTGGAGATTTGTAAACTGGTGATGGAGAGTAAACTGGAGTTGGATAGTAGGCTGGAGATGGTGAGTAAACTGGTGAAGGAGTGTAAGTTGGGGTCTTGTAGACCGGTGATGGTGAGTAAACTGGAGTCTTATAAATTGGGGATGGAGTGTATACTGGTGATGGGGAGTAGGTTGGGGTGTAGACTGGTGATGGAGTGTATACGGGGGTCTTGTAGACCGGTGATGGAGAATATGTTGGCTTCTCGTACACTACCGGTGGGGTGTAGGACATTTTGTGGTAAACTGATGGGGTGTAAGCTGGTTTGTGGTGTTCAGAGTGGTTGCATTTCTCTTGAGCTGGCTTCTTGTAAGCGGGTGATGGAGTGTAAGATTCAGGTGATTTGTATACAGGTGATGGTAAATAAGTCGCCGGTGCCTTGTAGGGTGTGGATGGGGTGTAACTGTTGTAGTAGTCACTGGCCGAAGCAATGGCAACCAGTGACAAAAGAATGTAGCATGTTATGAAAGAGCCGTTCGAAGCCATTTTCGGATTGGGAAGTTATTCAACTCCCAAACACTTTAGGGGAAAAGAAATGGAGGAATATAATGGAGGGGATCTATGGATGGATACCAAAGCCTTGCATCCTGCCTTATTTATAGAATCATGTTTAGTTGTATATCATTCTAAATTCACCCTTATGATTAAGAAATTAAATCACTAAGTATATAGTTTGGCACGTACTTGCCAGTTGCCTGCACATCTATTTGCACGTTTGTTAGAATTATGGGATCAAAATAATTAGATTCATATCACCTACACTTTCTTGAAGCAAAGTTAGTTCTTGTTCTTTTAGAAAATTTTATGGGAAAGCATCGCATTTTAAATTATTGTAGAATGTTTTCTTTTTATAATAGCTTTTGATAAATATAAAGGTGACCAATAATTTAAAAATGATGTAACTTTTAAAATTATCATTCCATAAAATAACGATTACATTGGTTATAAGAATTCATTTTTGTGTCATGTACACATATCATTGAAGCATATTAAGGACATATCTTTTGCTATAACTTTTAGTGTTACGGTTAATTTCATTCCTGAAATTCTTGTTATTAATTATAGAATTATTAAACTAAAAATATAAGACCCAAAACAAATCAGAAACTCAAAGATCATGCTGAGCATGTCTAACTTTTTTGGGTTGAATGAGCATGTGTTACAGAAAGTGGCAATCAAATTCCAATACACCTAACGCAGTATGAATGTGTCAAGCCTAAATTAATGGTGCAGATGTACGACAATAAAAAAGACATGCATCCATATCATAGATTGGTTTAACTTTGGACTTTTTTTATTGTTCAAAATTAAAAAGATTGTTCCCGCTAATTATCAAAAAAAAATTAAAAAGATTATTTAGTACATAGACATGTTAAACATAAAAATCGCAGCATTGAAAGAAACTACAATGCAAAATAACATTCAGCATCAGAGTAAGTCGGCCATGAACCCCTAAACCCTGAACCCTGAACCGATCATCGGCCGTATATATTCAACCAAAATCTTGCTATTCTTTCGAGGGATTATCCTTCAAGCGAGTATTTCTTTCTTCTGACGGAATTTTTCTAGAATATCTCATCGCTTTTTTTTGGGTCATTACTCATTAGTCTTAAGGAATCCCATGTTACTGTCAATCTCTACAACTACATAAGCAATCAAGGTGTTGATAGAGTGATTACTGTCAGTAGAGTGATTGTTCTCATTCCACACTTAAAAGTTCTCATTGTATTAATTTTATGTCAGACGTTGGTGTCCAATGGCCAACGACGGAAACCAACAAATCTCAGAGGAAGTTGGGATGCACAAATCGAGAAGGAGTGAGCGAGGCAGAGGAAGTCGGAAAGCACAAATCAAGAGTGATAGTGTATAGGGTTTGGGATGTTGAGGTTTTTCAAGTGTATGTGTGTGTCTTGTAAACTTAAAAGGCATGGAAAACTAAGTATAAGTATGTAAGACAAGCTAAGGAGATCTAAGGAAGTCATTTAATGACTTCACGGGTCTAAAAGGCCTGAATTTGGGTGAAGAGTGCTTGGCACGGGAGGGTCGGGTTAGACACGGGCGTGCCAAGCCTCGACAAGATCAAATTATGTGCAGAGAGCTTGTTTCTCATGTCTTACACATGTTTACAATTGTTTTAACACATGTTACTTATGTTGATAAGGGTAGTTAGGGTTGGTTGGATATTCTAACTACCTTATCCATATTAGTCATCCTCTTATCCACCCTATCTAAGAGTGCATTTCTTGCACTATAAATATGGGTGTCATTTGCCTTTTTCATGTGAGATTCATTCCTCCTTAAGCACTCTCTCTTAGGTTGTGATTGCAACACTCCTTAAGTTTGGTAAGAAAGTTTGATAAGTTTCCTCCCTATAAGACAAGAGTTATATCCTGCGACTATATACGGTTGGTATATAAGTCAAAGGAGAGTGGGTACGCCTACGACTCTCTTGGTTATCTAAGTAATTCCCATCCTACACCGATTTTACATCAACAATCTTTGACTTATATACGATCGCGGTTTGAATCGAGGCATGACAAGATCTAGATCCAGTTTTGAGATGTTTTTGGATGAGTTTGATGGCGGATCATGATTGCAATCGGTTGATGATAGCCAATTATGGGATTAGTGGAATTGAAGTGATCATGACAATTTTGGACACGAAGATGTCTCGAACGCTTGAGTTAAGTATGAGTTTAATTTGCATGAGGTTTAATCTCTTACTAAGATATTCATGGTTGTGTTTTTGCATGATAAGAAGTCTTGCATGATGATTTGAGACGGTTGCATTGGAAGTTTCCTGTGTTGGCATGACATGTGTATAGGTGTTTTTGTCATGTATTTTTAATGAAGGCATGATTTAATTAAGTTTCTAACCCACGTTGGCCATGCATAATTTTGCAAGTGCCTGGAGGATTAGTGTATACCAGTATATGTGGATAATGCATGGATTGTTTATGTAGTCATGCGGTTTGCTTTGGCAGTTAGTGCAGTTTAATTGATCTTTAATCCATGCATAGAAGTTTGATTATAACTTCCAATAACCTTCCGATATTATCCAAATTTTGGTTAAGTTTATAAGATTCATCTATCATAGATTTTGGATATGTGATTATTAAGTTTAAGTTGTATGATTTATTTCATACGTGTCATATCCATGGTATAGTTTATGATATTGCATGATTTAATAATACATATGTTTAGTTATGTAGACTAATTTTTGATCATGTGATAAGTTGACAATATGCGTTATATTGTCTCTTTTGAGTACGAGATGATCATGTTATAATTATATAGTCTATATGTATTAATTAAGTGTTATATGTATTATTCAAGTATGCATGTTCAAGTATAAGTTTTGCTACAAGAAAAGAAATGTATATTTTATGTACATTTGAAAAGAGTGTAAGTCCTTGACTATGTGTTACTATAGATGGATTTAATTAAGTTTAAAATTGGCTAAGTGTATGATTATGAATCCATGGTTATTTATTTGGATATAGTCACGAAAAGAATTTTTTTTAAAGTAAATATGAAGGTTTATTCATATTATGAGTCAATAGTATTCTCTATAAGATGATCTTTTGGATCATGAATGAGCATTTATGGCCAATTAAAGCAAGATGTAATTAATTTTTAATTACATGTTTGTAGCAAATGTTTAATGTGTAATAGTTTAATTACATGTATGAGATGGTGTTTTAAATTCAATAAGTGTATAAGTAAGGAATTTATTCTCCATGACAACTTAATAAAGTTTATATTAAGTGCAAGTTGTAATGGTTTAATTACATACTTAGTTTAAGATATAATGGTTTAATTACATGTCGAGATTAAGCTTACAAGTTGATTATGGTTCCTTTAAGTGCATGGTTTAATGTGAGATTATTCTTAAGTAGCTTACAATATTGATTATTATACTAGCCTACAATATGATAGTTTAATCATAATGATTGCTAGATAATCTACAGTATTGATTGTTAAGGAGCCTACAATATTGATTGTCAAGAGCTTACAATATGATAGTTTAGTCATATTGATTGCTAAGACCTACAATATTGATTGCTATAAGCCTACAATATGAAAATTTAAGTCATATTGATTGCAAGTAAAGTTTAAGTATTCAAATTCATTGCTTACAATATGATGGTTTAATTATATTGATTGCAAAAGTTAAGTTCTTTTTCAGTATCGTGAAGTAATACAACGGTATAGTTGTATGTATTTCGGTATTGAGCTATAATACAATGGTTTAAGTTGTATGTATAGAGTCGACGTATTCTAAGTATTCAAGTTTAAGTTACAAGTGTTATTAAGTATGACTACCTTCAAAGTTTAATAATGATCATAGAAAGATATGGTTTTATCTAGTGATCCTTATTGGTCAAGAATGAAGTAGGTCACTGTTTTTGAGATCTTCAAGTTGTTTAAGTAAGACCTCGGTTTAATCCTTTGGTTAAAGGACTAAACAAGGACTTGATAATTTTATATTATCAGGGGGGATAGGAATAAGCCCAATTTTAACTAACACTAATAATAGTGCCTCTTTTAGATACTTGGCTTGATGCCAAGCTCTAGGAGTGTGACTCTATTAGATAGTGTTTGTGATAGCACAAAATTCTAAAACTATCCCAAAGTTAAGAGTTGTGCTTAAGCTGTAATGTATAGAGGTTGAGTGTTTACTCTTAATAGACTGATTAAGGATGGGGGCTCGATTACAGGAGCATATAAGTTTCAGTCTACCTATGTGAGCAAGAGGTGTAGCCGCCTCAAGGAGCTAATGGGCTTGGCTCTAATTTGCTTACGAGAGGATATGGGACACATGGCGAATAATAGTGTCATAAGTTTTGAGGTTTCTTATTTGGTTAAGTTATGTCAGTGTGATGTATCCAAATGTTCAACAAGGATGTGAAGTTCAATGCTTTGTCAACTATCACATTCAGACGTTTGTAATTATGTTCACTACATAGAAGTTCAATTCGCAAGAAACTATCTATGATGCATAACTAATCCTTACTCTCTTGTGTGTTTGAGTTGTGTGTTTTAACATGTTTTGTTGGCAAAGGTGTCTTTGGAATATAAGTTAAGAATTCCATACACTCGAAATGGCGGAGGATTGTTGAGGTTTTTCAAGTGTATGTGTGTGTCTTGTAAACTTAAAAGGCATGGAAAACTAAGTATAAGTATGTAAGACAAGCTAAGGAGATCTAAGGAAGTCATTTAATGACTTCACGGGTCTAAAAGGCTTGAATTTGGGTGAAGAGTGCTTGGCACGGGAGGGTCGGGTTAGACACGGGCGTGCCAAGCCTCGACAAGATCAAATTATGTGCAGAGAGCTTGTTTCTCATGTCTTACACATGTTTACAATTGTTTTAACACATGTTACTTATGTTGATAAGGGTAGTTAGGGTTGGTTGGATATTCTAACTACCTTATCCATATTAGTCATCCTCTTATCCACCCTATCTAAGAGTGCATTTCTTGCACTATAAATATGGGTGTCATTTGCCTTTTTCATGTGAGATTCATTCCTCCTTAAGCACTCTCTCTTAGGTTGTGATTGCAACACTCCTTAAGTTTGGTAAGAAAGTTTGATAAGTTTCCTCCCTATAAGACAAGAGTTATATCCTGCGACTATATACGGTTGGTATATAAGTCAAAGGAGAGTGGGTACGCCTACGACTCTCTTGGTTATCTAAGTAATTCCCATCCTACACCGATTTTACATCAACATGGGATTGGTGCTGATTGTTGAACAAATGAAAGCCAAGAGGGGATAGTATTTGGCTACGCCTGCTAGTAGTTGAACGAGCAATTCAATACAATGGGAAGTATTTGAGTTCGAAAATGATAAATATTTTGGATAAGATACATATTAAGTGTCTTGTCATGATATAAAATCTATATATTTATAAATTATATTGAAAAAAAAATTATATGATTGGCTTCTATAACTATAATTATCTATATTTTTTAAAATTTACAAAAAAATGTCTAAAATTTGTCCAACGGATGGGGTTTATTCGCTAGGGCCAACTCATTCCAAGCTTCTTATAGTTGATAATTAATAGTATCTGTCGAAAAAGTTAGAGTTTAAAACGATGATAAGTACTAATTTCATAAGAAACAAGACACTTAAGCAGTGTCTTGCCCTAAGATATATATTATTTGAGTGTAGACACCGGATTTTGTACCGGTATTAGTTTTAGTTATTTGTAAAAAAATAAGCTAGCCGAATAGTTTAGTAGTATGCAAACCCATCTCTTTTCTAGCCCGACAACGAGCATAACGACCTAGATGTTACGGGCCTAAGCATAATAGCCCGAAAACGAGCAGGAACCCGTCTGGGTTCCTTGGGCCTGAGCATGGCTCATTTCGTGAGAACCGTCTGGTTCTTTGGGCTGAGTTTTGTCGCCGCGGCTATACCTAACCCTAAAACGCACCCCTTGCTTCCCCCATTCCACTATAAATTAAACCCTTTTTTCCCTTCCATAGACACACCATGATATGCTAGAGTATTGACACTAGCATATTCTCTCCACCTCTTCTCTCCCTTTGCATGCTGCTTCACTAAAGGTTAGCATAGTTGATGTAAAATATGTAGTAATCTATCGAATTTATTTCTTTTATATTTTCAATATTTTGCATGTTTTTAATGATGAACTTGTGAAATTTATCTAATTCCTCTCTTTCCCCTTTTTTTGTTTTACTTTAATTTAATTCTAGTAGAGTCTATTCGTTGAATAGGCGGATTTGATGGTTTTAATTGTCAAATTCGTAACCTTACCCCCGAATCCATCTCGGGATTCGCAGGCCGGAGTCTATGTTTAATGGTTTGTTGTTTTTCTCCTAAAAATCAACTGGCGACTCTATTTTCGTGCCTTGGTGTTTACCCTTTTTTTATGATTTTTACGACCTTTTGTGATTAACGCCAAAGGTAATCCGGCTTGGTTCAATCCATGAACCCAGGCGGGTTCCTGTCCTCCTTTCACTCTCTTTTGTTTCATCTTTTTATTCGGCAGAATTCGCAGATGGCGCAAAGGAACCCGGCTTGGTTCCTCAAGAACCCAGACGGGTTCTTCACTTCTTTTCTTTGCTTCTTTTCTTTCTTTGTTTTCCTTTTTCGTAGGGTTTTGCAGTTAAGAAACCCGTCTTGGTTCTTCTGAACTCAGACGGGTTCCTGGGTGTTTTCCCTCCCTTTTTTGTTTCTTTTTTTCTTTCTTCTTTCCTTAAAGGTAAATCTCGGGCGCGCAAATCGTTTTTAATCTGTCAGCAAAGTCATTCTTAAAAGTTCAACCTTATTTAAGGTTAAGCAATCCTAGTCGGCTCCCAATCATACTTTTAAGTAGCGCCGCGAAAAAAGGTCATCGATCAATTTTTCGGGGTCTACAGATTGGCGACTCCACTGGGGACTTAAACTTAAAAAGAGGGTAAAACTTGAAAGAATTAAATTTTAGTGTTTTTTGTAAAAAAGGGAGGAATTAATTTATTTCACATTTTTATCATTGTTTTAGGCATATTGCATACCAGGCTACTCTTGGGCCTTTATGGCTGGGGAGCACAAAAGCGTTGGTTTAGGTTTTAAAACTAGGAATCAATCCCGAGAGCGGGAGGTCACTACTTGTGGGATGCACTTACATCGCCAAGCATTTGATCTCTCCTCTCCCCGTGTTACACTCTAAAGGTTTCCTTGAAACCCAAAGAGCAACACCCCACACATTTTTCCTATGAATTCCATAAGGAAAATGCACCGGAAGCGAACATGTGGTACCCTATTCATCTCCCTAAACCTAGAAAAACCCTGAATCTAAAGCCATGGTTAGGCTCATCCCGCATCTGTATGTCATGTGATTTAATCCTGTAAAAGTTGAGTCCAAGTGTCTAGCCCAATCATGAGTGGGACGTCATTCTAGCCCGCGTAGGATCAAATGAGAGACGGACTGGCCCAAACCCAGACGGGTTTGCTGTGCCTGACCTAGTTGGACTCACTGTGGAATCCTGTCTGTGCCTGTTTGAAAGGGAAGAATTACAGTTCAAACCCAGACGGGTTTGGGCCTGTTTTTCTTCTCCTTCCACATCGTGCCAAACTGTTTGAAACTACAGTCAGCCCGATCCACTTACTATTGATCCTATTCGGCCCTTTATGACGCTCCTTGAGTCAGTATCAGTCCTGTCAGTCATCATGCTAGGTCCATATAGAGTTAGGACATGCACTCCCATAAAAGTGGGTGAGTCACCCTTGTGTCAGCATATAGGCGTCATGTCCATGTCCTAGGTTCATATAGGTCCATTAAGTCATGCATACATAGGGCGGGTAGCATAAAGGTTCTTTCGAGCACTAGTCAGTTTCCATGCAGGCAAGATAACAGACCATCTCCGAGCCCGCATCCGTGACCCACGAACCGGCAGGCTCATTCACAATCCCACCACAGCCGCCGCCCAATCGAATCCACCATGGCCACTAGCGTGCCTAGCCCCCCTCAGAAAACTGTTGAGACTAATTCCATCCAACGGAGGCCGTAAACCCTTCTTACTTTCAGTTTAACTTGCTTCACTTAGAAAAATCTGGACGAGATCTCAAAAGTTTTTTAAAACCTTTTCCTTCAAACCTTCTGATTTTGAGACAAGTTATGAAAGTTGTATCTGACTGCTTTGACTATCTTAGAAAGTATAAATGTGCGTGCCGCAAATCTTTGGGCTAAGTTTAGTTGATTGAGCCCCATCTCGTGAGTCCACATTGCCTAAATTTTGAATTGATCACTTTTATCAATTCCATGATCCCTTGAGCGACTCACCCATTAGTTGCATCTCTAGAACTTGTTTTGCATCTTGCTTGAGACTACACATTTGCATTGCACGCTGTGACAAAGTGATTAAGGCATTCGATTTTATTCTGATAAGCTACATAGCTAAATAGCCTTCCTTACATTATATTCACCGTTCTTTTAGCCCCGCCTAGCCTTTGTTTATCCTTTTTCATGATTGAACCCTGACAATACGAGCCTTGGCCTCTGATATCCAGTATCCCTTTGCCTTGCTTGGTTGGATGAGAGTTTGTCTTTTTTTTTGGAAGTTTGGGAGAATCTGAAAGTCCCATATCTTGAGCGATTGGTATTTGGTTATGTTGTTCATATCAAAGTCGAAGATTCCATAGATATTCTTCTCCCCGATCACCCACCAAAAAACAAAAAAAAAAAGCAAAAAAAAAGCAAAAAAAAAAGAAAAGAGTTTCAAAAAATAAAAGGGTGATTAGGGAGATTCAATTTAAAGTTCAGAAAACTTTGACTTGGTTGTATTCAGTTGAGATGTTTCAGGGTGAAAGGTGAAATGCCTTGCATACATTAAGAAAGAAGGAGAGTTTAGAGTGTTTTATTCATTGAAAATCAATCCAAGCATGGCTCTTAACTCCTCATTCCCAAATTTTACCGCTCCTTACCCTAACCTAAGCCCCGTTGCAAGCCGAAAAAGTCTTTTTGATTGTCACTTGTGCATTGCATACCAGTAGTGGAGAGCGAGGTTCTTACCAAGCTTATGGTAGTTTGTTTCTACTGGTTTGAGTATGAGAAAACACACATACATTTTCAAAATTAAGTGTTTGAGTGTTTGTTCTTTCCTATGAGAAGTTTGGCCTTTTTAACTGACCTACGTCCATAACCAACCGCGCACATTTGCATTATTCTTAAGACTGTTGGCGGATTTATGCCTCTGAAGTACTTGTTCTCTCCTGTGGGATTCGAAAATTTCTTCCTATCTCTTTCGAACTGAGTTTTGATCTTGTCCATATTAATCTTTGTGCTTGCTTGTTGAACTGATTTTGTTTTGATCGAAAATTCCTTATCCCAGAATTTTTCAGCAGCACATAGAAAATCCCAATATCAAATGTCTTCGCCGGCCCTGAAACTGCAGCTCGAACTTACTTGTAGCGTTTAATTCTCGTTTTTTTTTATTTTGGTCTTTTTTTTTCGGGGAAGTGGGAGTAATCCCACCATGTAGATTGCATATCGCATTGCATTATTGTGCATAAGGGTACATGAAAATAAAAGAAGTGCATTACATATGCATAGGTGTTACATCAGTAGTTCGCATTAGTAAAAAAAAAAAAAAAGAAAAAAAAAGCAAAAAATATCATTACATAAAGACCCTGCATTTTTCTCAATCCTCATCAACCACCACCACTGGCGCTATCAGCCCCATGGGCTCCGCTTCCACCGGCTCCAAAGTAAGTGTCCCATTGATAGTAGGAGGAGTCTACCACCTCTGTATCACCACCTGAGCCAGACAAGTGCAACACTTCGGTACTGCCTGCATTGAGCCAAGAGTGTTCTGGAACCTGCCACTCTTGATTACCTCCAGGCCACCCCTGTGGAGCAGGCCAAGAAGTTCTTACTACAGGCTCTGGGACGGGCCATCCCGACCATTCTTGAGTTTGCGCTCCCCATCCAGATGTTCGAGGCTGCTCCAAACCCCCTAGCGAAGGAGTAACGGGAACAACTAGTTGAGACGGAAGCACTGATGAGGCGTCATCTGCGAGGGCACGGTTATACCCCACAGATGCACCCGAATCACTGCGAAGCACCACGGTAGGATCGACCGCCGCAAAGGAAGTGCCATAACCTAAATCCACGGTCGGTACAGGAGACGCAGGAACATACCCAGGCATTCCATAAGGGTACTGGGGCGAAGGATGAGAGGGCTGACGCCTAGACCCTGAATGATGAGATCCTGAAGGAGTACCTAAATGCAGCGAAATGCCTTCTTGCTCGCCGCCCGCAGCTCCACCAACAGCGCTAGACTCGGAGCATGTCTCCACCACGAAGCTGGGGGTGCCACGCCGAGAGCCGCGGCTCCGGCGAGAATTCCCATGATCATGAGACCTCCCCTGATGCTCGTGCTCACCTAAAGACATGGAGGATATGCTGTTCTCCACAGAACGCTGATAGTCGTGGCCGAAACCCGTGTCTCCATAGTGGGAACTGGTTGAATGACTATCTTCAAGCAAGATACCTTTCCCACGATCATCGTGCGCCGGCGTGCCCGTACTCCGCCTACTCCTCTCCCCGTGCCTTCGGAGAGCACCATCACCCCCATAAGACCGCCTCGCGTCGGCCATAAAGGAAGAATGTCGAGGAGGGTCAATCCGCTCCGACCGGCCACGAGGCACGTGCGCATCTGAATGGCGAGGAGGATCCACAGGACGAGACTGTGCATCATCATCCACGTTTGCATCCCCAGCCACAGAACCTGCAAGGTCTTTCTCGCGAGCCCATTTAAGTGTAAAGTAATTTTGAGAAAGCCTTTTGCTTGCTTCCATCGCCACTGCACAGAATGAGGAAAATCGGTCAAAGTTTGAGCAAATTTCAAGTAGGCAAGAAAAAAGGGGAATCACCTACCGGCTTTCCCAGGATCTTCTCTAATTCCGGCTTGATGTCTTCACTAGTCGCCCTCGGGTAGCCGCAAACTGTGTCCCCAGAGTTGCTCTGACTCCTCTCGTCATCCTTGCAATAGGACCCCAACTACAACAAACAAGGAATTGGTCATATTAGGCGGGACATAAAAAGAGTAAATAGAGGTCTTCTTCACCACCTTTCTAAAGGCTAGGCGGTCCCGATATAGTTCCCATTCCTCCCAGAATTGATCGGGCGATGCCATCGATGCATGATTGGTATACCAAGAACCACTCTTAGCTGCTACAAACGCCTCGGCATGCAAGGCTCGCGGATCGTTCATGGTCTCAGGAGGGTCTGATGGTATTATCCACCTTTCATGGCCCAGGGTTTGCCTCGTAAACCTCTCACCAAGACTCCAGACCCAACCGGACGGGCTCTCCATCACCAAGCGTAGGGTACTATCCCTATGCGCCGCATTTCGCGAGGGAATAAAGTCTTGCGGAATATTGAAGCCAACCCAGGCGTTCCAATT
This sequence comes from Portulaca oleracea, assembly GCA_029582165.1. NCBI lineage: Eukaryota > Viridiplantae > Streptophyta > Magnoliopsida > Caryophyllales > Portulacaceae > Portulaca > Portulaca oleracea. Next base: position 37,879,229 of record CM055871.1, read on the forward strand.
GACATCATCCTGCACAAGTAAAGGAAACGTAAGCACCAAAGAAATGCAAGAGAGATTGCATGAAAAATGTACCTCTTCAAGATGATCCAAGATGCGGCGCAACTCATCTAGGCTCCCAAATGGCTTCTTCTTTTGCTCGAGGTAGTTTTTGTGCCACCGCTCTGCTGCTGGCACTGTCTGGGCGTGTCGGGTAGGGATAGTGAATCCCTTAATATACTCGTACCCCCATACCTGCAAATATGTCAATACCGAGACTCACGATATAGGAAAAGAGAGAAAAGCATGTAAAAGAGAAGCGTCTCGAAGGTTACCTCGAGCACCTTCCACATGCTCGGGCCGCTCATCTCCCGCGGACTCTCTGGTGCGAAGAATGGGTCCACATCAGTACCAGGCCGTACACCAATGTGAAGCCAGCGAATGAAGTTGGCATAAGCAGCTTTGGCCCAGTTCCGGTGAATGACCTGCTCTAGATCAAGGAGATTCTTCATCCAGGTCAAATAAACGTCGTCCCCTCGATTGGCAAACATCGTGGCAGAGATGAAGTATGCCAGGAAAATGAAGCGACGCTGAAACTCATCCATATGAGTGAAGTCAGCGGAGGTTATGACAGCCTCGAAGGAACCATAAGAAAGCTTCATTTTTCGACCAAATCGGCGCCGTTCGAGCACAGGCTCTAATAGTTCCATCACCTGGTCCGGCACAACAGGGTCGAATTCGACATCTTGACCACCCCAGCGTAGCCCGGTAATCATCACAAAGTCGACAGGGATTATGACCATTTCTCCTACCGGGAGGTGGAAGGTGTTGGTAGAATCCCAGAATCTCTCCGCAAGCGCACGCCCCATTACCCGTGGTGTGCAAGGTTCCCAGGCCTTAACACATTTCCAGAAGAGATCGAGTCCTGACTCTTCTAAAAGTGTAAGCGCCCAGTTATCTTCTGCAAAATGCTCGACCACCTTGATCGGCTTCCGCATATTGCCACCAGTTCTAAGGGAGTCTTCCTGAGGATCCACCATAAAAATTCAGAAAAAAAGTCCCTACGGCAGCCTATCAAGTGATCCCTAATTTAGCAAAAGTCAAATTGAGCTTCCACTAAATTAGGGGGCTAAGAAAAAAGAGGAAAAGAGAAAGCGCTTGGCGAGACGGGTTCTTTGCGCGTTTGCAGGCCCAGTACAAGCCCAAGAATCAGGCCTCGCGTTTGCAGGCCCAGTACAGGAAGGACCCCAGACGGGTTCTGAGCGCAAAATACAGGCCTTGCATTTGCAGGCCCGGTGTAAAAAAAAAAAAAAGAAAAGGAAAAAGTCAGACGGGTTCGCTTAAGGAAGAAAGAGGGCTGGGCCTTGTCTTTTTCGGCCCACTCAAGAAAATTGGGCCTTACTGTTTTCGGCCCATCCGAGAAGAACACAGACGGGTACTCTGGAAGCTGGGCCTCACTTTTCGGCCCATCCGAGAAGAACACAGACGGGTTCTCTGGAAGCTGGGCCTCACTTTTCGGCCCATCCAAGCAAAACTCAGACGGTTTCTTCTTTCGGCCCACAAAAGGGGTTCACAAAAGGGGATTGGGCCGCCCACTTTCAGGAACCCAGACGGGTTCCCATCACCTACATGGGGGCTGGGCTGTGTTTTCTTTCGGCCCACCCAAGAAAAGTGGTTTGGGCCTCGCAGTTTTCGGCCCAACCAAGGGGAAACACAGACGGGCTCGCCTACAAGGGGGGTTGGGCCTCGTTTTCTTCCGGCCCACCCAAGAAACAGGGCTTCGTTTTTCGGCCAATGAGGGTTGGGCCTTGTATTTTTCGGCCCATCCATTTAAACGTAGCCGGGTTATTAAGTTGGGCCTCACTTTTTTCAGCCCACCCAAGACTAACGCATACGGGCTCAGGTTTGGGCCTCGTTCTAATAACATGGGTTCCTTCTCACATGGGTTCAAGGGGAATTGGGCCTCACATGGGTTTGGGCCTTGTTTTCACTAATTGCGGCACACCTCACATGGGTTCCTTCTCAGACGGGTTCATAGGGAATTGGGCCGCATCAGCCCAACTCAAACGAATTCAAAACAAAAAAGGGCTGGGCCTCGTCTCTAGTCGGCCCACTCAAGCCGAACCCAGACGGGTTCTCCCTAAATCCTAAAGCCCAACTCAAACGAATTCAAAACAAAAAGGGCCGGCCTCTCTCTCTTTCATCACCACTAACCGAACCGGTTCTTTTCGCCACAACTCTTTTTTTCGTAATCGACCCATCATCTAATTAAGGGATCGATTTGGCACGGAACTGAGACGGGTTCTCACTAATTGCGGCCTATCATCTAATTAAAGGCTGGATTTGAGCCTAAAACTGAAACGGGTATTTGATATAAATTACTTCAACAATATTAGCTAAATCAACAAGCTAGAATTAAAACATTTCTACTTGCAAATTTATGCTATAATTAAAGAGCAAAGTCAGGAAGAAGACATTACCCGGACATGTGAATGCTTGTGCCATACATGATTCCACGGTTCAGGCACCAATATCGACGGTTCCCAACCGGCACAGGAGTCCATGCGTCACGGAGGACATTTCATGTGCCCGATTTCTTTGCATGGGTTGAGCAGGCGGATCCCTAACTTTCCTAACCATTGCTTCCTAACTAGTGAATGAAGGATTTCTTTGAGTAAGAAATAGAAGTGAAGAGTGAGATGTGTGATTGAGGGTGTGAAGAAGCCCCTTTTTATAAGGGAATTGGATGCATGCACACCACACAAGTGGCCAAGCGGCGGGTCCCAACAGCAAGATAATGGAGAGCATGTATTGGCCGAGAATCTATCCTAAAATCTATCCATGCATTGGCCAAAAAAAGAAAAAAAAGAAAAAAAGAAGAGAAGAGAAAGCAGGCCCAACGCAGACGGGAAGCCGCAATCCGGCCCAGATGCAGGCCCAACGCAGACATCAGACGGGTTCCCAATGCAGGCCCAATGCAGGAACAAGAACTCAGACGGGTTCTGCTGCGCGCAATCCAGCCCAGATGCAGGCCCGACGCAGACGGGTTCTTGGGTTTTGCGATATCAGGCGGGTTCCTGGGCCAAGAAACGGGCCTCGCATTCGCAGGCCCAATGCAGGAAGGAGGCTTCAGACGGGTTCTTCTGCGCCAAACAATACCGACCCAGGCTCATCGCAGTTAAAGTGGGATTTGCAATCGCAAGCCCAATTCGAGAACTCAGGCGGGTTCACAGAGCCAAAATGGGCCCAAGTTCGTCGCTCTAATTCAAGCCCAAAACAATGGCAAACTTAAGCCCATTTCCGAGAGCTGAAGCACAACTGACAGGTAAATTCTCTGACTCATTCTGATTTTCATATAAACTGATGTCCTTCTCCTCTGTTTTGCAGGACAATACACGAGATACGTCGGTCGTCAGGCGGTTACAAAAAGACGAACTCATCTTCAGCGGCCATCATCGGGCCCTCACAATACGATGACAGCGTCCATCGTCGGGCCCTCACAATACGATGACAGCGGCCACCATCGGGCCCTCACAATACGATGACACTCATCTTCAGCGGCCATCATCGGGCCCTCACAATACGATGACACCCATCTACAGCGGCCACCATCGGGCCCTCACAATACGATGACACCCATCTACAGCGGCCACCATCGGGCCCTCACAATACGATGACACCCATCTACAGCGGCCACCATCGGGCCCTCACACTACGATGACACCCTTCGGTGAGCTGTACGGAAGAAACTAAGCAGACCAACCAACATCGACGCAGGACCAAGCTTCCAAGCGTCACCTCGGTCCGCCTCACGGCGAAATGAAGAGGATCAACCCCGACCGGCTTTACGGAAGAAACTAGGCAGGTCAACCCATCTTCAGCGGCCGTCATCGGGCCCTCACAATGCGATGACACCCCTCGGTCAGCTTTACGGAAGAAACTAAGCAGGCCAACTAACATCAGCGCAGGACCAAGCTTCCAAGCGTCAACCAGCTTCAGAACAGGCTTCTGATTCATATCCAAGATCATCAAGACTACTTTGATCATCGTTTTACTCAAACTCGATCAAAGTGGGGGCTATCTGTAGACACCGGATTTTGTACCGGTATTAGTTTTAGTTATTTGTAAAAAAATAAGCTAGCCGAATAGTTTAGTAGCATGCAAACCCATCTCTTTTCTAGCCCGACAACGAGCATAACGACCTAGATGTTACGGGCCTAAGCATAATAGCCCGAAAACGAGCAGGAACCCGTCTGGGTTCCTTGGGCCTGAGCATGACTCAGCTCAGCAGGAACCCGTCTGGGTTGCTGGGCTGAGTTTTGTCGCCGCGGCTATACCTAACCCTAAAACGCACCCCTTGCTTCCCCCATTCCACTATAAATTAAACCCTTTTTTCCCTTCCATAGACACACCATGATATGCTAGAGTATTGACACTAGCATATTCTCTCCACCTCTTCTCTCCCTTTGCATGCTGCTTCACTAAAGGTTAGCATAGTTGATGTAAAATATGTAGTAATCTATCGAATTTATTTCTTTTATATTTTCAATATTTTGCATGTTTTTAATGATGAACTTGTGAAATTTATCTAATTCCTCTCTTTCCCCTTTTTTTTTGTTTTACTTTAATTTAATTCTAGTAGAGTCTATTCGTTGAATAGGCGGATTTGATGGTTTTAATTGTCAAATTCGTAACCTTACCCTCGAATCCATCTCGGGATTCGCAGGCCGAAGTCTATGTTTAATGGTTTGTTGTTTTTCTCCTAAAAATCAACTGGCGACTCTATTTTCGTGCCTTGGTGTTTACCCTTTTTTTATGATTTTTACGACCTAATTTGTGATTAACACCAAAGGTAATCCGGCTTGGTTCAATCCATGAACCCAGGCGGGTTCCTGTCCTCCTTTCACTCTCTTTTGTTTCGTCTTTTTATTCGGCAGAATTCGCAGATGGCGCAAAGGAACCCGGCTTGGTTCCTCAAGAACCCAGACGAGTTCTTCACTTCTTTTCTTTGCTTCTTTTCTTTCTTTGTTTTCCTTTTTCGTAGGGTTTTGCAGTTAAGAAACCCGTCTTGGTTCTTCTGAACTCAGACGGGTTCCTGGGTGTTTTCCCTCCCTTTTTTGTTTCTTTTTTTCTTTCTTCTTTCCTTAAAGGTAAATCTCGGGCGCGCAAATCGTTTTTAATCTGTCAGCAAAGTCATTCTTAAAAGTTCAACCTTATTTAAGGTTAAGCAATCCTAGTCGGCTCCCAATTATACTTTTAAGTAGCGCCGCGAAAAAAGGTCATCGATCAATTTTTCGGGGTCTACATTGAGTTTTGGGTTTTTTGGCTCATAGTTGAAGTTTTTGAAAGATAACATAATTTATAGTCGGAAATTTTCCACATAATAGGAAAGCATGCAAACATGCAAGCGGTGGAAAAGTGATGAGAATTTTGTCACTATTTCTTTCAGTGGCGGAATTCAGTAGGTAACTAAATGATTTTTGTATGAGTGAATTTGTGTACCTTCATCTACCTTCTACTTTAATCATAAAGTAAAAGTAAAAGTAAAAGTTTGATGACATTGTTATGGGTAATGACACTGCCTACAAGGTTACAAGAATCGGTAATGTCAAGATCATTAGAGTTCATGATAGTTTTGTTAGAAACTTGAAGAAGGTTTGTCATATTCCTAGCATGACCCATAATCTGATTTCTTTTGGTAGACTTGAGGTTGACGGTTGCAAAAACACCGATGAGAATGGTGCCTGAAGGTGTGTAGGGGTACTATGGTGCTGATGAAGGAAATCAGAAAGAAAAGTCTTATGCATCCTGCTGGGATCTACAATGACAGGTATTGCAACAACAATTTCTACTATTGATGAGGCTGACATCATAAAGTTGTAGTATATGAGGCTGAGCCACAAGGGAGAGAAGAGAATGTCTATTATGAGCAAGACGGGTTGCTTTGAGAGCGCACCAATTGGCAAGTTGGATTGTTGTGACAACTGCGATTATGGAAAATATAAGAGAGTGATCAGTTTCTCCAAGCCAAAACAAACAACGGAAGGGGTCATGGATTACATTCATTGAGACTTGTTGGGACCAGAAAAAGTACAAACTTTGGGCGGCAAGCTACGTATTGACATTGTAGATGACTTCTCCAGAAAGGCCTAGGTTTACTTCCTACGACATAAGAATGAGACATTCTTATGCTTCAAGAAACTCAATGCTTTGGTTGAGAACCAGACAGATGGAACGATCAAGAAATTCGCGACATACAACTAAAGGCATGTGCTAAGCTTAGTAGTTGTATAGATAGGGCTTGTATTCAGTTGATGGCTTGTAACTGGAGTTAGAGGGTAAACTGGAGTCTAACAGATAGGTGTATGGTATACTGGCGATGGAGTGTAAGTAGGTGTGTAGTATGGTGATCATGAAGAGTAGGTTGGAGCCTTATAGGCAGGTGCATGGTACACTGATGATGGAGAATAGGTTGGTTTGTAGTAGATTGGTAATGGAGAGTAGATTGGTTTGTGATACACTGTTGGAATATGTTGGTTTGTGGTAGACAAATGGGGTATAAGTTGGTTTGTGGTAAACAGATTGAGTGTATGCAGGATTCTTGTAAACAGGAGATGGAGAGTAGACTGGAATCTTGTACACAAGGAGATAGTGAATAGTAGTAAATTGTGTTCTTGTAAGCATATGATCGGGAGTAGCACACCAGGGTCTTGTAGACTAGAGCAAACGTAAAATTGTTTCTTGTAAACTAGAGTTGGTGAGTAGTAAACTGGCTTTTTGTGGACAGGTATTAGAGATTAGGATGATGTTGGAGGCTTGTAAGCAGGAGGTGACGAAGAATAGAATGCTGGAGCCTTGTAGGGTGAGGATGGGGTGTAGTTGTTATAGTAGTCAACAATAGCAACTGTAGTAAATGGCAAGAGAATGCAGACAGTGATGAAGGAGAGGTTGAAAGCCATTTGGGTTTAAGGACAATGATACGTGTCTTGAATTTTTCATAGTTCATATTTTTGTAAATTTTTATAAATATTTTCTGTAGTAATAATGATTATTAGCTAGGTCAACAGGTAGAAGTAATAGTTTAATTTTATGAATCATAATAGAGAATATTCATTTAATGTATAGTTTTAAATTTATAAAAAAATATAAATAAATAATTATTTTTAATATAGTTATTAACCATCTTGAATCAAAATGCATGTCATTTTATGAACATAAATAACGCCAATGGAACAATACTCGACCAATTTTCACGTTGACTATGAAGGATAGAAGCAGTGGATAGCACGAATATCATTTGTTCTTCCTAGCCAAAGGAGTTGACTTTTAACCCTTATAATTATATTTTATCAAATAAATCCGACCTTATAAAAATAGAGTTTAGTCATAAACTTTTTGTTGGAATCTTAAGTCTCGATATCTAGATATACTTTTTTTTTCAAAAAACTTTAGTCATTAATCTTGTGTAAAATTCATGGATAAATTAAAGTAGTTGGTTAAAAGTTATATTTTGGTAACTTTTGGTAATTTTTGGTAACTTTTGATAACTTTTGGCAAATTTACACTATTATATCAAAATTAAAAAAATTTTGTTTTTTAAACCTTGATTATTTTTGATAAATTTAGGTAAAAACTGGTAAATTCTGGTAAAAATAATTTACCATCCAATTGACAGGCCCTCAAGTCGTACATCTAAATAAAATTGTGTACTTATAGTTATGCGAAAGTGTCTATTGACGGGGTATAAGTTTCCAATATCACATTAAATTTTCAAGGGAACATCAGTTAATGTACAGTTTTTTGGTGATTTTAGATGAGAGAAAATAATTTAATTAATATTATTAATAGTAAATGGACAATAATTTTGGGACATCCTAACGGGAAAATATCAACTTTAGATGTGATGGGTAAGGAGGGAGTATATCAATATGAAGTTTTTGATAATTAGTCTCATATTTTCAGTCATTAAGGAGAGTTTTGACGCAATAGTTGAATTGTTGTCGTATAATCATGAGTTTGAATTCTGAACGCTTTGTACATCGGGCTGTCTCTCATATTTTTAGTGTAAAGTTATCTATATAATTACAAAGATTATGTAAATGTCATATAAGATAAATGTTTTGCTATCCCTACCTTTGTCTATGTATATGATGATATATTTCACTGTTCCATATTTTAAGGTTGACATTTTATTGAGTCATTTTTTTAATGTTAATATTGTTGAGTTTAATTCTATGTTATTTGAAATTTATTCTCCAGTTGGAGCTGGCCTCAATTTAGCTTGTAACCCTCTTTGACTTCATTTCTTGTATTATTTTTGTTGGTGTCTGTCTACACACATATATACCTTACAAAACGGTGCATATAATAATGGATCGTAAACATTAGGGTGAAAGGTCAACCCCCTTGCTTAGTTGCATTCTGACAATCATGCACTCCATTGCTTCGCTGCGTTCAAGTAGGTATTTAATTTAATCAATGGTGAACACAAGAATTGGTCTAAATATTGCACCACTAGTCTTAAATTAATCAAATAATGTTATGAGCAACACTATAAATAGGTCAGGTTGATGGCTTCATTCTTCATCCTCATCCTGCTTTTACATAACTGAAGAGAGTCGCAGAACATAACCTTCTAAACCCAAAATGGCTCTTAATTCTTTGATCACCATTTGCATTCTCTTATCGGTGGTTGCAGTTTCTTCTGCTGACTACCACAAGGCTCCAACACCTGCTTACAAGAAGCCGGTATACCACTCACCACCTCGTGCATACAAGGCTCCAGTTTACCCTCCTAAACCTATTTACAGGGCTCCGGTTTACTCTCCAACACTAGTTTACAAGAAGCCGGTGTACCACTCACCAACTCCTGCATACAAAGCTCCAGTTTACCCTCCGAAACCTGTTTACAAGGCTCCGGTTTACTCTCCAACACCAGTTTACAAGAAGCCTATATACACCCCAGTTGTGTACCACAAGCCAACCTACTCCCCTTCACCAGTCTACCACAGGCCAACATACCCTCCATCACGGGCATACTATGGACCTGCTTACAATGCTCCATACGGTCACTAAGATGCGCACGCTAAAAAACTATTTATTTATCTTATTATTTTATCATTGGTTGACTATCTAAAAAGTTGACCAATTAGGGATATTTTTATATATTGATCAAATTAGTGTGGTTTGATTTATTGTTCTATTTATTATATTTGTTTTTTTTTTCTTTTCCTATATGAATCAATTCAAAATTATTCAGTACCATTTCTTTTAAACAATTCAATACTTAATATTAAGACCTTCTAATGCATAGAGCAATAATTGTTAAGATTGTATCCTAAAATCTCTCATATTAGAAAATTACTTAGGTTTCCTTATTATGTTTAGTGTACTAATTGTATTAGATTTGGTAAATTTAATTGAAAAGGTGGTCAAAGTTTAGTTGTAGCTTGATGGCCAAGACTTTGTTTTGACATTTTTGTTACCAAGGTTAGCTATGCTATAAATACTCAAAATGTTGGAGGTTATTATGCGTGTCTAACGGAGAGAAGACTAGTTCGCTTTTGAAGAGCACCGAACGAGTGTTGGGACATGTATTTCTAGAGCATTGTTGAAGGTGAAGGTTAACGGTTGAAAATTAGGATGAAATTTTTTACAGGATTATTATTATCCTTGTTAGTTCTCTAATTAGCCATTATAACACTTTGGTTGTAAACTCCATCTGATTAATTAATGCATTGTTCGTGATTTTTTTACGTTAATTGCTTGTGTCGATCTTATGTACCTTCTTGTTTATTTCACGTTATTATTTGTGATCTTAAACTCCGAATTCTAACAGTAATACCATGCCCTTTATATTCTTCAATGGAAGAGTTTTGCTTAGAACATTCCCACAAGTACTAGCTCCTATGTCAATGTAATTAAAGTCCCTCTAGTTATAGTTTTGGCCTCTTGGTTGAATTCTATAATAATAATATTACATATAAATTTTTAAAATACATAAATTGAATAAAAAAAATAAAACATATAAATTGCAAGGATGGAAGGAGCTAGGTTATAAATATATATTTGCATATAAAATTGAAAAAAATGATGTAACTGAATTCTATAATAATAATATCACATCTAAATCATTGAATAAAATCATTTCTTAACTAAAGATTTTTAAATTTGCAAAAAAAAAGTCTGAAATATCCTTGATGGATGGGAGTTCATTTGATTACAGTGTCGTTTGTAATTACTAGTGTAGCCAATATTTTCCAAATTTCTTCTATTTAATAATTAATAGTGCCTATTGAAAAACTTGATGTAAAGAACTCACAATATATATTAGTTTCACGAAAAACAAGACACTTAGACAATATTTTGCCTCAGGACACATACAATCCCCTATTTATAAAGTTGATAATTATACCTCCAGCTTTCCAATTTCAATAATGAAGACCTCCCATAAACTCCTATGTATATTAAATAAATAAATATATGGACGAAATTTAAATTGTATTGTACCAATTTGGTAAGCGGCTAAGCGCAGTGTATACCATAAGTAGAAATTATCTAGATCCACCACAAGCATCAAAATAGGTCATTTAGACGAATTTTGTAGTGACATTAATTATTTATCATAAATTTCATAATCAATATTGACAAATTTTCTTTTTATAAACTTTTAACGCCTTGAAGAATCTTGACAGATACTCTGAAGAATAGGCAATGCCCTCTCCAACACTCCAAGAGTACTTGGTTGCAAGCACGAAGGCCAAAAGTTCCATAAAAATTAAGTCAACTCCCATACAATTTCTTTAGTCGTGCTCTCTACTACTTCATGGAGATGCTCAACTTGTCCGAAATTAAATCATTTACATGATATGTTAGGAACTATTATAAATAGCATAGGATGTAAGGCTTCACTCATCCTCATCCTTGTTTTAATAACTGAAGAGAGTCTTACAACTTAACCCGTTAATCCTAAAATGGCTCTCAATTCTTTGATCACCATTTGCGTTCTTTTGTCAGTACTCGCAGTTTCCTCTGCTGACTACTACAACAGCTACACCCCATCCACACCCTACAAGGCTCCAACCTCTTACTCTCCGTCTCCTGCGTACAAACAACCAACTCCGTACTCTCCATCTCCCGCTTACAAGAAGCCAGTTTACTACTCCCCATCGCCGGCTTACAAGAAGCCAGTATACTACTCACCAAGCCCAGTCTACAAGGCTCCAGTTTACTCTCCAACCCCCGTTTACAAGAAGTCAGTGTACTACTCACCGACTCCTGTTTACAAGGCTCCAGTTTACTCACCAACACCAGTCTACAAGAAACCAACATACACCCCTGCAGTGTACCACAAGCCAACCTACACCCCTGCTATGTATCACAAACCAACCTACACCCCTGCAGTGTACCACAAACCAACCTACTCTCCTTCACCGGTTTACTACAAGCCAACCTACTCTCCATCACCAGTGTACCATGCACCTGCAACTTACAAGGCCCCAACCTACTCCCCATCACCAGCATACCATGCACCTGCCTACAAGGCCCCAGTTTATTCTCCATCACCTGCTTACAAGCCATCACCTGAATACAAAGCCTCACCATATGGCTACTAATCCTCGCATAGTTGATCCAAGAGATCATTTATGTCTTATCAATTTATCGTTGGTTGATTTTTAAAAATGTTGACCAATTAAGTATATTTGAAATATAAACCATTGAGTGGCTTTTTTATGATTTATAATTTGTTGCATTTATTTCTTCTCTTTATGAATTAATATAGAATACTCAATTATTGAGCCTCCCAATTTGTGTTTCGGGATTCAAAATTTTGCTCAATAAAATATAAAGTCAACATTGTCAGCTGATCACCTATTCAATTTGGGAAAGTGTTTTGCGTTTGAGGACTACTCAACAGAGGGTTAGGTTCATCGCAGGGGGATGGCCAAAAGATACATTCACGAAAGACAATTGGTTAGGCAATAAAAATTTAAGAAAAGTTAGGGTTGGATTAATGTGATCATTACTTAACATAATTTATTTAGGTTTTAGGGTTTTAGCGTTTTGGGTTTAGGGTTTAGAGTCTAAGGTTTAGGGATGGTTTTAAGGGTTTAGGGTTTAGGTTCTTGGTTGACTCATTATTACAATTACTTGATACAATTAGTTAGGCAAAAAAAAATCTTATAATAAATATTGACAAACTTGTTGCATAATAAATTAATAATAAAGGGGTTAGTGTTCTAATTACAATTATGGATGAATTAAGTTACTGAGTCATACCATGAAAGTTTTGAAAAGAGTCATTGAAAGGAGGTTAAGAAAGATTACACATGTGTCTGAGAATCAGTTTGATTTTATATCTGGTAGGTTGATTTTAAAGGCTATTTATCTCACTCGCGTCATGGAGTAGTATAGAAAGAGAAGGAAGGTCTTCATATTATACTTACTGATTTGAGAAATCTTACGATAGGGTCCCTCGGAACGTGAGGTGGGAGTGATTGGAGGCTAGAGGGGTGTAGAAGGTACTCCTACATTTACGTTATTAAGGACATGTATAACAATGTAAAAACCAATGTCCTGACGGCAGATGGTACTAGAGAGTTCCCAATTGTACTTGTTGATGGCATAGAGTGTTGCGCGACCAAGAAGTTGCATATTGTCAGAGGCTAAATGTGGCCGAGATGAGGATGCTTCGATGAATTTGCAGCTAAACCAGGTTAGACAGGATTGGGAATGTCATATGTCGAGATAGATTTAGGGGCAACCCGGAAAAAAAGTTGAGAAAGAGTAGACTGAAATGGTTTGTTATCCTTTGTTGTCTTTTTGTTTATGTGGCTTTACTACAGTCAGATTCTCCTCACGTAACTGGTGTACTCAGGTTCGTGCCCCTCTATGCATCTTGAGCTCTCTCTCTCTCTTCTCCCTTTTTCAAAAGGCTTTCCCAAATGTTTTTCCTTTTTTGTTCAATTTGGTTTTTCAAGGTTGTTTTTTAAAAGGTTCTCCTTGAGCCCGTAGGAATCAGGCTCTCCATGAACATTAACTCATGAGGGCAAAGCTGCCTACATGTTGATCCTCAAACCGCGCACAAGCGGTTAGCCATGAGAGTTTTCTTTTTTTTTTTTTTTTTTGAAGGGAAAGATGTCAAAGCTTATATTGATTGGTTGTCCATAAGAACATGTGGTTCAATCTCTCTAGGGCAGGTTCCCACCCATATCTGCTCTTCCCCTATATGCTTAATTCTAGCCATTTGATGGGCAACTACGTTCCCATCTCTCCTCACGTGACTCCATCGGGCATAAGAAAAGACACTAGAAAAGATCCTCAGATCCTCTAATACAATATCTAACTCACTAAGCTTGAGAGAAAAATTGTTCATGCGCTGGACTAAAGCCAAGTTATCCGACTCAAAAATGACAAGAAAATGCAGATAGTGATTAGTGATGAAGGAGAGCTCAGCTTGAAAGCCAATTGGGTTTAAGGACAATGATATGTGTCTTGAATTTTTCATAATTCATATTTTTGTAAATTTTTATAAATATTTTTTGTAATAATTATATATATTTATCAACTATAAAAGTATAGTATTTATTATCTAGGTCAATAAGTATATATAAGTATTAGCTTAATTTTATGAATCATAATAGAGAATACACATTTAATTCATAGTTTTAAATTTATGGAAAAATATAAATAAATAATTATTTTTATATAGGTTATAAGTCGTAATAATTCTCAAAGTAATGAACTTACATTTATAATAATTTAAATATGCTTATATATATTCCATTTTCAAAGTGATTTAGATAAATCCAATATGATTATTAACTATCTTGAATCAAAATGTATATCATTTTACATATGAACATAATTAACACCAATGGAGCTGTACTCGACCAATTTTCGCGTTGAATATGAAGGATTGAAGCAGTGGATAGCACGAATATCATTTGCTCGAGCTAACCAAAGGAGTTGACTTTTAGCCCTTATATTTATATTTATCAAATAAATCCGACCTTATAAAAAGAGTTTAGTCATAAACTTTTTGTTGGAATCTAAATAAATCCGACCTTATCATTTTATATATAAACTTTTTTAAAACTTTAGTTATTAAGCCCAACCCACTTGAGTCTTGCATCTAAATAAAATTGTGTATTGACGGGGCATATAAGACTCCAAGATTAGAAATAATTTGTGTTCTTATTTCCAGTATCACATCTAAATATCCAATTTTATACTCCCACCGTCCTATATCTGTAGTCTCTCTTAGAATATGAAAATTTTTAAAAGAATATTATTTAATGTATTATTTTATGTTGATTTTAGATGAGAGAGAATAAATTTAATTAATACTATTAATAATAAATGAATGATAATTTTGGGACATCGTGAAAAGAAAGATGGACATTAGATCATATGGGACCGAGGGAAAATATCAAATATGAAGCTTTTGATAGTTTGTCTCATATTTTCAGTCTTGAAGGGGAGTTAATTTTAGGGCAACAGTTAAGTTGTTGATGTATGATTATGAGACCATGAGTTCGAGTTCTGAACGCTTTATACATCGAACTGTCTCTCATAGTTTTAGTGTTATCTATATACTTACAAAGATTATGTAAATGTCATAGAAGATAAATGTTTTGCTACCCCTACCTTTGTCTATGTATATGATGATATATTTCACTATTCCATATTTTAAGGTTGACATTTTATTGAGTCATTTTTTTTTAAATGTTAATATTGTTGAGTTTAATTATATGTTATTTGAGATTTATTCTCCAGTTGGAGCTGACCTCAATTTAGCTTGTAAATTGTAACTCTCTTTGCCTTCATTTCTTGTATTATTTTTGTTGGTGTCTGTCTACACACATATATACCTTACAAAACGGTGCATATAATAATGGATCGTAAACATTAGGGTGAAAGGTCAACCCCGTTGCCAAGTTGCATTCTGACAATTCATGCACTCCATTGCTTCGCTGCGTTCAAGTATGTGTTTAATTTAATCAATGGTGAACACAAGAATTGGTCTAAATAATGTTACAAGCAACACAATAAATAGGCCATGGTTGATGGCTTCATTCCTCATCCTCATTCTTGTTTTACATAACTGAAGAGAGTCGTATAACTTAACCTTCAAAACCCAAAATGACTCTCAATTCTTTGATAACTGTGTGCGTTCTCTTATCGGTGGTTGCAGTTTCTTCTGCTGACTACCACAAGGCTCCAACACCTGCTTACAAGAAGTCGGTATACCACTCACCACCTCGTGCATACAAGGCTCCAGTTTACCCTCCTAGACCAGTTTACAGGGCTCCAGTTTACATTCCAAAACCAGTTTACAAGGCTCCGGTTTACTCTCCAAAACCAATTTACAAGAAGCCGGTATACCACTCACCATCTCCTGCATACAAAGCTCCAGTTTACCCTCCAAAACCTGTTTACAAGGCTCCGGTTTACTCTCCACCACCAGTTTACAAAAAGCCTGTATACACCCCAGTTGTGTACCACAAGCCAACCTACTCCCCTTCACCAGTCTACCACAGGCCAACATACCCGCCATCACGGGCATACTATGGACCTGCTTACAATGCTCCATACGGTCACTAAGATGCCCACGCTAAAAAACTATTTATTTATCTTATTATTTTATCATTGGTTGACTATTTAAAAAGTTGACCAATTAGGGATATTTTTATATATTGATCAAATGAGTGTGGTTTGATTCATTGTTCTATTTATTATATTTGTTTTTTTTTTCTTTTCCTATATGAATCAATTCAAAATTATTCAGTACCATTTCTTTTAAACAATTCAATACTTAATATTAAGACCTTATAATGCATAGAGCAATAATTGTTAGGATTGTATCCTAAAATCACTCATATTATAAAATTACTTAGGTTTCCTTATTATGTTTAGTGTACTAATTGTATTAGATTTGGTAAATTTAATTGAAAAGGTGGTCAAAGTTTAGTTGTAGCTTGATGGCCAAGACTTTGTTTTGACATTTTTGTTACCAAGGTTAGCTATGCTATAAATACTCAAAATGTTGGAGGTTATTATGCGTGTCTAACGGAGAGAAGACTAGTTCGCTTCTGAAGAGCACTGAATGAATGTTGGGACAGGTATTTTAAGAGCATTGTTGAAGGTGAAGGTTAATGGTTGAAAATTAGGGTGATTTTTATAGGGTTATGTTGGTGATTTTTTTTTCGATTTGTGTTTTTCATGTTAAATGCTTGTGTCGATCTTATGTACCTTCTTGTTTATTTCACGTTATTGTTTGTGATCTTAAACTCCGAATTCTAACAGTAATACCATGCCATTTATATTCTTCATTGGAAGAGTTTTGCTTAGAACATTCCCATAAGTATTAGCTCCTATTTCAATGCAATTAAAGTCCCTCTAGTTATCGTTTTGGCCTCTTGGTTGAATTCTATAATAATAATATTACATATAAATTTTAAAAATGCATAAATTGAAAAAAATAAAACATATAAATTGCAAGGATGCATAAATTGAAAAAAGACATGTAATGAAAATGCCATTAATTTGTGTTAACAGTTGCAAAAATGTCACTTTACCTGTCTTTTTACCTACAACAACCGGTTAAATGCAGGTTTAGGGTTTAATATCTTCAAATTAATTATCCACCCAAATAAATTATCTCCCAAAATTTTTTACTGCCCCCTCCCCAATCCAGTTCATCTTCTTCTTCCTCAACTCTCGTCTTCAATCTTCTCTGCTTTGTCCACCATAACCCATCCTCCTCATCTCTTCTTCTTCATTTTCTGGGCAAAAAAAAAAAATTAGGATTTTCAGTCAAATTAGGTTTAGGATGCTCATCTTCTTCTTCCTCCCTCAACTCTCCTCTTCAATCTCCTCTGCCCCTCTCTACATAATACAGACATTGATATGAGTCTTCAAGCACTCTCAAACCCTAATTTCATCTTCAACCCATCTTATCCTCCATTAAAACCCACTACAACCTTTCAATCCACAACCTTGCTTCTGGGTCTTCTAATTTACCAAATTGGGTATCCAATTCGCAGCAATTCAACCTCAGGAAATCATCGAAAATTTCTCCAGGATCCAAGATTCTATCTCTTGGGGTGTTTGACACAGATGAGGATGAAGAGGATGAAGCCATTTCTGATTTTGGGTTGAAATTAGGGTTTTTCGGAGTGACAAAGTAAGAAAAAAATAAGGAAGCCCTAATGTTTATGCCCTAATTGAAGAAGAAGAACTGGAGGGGAGCTTAGTTATGGCGGAGAAGAAGAGGAAGAAGAAGAGGAAGAAAATATAGGTAGTAAAAAAATTTAGGGAAGGAGGGTAATTAATGTTGTTTGGTAAATATTAACAGGGTAGGTTATACGTTTAATGAAGAAGTTACTGGCTACTGCAGGTAAACACCAAAGTGGTATTTTTGCAACTGTTCACATAAATTAATGACATTTTCATAACATGTTTTTTTCGGGTGGCAAATTTGCAGTTTTTACAAAGTTTAGTGGCATTTTTATCCAAGCAGTCAAAGAACTCACAATATATATTAGTTTCACGAAAAACAAGACACTTAAACAATATCTTACCTCAAGACACATACAATCCCCTATTTATAAAGTTAATTATACCTCCTGCTTTCCAATTTCAATAATGAAGACCTCATATGAACTCCTATGTATATTAATTACATAAATATACGGACAAAATTTATATTATATTACCAATTTGGTAAGCGGCTAAGCGCAGTGTATACCATAAGTAGAAATTATCTAGATCCACCGCAAGCATCAAAATAAGTCATTTAGATGAATTTTGTAGTGACATTAATAATTTATCATAAATTTCATAATCAATATTAACAAAAAATTTTTTTATAAACTTTTAACACCTTGAAGAATCTTGACAGATACTCTGAAGAATAGCCAATGCCCTCTCCAACACTCCAAGGGTACTTGGTTGCAAGCACGAAGGCAAAAAGTTCCATAAACATAAAGTCAAATCCCATACAATTTCTTTAATCGTGCTCTATACTACTTCATGGAGATGCTCAACTTGCCCGAAATTAAATCATTACATGATATGTTAGGAACTATTATAAATAGCATAGGATGTAAGGCTTCACTCATCCTCGTCCTTGTTTTAATAACTGAAGAGAGTCTTACAACTTAACCTGTTAATCCTAAAATGGCTCTCAATTCTTTGATCACCATTTGCATTCTTTTGTCAGTAGTCGCTGTTTCTTCTGCTGACTACTACAACAGCTACACCCCATCCACACCCTACAAGGCTCCAACCTCTTACTCTCCGTCTCCTGCGTACAAACAACCAACTCCGTACTCTCCATCTCCCGCTTACAAGAAGCCAGTTTACTACTCCCCATCACCGGCTTACAAGAAGCCAGTATACTATTCACCAAGCCCAGTCTACAAGGCTCCAGTTTACTCTCCAAGCCCCGTTTACAAGAAGCCAGTGTACTACTCACCATCTCCTGTCTACAAGGCTCCAGTTTACTCACCAACACCAGTCTACAAGGCTCCAGTTTACTCTCCAACACCAGTTTACAAGAAGCCAGTGTACTACTCACCAACTCCCGTTTACAAGGCTCCAGTTTACTCTCCATCACCAATTTACAAGAAACCCACATACACCCCTGCAGTATACCACAAACCAACCTACACTCCAGCGGTGTACCACAAACCAACCTACTCTCCTTCACCGGTTTACTACAAGCCAACCTCCTCTCCATCACCAATGTACCATGCACCTGCAACTTACAAGGCTCCAACCTACTCCCCATCACCAGCGTACCATGCACCCGCCTACAAGACCCCAGTTTATTCTCCATCACCTGCTTACAAGCCATCACCTGAATACAAAGCCTCACCATATGGCTACTAATCTTCGCATAGTTGATCCAAGAGATCATTTATGTCTTATCAATTCATCGTTGGTTGATTTTTAAAAAAGGTCGACCAATTATCTATATTTGAAATATGAGCCACTGAGTGGCTTGATTTATGATTATCATTTGTTGCATTTATTTCTTTTCTGTATGAATTAATGCAGAATACTCAATTGATTGAGCCTCCTAATTTTGTGTTTAATTGGGGATTTAAATTTTCGTTCATAAAATATGAACTCAACCATGTTGGTTCACCTATTCAATCTGGGAGAGTGTTTTGCGTTGTTGAGGACTACTCATGAGAGGGTTAGGTACTTAGGTTCATCGCAAGGAGATGGCCAGAAGATATATTTTGGAAAGACAATTGGTTAGGCAATAAAAATCTAAATAAAGTAAGGGTTGGCTTAATGTAATGATTACATGAAATAATTTATTTAGGTTTTAGGTTTTATAGGGTTTTAGTGTTTTGGGTTTAGGGTTTTGAGTTTAGGGGTTAGGGATGGTTTTAGGTTCTTGATTGACTCATTATATTATTATGATTACTTGATACATTAGTTATGCAATAAAAAATTGATAATAAATATTGACAAACTTGTTGCATAATAATAAAGAGGTTTAGTGTTCTAATTACAATTATATATAGATAGATTAAGTTATTGAGTCACACATGGAAGTTTAGGAAAGAGTCATTGAAAGGAGGTTACTACACATGTGTCTAAGAACCAGTTTGGTTTTATGCCTGGTAGGTTGACTATAAAGGCTATTCATCTTACTTGTGTCATGGAGCAGTATAGAAAGAGAAGGAAGGATGTTCATATGGTATTTATTGATTTGGAGAAAGCATACGACAGGGTCCCTCGAAAAGTGATGTGAGGGCGCTTAGAGGCTAGAGGAGTGCAAAACTCCTATATTTGGGTTATTAAGGACATGTATAACTACGTAAAAACATGTGTCCAGACGATGGTTGGAACCACTAGAGAGTTCCCAGTTGATATCGGGTTGCATCAAGGGTTCACACTTAGCCCATTGCTTTTCACATTGATTATGGATGAGTTGACCAAGGAAATTCCAGACCAAGTGTCATGGTTTATGCTCTTTGCGGATGTTATTGTCCTTGTGGATGAATAGAGGGAAAGACTGAATGACAAGGTAAAGCTCTAGGGAGAGACCTTGGAGTTTAAAGGTTTAGATTGAGTAGGTTAAAGACAGATCGAGTATATGATGTATCATTTAAGCGGTCTTGACAATGAGACCTACACCCAAGATGTAACCATTGCAGGGGTGGCAATCCCATAAATAGAGAAGTTAGGTTCTTAAGTTCTGTTTTACAATGTGATCGGGAAATCAATGAAGAATGAAGATATTAGAGATCGAATTATGGTTGGATGGAAAAAGTGGGAAGCGACTTCAGGAGTATTATTTGATAAAAGAACTTTGTTTAACCTTAAGGGTAACATGTACTGCAATATAATTAGACCGATGATGTTGTATGTCGCAGAGTGTTGGGCGACCTAGAAGTTGCATTGCCAAAGGTTGAACGTGGCCGAAATGAGGATGTTTTGGTGAATTTGTAGCTACACTAGGTCAGACAGAATTAAAAATGTCGTGTGTTGAGATAGACTAGGGGGGCCGTATTTAGCAAAAATTGAGAGAGAGTAGACTGAAATGGTTGTCATCTTTTGCTATCTTTTTGTTTATGTTGCTCTGTTACAATTAGATCCTCCTCACATAAATGAGGTACTTAGGTTTGTACCCCCTCTATATACTTGAACTCTCTTTCTCTCTTCTCCCTTTTTCAAAATTTTTCCCTAATTTTTTTCCTTTTTTGTGCAGTTTGGTTTTCAAGGTTGTTTTTTTCAAAAGGTTCTCCTTGGGCCCATAGAAATCAAACTCTCCATGAGCATTAATTCATGATCACAAGACTGTCTACAACGACCCCTCAGACCTTATACAAGCGAGTTAGCAATGAGAGTTTATTGTTGTTATTGTCATTGCATAATAATGCCCTTGAAGTTGTTAATCATTGTTGGAAATATATGACTCTTGGGAGTAAGATGGGCTTTATACTTATTAACAATTGTTAAATTTTAGAAAAATGTAAAAGGCAAGGATGGGAGGAGGTTACAAATATATATTTGCATATTAAATTGAAAAAAAAGTATGATTGAATTGTATAATAATAATATCATATATAAATTATTGTATCAAATTATGTTTTTATCTAAAGACTTTTAAATTTTTTAAAAAAGGAGTTTGAAATATCTCTGATGAATGGGGATTCATTTAATTAGAGTATCAATTATAATTATTGACATAGCTACACATTCCAAGCTTCTTATAACTAATTATTAATAGTGCATATTAAAAATATTTGATGCAAAAAATCCATTGAAAATATCTTTAAAAAATAAAACACTTAAATAATGTCTTACCTGAAGACCCGTAACATCCCCTATTTATAGAGTTAAAGTTTATACCTCATACTTTCCAATTTCAATAATGAAGACTTCTTATGAACTCACTCTTAACGAAAATGTTGTAGTCATATTGTTATGCAGGAGAAATATTGTTGATCAACATTTTTTTTTTGTATATTCAAGATAGTAATTAGATTTTTGAAAGCATTATATTGGGTTGATGTGTTGATTTAGGTACTTCTTCAAGATTGAGGAATGATATGTTTATAAATCCTTGATGTCATTGATATAGTGGTTGCAGAATGTTTTACCATTGCGGTAAGTGTATTTTGCATTTTTATAAATTCTTTCCTTATATTTTAACCAAATCACTTTGAAATATTATTTTACTTTCACCATCGTATTATAATTGAAAAGGCATCATTGATAGTGGTATTATATTTTTCTCCCATTTCTCTACCTATTAATGTTTTTGTTGTTGTCATTATATGTGTTTTTCATTCTATTGTTTAATGACATGTATTTTCAAAATTTTGACAATGGTATACAAGTAAGTTTAATTTATTTTATTTTTTATTTAAGTTAGGTTCTCCTCATAGTATACTTATTGTAATTTAAGAATTTTTTAAAACTAAACGAGTGATTGAATATCCAACATTTTTATTATAGAAATAGTGAAGTGTTGATTGTTAGATCATGAGTTTTTGTTGGACTAATAAAATTTGACTCTATTTTTTTTTTTTTTTTGTAGACAATGTAAAATAAATAGTCTATGTATGTTTGGAATTCCAAAAAAATGGTTTACTATAGTGTTTAGCATTTATATATTATTTCCGAAGATCATTGGTAATGTAGATTAGTTTTTTTTTTTTTGAAAATAAAATAAAAGGGACTTAAATTGATAAATTGTCCATGAGTACATAAGAGGCGATTTGATTGGGGTATGTTCCCAACCAAACCTAAACCTCATCCACGGGCCTAATTTTGGCCATATTATGGGCGACTAAATTTCCGTCCCTTTTTACATGAGTCCAACTAACAGAAGAAAAAAGCCTAGAAACACAAATAATATCCTCAACTACAATATCTAACTCACAGAGGGTCTTCATTCCTTTATTTATGCAATTCACAAGCTTCAGACTATCAGATTCGAAAGACACATGATCATAGTGGAAACGATGGGCCAAATTGACTGCAAATTCTCCAGCTTTAGCCTCTGCAATGATAGGTTCCCAGGTAGCCCTATACCTCTTCACCGCTGCTAATAGTACGTCTCCATTACTATTCCTAGCTACCACACCTACCTGAACCCAACCCTCCTCCATTAGCGAGGCATCAAAATTGAATTTCACATAGTCGCCAGACGGTCTTTGCCAAATCGATGTGAGAATCTGTTGAGCTGGGAGACGAGAAGCTCGTTTGAAAGTTGTCAATTTTACCATATCCGCTACCACTCCCCTGGCACGATCCACAATTATTTGGGCGATAACACTTCTATTATTGAAAATGGAGTCATTTCTCGCTGTCCAAACCCACCATGCTAAAGTCATTAAAACCTTGAGCTCCTCTTCGCCTTTTTCCTTTTTCCAAATTTCTAAAATCTCTCCGGGAGGCCTTCTTTCTTCAATGAATCGCTGAACATCTTCCCCCACACATCTCCATAAGTCATGAGATTGTTCACACTCAAAAATTGAGTGAGTCTCATCTTCTATACTCTTCTTGCAACGGGTACAAGCGCTGTCTTGTGAGATATGTCTATGGTGGAACAAAGCTCTGGTCGGGAGAATGTTAGAGCACCATTGCCACCAGAAAATCTTAGCCTTCGGGATTATGTCCGTCTTCCAGATATACGGCCAGTGGGGTTCAAAATCATTCAGGTTAATCCCTGCTCCTATTAGGTATGCCGATTTAACACTGAAAATTCCACTGTCTTCAAAAACCCAAGCTAAAGCATCTTAATGTAGATTAGTTAGTGATAATTATAATTACATCTAATATAATAGTAATAGTTTCATACAAAAAATAAATTTATATGAAAAAGCATTGTATTTATTGAGAAAGTCATTGTCAAATTTTATAAAACATACAATTTCTTTATCACAAAAAAAAAAAACTTATAACTTTAACTCACGCATTGCACAAAAAAAATCTTAGCATTTGAAAAAAAAAATTAATTTTGTACTTTACATCATAAGTAACTGATATTATGATATTTTATGATAGAAATAAGCTGACCAAGGCGTACATCCATCCAAATTCTTTAATTTTTTTTAAAAGTAAGTTCTTTTTTTTTCATTTGTCTATATTGTAAATTGTGAACTTTTCATTTGTGAGTAAGAATATCAAATATTTCTCTTCAAAAAAAGGGAAGATATTTCACTTTCATTTCATCAACCTATATAAACGAATATAAATATAATTCTAATTCAACTATAACTTAGCAAGATGCGAGATGTACAATTAAAGGTTCCATTTTTAAAAAAATGTATAAAAGTAACTTTCTTTGTTTCCTATCTTTTATTTCTTTTTTTTATATTTATTTTAGGTCCTATTGCTCTTATTTTTTACGGTTATTAGTTACTCATTCTAATATTTAAGATATAGTTTAAATAATATTTTCAATATATGTGTGATTTATCATTCTAATATTCCCACTCCTATTATTTAAGATATAGTTTAAATAATATTTTCAATATATGTGTGATTTATCTTTGTCCCGTGCAATGCACGGGTATAAGGGCTAGTGTTATTGTATTCTATAAATTGAGGGGAAATTGGACGGTAATATTCCGACCTTTAGGGGTGTTGAATAGCAATATACCGACCTTTACTTTTGAACAGTAATATCACTGACCTTTATAGTTTGGTGACATTAATGTACCTTCAAAGATTTACACCCTAAAAATTAACAACAAAACTAACCCTTTAATCCCAAAAATATCAAATACAAACACTCAACACCCCTAAAAATACCTAAAAATGACACCAGTCTTTTTGCACCGCCTGCCACGTCAGACCGTCAACCGATTAGCCGCCCAAAAAATCCTTGAAGGTATATTAATCTCACCAAACTATAAAGGTCAGTGATATTACTGTCCAAAAGTGAAGGTCAGTATATTGTCATTCAACACTCCTAAAGCTTGGTATATTACCATCCAATTTGCCTAAATTGAGCTCAACATAATAAGAATTAGTGTGCAAGTTGAAGATTTAATTGTGTCATAAACCTCTCTCTCTCTAACTACATTCGTACTGTAAAGCCAACAAAATTAGTATCAGAGCCAAGAAAAATTGGGGCACCATTGAAGGAATGCTAAGGGAGTTGAAGCCTTGTTCCGAATATTTTTTTCCATTGCGCTTTCAAGAATATAGTGAAAACCAAAACGTAAAAGTTAGAATTTGGTTTTATGTCATGTGAAATAACATGCCACAATACATTTTCATGAGAAACATCTTTAAATGCAGTCTAGGGATTTAAGCATAAATATATAGCTTTCCTCCCATAAACTTAATTTTATAGAAAGGCTGATTATTGTGAATCTACAAAAACCTTTTAAAAAAAATTGAAACAATGTGAAATTATCTAATAATAACTTATGGTATGATGACATCACCTTAAATATACTTTAAGAAGGTTAATTTCATGGTAATTTTCCATAAATATAAGGTGATCAATAATTTGTTCACATAACTAAAAATTATCATTTGATAAATTATAATTAGTTACCTTTAGTTTATATATAAAAAATCACCAGTAATTTTATATCCTATAAAATTTGTCAGTAAATAATTTATAAAGGTATCGTCTCACCTTAAAACGTTTAGGTGAAAGTCTTCAAACATTTGTCCTACCTAAAATATGGAGCATTTACCGACCTTTAGGAGTATTGGATTGTAATATACCAACCTTTGCTATTGGATAATAATATTCATGACATTTATACGTAAGTGAAATTATTATACAAACAGTGACTAAGGGGTTATTGATTGGTTAACTGGTCTCTATAGATGGAGGGAAAATAACCGCCCCAACCTTCCCCAGTAATAACCATGTTAACTCCCCCGTTTTCTTTACTAACCCACGTTAAAAAAATCAACCCTAACATAGTGGCTAAGAGGGTGGTGAATCGGCTTTTGTATTGATGTGGCACACAACTAACTGATGTCTTGTAATGTGAATTAGTAAGAAAAATTGATGGGTTAACGGGGTTATTGGCTTGACATAATTTTTTTTCCTCTCCTAGCCACATCAGCATGCAGGTTGGATCACTATCTCTTAGTTACTGTTAGTATAATAATGTCACCTAAATATAAAAGAGAGGGATATTGTTGTCCAATAATAAAAGTTGATATATTACAATTAATCCAACACCCCCCAAAGATCGATATATGATCATCCAAAAACACTTTACAAAACTCATCACCTATCTATGGTCATATCAAAACAAAATGACTCGTATCATATGAGAATGGCCCTGAAGAAAAGGTCCGTTTGGATAAACTAGTGTCAACAATTCTTGTAAGCACGACAGCAAAAACAAAATAAAATTCTCGAAACATGGCTTCAACTCCCTACCATTCCTTCAATCGTGCTCCCTATTACTTCATGTTCTTGCCCAAGTGGGTATTTTTTTATTTATAGTCATGAAACTTGGTCGAATTATCTTAATTTGGCCCATAATAAATCATAATTATTAGTATGTTAGGCGACAACATTATAAATAGCTCGGGATCGATGTATGGGTTCATTCCTCACCCTCATCCTCATCCTCATCCTCATCCTCATCCTTGCTTTACATAACTGAATTGAAGAGAGTAATAGAACCTAACCTCTTAAATCCAAAATGGCTCTCAATTCTTTGATCACCATTTGCATTCTCTTGTCAGTGGTTGCAGTTTCGTCTGCTCACTACTACACCCCATCCACACCCTACAAGGCTCCGACACCCTACTCTCCATCACCTGCTTACAAGAAGCCAGTACACTATACCCCATCACCAGCTTACAAGAAGCCAGTGTACTACTCACCAGCTCCAGTCTACAAGGCTCCAGTTTACTCTCCAACCCCGGTTTACAAGAAGTCAGTGTACTACTCACCAGCACCAGCCTACAAGGCTCCAGTTTACTCTCCAGCACCTGTCTACAAGGCTCCAGTTTACTCTCCAGCACCAGTTTACAACAAGCCAACTTACACCCCAGCTGTGTACCACAAGCCAACTTACACCCCAGCTGTGTACCACAAGCCAACCTACTCTCCTTCACCAGTCTACAACAAGCCAACCTATTCTCCATCTCCAGCATACCATGCACCAGCTTACAGTGCTCCAAACTACTAAGCTAAGGAATAATGAACTAAAAGATTATTTACTTCATATTAATCTATAGTTACGTTGGTTGATTATTTAAAAAGTTGACCAATCAACTATATTTTACTTATGATACAATTAATGAGTGATTTGATTTATCGTTATCGTTTGTTGTTCTTTTTGTCTTCGATATTAATTAATACAAATGATTCAATTGATTGAGTCTCTTTATTTTATGCTTGGGGTTTAAGTTGTCTTTAGCAATGTATAATGTTAATGTTATCAACTTAACTATTTGCAAAATTATTTTACACTGTTGAGAACTACTCAAGATAGGCTTCTATATGTTCGTAGCAAGATGGCCACCAGAAGATTTGTTTTGGAAATATAATTGGTTAGGCAATAACATGTAAATGAATTTTGTTGAATTGAAGACATACAGTCTCTGTGGCAAGCACTACTGTAATTGAATTTATACTACGTACCAAATTAAAACTTAATTAGGCCGTCACAAAATCTAGATGTGGTTATTTGATATTATCTTGCACAACTCTCGAATGATTTAGAGGAGATTACGGTTTCATAGTTACCTCCCAAAATCAAAGACCACATGCATATCATCGACAAATCTTCCGATCAGATCTGTTAGGAAAGTGTCCTAAAATCACTCAGTCTCTTGATCCCACAATTATTTGGTTCCTAATTGTATTAGGATATTATTTAGGTTTCCTTATCATGTTAGGCTTCCTAATTGTATTAGATTCTAAATCTAATTGGAGTGGGAGTCAAGGTAGGTTTATAGGGAGTTTTCCCTATAAATAGTGGGTCTTGTCCACCTTGTTTTGTGTGGCCAAGTTTGGGGGCACCTCCTATGGGAGGAGGTGTATTCTGATATTCAGAAATTTCGTATTCCCAATGGTGAGAGAGATTTTGTTGAGAGTTTCGGGTGGATCTCTTTCGGTGGTTGAGATCTTTGTAATACTCTCTTTGTTGGATCTCAGGAGGAGATCGTTCGTTGTATTCTCTACCAATAGTGGATTCGTTTGTGCTTGTGCCGCCCGTGGTTTTTTCCCGATTCGGGTTTCCACGTTAAAATTCCAATCCCCTTTATCTTGCACTCATTTATTTTTCTCGATATCCAGTAGTCATCTTATTTTCCGCTTCTGTTGATTAAATAGCGCTTATAATTAAAACCCTAACAAGATCTAATGTCCTTAGTCATAAACTAAGGAGTTCCGTAGTTGAAAGAACTTTAGAATCAAACACAGTTCTTATATTCTTCATATATCACAAGATTTGAGATACATCACCTGTCCGTACTATTGAACTTTTACTCATAGCATAGATTGAGGAGGAACACCTTCACTTGGAACTAAAAAATTCATTAAATTTTGGTAGGACATCAGAAATGAACTAATTAAGTTTTTACCCATTGAGGTTTTGTGAAAGTAGGATTTTAGCCCCAAGGTTTTAAAAATTAGTTTTATCCTACCTTAAGTTTGAATCAACTAATAATTAACCACCTAACCTTTGTATTAAATATTAAATACAACCTTTTCATATCAAATTATTAATAAAATTAATATTAATGGACAAAATTGCCCTTAACATAAAATTTCTACCGTAGGGTAAACATAACTTGAACATGAAGGAGGCGGCAACACACAGTGAAATTAACTAATTAATTTTTTGGAGGGGTAAAGTTGTCTTTGCATTTTTTAATTATGGTTATTTTAGACTTTTCATCAGGGGTAGGCATGGATCGGTTAAACGGTCCGATCATAAATTCGGATTGGTTAACTGTATATTCGAATAGTTAAAATCATGATTCGTATCCGATCCGAAAGTTTCGGTTAACGCCCGTAACGGGTCAATTCCAATGAGCCTTTCAAACTAGTACTTTTTGTAATCGACTCTATAGTTTTTTCAATAAACGCTGGATTGTCGGATAATAAAATTTGTGATCCGTATCCGATCCGAAAGTCTCGGTTGATCGAATTTCGGATCGGATAACCGTATATTCACGGATTATAAAGCACTCGTACAATAATAATTAGGATTATTGGATGATAATACACTGAACAATAATAATTAATTTTCAACTTTTAGCCTTCAAATGTTTTTTTTTTGTGGTAAATTAGTAGTCATTAGCGTAGAAAACTAGAAATGTAACACAATACATAAAGTTTACCATTTTGAACTCATTAAGGTAAGAAAGACAATAATTATTAGGATTATTGGATGATAATACACTGAACTTTAGGGGTATTGGACAATAATGCACTGAACTTTTTTCTTGGACTCTAATACACTGAACTTTGAGGGTATTGGACAATAATGCACTCAGACCAATTCAACTGGTGGTTGACGCGGTGGTTGTTCCACTTTGGGTATCGTTTTTCTATTTTTTTCCAAAAAAATATATTAGTCATCCTGCTTATATGTACTTTCTTACACGACAAAAGTTTTTTTCTGAAAAAATAGAAAAACGACACGTCAAAATAGGACAGCCACCACGTCAACCACCAGCTGAATTGGTCTGAGTGCGTTATTGTCCAATACCCTCAAAGTTCAGTGTATTAGAGTCCAAGAAAAAAGTTCAGTGCATTATTGTCCAATACCCCTAAAGTTCAGTGTATTATCATCCAATAATCCTAATAATTATTGTCTTTCTTACCTTAATGAGTTCAAAATGGTAAACTTTATGTATTGTGTTACATTTCTAGTTTTCTACGCTAATGACTACTAATTTACCACAAAAAAAAAAAACATTTGAAGGCTAAAAGTTGAAAATTAATTATTTTTCGGATTTTCGGATAACCGATATATTGTCCGAATTTTTCAACCCTCGATCCGTATCCGATTAATGATCCGGGGAAAAAATTCGGATCGGTTAACCGATCTCCCAACTTCAAAAATTATCCGCTAATTATCCATTTTTCCGGATCGGATAATCGAATTTTTGGCGGATCGCGGATTACGGATTTTTTGCCCACCCCTACTTTTCATACCATCCTATAGAGATAAAATTGTCAATCGCCACAAAAGGAGTAAAATAATAAAAGATCCAAACTTCAAGTAGGATAAACCTAATTTCCCAAACCTTGGGGTAAGTTTCCACTTTCATTAAACTTCAATGGATAAAATCCTAATTTGTTCCATCAGAAATGGTTGTTACACAGGGGAACAACTCATCATGGTCATAATGTATTCCTTTTGCCTTTTTGATGAAATTCAAAATGGGGGAAATTATTGTGTTCCTCATTGAATTTTTGTCTTACAAAAAAAAGAAGACTGTTGGGCTCTCAATGTACTTGGTAGATCCAAACTGTGTGAAATTATCTCATTCAAAAACTTAATCTGATAATTGAAGATTCAATTATAGTTTTTTTTATACTCTAACACGCGAATGCTCTTTGGGATGTTGCAAAGGTCCATTTACCTTATGCAAATCTACATGGGCCAACTAAAAATCGAACCTGAAACCACTTACTCTATCTGGGTCTAATACCATGTGGAACTATTTCAACAAAAAACTTAATTGATATTTGAAAGTCTAATGATGGTTTTTATACTCTAACAAGCTGCTCAACAAGGTCAAGGACCTCAGCAACTAGAGTTATTTCAAGTGAAAGTCAAAATTCAAATTTGCTTGCCTAAATTTTTATATATGGTTATTTAAGATTATTTTTGCATAAATCTCAAAGGAATTAGAGGAGACTAAAGTCCTGCATTCATCTTCCAAATCAAAGAAAAATTTGATTAAACTCTTAACATTGCTTTCATTATTTAATGTTGGGGAAATACTTTGCAAAGTTTTGTTATATTCTTGCTATCCTTGCGGTCAAAATATTGTCCAAAATTAAATGATATGTGCTTATTTGAGGTATTAAGGAATTTATTTTAATTTATACTAGGCCTCAACTTGTGCGATGCACACGGAGTGAACTCAATTAGTTACTTTTGGAATTTTATAAAAGTCATGGATGTGAAACTTACTGATGAATATTGAGGAAAACGTTTATGAATGTGAAACTTATTGATGAGGAAAGTAAAGGATTATATGTCTATATGATTTTGAATTGCGATAAGATTGATCTTGCTTGCTCCTTACTGTAGATGAAGAAAGGTTTAATTTTGAGATATTTAGTATGTTGTTTGTGAAAGTAAATGCATAACAATAGGTTAATATCTGGGAAACAGATATAACCTCTAACAGATGTGTTATATTTATATAGATATCTACAAAAACTCATTAATCTCATTGACCTAACCGCAAGGGTCATGTTAATAATCTAATTGGTAATGGTTTTGAAGTGTTTCAGATATTAAGGTCATTAGTTATTTACGGTTTCGTTTTAGTGGTGTAATTAAATTAAAATTGAATACTACTGTTTGAGATTTTGTATGACTCGTTTAAGGATATTTTTTTAATTTATTGAATTGTAAATAAAATCTGGAAAGAAATAGAAAATAAAATTGAACACTACTATTTGAGACTTAGTAGGATTTGTTTTGAATGTAACTGTTGTCAAACAGATGTGGATTAAGGATATATTTTTTACTTTCTTTAATTATAAATAAAATCTAGAAAGAAATAGAAAATAAAATACAATTAAAGTTAAAATTGAACACTACTGTTTGAGACTTAGTATGACTCGTTTTGAATGTAATTGTTGTCAAGCATATGTGGATTAATGATATATTTTTTAGTTTGTTTGATTGTAAATAAAATCTTGAAAGAAATTGAAAATAAAATACAATTTACTATGCTGTGATTGGTCTCGACTCCGAGAAACGCTTCCGTGTCTTTATTTCGTGGGGCCCACAATGATTTCTTTTATAATATATAGATATAGATTTTTGGTAGGATATTTTTTTTAACGACAATAATTTGATATTGTAATCCATTATAATTCATAACTAATGAATAATTAAAATTTAATCAAATTAATATTTTTGGACTGAATAAATATCATTCAACATAGGTTTAGACATTCTTAAACCAATGTATGTACTACATTCCGGTTGTAACAAATTTATTTCTCAAAATTTTCTGGAATCTTTCCCCCCCTAATCCGTAACAGATGTATTGTACTTATATGTTTTTAAAAGATCATGAATGTAATTGACCTAGCAGAATACGTGGATTATGGAAGAGTTGTAAACTTAGTCGGAGTACAAAACAGTCAGAGATTAGTGATACTTTTTGGTTTTTTTAATTCTAAAATAAATTTCGGATTGTAAATAGAAAAAGAATATATAATTTTCTACGATGTGATTGGCCAATTCCCCTACCGTCACTCTCATGGCTTTATTTCGTGGGGCCCACAATGATTTTTATTATAATATATAGATTATTATTATTATTATTATTATTATTTTAGGCAACACCAAAATAATTACTTTTATTTGCACCAAAATAATTTAATTCAGAGTCCAAAGCAGTCAAGGATTAGTGATACTTTCTGGTTTTGAATTTTTAAAAAAAATCCGGATTGAAAATTAAAAAAAATAGAAAATAGAAAAAAATATTTAATTTTTTACGTTGTGATTGGCCAATTCCCCTATAATCACTCCCGTGGCTCTATTTCATGGGACTCACCAAAATAATTATTATTATTATAATATAGATTATTATTATTATTATTATTATTATTATTATTATTATTATAGGCAACACCAAAATAATTACATTTATTTGCACCAAAATAATTTAATTCAGAGTCGAAAGCAGTCAAAGATTAGTGACACTTTCTGGTTTTTTGAATGTTAAAAGAAAATCCGGATCGAAAATATAAAAAAATTGAAAATAGAAAAAATATATAATTTTCTACGTTGTGATTGGCAAATTCTCCTACAATCACTCCCGTGACTCTATTTCGTGGGACTCACAATGATTTCTATTATAATATATAGATTGCCTAACCAATAATTCTTTCCAGAATATATCTTCTGGACATCTTAATTGCCACGAACACTGCCCTCTCTTGAGAATTCCTATACAATGTAAACACTTCCCCAAATTGAATGGGTGAGCTATTAATGTTGACCTTATATTTTATTAACGAAAAGTTAAATCCCCAGTTAAACACAAAATTAGGAGGCTCAATCAATTGAGTATTCTGCATTAATTCATACAGAAAAGAAATTAGGCGTGCGATTCCCCGATGATTCACTAAACTGATGTTTTGATCTTTTAGCAGCGTGTTTTGAGTTGTCTCAATCTTGGCAGTAGTGAGCGTGATCGTCCTTTTGTATTTTTATGTTAGCAGTGTTTGTTTGTAATTTTCTTGGAGGTAGTTGCTGGCTGTTTTTGCAGTTGCTGTGATTTGTAAAACTCTTTAGCCTTTTGGCTACCAACTATTGAAAAAAAAAGAAATAAATGCAACAAATGATAATCATAAATCAAGCCACTCAATTGCTTATATTTCAAATATACTTAATTGGTCAACCTTTTTAAAAATCAACCAACGATAAATTGATAAGACATAAATGATCTCTTGGATCAGCTATGCGAAGATTAGTAGCCATATGGTGAGGCTTTGTATTCAGGAGATGGCTTGTAAGCAGGTGATGGAGAATAAACTGGGGCCTTGTAGGAAGGTGCATGGTATGTTGGTGATGGGGAGTAGGTTGGGGCCTTGTAAGTTGCAGGTGCATGGTACATTGGTGATGGAGAGTAGGTTGGCTTGTAGTAAACCGGTGAAGGAGAGTAGGTTGGTTTGTGGTACACTGCAGGGGTGTAGGTTGGTTTGTGATACATAGCAGGGGTGTAGGTTGGCTTGTGGTACACAGCAGGGGTGTATGTTGGTTTCTTGTAAACTGGTGTTGGTGAGTAAACTGGAGCCTTGTAGACAGGAGATGGTGAGTAGTAAACTGGAGCCTTGTAGACAGGAGATGGTGAGTAAACTGGAGCCTTGTAGACAGGAGATGGTGAGTAGTAAACTGGCTTCTTGTAAACGGGGGTTGGAGAGTAAACTGGAGCCTTGTAGACTGGGCTTGGTGAGTAGTATACTGGCTTCTTGTAAGCCGGTGATGGGGAGTAGTAAACTGGCTTCTTGTAAGCGGGAGATGGAGAGTACAGAGTTGGTTGTTTGTACGCAGGAGACGGAGAGTAAGAGGTTGGAGCCTTGTAGGGTGTGGATGGGGTGTAGCTGTTGTAGTAGTCAGCAGAAGAAACAGCGACTACTGACAAAAGAATGCAAATGGTGATCAAAGAATTGAGAGCCATTTTTGGTTTAAGAGGTTAAGTTGTAAGACTCTCTTCAGTTATGTAAAACAAAGATGAGGACGAGTGAAGCCTTACATCCTAAGCTATTTATAATGTTCCCTAGCATTTCATGTAATGATTTAATTTCGGGCAAGTTGAGCATCTCCATGAAGTAGTAGAGAGCACGATTAAAGAAATTGTATGGGATTTGACTTCATGTTTGTGGAACTTTTGGCCTTCGTGCTTGCAACCAACTACTCTTGGAGTGTTGGGGAGAGCATTGCCTATTCTAAATTGCCGTTTGACATAAATACGATACCAATTGTTATAAGGTATGTCTTGGAGTATCTATCTATATCTTTTAAGATATTAAAGTAAACCAAAAAAAATCATCGATAATTATTATAAAATTTATTGTAAACAATTAATATTCTTATAAAATTTATCGATATTTTTAAATTCAGTAATTAATTTACACAAATTCATCACATAAAAATGACATGTTTTCCTGCATGTGGTGGTGGATCAAAATAAGTTTCACTGTATATGATATAACTTGGCATACCATATTGGCAATATAATATAAATCTCGTTTGTATACATTATAATCATCTTGACTCAAGATGGTTCTTAACCATCTTGAATTTGAATTGTTTATATTTCACATTTTTGTAACTTTTATTAATATTTTCTTTAATAATTATATATATTTATAAGTTATAATAATATAATACTTATTAACTATGTAAAAAAATATAATAATAGCCTAATTTTATCAATCATAGTAGAAAATCCACATTTTATACATAGTTTTATATTTATGAAATAAATATAAATAAATAATTATTTTTAAATTGTTTATAAATTGTAGTAACCCTGAAAATAATGAAACATATCTTTAGAATGATTTAAATACACTTACATTTCACTTTATTAGTAATTTAGAAGAAAGACAAGATGGTTAAGAGCTATCTTAAGTCAAGATGTTTATTATTTTCGTACTATATATCTCTCTATTTTTTTGAGGTAACTTAACATAACATCTCTAACTCACACTCCCAAAATTTAACATCAAAGGCTAACTTTATATAGAATGATAACAGCTACTACAAAAAAAAAAAAGACAAAAGTTATTTCATTTAGCACAATAATGACAAAATATGAGTTACAAATTTTAATTTAGCAAAATCTAATTACTATCATCATGTAGGTTACAATATTTCTAATTATTTCCCTAATTATTACTACTAACGTTTTTTTACCATTTATTGATTGTGTAGGTTATTCTGAGCTTTGCCCCTAACATTAGTATAGGCCTAACATTTTCCATCTTTTAATACTATATATATATATATATATATATATATATATATATATATATATATCAATAAAATAATTGAAAATTCAACATATGAAAGAATTTATGAAATATAATAAAATAAATAAGTTTTAAATAGCATTTGATTTATCTCTTTCTTTTCTTTCATGCGGAGAACAACGGAGAAAATAAAGAACTGTTTTTGATCTAATGATTGTATAAAATAATCATTTTAAGTACAAAAATAATATATTCACATTATATGGCATAATTATTTTGTACAGGATCTTTTTATTTTAAATTTTGTAAGAAAAAAAATTATATTCCAATCATATAACGTAAGATGCATGCTTTTAAATTGGAATACGTAAAAGAAAAAAAGTTTGTCTTTTATATGCAAGCTTTTATGCAATGTACATTTTTTTCACCCAAATTATTAAACTAATATAATTTAACTATTTTAAAACATACATATACATATTACAAATACTTTGTAACTATCAATAGATATTCATTACAATAATAATAGCCTTATATCCATTAAAAATCAATAATAGTAGTTGTAACATCAAAAAAAATTTTGGAACTCACGCATTAATGCACACATATTAATGTTATATAATTTTTTAAAAAATAAATATAATCATCAATATAGATTTTCCAAAATACCCTCATTGAAACCAACATATTTCGATTATCACCCTTTGTACCCAAATATATATATATATATATATATATATATATATATGATATAAACTTCTACAAACAACATTAATGTGTAACCCTTTAATCCTTATGTTTCTCAACAAACAAAACTTATAGATTCTTTATTGTAGGAATGTAAGTTTTGGAGTAACTTATATATTCCATACTTCCCCTTGCTTCAAAACTTATAACACCCATCTGCAGTCTGAATTCTTCATGCTTAGCTCGTGGAAGCAACTTTGTGAGAATATCAGCAACTTGCTTGTTTGTGTTACAGTAAGTCAGACTTACTTCTCCATCTGCAACTAACTTCTGAATAAAATAGTATCGGATGTCAAAGTGTTTTATATGGCTATGAAAAGCAGGATTCTTAGTCATTGCAATCATAGCTTTGTTGTCACAAAAAAAAATCCGTAGCACCGTTGTGAATTTGAAGTAAGTCGACTAATAACCTTCGCAACCAAACAGCTTGACAGGTTGCACCTGTAACTGCAACATATTCTGCCTCTGAGGAAGACGATGCTACTATGTCTTGTTTCATTGAAGACCATAAATAGCACTAGACCCAAGTGATAATAGGCACCCAGAAGTACTCTTTCGATCCTTCAAACAACCTATCTAATTACTAACGGAAACTTCATACAATCTGAATTTTAATACCTTAGAGTACTAAACTCCAAAATCGATTGTTCCATCAACATAGCAAAGAATTCACTTGACTGCTCCCAAATGATGTGTCGATGGGTTGCAAGAATCTTGACACCACACTAATAGAAAATGTAATGTTAGGCCTAGTATGACATAAATAATTCAAACCACCAACAATGCTCCTAAACTGCTTTGTATCTGCCATGCTCATGCTATCATCATCATCTATAAGCTTGTGATTCATATTCATGGGTGTTGACATAGGCTTACAATTCAACATGTTGAATTTTTTCAACCAATCAGCGGCTTAATTCTTTTGTGAAATAAAAATCCTATCTTCAATTTGATTAACCTCCAGCCCAAAACAATAATGTAACAAATCAAGGTATGACGTCTCAAATTTTTTCATCATACTAGACCTGAATTCCACAATAATGGACTTACATGATCCCATATAAATCATATCATCAACATACAGACATACAACAAGAAATTAGAATTACCTCGCCTTTTTATGTAAAGAGGGGTATGTTAACGAATTGGTCCACTACAGAAACGAGACTTCAAAAATTCAGGGACTTAAGAATGGAACAAAAGACGAGTAAACTCGCCCATCTTCCGAAGAGAGATGCATCTATGTTGAAGAGACAATTATCTCACTTGCAAACATATCTGGGTGGGATTCCAACGTTTACAATCGAAAAGAAGAGAAAGAAGGGGTTTTTCAAACCAGAAGAGGTTTTTATTTTCTTCTTTAAGTATTTCTAACTTCGAAATATCTTGATTCCCAGAATAAGAGGTTGGGCTATTTTTATAACATGCTTCTTATTCTTTTAAGTGAAAGTAGAATTCATCGTTGGTTCATTCCGACTCCTTTCAAATCCATTCACATTGAAATAAGAATCAATTTTACTGTACCATGCTCGTGGAACCTGTTTGAGGCCATATAAAGCCTTTTTAAGTCTGTAAACCTTGTCTTTTTCCCCTTCAATAATGAACTCTTCATGTTGAGCAACATACACTTCTTGCTCCAATTCTCCATTAAAAAAGCTGAATTTACATCATACTAATAAACAAATCAACCAAGTTGTGATGCTAATGCTAGAAACACTCTCACGGTTTCAAACCGAGCAACAAGAGAGTATGTCTCATCAAAATCAACACCTTATTGCTGAGCATAGCCTTTTGCGACCAACCAAGATTTGAATTTTTGAATGGACCCATCAGCATTGTATTTAGTGTGATGCACTCACTTCAAGCCAATAACATTTTTTTCTTCTGGCAAATCTACCAACTGCCATGTTTCATTTTTCTCAATAGCCAATAACTCTTCCTCCATTGCTTTGCACCACTCAGGTTCATTTTTTACTTCTTCAAAATACATAGGGTCTGAAACAAGCAAAGGAGCAAAACAAATTGTTTGCAAATGCATATTTAAGAATTGGGTTCCTTACCCTCGTTGATCTTCGCAATGGAATAGGCTCCTTCACAGGTGAGGTTGAAGGTGTCGTTGCAGGTGAAAATATAGGCGAAATTTCATATGAACCTTCAAGCGAAGTTTCAGATGGTGTTATTGACGAGCTCCCGGGAGAACTTTCTGGTGAATCTGCAACGGTTAACTCTGTAGAATTTGAAATGAGATGATTGTCAATGGAGGACTTAGACTCGTTGTTTTTCCAAGCCCACGTTGCAACTTCATTAAATACGAAGTCCCTGCTGATCAACACTTTGCCATTTATGGGGTTATACAATTTATAAGCCTTGGACTGAGGACTATAACCCACAAAAATACATTTTTGTGATTTTGCATCAAGCTTGCGACGAAAAGAAGACTTGTCCCAAATATATGCGACACACCCAAACACCTTCAAGCTAGTGACTTACCCTTGGCTTTCTGCCCTTCCAAGCCTCATATGGGGTCCGAATCAAGACTTCCTTTGTTGATGAAATGTTGAGAATATAGACAGCTGTAGCCACTGCTTCCGCCCATAACTTCTTAGGCAAATGTGTTACATTCAGCACACTTCTAGCCAATTCAACCACGGTTTGATTTTTTTTGCTCAGCCACACCATTTTTCTCTGGTGTATATGGTGCTGTCAACTCCCCGTGAACTCCATTTTTCTCACACAAATCAGCGAATTCATTAGAATTAAATTCTCTCCCTCGATCAGAACGCAAGGTCTTTATAGAATAACCACTTTGTTTTTCCATAAGCACCTTAAACCTCTTGAAACACTCAAATGTGTCAGAGTTGTATTTCAAGAAAAATACCTAGCTCATCCTACTATAGTCATCAATAAACAACAAGAAATATTGACTTCCACCCAATGATTAAACACTCCTAGGGCCACAAACATCAGCATAGACTACTTGAAGACATTTTGAAGCTCTCCATGCCTTATATACAGGATATGAATTTCTGGTCTCTTTGCCATACACACGACCTTCACAAAAATCAATGCCATCAATATTCGGTAATCCAATTACCATATTATTTCAGCCAATAGTTTTAGTCCTCCCACTAGTAGAATTGGGGTCATTATGCGTCCGTCAAATGGCGTCTGTTTAGACGTCAGACGTCCAAACGTATTTTTTTTTAAAATAATGTGTAAAGTGGCGTCTGATTTCTGGGGAAACGGACGTCAAAGTGCAGCTGCTTTCTCGGCTGCTGTGAGGCTATTTCTTATATTTTTTTTTAATATTAAACCCTATTGGCGTCTATTTAATACTTAACAGACGCCATTCAGGTAAAGCAGACCTTGATCTGTTCAAAAATGGAGAAATTATCTTGCTCGCCATTTTTGAACGGATCGGAAGAGAGAAAAATCGAGAGGTTGAAGAGAAGATTCAACGAAAGCGCATTTCAATTCACAAAATTTAGGTAATTTTATTAATTATTGTTGTTTTTTAAATTATTAGGGTTATGTTCTTTTGTAATTTTTGTTATAAATTTGTGATATATATATAACCGAAAAATATAATGAATATGAATTTGTGATATTAATTTTGGATGTTTTATATGTTTTAGAATTATGATGTTTATGAATTTTGGACATAAATATATGATATATATGTGAATAACGAAAAAATATGGTGAATATGAATGTGTGATATGAATTTTGTATGTTTTGTATATTTAGGAGGTTTATGGTATGAATTTTTTGATATAAAATTTTTGTTATGAATAACGAAAATTACGGTGAAAAATAGGGTTTTATGATATGAATTATGTATGTTTTTATGAATTTTTGATATAAATTTGCGATATGAATAACGAAAATAGTAGTGATTGAAATGGAATTTGTGATATGAATTTTGTATGTTTTGTATATATGTTTAGGAGGTATAGGGTTTATGAGTTTTTGATATAATTTTGTGATATGATCAATGAAAATTATGGTGAATATGAATTTGCATTGTGATATGTATATTGTACTCGACTGGAGGATTAAGCATGAGTAATTTTAATTCATGAACAGATTCACGTACATTATGGAAGGGCCTCCACATCGACGTTGGATGTACCAGAGGTTTGAACCGGGAAGGAGGGTTATCAGGGAAGAATGGGCTGCTGGGGTATATATGTTTGATAAATTTGCAAAGAGTAATTCGTATGAGTATTCGAGGACTGGAAAGTATCGGTGTCCATGTGTGAAGTGCAAGAATAAGTGCGGAATGACTCCAGATGAAGTTAAAACACATTTGTACAGGCGAGGGTTTATGGAGCGATATTGGTGTTGGGTTAGTCATGGTGAAGATTGGCGTGAATATTATGATGATGACGATGACAGTGGTGATGATGCGGTAGGTGAGGGGGAAACGTGTGCAGATAGTTCGCCGACAAACGAGGAACCCAATCAGCCACCGTTCATCGACAGAACGGAAGATATGATGAATGATTTCATCATGGCGAATGAGGCGCCTAATGCAGGAGCTCAATAATTTTATGATATGCTACAATCTGCTCAACAGCCTCTGTGGGAAGGGTGTACGACCCATACTGAGTTGTCCACTGCCGTGAGACTGGTCAATCACAAGTCGAAGCACAATTTGTCGGAGCAAGCAATGAACGATATCATGGAATTGATGAGTGAGACTTGTCCCCAGCCGAACCTAATGCCTAGAAACTACGATGAGTTGAAAAAGAAGGTTAAGAAGTTGGGGATGGGCTATGAAACATTTGATTGTTGCATTGGTGGGTGCATGATCTACTATAAGGACGATGCACATCTCAGTGAATGTAAATTTTGTGGTCACCCGAGGTATAAGCCACAAAAATCGTCGGCGAAGACAAATAAAGGTGTCCCGTACAAGAGAATGTTTTACTTTCCTTTGACGCCTAGGCTGCAGCGTCTGTATGCATCGAAGAATACAGCCGGTCATATGAGGTGGCACGCGGAGAACAAGCGCGATGAAGGTGTTCTTTGTCATCCGTCGGACGGCGCATCATGGAAAATGTTTGACAGCGCGCATCCAGACTTTGCGAGGGAATCGCGGAATGTAAGGTTGGGCCTGTGTGCGGATGGGTTTAGCCCGTTCAACATGACAGGGAAATCTTATTCGATATGGCCGGTTGTAGTTACTCCTTACAACTTGCCACCCGAATTGTGCATGACAACGCCGTACATGTTCCTCACGTGCATTATTCCAGGTCCGAAGAACCCCGGAAATAAAATTGATGTCTTCCTTCAACCTTTGGTGGACGAGCTGCAGTGCTTATGGTTGGGAGTTGAAACGTACGACATCTCCAAGAGACAAAATTTCAACATGAGGGCATCGTTGATGTGGACGGTCAATGATTTTCCGGCTCTTGGGATGCTTTCTGGGTGGAGCACGCATGGCGCTATATCTTGTCCTGTTTGCATGGATGGATTGAAAGCAATGCGTCTGAAGCATGGGAGGAAAAACTCGTGGTTTGACCACATCGGCGCTTTCTTGATAAGGGCATGCTTTTAGAAGGAATCGAAGGCATTTGAAGGGCACACTTGCCGGATAGAAATGTCCCACCGCGAGGAAAACGGTCATTCAATCTATGAGGAGGTGAAGGACTTCCCCAAGGTGACTACCCATGGGGACTTTGTAATCCCGGGATTCCGAGAGAATGCTCATAATTGGAAGAAACAAAGTATCTTTTGGGAGTTGCCTTATTGGAAGGATCACGTGGTTCGACACAACTTAGATGTGATGCACATTGAGAAGAACTTTGTGGACAACATCGTAAACACGGTGATGGGGGTGACCGGCAAAACGAAGGATGATGGAAATGCAAGGAGGGACGTGGCCGATATATACGTGCCCGAACTCCATCTAGTGCACGGTCCGAACGGTAAACCCTTGCAGCCAAGAGCCAAATATGTTCTTCCAGAATAAGCGATCGACGTCGTGATTGGGCACAGCGGCTTATTGCCGGACGCCTATGCTTCGAACTTTGCAAACTGTGTCGATACATCAGGTAAAAGGTTTCAAAACTTTAAAAGCCATGACTGTCATGTGTTCTTGCAGACACTGTTACCTGTTGCGTTCCGGGCACTTCCCGATGATGTGTTGGAGTCACTCGTTCAGTTAAGCCAATGGTTCAAGAGCCTGTGCGCCACAACATTGAAGCACAGTGATTTAGTCCGGCTTGACAAAGAAATTCGCATAATAATTTGCAAGTTGGAGACCATATTTCCCCCCGGCTTCTTCAACGTAATGGAACACCTCCCCATCCACCTGGTTCAGGAAGCATTTTTTGGTGGTCCTGTTCAATATCGTTGGATGTATCCTTTTGAGAGGTATTTGGTGGTCAAGAAGAAAATCAAGAACAAGGCACACCCTGAAGGATCCATGGCTCAAGCGTACCTCATGTTTGAGATTTCCCAATTCGCATCCACATACTTTGGACCGGAAGTATCATCTTCTACATCAACAGGTATGCGTGACGAAGGCGTGCCAATTAATGTCGACAATGATCCTATGTTATTGTCGGTTTTCAAGGACAGTGGGACCCCCGTTGGAGGTGTAAGCACGAGGTGGCTCGACGATCGGGAGTACAAAGACACCGCACACTGCGCCTGTGAATCGCAAAGAAGTCAACCACTACTTAGAGTAAGCATCGCTCAACAGTATGTTTACGATATAATATATATTCCATCCGTTCGATATAATTAATGAGCTTGTATCCCGCGCAGATTGTTTAAGAATTTCAAGTTGACTTCATTTCCTGATGCCACGGACACTCAATTGGATCAGATGATTGAATCGGAGTTCACACAATGGTTTTATCAGCTATAGGTGAGAATCGCACACCTTTTGAACAATTTTTATTTTTCCCATATCTAAACGAAAATTAATATGTTCAAAATGTAACTGTTAAAACATGTGAAGGAAAATTGGGAAGCATTTCGGTTTTACGAAGATGAGCGACATGACCACCTTTACCAGTTAGCCCGTATGCCTTCACCTAAAGTGACCACGTGGAGTGCTTATATGTCGTACCATTTAATTATATAACTTAACGTACGTATACAAATTAATAAATAATTAAATATCATTCAACTGATATATATAAAATTTTTAAAAATACAATCATAATACTAATAATTTAATTATAACTAAGTAAATACCCTAAATAAATATCATTCAACACGTACGATATATATATATATATGTGTGTGTGTTTCTCTTTAAAGATTAATAATATAATTATAATTATAGTTAATATTAATAATTATAATACTACTAGCATTATTGTTATAATAATATTATTATTAATAATTACTATTATAATCAAATTAATTTGCGGATAATTTTCAAACAAAATGGCGTCCGTTACGGTACCAAACAGACGCCATATTTCAAGGACCATCCAGCTGAATATTTTCCCTCCAATTCATTTCTCTTTCAAACTGGGCGTCTGTTACGGTCCCAAACCGACGCCATATTTAAAATTGGGGTCTGTTTGGTACCGAAACGGACGCCATTTGTCTGTATAAAAGCACAGAATATATTGGCTCCAATTCAATACTCTTTCAAAATGGCGTCCGTTAAGGTGCCAAACAGACGCTACAACGGGGTAAATTGGCGTCTGTTTGGTGCCGTAACGGACGCCATTTCTCTCTATAAAGGCACCATCCAGGTGAATATTTCCCTCCATTTCATTTCTCTTCCCTCCTTCATTCATCCATCAATTTTCTCTCTAAATTCCATATCATTTCAATAATTCCCTCCACCTCAAATCAATTCACTCCACTAATTAATAAAATTTACGAAGATTGAAGATTGAAGATTGAAGATTGTAGATTGTAATTATTTTTTGTATCTTATTAGTTATAAACCAACTCTGAAAATAAATATTTATTATAATTTGTTTTTGTAATTTTTACACACATATATGTATATGAAATTGTACATTTTAAATCCATATAAACTGTATTTTTTTTCATTATTACTATTTAGTTTGTACTATATATTATGCAAACTATATTTTTTCGTTACTAAAATATGTTTGTATTTTTTGGAGTTTTTATTAATGACGTATATAATTTGTTTTTGTATTTTTTATCATTATTAATCGTAATATTTTTCATTATTAATCGTAATGTTTTTCATTATTATTGAAATAAATATAAAAAACACATAATATTTCTGATTTTGTTAATCGTAAATTTTTTTTTTTAATTTATGTTTAGGGTTGCCGTCCGTTAAATGCATAATCAGACGCCAAATAAATATAAAAAA
Source organism: Portulaca oleracea (assembly GCA_029582165.1). Lineage (NCBI taxonomy): Eukaryota > Viridiplantae > Streptophyta > Magnoliopsida > Caryophyllales > Portulacaceae > Portulaca > Portulaca oleracea. The sequence continues at coordinate 37,923,433 of CM055871.1, forward strand.
CACATATTATTTCTGATTTTGTTAATCGTAATTTTTTTTTTTAAATTTATGTTTAGGGTTGGCGTCCGTTAAATGCATAATCAGACGCCAAATATAGCGTCCGTTTTGCCTTTAACAGACGCCAACTTTGAAAGCGCTGATAAGACGATCAGCGCCATCGATAAGCGCGATAAATGGCGTCTGTTTTTAACGGACGCCAACTTCAGACGCTTTTTCAAAAAGGCGGAACAATATTTAGCGTCCGTTTATATCAGACGCTAAAATCATTTTGGCGTCCGTTTTACCCCTTTCCAGACGCCATCTACAGACGCATTTAGGGTTAAATTCTACTAGTGTCCAAAATTCAGATGCCAATATTGAAGATGCTTCAAATTTGACTCAATATGTTTAACATTGAAGGCATGCATACTTTTTTTCATCTGAGACTTCCAACGGAAACATTTTATTTTGCGTCTTAGGCACACTAACTATATGTTGACCTTTTTTTTCATAAACAGAGCACACACCATCATCAAATAATAGGAAGTAACCATCTTCCATCAGTTGTCCAACACTCAACAAATTATGACTTAAATCAGGAACAAATTCAACATTATAAAGAAGTTTTACATTACCCTGAGAGGTTTTGATACCAACTGTCCTTTTTCCTTCGACCTTCATCGTCATGTCATCTCCAAGTCCAACTTCGCTCTTCTACTTCTCATTGAGCTCTTTGAACATACTCCTTTTTCCTGTCATATGATTAGAACAACCGCTATCCATGACCCAAAATCTATTAACATCACCGTCAAGTGGAGAATGAGCCATAAATAGATATTCTTCCGCTGGAACATGTTCAACAAATTTAGCTCCTATTTCTTCATCTCTTTGCGTTCCCAACGTTCAGCTTCTTAATGGCCAAACTTCTTGCAATAATGACACTGAATTTGGCTCTTAAATTGGCGTTAATTACCAAAAGAGCCTTTGCCTCTGCTAGCGCCGTGACCTCTGCCAAGATATCCATCGTGTCCTCTGCCGCGAGTACTCAAATTTTCTGTTTTGCCTTTGTATGAAGACTCTCCCCTTTACTTAAAATGTCTTCTCCTCTACTTTCTCATAGGACCAATTGATCCTAACTTCATGGGCTAATAATGAACCCATTAACTCATCAAGGCTATATATATTGAGAAAGATCTTTCGACTCCTCTATTGCAACAACAACATGATCGAAGTCCTTAGTCAGACTCCTTAACAATTACTCACTATAATTTTGCAAGTGAGACTTTCCCCATAAGCATTCATATGACTAACAATTCTAGAAACTCTGGACAGAAACTCTTGGACTGACTCCTTTTCTTTCATGACCAAGGTTTCAAATTCACGTCTAAGTGTTTGCAACTCTCTTACGAGTCTCCTGTAGTTGTTGATGAGGCTGTTGTTGGGTTTTATTTTATCTATTTCCTAAATATATACAAATTAATTGGCGGAATATTCATAACGATTATAAAACAATTAATCAACCAACAGAGAAACAATTGCAGAGGCTTTAGTAATTATACCTAATCCCTAATCCGACTGATGCAGAGGTTGACCTTTGAGATTCCAATGTAAAAATCCTCTACTGTAAGTTCACACAACACTCTGGGAACTCGATTGCTAGATCGACCCGATCGAGACAGATCTCAATCTAAGATGTATGTATTTTGGTATAAGAGATTGTTTCAGGAAACAATAACTGCAAACTAAGGGAGACAAGAACTCAGGAAATCATTCTGCCACTCTGGTATCTCTCTAAGAGCCTCAGGCAGTTGGTGATATTTAATCTCTCATAGAGACTCCCTTTTATAGTATTTAGATAACTTGGGGAGAGGGCAATTAAAAATCCTAATGGCCGACTTTACGCAACGGCGCATTCTAAGGCCCAACACGGTCCGTGTTGATCCAACACGATCCGTGTTGGCCTCCAGAATGTCCCTTAAGTCGGCCCATTATTACCACGGTCCTTGGTGACACCAACACGGACCGTGTTGGATCACCACGGTCGGTGGTGAGTCCAATTTGGTCCGTGCTGGGCTGATTCCTCATAAAAGTCGACTCCCAATATCCCGAAGCATAATACGATATTATTTAGGTTTCATACATAGTTCTAGGGCACTGACTTGTGTGACCCAGTAGAATCAAATAATATAGTTGTAATTAAACACATTCAATTACCGATTATAGAGGTCTCTAGCAAGACATGTAATTACTATATTATTTTGATTTAAACTCCATGTATATCGAACATTGTTAGGACATTCCCAACAGCTGCGCCGGTGCTGGAATAGGCTCAGTATGATTCTTCTCTACCAAATCCCATAACTCCTGGGACCTAAACATAGTCTTCATCTTTAAACTCCAAAGGTGATATTTTTCTCCTTTGAAAGTTGGAATTAGTGGCTGAGATGAAGAATTTGTACCATTGCTAGTCATGGTTATTTTTGAATTGTGCTTTTTGTGGGGTTTTTTTTTGGTAGTTCGCTTGTGCCTTCTATTCAAAAAGAATGTGTGCTCTAACTTTTCTTGGCTCTAATACCAATTTTGTTGGCTTTACAATACAAATGTAGGTAGAGTGAGAGAGGTTTACAACACAATTAAATCTTCAACTTGCACACTAATTCTCATTATGTTGAGCTCAATTTATAGAATACAATAACATAGAAACTCCTAGAAATAACATTAAACGTACGTATAACCCTTTAATCATTATGTTTAATAAACAAAACATTAAAATTCTTTATTGTAGAAATGTAAGTTTTGGAGTAACTTATTCAATAATATGCATGTGGTCTTTGATTTTGGGAGGTATGTATGAGACCGTAATCTCCTCTAATTCATTCGAGAGTTGTGCAAGATAATATCAAACAACCACATCTAGGTTTTGTGACGGCCTAATTAAGTTTTAATTTGGTACGTAGTATAAATTCAATTACAGTAGTGCTTGCCACAGAGACTGTAGTGTCTTCAATTCAACAAAATTCATTTACATGTTATTGCCTAACCAATTATATTTCCAAAACAAATCTTCTGGTGGCCATCTTGCTACGAACATATAGAAGCCTATCTTGAGTAGTTCTCAACAGTGTAAAATAATTTTGCAAATAGTTAAGTTGATAACATTAACATTATACATTGCTAAAGACAACTTAAACCCCAAGCATAAAATAAAGAGACTCAATCAATTGAATCATTTGTATTAATTAATATCGAAGACAAAAAGAACAACAAACGATAACGATAAATCAAATCACTCATTAATTGTATCATAAGTAAAATATAGTTGATTGGTCAACTTTTTAAATAATCAACCAACGTAACTATAGATTAATATGAAGTAAATAATCTTTTAGTTCATTATTCCTTAGCTTAGTAGTTTGGAGCACTGTAAGCTGGTGCATGGTATGCTGGAGATGGAGAATAGGTTGGCTTGTTGTAGACTGGTGAAGGAGAGTAGGTTGGCTTGTGGTACACAGCTGGGGTGTAAGTTGGCTTGTGGTACACAGCTGGGGTGTAAGTTGGCTTGTTGTAAACTGGTGCTGGAGAGTAAACTGGAGCCTTGTAGACAGGTGCTGGAGAGTAAACTGGAGCCTTGTAGGCTGGTGCTGGTGAGTAGTACACTGACTTCTTGTAAACCGGGGTTGGAGAGTAAACTGGAGCCTTGTAGACTGGAGCTGGTGAGTAGTACACTGGCTTCTTGTAAGCTGGTGATGGGGTATAGTGTACTGGCTTCTTGTAAGCAGGTGATGGAGAGTAGGGTGTCGGAGCCTTGTAGGGTGTGGATGGGATGTAGTAGTGAGCGGATAAATCGCAACCACTGACAAGAGAATGCAAATGGTGATCAAAGAATTGAGAGCCATTTTGGATTTAAGAGGTTAGGTTCTATTACTCTCTTCAATTCAGTTATGTAAAGCAAGGATGAGGATGAGGATGAGGATGAGGATGAGGGTGAGGAATGAACCCATACATCGATCCCGAGCTATTTATAATGTTGTCGCCTAACATACTAATAATTATGATTTATTATGGGCCAAATTAAGATAATTCGACCAAGTTTCATGACTATAAATAAAAAAATACCCACTTGGGCAAGAACATGAAGTAATAGGGAGCACGATTGAAGGAATGGTAGGGAGTTGAAGCCATGTTTCGAGAATTTTATTTTGTTTTTGCTGTCGTGCTTACAAGAATTGTTGACACTAGTTTATCCAAACGGACCTTTTCTTCAGGGCCATTCTCATATGATACGAGTCATTTTGTTTTGATATGACCATAGATAGGTGATGAGTTTTGTAAAGTGTTTTTGGATGATCATATATCGATCTTTGGGGGGTGTTGGATTAATTGTAATATATCAACTTTTATTATTGGACAACAATATCCCTCCCTTTTTTTAAAGGTTTTTGTAGATTCGCAATAATCAGCCTTTTTATAAAATTAAGTTTATGAAAGGAAAGCTATATGTGTTTAAATCCCTAGACTGCGTTCAAAATGTTTCTCATGTAAGTTTATTATTGTATTATTTCACATTACAGCCACATTCTAACTTTTATATTTTGGTTTTCACTATATATATTCTTGTAAGCGCGAGGGCAAAAAATATTCGAAACATGGCTTCAACTCCCTTAGCATTCCTTGGATCGTGCTATCTATTACTTCATGTCCTTGCCCAAATGGGTATTTTTTTATTGATAGTCATGAGACTTAGTCGAATTGTCTTAATTTGGCCTATAATGAATCATAATATGATATGTTAGGCAACCATATTATAAATAGCACAGGATGTATGGGTTCATTACTCATCCTCATCCTTGCTTTACATAACTGAAGAGAGTCATAGAACTTAACCTCTTAAATCCAAAATGGCTCTCAATTCTTTGATCACCATTTGCATTCTCTTGTCAGTGGTTGCAGTTTCGTCTGCTGACTACTACACCCCATCCACACCCTACAAGGCTCTGACACCCTACTCTCCATCACCTGCTTACAAGAAGCCAGTACATTATACCCCATCACCAGCTTACAAGAAGCCAGTGTACTACTCACCAGCTCCAGTCTACAAGGCTCCAGTTTACTCTCCAACCCCGGTTTACAAGAAGCCAGTGTACTACTCACCAGCACCAGCCTACAAGGCTCCAGTTTACTCTCCAGCACCTGTCTACAAGGCTCCAGTGTACTCTCCAGCACCGGTTTACAACAAGCCAACTTACACCCCAACTGTGTACCACAAACCAACCTACACCCCAGCTGTGTACCACAAGCCAACTTACACCCCGGCTGTCTACCATAAGCCAACCTACACCCCAGCTGTGTACCACAAACCAACCTACTCTCCTTCACCAGTCTACAACAAGCCAACCTACTCTCCATCTCCAGCATACCATGCACCAGCTTACACTGGTCCAAACTACTAAGCTGAGGACTAATGAACTAAAAGATTATTTACTTCTTAATCTATAGTTGGTTGATTACTACAAAATTGACCAATTAACTATATTTATATATGATCCAATTCATGAGTGATTTGATTTATCGTTATCGTTTTGTTGTTTTTTCTTCTATATTAATCAATACAAATGACTCAATTGATTGAGTCTCTTTATTTTATGCTTGGGGTTTAAATTGTCTTTAGCAATTTATGAAGTCAACCTTATCAACTTAACTATTTGAAAAAGTATTTTACATTGTTGAGAACTACTCAAGATAGGCGACTGTTCGTAGCAAGGAGATGGAAGATTTGTTTTGGAAAAATAATTGGTTAGGCAATAACATCTAAATGAATTTTGTTGAACTGAAGACACTACCGTCTCCATGGAAGGCTACTGTAATTGAATTTATACTACCGAATTAAAACGTTGAAAACTTACTTTCTATGATGCATAATCAAGACATAATTAGTTGTGTTTCAAGAAACATTTATATTCCTTGGCAAATACGGAGATTAATTCAAGACATCAAAAGGCTTCTAGTTATGTTCAGTTTGTCACAGTCTCTCCCATTCTTTTTGTGAAGCTAACGGACCAGTTGACTGACTATCTAAAATTGGTCATAACATACTAGGTGTTGGATGATGGAAGTACATAGGTTAATTCGACAATATTTTGTATCCAGACAAAATGGATAGATTTCTTTTTAGAATAAACCGATAACCTTTATTCCCTTAGTACTTACCTTTAGAAAGAAAGATATAATTAGTTGTATTTATTTACCCCTACTCTTACTTCACTATGTGAATTTCAATTTGTTGGGTTTTTACAAGATCACATATCATTTCAGTTAAATTGGATTGCTTAAGACCATAATGTTGTAGAGTGAATTGAAGATCATCGTGAAATTACTATTGCATTTGGAAACTAGACCTTCTATCTTTAAAAAATAAAAAAATAAAAAAATTAAACGCAAATGTTAGTGAATGCTCTATCAAAAACTAAGGTATATACCTGATCTACTACTGACTGTCAAATTCATGGGTAAATCTGATTTATCAAAATTTATCAGTTTTTACCTAAATTTACCAAAATTTACCGAAAATTACCAAACTTAAAAAAATAAAAAATAATAATTTTGATATAATTGGCGTAAATTTGCCAAAAGTTACCATAGTTCATCTGAATTTACCAAAAATTACCAAAAATTACCAAAATTTAACTTTTACCCAACTGTTTTTTTACCCACAAATTTGACATACCCAGGTAGGTAGTCCAATACATATGAATTTTTGTTTTAAAATTAGTTTTTCCAAAGTTCTCCCCAAGCAAATAGAGACTATTTTTTGGGAAGGAATAATATTTGCATGGTACATGCAAATGATCATCTTTAGAGATGTCAATATGACGGCTGATTGATTAGCCAATAAAAGACACTTGACGCAAACTATGCTGATCATCTTTTCATAAAATTGTCAATCTCATTTGTTAATGCATAATTTAGACGGATATGCATGTCTTCGATATCCTCCATCTCAGATTCATCAAACTCTATTATCAACGCGCAATGGATTTTCAATTTTTATCGACCATAGTAGCATAAGTAAGAACGCTTTTTATATATGTTAGAACGTCAAAATTAGAAACATATATAAAAACATGCCAATATAACAATTGACTGATTGTCTAAAGTGGACATCATCAACTTATACCGATCATCTGCAATCAAGTGCTTGCATGGAACTCAAAAATACTTTGTTTCCTCTTGCAATAACTTATGGATTTTATGTTATTTTAAGTACTCTTTCATTTGTGATATTATAGCTTGATAGTTAATTAGTTTTCATATAATAATGGTACTTTTTAAGTTATTTGCAGAAAAACTATTGCAACACTCTAATTTGACACCAAAAACATTGGCACCTCTGACAATATCAAGCCATCTCCAAATTAAGAGTGTCAACACAATAATCAGGTTATTTGCGATTTGAACCCTGAAGTATAGGGGTATTTATTTTCTGAACTTTTGGTTTTCATTGTTTATTTTTGGGACCCTAAAGTTTATAGCTGAATAAAAAAACGACCTTCAAATTAATAGGTTGAAAAAAAAGATCGTGTACTGTTTTTCTTTTTCTTCCCATGTTTCAATTTATCTCCTGATTAGCACCAAACTTAAGGAGTAAGGTTAAAACTGATATAAAAGATATAATACACCTCCCTTATTCATGTCGGAACTAATTGACCATGAAGTACCCAGAGTCTAAGTAGTTCTCGCATGAATGAGAGAGGTGTATTACAGCAGAGTCTAATTAGTTCCGGCATGAATAAGAGAGATGTATTATAGGTTCAATATCAGTTTTAACCTTAGTCCTAAAGTTTGACGCTAATCGGAAGATAAATTCAAACACGAAGAAGAAGAAAAACAGTACACAGACCTTTTTTTCAACTTACAAACTTTAAGGTCATTTTTATTCAACCCATATAATTTAAGGTCCCAAAAGTAAACAATGAAAACTAAGGATCCAGAAAATAAATACCCTCAGGGTCCAAAATGTAAACCCCCCCCCCCCCCCCAAATAATCCTCTAAAGTTGTAAGCACGAAGACCAAACAATTTACAAACCTGTTGTCATTTCCCTTACCGTGTATTCAATCGTGCTCTACGCTACTTCATGTTCATGCACAAGTGGGTATTTTCTTATTGATAGTCATGAGACTTATTAGTCGAACTTATTATTATGTTTAATTAATTTGTTGGTCTATTTCTAAATATTAATACGATATGCTAGGCAATATTATAAATAGGGCTGGGTGTAAGGCTTCGTTCCTCATCCTCAATCCTTGTTTTACATAATAGAAGAGAGCCCTAGCTATAGCTTAACCTCCAAACCCCGAAATGGCCCTCAATTCTTTGTTCACCCTGTGCGTTCTGTTGTCGGTGGTTGCAGTTTCTTCTGCTGACTACTACAACAGCTACACCCCATCCACACCCTACAAGGCTCCAACACCTTACTCCCCATCACCTGCCTACAAACAACCAACTTCCTACTCTCTATCTCCCGCTTACAAGAAGCCAGTTTACTACTCCCCATCACCAGTTTACAAGAAACCAGTATACTACTCACCAAGCCCAGTCTACAAGGCCCCAGTTTACTCTCCAACCCCCGTTTACAAAAAGCCAGTATACTACTCACCATCTCCCGTCTACAAGGCTCCAGTTTACTCTCCAACACCAGTATACAAGGCTCCAATTTACTCTCCAACACCAGTTTACAAGAAGCCCGTGTACTACTCACCAACACCTGTTTACAAGGCTCCAGTTTACTCTCCATCACCAGTTTACAAGAAGCCCACATATACCCCTGCAATGTACCACAAGCCAACCTACACCCCTGCTGTGTATCACAAACCAACCTACACCCCCGCAGTGTACCATAAACCAACCTACTCTCCATCACCAGTCTACCATAAACCAACATACTCTCCATCACCAGCATACCATGCATCTACCTACAAAGCTCCAGTTTATTCTCCATCACCTGCATACAAGCCATCGTCTGAATACAAGGCCTCTCCATACAACTACTAAGCAAAGCACAAACAGCTAAAAAAATTAGCTAAAAGATTATTTATATGTCATATTATTTATAGTTGGTTCGTTCTTAAAATATGGACCAATTTTTATTATTTTAAGTATGACCTAATGAGCGGATCTATTGTTATTTTTTGTTGTATTTTTTTCACTTCAATATGAATAACAGAAAATCTTTATATATTTAAAAAAATATTTAAGGGAAATTCAAAACTAAAATTTAGGAGGTTTGATTACTCTCAGTCTACTTTGAAACTTAAGTAATTTATTATTGTCTTAAATATTGTTCATTAATGCACAATTAAAAGTTACATTATAAATTTGTTTTGTGTAAATGTCATATTATAACTTTTTGTGCAAAACATATACTATAAGTTATTCTAATTAGTATGGTTATATGTCAATGAGCTTGTAGTTCTAGTAATATGGGAGTTGGACATTTATCATGTTCGAATCCTAATGATTTCCTCGGTGATTATTAAAATCCTGATCCAAATCAACAATTCTACGAGTTTACGATCTAAAAATCTTCCATCGATCCAACTCTTATTAGGATCTTAAAGTAGTCAGGATCTTACGATCCTAGTTTAACCTAAATATTAAGTGTTAGAATCGTAATACGACATTAGTTAATAATGTTTGCGCACATTAAGTGTTAGGATCTTAAAGTAGTCAGGATCTTACAATCCTAGTTTAACCTAAATATTAAGTGTGAGAATCGCAATACGACATCAGTTAATAATGTTTGCGCACATTATCATCTTTAAAATTTTGTCCTAACAATATAAATTTTTTGTTAATGTTATGCATTGAATATACAATTTAATGTATTGCTATATTACTAGTGAATATTTGTTAAGATTTAACTATTATTGAACAATTTTTGATATTTTCCTATTGTATTAGAATCTTGCGATTCTCGATCTGATTCTACAATTCTGATCCTAACTACGTTCATCGATCCTAACTAGAATCTCAATTCTAACAACCTTGGTGGGAACTGTTGGGAGGCTTCTTCTAGAAGTCATGATGTTTTAATGGTAGACCCCTTCCCCGCCAGCTAAGCCTTATGTGGAGGGTACCTAGTGAGTGGTCACATTTTATTCACCATAATTTTCACAACATGTTAAAAATTAAAAATAAATTTTTAAATTTGTTGGTCATTTAACTAAGTTCTACTAACAATTCTTTGTTATGGTTATTTTCTTTTTTACTAATATCAAATCACAAAGAAAATAGAATTATTGTTGTCATTATTTAACTTTTTGAATTAGGCCCTGTTCGGCAAAAATAGCGAATTCAGTAGCGGATAGCTGTTTAAGAAGCGGATAGCTGTTTGAGTAGCGGATAACTGTAACATTTTAGCGGATAGCTGATAGCTGTTTATGTAACTGTTTTTGAAGTGTGTGTTCGGTAAAATCAGCAGTCAGATTAATGGATAGATGTAAAATTACCAAAAAGGATATGATTATCACCTTATTATTATTTTCTATTATTATTATTATTATTATTATTATTATTATTATTTATTATTATTATTATTAGAGTTTTTGGAAACTAGTATACTGTAATTTGGTGCAAAAAAAATACAATTTTTTTAGACAATTATCCACCAAAATTTAGCATAAAGTTATACTGAAAAACCAAGATCTAAAATATAGTGTATTATGATGCAAAAAAAATTATATAGTGCATTATTGTCCCATACTCCAAAATATAGTATATTTATATCCAAAATTTGTCATCATCATCCATCACAAATAAAAATATAACCCCCTTCCAAATACCTTATTTGCATGAAAATAAAAATGAGTGATCTTAAATTGATCTTGCCTAACCAAATGGGCACCCCCCCATTAGTATTGCTTTTGTAAAGTATTTATGTTGTCCAAACATGAATGGTTAAATACAATGCAAATTTGCAACTCATTTTTGGAGGGTGGTTTGGGAAATATAAATCACAAACGCTGATTGTTTGTGTTTGACGTTACAATGGGTAACGTTTGAAGTTTTTTGTTTCAAACGCTATTCGCCAGTTAAAAAAGCTACTTAACCGAACACTCAAAATTTTGTAAAATAGAGTTTTGACCAGTGAAAACACTAAACGCTATTCTAAATGCTATTGCCGAACAGAGCCTTAAGCGTAAACATTGATAGAAAAAAAAAATATTTTGTAAGAAATTTTCAAAGTAAACTTACCTTGCACTATTTATACTATGTGGAATTTAATGGTAACTAAATAAATATTAAATTTTTAGCACTTTTTTTTTGCAAGTTTTGAATATGACTCTTAGTATATATACATTTATTTAAATTATTTTAGAAATAATGGATATCATAGGCTGTGTGCATAGAGCTTACTGCAATTTTGCACCCATATAATTTAGATTATTATTGAAAATTTTTGTATCCAAAACATACATGTTAATTACGATAGTAAAATATTCCTCGTGATATTAGTTATTAAGTTTAAATTGATAATTAAGATAATTTGTTTTTCCAAAATAAATTAACTAAATTATTAAAAAAAATTATGGTATAACACATGGGTAACAAAAGCTAGTTATTTATTGGAGCAATTCTTGTCAATAATATTAGGGTTAAAGCTTATACTGTAGACCCTCTGGGAGAAAGTTTGGAAGACAAAGCAAGCCCTACCAAGGCTCAAACAAAAATAAGCTATTGTTTCATCCTCTCAAGTATTCTACCAATATTTAATTTTTTGTTTTCTAAATAGAAAGTGAAACAAGAACCAACAAACATAGAACTATTTTTTGCATCACCCATTTATGCATCGGAATGGATTTGATAAATACTGAAAAAAAAATTGGATAGAATATTAGAATGAAAGAATCCAAACAATAATGAATGAACTACTGGTTTTGTTAAGTAAAAAAAAAAAAAGTTATAATACCACCTGCAAAGTTTAAAAACAAGGGCAAATGATGTAGGACCAAGTTGAGGATAATATCCAAGATAATGAATACAAGAATACTAATAGATATACAAATTCCCAAATTTTACATGGAAATTTAAATTGAGAGAACACCATCTTACGTTGACGAAAGGCACATAAAATCTACTATTGAAATGGGAGAATACAAATGATGTAAGGGAATCAATTACAATAGGAGAGCAAATCCCAAATAACATAAAGCTCAACAAGATTAACACAAAAACATTCTCCAAACTCTCAACTTAAAATGTGAAATATGAACTATACACACAAAATTATGAGAATTTTAATCTCTATAATGGTTAATGATACAAAATTAGTCAACCAAAACATCAAAACATAGACAATGACTATGCTCCATTCTTTTGTATGGTACTGTACCACATCTATTACAATTTACCACACTAGCCACAAATCATCATATATTACCATATCATACCATACTTTGTTGTAAACGTACTTCATATCACACTATCCATATTTTTACCATACCATATCAATGTCACACTTTACCACCACTCCCCCCCCCCCCCCCACACGCGCAGAAAAGAACAGGGTTTGAGCAGGCATTGCACACCTTTTAGAATAGGATCTCCGGTCGCATTTTTTTTGGGGGGGGGGCCGTACACCAGTTAAGCATCGCCGCTAGCAGCCTGGGCTGGGCCATTGGAGCGTCCACCACGACCACGACTTGGTGGCCCTCGGTTGTGGCCACCCATGTCCTGGTGGGTGTCAACCAAACGGCCATTGTAACCGTATCCTCCCCTTCCACGACCGCGACCCCTACCCCTACGAGCCCCCCGATTCCGATCATCATACTCCATAGACATAAACCCATTATTTCCATCTCGACCACGCAGAGAGTCTTCTCCTCGGTATTCATAATCGTCTGACATTTTCAGTTGCTCAGCAGGCAGTGGAGGCTGATACCCAACCGCAGATGCATCCAGCTGCTCCTTTGACAGCCTTACTGTGATCGTTGAAACATGCCTTGTCGTTTCCAATGGAAGAAGACCTTCCTCTAGCGGCTCCCACGTCTCGTTCATGTCAGTCGATCCAATCGATGTCGTCTGGTGCAGACCCACGATTCTTCTCTTAATCAACTCCACAATCGTCACCGTCTTGTTGATGGCTTTACCCGTTGCCTTGAACACAACTTCATTGCAACCCTTTTCCTGAAGAAGAGTCGTGGCGTATGCGATATAACTATGCATCCTGCCTTGACTCGTTATGCGAATCTCATTCTCGTCGATAGGTGTCGCCGCTTTTGGGTTTTCTATCCTCGTGTAGCGATCCATCTATTCCGAGTGATCGGAAGATACTCTCTTCTTTCCGATTTAATTAACGCTCCCACTGAAATTGTGAAAACCAATGCAAGTGTTAGTTCATTTTTTCTGGATGAAAAATACCCCTTGACATTATATTGAGTTACCGCCTACCTCAAAAAGACATGAAATAGCTTATCTTTCCTTCCTATTTTTCTTTCACTGCGGAATTTTTCGTCATATACTACAACCTTTACTTGTCTACTCCATGGCTGCTGCTTTAAAGAATTGAAATGGTCATTGTACATACATACATACATTATGTGTATATATATATATATATATATATATATATATTTATATATCAAAAAATTACTTAGAGGTACCCTAACTTTGGAAGAAATAATTTTAGTCTTCTTACTTTTAGAATTAGAAATTACTAGGTGAATTTCCGGCGAAACTCCAATTGATTCCAATCATTTTCGTCCACAAAAACAAAGGATATTTTCGTCCACAAAAACACTTAATCAATTTCTCGCCTAAAACTCACCGGTGAATTCAAATCATTGGCTGGAAATTCACCAAATTATTTCTAATTCTAAAAGTTAGGGTACCCCAAAATTAGTTTTTAAAAGTTGGGGTACCAGAAAAACATTTCACCAAAAATTGGGTACCCCTTAGTAATTTTTTGTATATCAATATATATATATATATATATATATTTAGCCGGTTTAAATTGTTAAATGAGTTTTCTTTTTCTTTTTTAATATTTAAAGGGGTAAATTAGGAAATTTAATAATTAATATGTATTGAAATTGTAAAGGGATAAATATTATGAGAAAAAAAAGTTAGTTAAACCAACAGGTAAAATGAAAAGGAGGGAGTATTATGCAAAAAATGACTTTGAGGTACCTATCTTTTTGTGAAAATGATTTCTAGGACCCCATATTTTAAAAACTAATTTTGAAGTCCCTTTCTTTATGTGCTAATAATTATCAGGACCCACTATTTTAATAAAAACCTATTAAAAGGGGTTGTAACTTTTTACATTTATAGAAAAGGGTTTAAAACAAGGACCTTTTATGCAAAAATATAATTTTTTTGAGATTTATATTAAAATAGGTTAAAATAAGTACTCTTAACTCTTTATGATAATTTTTAATGGTATTAGTTATCACAATCTACTACTTATACCTCAAAAATTGTATTTTCTGTGGTTATAGACTCACCGTGCTTAGGAAAAAAAATTAAACTTAACTAGAGAATTTCAACTGATATCTTAACGTAGTTGTGTTGGACCGTCAAATTATTAATGTTATCATAAACAAGTATAATTTTTGAGATATAATAAGTAGTTGATTATAATAACTAATACCATTAAAGTTATCATAAAGAGTTAAGAGTGTTTAATTTAACCTGTTTTAATAAAAATTTCAAAAAATCATATTTTGCATAAAAGGTCCTTATTTTAAACCCTTTTCTATAAGTATAAAAAGTTACAACCCCTTTTAATAAGTTTTTATTAAAATAGTGGGTCCCGATAATTATTAGCACATAAAGAAAGGGACTTCAAAATTAGTTTTTAAAATATGGGGTCCTAGAAATCATTTTCACAAAAAGATAGGTACCTACAAGTCATTTTTTGGAGTATTATGATAAAGATATACTCCCTCCGTCCCTCAATGAGTGTCAATTTTTTTAACTACCTTGTCCCTTTTTATCTGTCAATTTTACATTTCCAATAATTAAAATGTCCATATTACCCTTAATTAATGAATGAGATTTTTATCACCTTTTAAACTTCTACTTTATTTCTCTTTATCTTAATGAAGGGTATACTTGTTCATGCATAATTTTTTTGCTTCATTTCCAAAACACATCGGTTTTGTAAAGTTAGTTTTATTGATATTCAAAAAGGGACGGAGGGAGTATTTCTTAATGAAAAATGATAAATGTCTTGTGGAAGACACATATTATGTATCTTGTCACTAAAGAAAATTTATATATTTGTAAATTAAATTGGAAAAAAGTTACATGATTAACTTCTATAACTATAATAATATATATAAATTGTATAAAATCACATATTTATCGATATTTTTTAAAATTTACAAAAAAACGTCTAAAATATGCCCAACAGATGGGGTTCATTCGTTAAGGTGTTAATTTTAATTGTTGGCATAGCCAATACATTCCAAGCTTTTTATAATTAATAATTAATAGTATTTGTCAAAAAAATTGGAGTTAAAAACGATAATAAGTATTGATCTCATTAGAGAGAAGACATTTAAACAGTATCTTGGGGCAAGACATTTATCATCACCCATTTTTTAATATCGAAAGTCAATAAAGGCTAAATTTTTGCATCAAAAATACTGGACCGACTAGTAAAATAGAAACACAGCAAAAGAAGACAACACCACATAAAACAACTAAAGAAACAAAACAAGTGTTCCGCACTTTACATGATCAATCTAATCAATAATTAATCGCTCTAATTAAGTAGCCATAGTCAATCATCACACAATTCCCACACTTATTAAGAATCAATTCCCACACTTATGTACACTCCTGAAAAACTGCCACGAATAGAGTCAGTATGCATATCTTTCAGGGGGTTTTTTGCTGTTTGGACCCCGAACTTTGGGGGTATTTATTATCTGGTACCACACATTTGAAAGTTTATTTTTTGGACCTTATACTTTGGGTACACAAAAAATATGGCCCAAAGTTAAATTTGACTCCGGCTAAGACCCAAATGATACATAAACTTCCCAATATGCCCTTCTATCAATTTTTAAAGGTTTTTGACTTTTGTTAATTTTTAATTTTTAATTTTAATTTTTGATTTTTAATTTTTAATTTTTAATTTTTTAATTTTTTAATTTTTTAAGTTTTTAAGTTTTTAGTTATCATTTTCATTTTGATTTTAATTTTTAATTTCCAAATTATTAATTTTTAAAATTGTAAAATTATAAAATTTTTAAATTTTAATCTTTTAATTTTTATTTTTAAATTTTTTGATTTTGATTTTTTATTTTTAATTTTAATTTTTGAAAATTTTCAATTTTTTAATTTTTGATTTTTTAATTTTTAATTTTTTAGTTGCTAATTTTATATAATTTCATATTTTTTAATTTTTAATTTTAACATTTTAACATTTTAAATTTTTCAAAATTTTAAAATTTTAAAATCTTAAAATTTTAACATTTTAAAATTTAAGTTTATATTTAGTTTTTTTATTTTTAAACTTCTTTAACTATTTAAATGTTTTATTATTTTAATTTTTAATTTAAAATTTTTAAAATTTTGAAGTTCTTAAGAATTTTTAAATTAAAAAATTTAAAATTTGAGAATTTTGGTAGTAATAAATAAATGAAAGAAAAATAAGAACAAATAAATGAAAGGCAAACTTGAAAGTTCATGAATAATTAAAGGGCAAAGTCAGAAGGAAAAAAGACTCAAACGTCAATAAGGGCTTTTTCGAGCAGGACTCATCTAACAATGTCCACATTGTTGTCAGAGACAAAGTATAGGGTCCAAAAAATAAACTTTCAAATATGTGATACCAGATAATAAATACCCCCAAAGTGTGGGGTCCAAAAAGCAAAAAACTCATCTTTCATGTACTCCCTTCATCCTCATTCAGCTGTTATTTTGGAACAGTGGAGACATAACATTACAGATTATGAAGTTAGGGAACAAATCTCGAAATTATTGGGTTACCTCTAAGACGGAGATTAAGGGTAAATTGTAAAAAATTATATTGAAAATATAAAATCACAAAAAATTAGGCACAAAAATAGTTTGTTAACTGGACATATAAATAACGACGAATCTTAGGGAGTAATCGAAATGGATGCATAGTACTCGCCCTGATTTGACAATAGAAAAAGCAAAACGTTTAAGATATTTTGCTTGGACTATCTTAATCCAATTGTTATTTTCATCATACAAATCTATCCATTCCAATTCACCTTCAAAACCGAAATTAACGGCTTTTGTTTTTCACAAGATCAATTAATAATTCTTACAAATGCATCGAATGATAATTTTTTTCTTTACTGGGTAACACAAAACTAACACAATTAAACCCTAGGAGACTATTCTCTCAAAATATCTCTCTAAATGGGTTTTTTGCATTTTGGAACCCAAAGTATAGAAGTATTTATTTTCTGGTCCCGCGGTTTTCATTATTTATTTTTTGGACCCTAAAGTTTATGGGTTGAATAAAACAAGGACCTTAAAGTTTGTAGGTTGAAAAAAGGTCCGTGTACTATTTTTCTTTTTTCTTCTAATATTTGAATTTATCTCCCGATTAGCGCCAAACTTCAGGAGTAAGGTCAAAACTGATATTGAAGCTATAATACACCTCTCTTATTCATGTCGGAACTAATTAGACCCTGAAGTATCCAGGATCTAAATAGTTCCGACATGAATAAGAGAGGTGTATTACAACTTTAATATTAGTTTTAACCTTAATCCTTAAATTTGGCGCTAATCCAGAGATAAATTAAAACATAGAAAGAAAAAGATAAATAGTCCACGAACCTTTTTTCAACCTACAAAATTTAAAGTCCTTGTTTTATTCAACTCATAAACTTAAGGGTCCAAAAATAAACAATTAAAACCCTGAGACCAGAAAATAAATACCCCTTTACTTCGAAGTCTAAAATCCAAAAAACCCCTCTCTAAGTTATCTGCAAGTTACAAGGGCTACAATTATCCCAAGACAATATCAACCATCTCCAAAGAGTGCCAACAAATGTGGTAAGCACGACGGCCAAAAAATATAAAAACATGCTGCCAACTCCTTTATCATGCATTAAATCGTGCTCTCTACTACTTCTTGTTCAGGCCCGACTGGGTATTTTCTTGACGATAGTTATGAATCTTACTAGTCAAACTTATTACGTTTAATTTGTGAGCATATATTTAAATATTAACAAGATATGCTAGGAAACATTATAAATAGCACTGGATGTAGGGGTTCATTCCTCATCCTCATCCTTGTTTTACATAATTGAAGAGAGTCCTATAGCTTAACCTCTTAAACCCAAAATGGCTCTCAATTCTTTGATAACTGTCTGCGTTCTATTGTCGGTGGTTGCAGTTTCTTCTGCTGACTACTACAACAGCTACACCCCATCCACACCCTACAAGGCTCCAACACCTTACTCCCCATCACCTGCCTACAAACAGCCAACTTCCTACTCTCCATCTCCCGCTTACAAGAAGCCAGTTTACTACTCCCCATCACCAGCTTACAAGAAGCCAGTTTACTACTCACCAAGCCCAGTCTACAAGGCTCCTGTTTACTCTCCAACCCCAGTTTACAAGAAGCCAGTATACTACTCACCATCTCCCGTTTACAAAGCTCCAGTTTACTCTCCTACACCAGTCTACAAGGCTCCAGTTTACTCTCCATCACCGGTTTACAAAAAGCCAGTGTACTACTCACCAACAGCTGTTTACAAGGCTCCAGTTTACTCTCCATCACCAGTTTACAAGAAACCCACATACACCCCTGCTGTGTATCACAAACCAACCTACACCCCTGCTGTGTATCACAAACCAACCTACACCCCTGCAGTGTACCACAAACCAACATACTCTCCTTCACCAGTCTACCACAAACCAACATACTCTCCATCACCAGCATACCATGCACCTACCTACAAAGCTCCAGTTTACTCTCCATCACCTGTTTACAAGCCCTCAGCTGAATACAAGGCCTCTCCATACAACTACTAAGCAGAACACAAACGGCTATAAAAGATTATTTATATGTCTTATTATTTATACCATGAGCCAATTTTTAATATTTGAAGTATAATTGAATGGGTGGATTTATTGTTATTGTTTGTTGTATTTGTGTCTCTTGGATATGAATAAAGAAAATCTATATATGTTATAAATAAATTACTTAAGTGAAATCCAAACCTAAAATTAAGGAAGTTTGGTTGCTCTAAGTCTACTTCCAAACATAAGTATTTATTATTGTCTTAATTATTGTTCTTTAATGCACAATTAAAAGTTATATTATAAGTTATTTTTATGTAAATGTTACTTTATAAATTTATTTATGTAAAGTTCATATTATAAGTTTTGTTGTAATTACTAAGTGGAGACTAAGTGGAACATGGACAAACATGAAGAATCGAGTGATCAAGATAAACTATGATTGGGCAAAACTCCAAGGAGACTGTTGGAGTATTTTAAGAGTTACGAGGCATAAAACTATAAGATATAAGCATAAGATTGACGAGAAGGTTGGAAATTAGCTTAATAAGGAAAATAGGATCAATACGGATCGTGTCTAATCTGACACGACCCGTATTGGTGTCTAGAGAGCACAACTTCTATGCACTGGATCTTGGGTTATTTATTTCAAGAATTTTAAGTTTAGCAAGTAATCTTGAGCTTTGCATTTTTTTCTCATGTTCGTAGGAGTTGTAATAGAGTAGTTCATGCCTTGGCCCACGTTCAACCAATCATCCTAACCGCTAGAAATTGGGCGAATAGAGGGTCGGAGTGCATCTTGCAATATATATTACATGCACCCAGAGCATGTACTCCAGATATTTACGAGTGAAGAATTATATAAATTAGAGTGAACAATCATAATAATCAGAATGAACAACTTAGGCCCTGTTCTTTTATACGGCTGGTTCCGGTATGGCGCGGTGCGGTGTGGTGAAGTTGTGGTGGGTGTTGTGAAATTGTGGTGGATTGTGATGGGTTGTGGTAAGTTGTGGTGGGTTTTGTTTTTAATAATTGTAAATTGTGTTGGTAAATGTACGTGAAAGGGTAATTGAAAAAATTGAGATTTTAATTTTTTAATAAAGAAATAAAATTAATTTGAAAAAAGTTGATTGTGGTGGCTTGTGGTAAATTGTGATGGATTGATATGTTGTGGCAAAGTGTGGTGTGTTGTGACACTACAGCTAACCAGCCGTATAAAAGAACAGGGCCTTAATATATATGAGTGAACAATTATAGAATCTGGAGCATGTGCTCCAGGAGCACCTAATAAATTGCATGCATCTTGAACCTTGTCACAGACGATGCCTATATATAATGTTTCATTGAGTAATGAATAACTTGCTTGGTATTGCTATTAAAAAAGAGATATGGTAAAGATAAGCAAAAATACAAAATACGGAGTAATAAAATAACATTCCAACATAGAAAACAACAACTAGATTCTTTCAGAGAGAAAGTTTGTCAAAAGCTCTATTCCGAAGGTGTACATCTCACCATAAGACTCCCATAAACTTTGCTATATAACAAAACACATGGACCATCCATGGTTATATAGTAAATCTTTTTAGCTTTCGCAAAAATTTGGGTTCGGATAAATTTGGATTCGGCCAACACCAAATTTGGACGAGATATTGATCCCTGGACTCGATTTTTTTATCGGGTCAAACTGGGTTGGATAATTCAGATAGATCTTAATTCAGGTCAAAATCGTGTTCAGATCATAGAAAAAGAGAAATATTTTTTTGATTTTTGGACGTTAATATACTGAGCTTTTGGGGTATTGGATAATAATGCTCTGATCTTTGACCTTGGACAATAATGCACTGAACTTTGAGGAGTGTTGGATAATAATGCATCTGAAACAATTTCGACGGTGACTTGACTTTGTGGCGATCTTACGTGGTAAACCAAAAAGATGAATAAACTAAATAATATCTAAATTTATGACATGTCTGCTAATTTACACAAGTAAAGATGATTTTATACAATTACAACAACAATCTTTCAGCAAAAACACATTTAAACAAATGTGATTTTATTTTTTTTTTCTTCTTTTTAAAGTTGATTCTTTTTGTATATGTCTGCCGATATGTCAAAAATTTAAATATTTTTAGATCAATTTATCCCCTCCACCCGCTACATAGGATTTTCACCGAGTCAGGCACTGCCGAAATCGTTTTGAATGCATTATTGTTCAACATCGCCCAAAGTATAGTGCATTATTGTCCAAAATCAAAGTTCAGTACATTATTATCTAATACTCCAAAAGTTCAGTATATCAGCCTCCAAAAACCTGATTTTTTTTTAAATTTTCAGACTATTTAGTCAAAGACAAAATCAAATTCAGACTAAACCTTATATTTTTCGAATGGGATAAATTCGGACATTCCGATGGGACAAAATTTTCTCATGAACGACTAAGTATGACAAGACAATGTCATCTCGAAAGAGTGCTAACAAATGTTGTAAGCACGACGGCCAAAAAAATATTTTAAACATGCTGCCAACTCCTTTATCATGTATTCAATCGTGCACTCTACTATTTCGTTTTCATGCCCAAGTGAGTATTTTGATATTGATAGTCATGAAACTTACTAGTCAAACATATTATGTTTAATTTGCTGGCCTACATTTAAATATATCACGATATGTTAGGCAACATTATAAATAGCACTCGATGTAAGGCTTCATTCCTCATCCTTGTTTTACATAATTGAAGAGGGTCCTATAGCTTAACCTCTTAAACCCAAAATGCCTCTCAATTCTTTGATAACTGTCTGCGTTCTATTGTCGGTGGTTGCAGTTTCTTCTGCTGACTACTATAACAGCTACACCCCATCCACACCCTACAAGGCTCCAACACCTTACTCCCCATCACCTGCCTACAAACAGCCAACTTCCTACTCTCCATCTCCCGCTTACAAGAAGCCAGTTTACTACTCCCCATCACCAGCTTACAAGAAGCCAGTATACTACTCACCAAGCCCAGTCTACAAGGCTCCTGTTTACTCTCCAACCCCAGTTTACAAGAAGCCAGTATACTACTCACCATCTCTCGTTTACAAGGCTCCAGTTTACTCTCCTACACCAGTCTACAAGGCTCCAGTTTACTCTCCATCACCGGTTTACAAGAAGCCAGTGTACTACTCACCAACTCCTGTTTACAAGGCTCCAGTTTACTCTCCATCGGCAGTTTACAAGAAACCCACATACACCCCGGCAGTGTACCACAAGCCAACTTACACCCCTGCTGTGTATCACAAACCAACCTACACCCCTGCAGTGTACCACAAACCAACATACTCTCCTTCACCAGTGTACCACAAACCAGCATACTCTCCTTCACCAGCATACCATGCACCTGCTTACAAGGCTCCAACCTACTCTCCATCACCAGCATACCATGCACCTACCTACAAAGCTCCAGTTTACTCTCCATCACCTGTTTACAAACCCTCAGCTGAATACAAGGCCTCTCCATACAACTACTAAGCAGAACACAAACAGCTATAAAAGATTATTTATATGTCTTATTATTTATTGTTGGTTTGTCTTAAATATATGGACCAATTTCTAATATTTTAAGTATAATCGAATGAGCGGATTTATTGTTATTATTTGTTGTACTGTGTCTCTTAAATATGATATGAATAATTAAAAGAAAATCTATATATATTAAAAAGAAACTATTTAAGTAAAATCTAAATCTAAAATTAAGGCGGTTTGTTACTCAAAGTCTACTTCCAAACATAAGTATTTCTTATTGTCTAGTTACTGTTCTTTGATGAACAATTAAAAGTTAAATTAAAAGTTATTTTTATGTAAATGTTACTTTATAAATTTATTTATGTAAAATTTATATTATAAGTTTTATTGTAATTAGTATGATTATATTATAAGCTTTAACTCTAACATCATACTGAATTGAAATGAAGTAGTTTACTAGATAGTTTCCTGTTATTCATATAGAAGAGAAACTAGTACTGGTACAACTATAACGACAAATCCCCTAATTTGTTCCAACTTAAGACGCAAAATTTTAATATGTTATCGTTTCACGAAAGTTATCGTGAAACCGATTTTTCATAGAGCGACTTTTTTAATATTTTAGTATGATTAATAAGTAATATTAGAATGACTTTATAATATAAATGTGACTAATTAATAATTTATCAAGAGAGACTTTTATTAGAGTCAACCCAAATAATTTATTAGTTACCCATCTATTCATAAATTGTCACCACAAATTATACGTCTTACAATAAATTTATTGTAATTTTACGTAAAAGTTACTCCAAGAATCAACTAACAATAGATTAATTACTGATAAATAGTTTTTACTTCTCAGTAGACAGTAGTTGTACGGGCCTTATATTCAACTAATGGCTGCTAAACAGGTAACGGAGAATAAGCTAAAGCATTGTACGACCTCGATCTCAAAATGCATGTCATTTGACTAATTTTTTACTATTGATTATTCACAAATTACAATTAGTCACGACATAAAATTACCGTCATTAGAAAGATACCTTACTAAAATTATAGTGACGATAATTTCATATTGTAACTCATTATAATTTGAGGATAACTAACGGTTAAAATTTTGTCAAATGACAAACATTTTAGGATGGAGGTAGTAATTCAGTGTAATCAATAACATACGAGCTAGTACTTGTGAGCATGTCCTAAGCAAAACTCTCCAATTAACAACATAGGGTTTTTTGCATTTTGGACCCCGAAGTATAGGAGTATTTATATTCTGGACCCTTAGTTTTCATTGTTTATTTTTAGAACCCTAAAGTTTATGGTTGAATAAAAAAGGACCTTAAGTTTGTAGTTTGAAGAAAAAAGACTTGTTTACTGTTTTTCTTTTTCTTCCCATGTTTGAATTTGTCTCCCAATTAGCGTCAAACTTCAGGACTAAGGTTAAAACTAATATTGAAGTTGTAATACACATCTCTTATTCATGTCGGAACTAATTAGACCCTTCTGTAATACACCTCACTCATTCATGCCGGAACTACGTAGACACTGGGTGCTTCAGGGTCTAATTTGTTTCGACATGAATAAAAGAGGTTTATTATAGCTTCAATATCAATTTTAACCTTACTCCTGAAGTTTGATGCTAATCGGGAGATAAATTCAAACATGGGAAGCAAAAGAAAAACAGTACATAGGCCTTTTTTTTCAAACTACAAACTTTAAGGTCCGTTTTTATTCAACCATAAACTATAGTGCCCTAAAAATAAATAATGAAAACCAAGGGTCAAGAATATAAATACCCTTATACTTCGGGGTCCAAAATGCAAATAACCCGAACAACATATAGCATGGTATTTTTGCTCCGTGCATTATTAAGGTCTTAATAATAGGTCTTGTATTAGAGCATGTACAATAACACATCATCTTATTTTTACAATTTTTAGAACTCATTTTTTTGTTCCCTATTATAGATGGAATTCTAACTTCAAACTTTAAATAAATATTTGTCATTATTCTAATTTATCACACATAATATATAGTCAAATTGTTTAGATCTAGGAAATATTTTGGTTTTGATGCTCTGATTTTGTGATTGATTTTGCCCTGTTCTTTTGGTTCATTTTGTCTTGCCCAACATAATACTCTATTTTGGTCCCTTGTTTGGACCGTGTTTCTCCCTGTCCACCGTTCCTCTGTTTCTTTCTCTAGTTTGAGTTTGAGCTTTTTTCAGTATGAGAGGGCAAAAAATGAGAGCTCAAAACACAAAAACTATTTTTCTTTTATTTTTTTTATATTCTAACGGTAGGTTAATAATGCCTACGGGATGAAATTATTTGGTAATTAAGCCTATCATTTGGAATATATAAAAAAGATGTTCACCACTTAGAATAGACAATAATTGATACCTACCATTTGAAATTTCCCAAAAGAATTTTTAAAAAGTGATAGTTTTAAAAAGATCGTTAAAAGAGAAACCAATAATCCGAACACATAGCGACCGAGCCCAAATTTATCTCTTCACACTACACATCTTACACAATCACATGGACCAAATTCTATAAAGTTTATACATGACACACATCACTTCTACGTTTCATCAAACAAAAATGAGTAGTAACGTAACAAAATATTTACGATACCTTGCAAAAAAGGGTCCTAAATTAGAGTCAGTAAAAATCTGATATGATATAATCACTGATCTGGAACACAATATTAAGCAGGTTCAGATGAAGATTTTTAAATCATTTTTAGTCAAATCAGTTAACATGGTAAAGCTGTTTTATTGAGGCATCGTTCTTTTGTGCGTTGCGTTTACGTTGCGTTACGTTACGTTTAGTTGCGTTAGAAATGGTTAAAAAGTGATGATAATTTGCGTTTGGGTGCGTTGCGTTTGGGTGCGTTAACGCATAAAAGAACGATGCTTAGTTGAAAGTAATGCATTATTGGCAATGATCCTTAAAATATACATAAGACTTGTAATTGTAATTTAAATTTATTTTTTGTTATATATAACTCGAATTCAATTCACCACACATAATGTTGAAATCATGATATATTATTATTACGATGTCGTAGTGAATTGTTTTGCATAAATAAGTTACTATAAATAAACGGGTCAAAAGAATAATAGTAAACAATTACAAATAAGCTAGGTTTAAGTCAGAAAACTTTGAAAATGTTCAAGTACAACACATTTATTAGCCGGTTGCATCCTAAAGTATATGAATCTAATCCAAGAGTAAATATAGAAACACTTGGAATTTTTACTTTTCTTTTTCCTCTTTTTTTAGTAAGCTTTAGAATATACAACTTGATACCAATACCATAATATAATATTCTAAAGGAAGAAATACCCACATGTAACACCTTGAGACTTTAGAGTTGAAACCCAATAACCCCACCATTCAAGCAACTTAATCTGAGTGAGTGAGCAACTCGTGGTTGAAATCTCTGCTTAACCCACCCCGTGATTTGAAAATTCGACCCTTTACAACAAGATTAAGTCATAGATTAGGAACTTCCTTTCTGACCCTAATCATCTACTAATCCAAAACCCTCCAAAAAATTCTCCCTCCTACTTTGATAACAACATCTTCTTTTCTTTCTTTTTCTGGGTAAGAATGATCCCACCATTTCAATGGCTTCCACACTCAAAACCTCCCTCTGTTTAGCATACTTCTTCCTCTGTTTTCTTCAAATCAACTCTCTATCTACTGTCTCAATCTCCAACATCTTCAACCAAACACTGATTTGTGCATTGATACCATCATCTAAACAACAATCACTCCTAAATTGCAGAAGTTTGTCACCTGGGTTTCCTCGAATCCGGGTCGAATCACGCAATGTTTCGTACAGTCGAATCGTCGGTGGAACCGGGTTTCTCTGTGGAGTAAGATCTCAGTCCAATTCAGTGATGGAATGCTGGAGATTCTCACCCAATGGGACTACAATTCTGCACAAAAGAGTGTATCGAGGGTCGGTTTTGAGTGATCTTGAAGCAGGGGATTCTCATGTCTGTGGTCTTGTAAATGGCAACAATACCCTCAAATGTTGGCAATGGGGGCACAGGAAATCGAACCTGGATCGAGTTTCGGGTACCGGGTTTTCCAGCATTGCTGTTGGGGAGGATTTCGTATGCGGGTTGGATAAAAAGGATGAGATCTTTTGCATAGGGAATGATCCCAACATTGTTAGGAAGAAACCAGGTGGAAAATACAGTGTTATTGCAGCTGGATCAGATCATGCTTGTGGTATATCTTTGAATGGCAGTTTGGATTGTTGGGGAAATAATGTGGTTGGGGAAAAACCAGCAGGGATTTTCACTGATGTAGCCCTTGGAGATGGAAGAAGTTGTGCTGTAAGGATCAATGGAACAGTGATTTGTTGGGGGGTTGATGGGTTTAGGATGCCAAGAGGGTTACAGGAGATTGATTTTACAGGGATTGTAGCAAAACGAGGCATTTTTTGTGGGGTTGTGGCATCGAATTATTCACTGTTGTGTTGGGGGGATGAAACCCTTGATGGGTTTGTCTTGGTTTTCCCTTTTGTGATGCCGGGGAGTTGTACGAGTCAATGTCCATCCTGTGGTCCTTTGCCCGGTTATGGCGACCTTTGTGGACAAGGTTTGATGGTGTGTCAACCTTGTGCTAATCCTATCATGGGTCGAGGTGTTTCTCCGATGGTGCCATCGCGTTCATTGAGGCCTTTGGGGGGTAGTAGGAGGTGGAGTGCGACAATGGTGGTTTTTCTAGTCATGGGATGCTTCGGGTTGATGTCTTTGGTGGCATCTATCGCGTTTTTGGTGGTAAGGTTTCATAGGAGGAAGAGGACTCAGGTGCATGTTTTAGAGCATCCTCAAGTGGTTGGACCCCAAGGAAGGGGACGAGAACCTAGAGATCGACATCAAGCAATGGTACCAAAGGTTCTAAAGAAGCGGTTGAGCCATATGTATAGTCTAGGCAAAGGAGGGAACCTAGAGGAGTTTTCTTTAGAGGTGTTGCTCCAGGCGACCGACAACTTCTCTGAGGATCATAAGATGGGGAAAGGTAGTTTCGGGTCTGTCTATCGAGCTAAACTACCTGATGGGAGAGAGGTGGCAATCAAGCGAGCAGAGTTCAACAACCCACCAACAGAAAGAATGGGGAAAACCCATCGTAAAGAGCACAATCACCACAAGGACAACGCATTCATGGCTGAGCTAGAGGCCCTATCGCGCCTCAACCACAAACACCTAGTCAAATTGTTTGGCTTTTACGAAGACACAAATGAAAGGGTCCTTGTTTACGAGTTCATGAGTAACTCCACACTCCATGACCATCTTCACAAGCTTAAAGCGACTTCCCCCCTCGCTTCATGGCCAGCTCGCCTCAAGGTGGCCTTGGATGCAGCTCGAGGGATTGAGTACCTTCATCAATACGCCCAACCACCAATCATACATCGTGACATCAAGCCCTCAAATATACTCCTCGATGAGGAGTATACCGCTAAGGTATCAGATTTTGGACTCTCCTTAATGGGACCCCAAGACGGGGAGTCTCACCTGTCCCTTCAACCTGTTGGCACTTTTGGATACGTAGATCCTGAGTACTATAAGTTTGACCAATTGACCACAAAGAGCGATGTCTATAGTTTCGGAGTAGTCCTCTTAGAGTTGCTAAGTGGCTACAAGGCGGTCCATCTTAGCGAGGATGGGACACCGAGAAACATAGTTGATTTTGTGGTTCCATACATAATGAGAGGCGATATACACAGGGTGTTGGATACAGTCGTACCAACTCCAACACCGGTGCAGATAGAGGCAGTTGAGTGTACGGGATACTTAGCGGTAGATTGCATCCGCCTAGAAGGCCGATATCGGCCTACAATGTCGGAGGTTGTTTGTCGCTTGGAAAGAGCATTGGCAATTTGCTTAGCTCCACCAGCTATGTCCTCATCATCAAATGGGTCCTTTAGATCATGACCACATTATTTCCCTTATCAAATATTCTTGAAAATGCTTATCTTGATTTGTTCATGTTTTTTCAATCATATAAATACTATCTTTTTCTCACCATGTTCAACTTTCATTACGTCGTAAACACTTACAATGCGACAACAAATATATGTTTATATCAGGCAAACTAACATAAACAAAATCCAACATAGGTCGTGCTGATATAACTTCTAGAAAGATCAAGTTGTAAGCCGCCCTTGATTCATTCCTTGACTCTTCTTTTCTTGTAGATTTTAACTTCTCCGAAAGTCAATGGTATGATTTTTCAAATGGTGGTGGAAAAACAGAGAAACAAACAAGCAAAATCCCATTAGAATTTAGAGGTAGGCTAGACTAGTTCAACATGTACTGAACTGTACTTTAAATATACTAATAATGTACACAATCTGAACGTACTCCATATGGTTGACATATTTCTACCCAACCTTCTTGTCATCAAGTTAGCAATATGGTTGCCCAAGTCAAATTCTAGTTAAAGTTTCATAACATACACTTCCCAACCTTTTTTTTGCCCATTTAAAAACTGCGTCAATGTTAGAAAGTAGAAACTTTCAAGTTTCAAACCATAGCGTATGATTCATGAACCACTATATGTTCTTTAGAGTTTAAGGTAGAGTTTGATTAAATAAGATTGAATATGTTTAAGATAAAGCTAAAAAGTTGAGTGTTATAAAATATGGAAAGAATGAGTATACACTATACTTAGATTGAATTAGGTAAAGTGGACAGGCAAGTTACTTCAAGTATTGTTTTGATTATTTGATAAGATGTTCCTGAACCATGTTCTTTTGTGCGGTAAACTGGGAGTAGTAAATGATATGGTATCGCAATGTTGTAGAAAGTGTAGTATGGTATAGTAAAATACAGTAAAATTTATAGTAAGAATTGTTGATGTGATAGGTGATGTAAGAAAATGTGAAAAGTAAAGGAGAAAAGTGAAGAGAGAGAAAAGTAAGGAGAAAGAAAGTTATAATTGTTGTGGTAAAGTGTAAAATGTTATAGTATGTTATGGTATGGAAAGATTATGATAAGTGTAGAAAAACATGATAGGTGCAGTGTAAAATCACATAAAAGGACAAGGTCTAATCTAACTAATCCAAAGATTCAGGTCTGATAAGATAGTCTCGCTTGTTGTCTCTGTAATGGAAATTTTAAGTTAGAGCTTATGACTTACACTTAACTTCCTAAAAATTACCAAGATACATATATATATTAAATAAAAATGAAATAAGTCTTGCTACAAAACGCCATTTAAGTTTCTATCGTATTGTAAAATTATATTAATTATTGAACACTAAATTTGAAAAGAAAAAAAATACTAAACTGAATTTTATCAATATGACACCGCATATAAATTGTAAAATATTATATTTTTACTCGTAATATTTTAAAATCTTATGAAATATGTTAGGAGGTTGCATTTACTATAATTTACTACTCTACCACATCTTACCATACTATATCACACTTTACTACAACAATTATAATTTTCTTTTTCCTCACTTTTCATTCTACTTTTCTCTTTACTCTCTTCTCACCTACCACATCAACTATTCTTATCACAAATTTTATTATAACCTACCACATCATACTGCAACATACCAAATTTTCCACAGTTTATCATATCATTCTATTTCCACATTTACCCACCGCAGAAAAGAAAATGTAATTTGAGAATATGATGACACTTACTTTTATAATCATAAAAGAAATCAGTTAAATTTAGTAAAAGATGTAAAGAAATTGAAAAGTTTAAGGGCTTTTTTGATTAAATTGGAAAATTTTAAGGACATTTTTATCCAAACAATCAATAACACTACCCACATGCAAACTGTGGAAACTTGGGCTGGGGCCTGCTTCTCTCTGGCCGACCCACTACCATCACCACGAAATCAAATCTATATAACGAAATCAAATCGAAATTTCGTGAGTTTCTCCTCTCAATCGAAAAAATCAAAAACCCAAAAAAAAAGTCCTCTGTGTGTCGCCTAACCCTAATCTGAAATCCCAATCGATCGATTCAATTCGATTCAAAGCTCCCAAGTCGGAGAACGATGAGCAGCAGCATCACGACGGCGACACCCGCAAATACGATCACCCAAACCCTAACCCTAGAACCCCGAATCCCATCTCCCAATCGTCAGCAAGATCAGCAAGAATCGGAAACCCTAGTTCTTCGTCTGAAGCGCAAGAAGAAGAAGGTGACATGGAAAGAGGGCACGGTCAACAACGAATTCATGAACAAGAAGAGCTCCAAGAAATGCTGCATCTTCCACAAAGAAAAGCCCTTTGATGAGGACGATAGTGACGACGACGAAAAGCTGAACAATGATGGTGGGCAGCATCACCACGGATGTTGCTCGCATGATTCTGACTCGAATAACCCCATTGTTGCTGGTTGATGAAGGAATCGATCTTGTTTGTTGTAAGTTTAGAATGTGATTCTTACTCTGTGGTAGAATCGTGTTATGTATACAATGGAATAGCAATTGCTGTGTGAATTGGGAATTTGAGCTATTCTTTGTTGCCAATTTTGTTGGTGTAGTTGCATTGTGTTCTTGATTTTGGGTTCTGTTGAAATTGGGTCTACTACTATATGAAACAATTAATTACTTTTTAAGTAAGATGATGATAAATTGGACTGCAAAAAAAGCTTCATATATTGTCCAAGATTGCTAAATTTCAAGTATTTCAAGAAGAATAACAGTGCACAAAAGCAGAATCTGAGACACTTAGTGATATACATTCAACAAAAGTAAAGAATTATTGTGCATTTTGTCCAATTGAAGATTAAGATGCATCAAATATACCATGAACAAAAGTGCAGAATGATGGTTTTTGTCCAGTTGAAACTAACCCAAAAGGTGAACCACCGTTTGCCAAACATGCCTATATTATGTTCAAACTTGACAATGCATTCAAGGTTAAAACCTTAACAAAAGCAGAAACTTAGAGACTACTTGGCAAAATTTGACCCAACCCAAAAATAGGCAAACCTGCCCTGAAAGTTTATATCAACCAGATGACCCATGAAACACAATTTTCTATTGCATGCATGATATGTAAGAGCAATAAAGATAAATCAACAATCACAAACATAAATCAACAATCACAAACCCTACTTATTTGCTAAAATTCAATTACATGCATACTATATAAGAGTAGTAAGTCTCATTTGTGTAAAGAAAACCCCCAGTTTATATCAACCAGATGACCTCTCAAGGTGAAAGTGCAACAATTCCATTTACAGCACCTCACACTACACCACAAAACCTCATCACAAGTTCATCATCTACCCTCTGATATACACAAATATACACCTCCTTAGTCCTTACATTACACACCTATACTAACCGAAATTCTCCTCATTTGCTCTCGCTAAAATCAGCATCGATAACATCCCCTTCACCGTCGTTGCCCGACCCAGCGGATCCCGCAGCCCCGGCAGTAGCTCCTGCGGTGGGACCCGCTCCAGGTGCGGCCCCGGGTTGGCTGTACAAAGCCTGGCCCAACTGCATCACTTCTTGGTTGAGTGCTGCCATGGCGTCCTTGATTGTCTGAGTCGCACCCCCTGCAAGGGCGTCCTTGAGATCCTTCAGTTTGGTTTCGACTTTGTCCTTGACTTCGCCCGGGACTTTGTCACCTAAGTCCTTGAGCTGCTTCTCGGTTTGGTAGATGACAGACTCGGCTTGGTTCTTGGTGTCGATGGCCTCCCGACGCTCCTTGTCTTCCTTGGCAAACCGCTCCGCTTCTTTTACCATTCGTTCCACCTGCAGAAATCCATCCCGACTTGTCAGTATCAGTACATAGTTTAAACAGTCTCTCAGATTGTTGTCTATAATGTCGCTTCGCAACAACACCACAAGTAGGGCAGTCAAGAATCCCAGGTCCAGCCAAATCGAACATTGGACAAAAAATTGGCTCAGCTTTTCAGGTTGTCTTGGGGTTGTACAATTTGGACAAAACCTAAATTTGGGTCAAAAGTCAGATGAAAAATACAAAATAAGAAAAACATCACGTCCATACCTAGAAATTGAGCTATGTTAAAAATTTGGATGAAAATCTATGATTGCACCCAATTTTTCTGGGGTTAGGTAGTCTTTTGACAATTCTAACTGGTAACCACGACCTAGTTTGGGACCAGTTGATGCGAGTTCTGGTGAATTCCAGCTATACACAATCTTACCACATCAGACATTTCTATCCTTTGGGAGACTAACTAACTATAAGGTTAGACAAGTAAGGGTTGGTTGGATAAGTTTCACTAAAAGTTGAAAGTTGATAGTCCAAAATATTGGCAAATATGGGTGAATTTCGATTGGTGTGGGTCGGATAAATGGAGTATTTACCCCCTCTAAAGAACAAAGCCTAAAGCCTGAACATAGGTTCTCCCTTGCTAAATTAAGGATTTGCCACCACAGCCATGGACTCAAGCATCTACTCTGGAAACTTACCTCATCTTTAGGCAAGGTGCTAGCACCAGTGATGGTAATGTCCTGCTTCTTTCCTGTTCCTTTGTCGATGGCAGTTACCGAGAGAATACCATTGGCATCGATATCGAATTTGACCTCAATCTGGGGAACCCCACGTGGGGCTGGAGGGATTCCATCCAATCTGAAGCTACCAAGTGATTTGTTGTCCCTAGCAAACTCTCGTTCGCCCTGAAGAACATTGATCTCGACACTAGTTTGCCCATCGGCGGCTGTTGAGAATACCTCTGTTTTGGATGTGGGCAAGGTTGTGTTTCTCGGAATGATCTTTGTCATGACCCCGCCAAGAGTCTCTAGACCCAAGGACAATGGAGTGACATCCAAGAGAACTATGTCACTTACATCTCCGGCCAACACACCAGCCTGAAACAATTGTGGAGAATTAAGGTTTTAAATCCCAACAAAAAGAAGGATACTTCCACCCTATCACTCATGTCATTGCATAACAGAATCACCTTCTATACAACAATTCCCAGTATGAGTCTACATATGCAAGGACCAGAGAGATCCAAATGTAAACAGTTTTAAATCAGCACACATTACCGTATGCAAAGAAACTGATTCCAATAGACCCTCAGAAACAATTTTGAGAAAACATGTTGAAGTTGAAAACCCTTCGATGAAAAAAAATGACAAATCACAATGCAACCAACAATAATCGACACCAAAAAGAAAGCTCCATGGATTCTTCATTTCACTTGACATAAAATTGCATACCTGAACAGCAGCCCCAAGAGCCACTACTTCATCTGGGTTGACAGTGCAGTTGGGCTCTTTGCCAGTCATCTTTCTCACAAGATCTTGAACTGCTGGTATCCTTGTTGAACCACCAACAAGGATAACCTCATCTATGTCTTTAATTGAAAGTTTTGCATCGTTCAAAGCATTTTGAACAGGCGTCTTCAACCTATAATTTAGAGAAACAGTTAGAACAGAGATCAAATGACCGCAAACTAAACTGAACAACTCCGAGAATCTGAACTTGAACAAGTTAATTACTGGTGAATAGATAGATTCATATACCTGTCAAGTAAGTCCGAACACAATTCTTCGAATTTCGCTCGCGTTAGAGTAGTATCAATGTGTTTGGGGCCATCTTGTGTAGCTGTAATGAACGGCAAGCTGTTGACAAACAATTATATTAGTGAAACATGCAGTGACCTGATAAAGACATCACCGAGAGCAGCAAGTTTGAAGCTTTACCTAAGGTTAGTCTGAGTCAAAGTCGAAAGCTCAATCTTAGCCTTCTCAGCAGCCTCAGTTAGACGCTGAAGGGCTTGCCTATCTTTCCTAAGATCAATGCCCTCATCCTTCCTGAAGTTATCAGCTAGAAAATCAACAATCCTCTGCAATAGTCACAAGAACACAGTATGTCATTCAGCAAAATCTTCAATAATGAAGACTCAAAATATCGTATCCATATCCAAAACCCCAAAAGTACTTCCACAAAACAAGGAATTTGAAGTTGGTTTTATTTCAAAAATTTGGAGACACCGGTTCTTGTTGGCCCCAAATTTTAAAATCCTTCACCACCTACTACTATTAAAATATAAAACCATTATTAGCTATTCAAGATCAGCTAAACTTTTGTCTAAAATAGTTCCACATGATATCAGAGTCAAGTCACAAGTTCAAATATCAACAACTCCATGTTTATCTGCATAGGGTTAGAGGGAACCTTCGCAGCATTCACACTTCAAGCCCAAAGGGTATTTGCATGTGGGGGTAAAGAATATAAAACCATTACAGGGTCTTCGACCATCGGCTTAAACTTTTGACTGAGAATTGAGATAGTTGCACAACTACTATATGGAAAAGAAGTTTCAAAGTATGCAAGGCATATATAAAAAGTCACTTGGATACCAAGTCCCAACCTTGTCAAAGTCATCGCCTCCCAAGTGAGTGTCCCCGGATGTAGATAGCACCTCAAAAACTCCATCTCCAACTTCAAGAACTGTAACCAGAATACACAACATCATGTACCCATCCAACATCAAGCATGCAAACTAAGGAACAAACAATTTACTGAACCGACAAGATTGAACATTGTCAAACAGAGAACTCACCAGAAACATCAAAGGTACCACCTCCAAGGTCGAAAACAAGAATTGTTTCATTGTTCTTCTTCTCAAACCCATAAGCTAACGAAGCAGCAGTGGGCTCATTGATGATCCTAAGCACTTCTAACCCAGCAATTCGACCGGCATCCTTGGTAGCAGTCCTTTGAGAATCATTGAAATAAGCAGGCACGGTAATAACTGCTTTGTTAACAGTATCATTCAGAAACTTTGATGCATCATCCACAAGCTTCCTCAACACCTAATCCATTTCAAAACCACGCCATTTCAGCTTAAT
This sequence comes from Portulaca oleracea, assembly GCA_029582165.1. NCBI lineage: Eukaryota > Viridiplantae > Streptophyta > Magnoliopsida > Caryophyllales > Portulacaceae > Portulaca > Portulaca oleracea. Next base: position 37,958,772 of record CM055871.1, read on the forward strand.
TGCAGCAAACTAAACTCAAATTGAACAAACCCACCAACATCATTCGATTCCTCAAAAATGTTTAGCATATGGGTAAGACTGGCAAAAATCTGTCACTCAATAACCCGAATTTGTCTTATTGGAAAAAAAAAAAAAAAAGGAGGGTGTGGTCACCAAATGTTTGACCGAATTTCAAATCAGGACAAAAAGTTATGCCTGAATTGAAATCCAGGTCGGGTTCGATTTTGAAATTAAGGTCCAGGTTGTCCGGATTTTAGTGACAATTCAGGTTGGATCAAATTCGTACTATCAAACAACTGGGTTTGGACATGAACACACTTGGTTTATGGGTATGTTTGGTCCAATTTTTCAAGAAATATTTTGAAAAACTATATATTTAGGCATTCTGGTCCAGCTCCGATCATTCAATTTCAGTGAAATGTCAAAAGATTCATATTAAAAGCTATGATATTCAGACAAGGATCTAGACATCAAACCCCCCGGTCCAGGTACAGGGTCCGAAATTGTTCATATTGTCCAAGGTCTCGACCCGAATTTTATCCGAACCCTCTGTTTTTCCTCAGCATACATTACCGGATTTGTAAAGGACCATGATAACCATCTTGACTCAACTCAAGATGGTTCTTAACCATCTTGAATTATTCATATTTCACATTTTCATAACTTTTATCAATATTTTCTTTAATAATTATATATATTTATCAATTATAATAATATAATACTTATTAGCTAGATGAAAAAATATAATAATAACCTAATTTTATAATCATAGTAGAAAATCCACATTTTATACATAGTTTTATATTTATGAAATAAATATAAATAAATAATTATTTTTAAATTGTTTATAAGTTGTAGTAACCTTAAAAATAATGAAACATACCTTTAGAATGAATTAAATACACTTACATTTCACTCTATTAGTGATTTAGAAGAAATGCAAGAAGGTTAAGAGTCATCTTGTGTCAGCATGTTTATCATTTTCGATCTGTAAAACCCAAAAACATTAGACACGAGACTTGCTTTTTTCCAGTGTCAGAATTCAACTGTCACAAGAACTTCCTCAATTTCCCCAACCAAGAAAACTAGGTTAACTCAATGAACTAATTTGTCCAAACATTGATGCTGTCTGATTCGTCCAGCCCTAATCTAACCCGAAGATGAACATTTCGACACCTCGAATCATACAGGAATGCGATGAAACGTTTTGTGAAATCTGTGAGCATGAAGATTGAATACAGAGAATATATCAGAAACATTACGATTGCTATTGTCATCTATTCTTCATACTCTCTGAATTCAATCTTCATGCTCACAGATTTCACACATTTCGACACCTCTAATCGGCTTCAAACTCAACTAATACCATAATCAACGAAACTTTTCAAAAAATTCACGACAACAATTACTACTTACCTGAGCAGAAATCTCTTCCGGAGCAAATAACTTCCCAATCGCAGGACACTCGAGCTTAACATTCCCATTCTCATCCCTAACCACTTTATACGAAACCTGCTTCGACTCCTCATCAACCTCCCCCATTTTCCTCCCGACGAACCTCTTCACCGAGAAGAACGTGTTCTCCGGATTCACCACCGCCTGCCTCTTCGCGATCTGCCCGACGAGGCGGTCGCCGGTCTTTGTGTACGCCACCACGGACGGCGTCGTCCGCTGCCCCTCAGCGTTGGTGATGATCGTCGGCTTCCCTCCCTCCATCGCCGCCACCGCCGAGTTCGTCGTCCCGAGGTCGATCCCCACCACCTTCTCGTTCACCACGCGAAGCTTCCAGGACCTTCTGGAACGTGCCCTCTTGGAGGTCAGGAAGGCCGAGAGCTGGTTGTTGCGGGTGCTGTTGAAACTGAGCTTTGTGGCGGAGGGGAAGGAGGAGATGTTGTTTGAGGGGAAGTGGATTTGCGCTGCGGATGCTGCCATGGTTGTACGGACTACGGAGCTTGAGTGATTGGTAATGGCGGATTTTAGCGTGAGTAGAGTGGATTGATCAGTTGATCAGTGAGACTGCAATGAGACGAGAAGGGACCGATCATGAGGGAGAGGAGGTTATAATAGAAGAAGTTTTTGGAGGGAGAGAGTTCTAGAAGAGTCGTGAGCTGTTGGATCGGATGTGAATGATTTGGGGGTCTGCGGTGGCCGTTGGATTTCAGATATTTTGTTGCTTTCTTTTCTTTTTTGGCATTTGTGGAAGGCTAGCGTAGTCGAGTAGCTTCTTATTCAAGTTATCCGGCAATTTTTGTTGTAAAATTATAAGTTTTTGCCTTTTTTTGGCACCATATGTCTTATTTTCTAAAAGTGTATTTTTTTAAAATTAGGTAAATTGGGTTGGATTAAACTTTTTTAGTGGGTAAATTGATGAGGATAACAAGTTGAAGGTAAAAATTCTTTGTCTCAAGATCAGTAATTAACCATAGCATAGGAAAAATTCTAATAGAAAACTAAAAACTTAAACTTATTACAAACCTATAGCGACAAACATTCTCAAGATAGCCAAAGGAAAAGGTAAAAACAAGACTATCAACATAGTGAAATAACATATTGTGCTATTTTCACGAAATACCAGCTCTGTCTTACTATGTTGGGTGACATGAGTGAAATGAAATAAGGAAGAATCCGAGCAAGTTCTTCCCCTTCTTCAACCACTTCCGAGATAGAAAAAAAAAATTTGTCCACTTCTTCATTGACATAGCTGGAAAAGAGCCTCAAAGATGAAAGGAGGGTCCACCTTCACAACTGTACCAACCGTGGTGCGTGACGCTAGAGGATCGGCATCTGGAATGGGTAAGGAAGACGAATGTTTTCCTCCCAAAAATGGAGATCCTCCATTTGTGTGCATTAAGACCTTAAAAAATTTCCATTGGTTAGAGTAGATGGGGAGAAGATCCAATGCTTTCAATTCTTGAGACCAACTTGGTGCTTCAAGAAAAGCGAGCTTTGGACCTTCCATAAATTGGGAAAATCGAAGTGAGCTTGAAAAATACAAATCGAAAATTTCACCCAAAGAAAAAATAACGAAAATTAACGAGTTCTCAGAAAAAGTCAAGAATCGACTATTGCGATTAAGAGGTCATACAGAACTTTGAGCAAAGATCAGGCAGAATAAAAAAAATGTCAAAAATCCGGGAGATTAACTAGATTTACGGCTAAATCAAGGGGCTTAGCTAGGACGGATTGTATTCATGCGGAGGGTCAAGGAAGAGTCAAGAAAGGCTGAACCCTCTAGGGTTTCTCACTCTCGGAAGAGGCATTATGAGACTTTCTCTACCATGGCTGTTGTTTGGGGAGATCCAAGGGGAAATTCCACTTCAACCAAGGCTCATGGTACACAAGTTAAGTGAGGTTCCATCTTAAAACCAATTGGTGTTAAGAAGAGTAGCCCACTTGACTTATATACCATGTGCTTTCTCTTTACTTTTTCGATGTGGGACATTTACTCATGGGTGAATCCCAACAATCTCCCCCTTCACACAGGAGTCTCTCCCCCTTGATCGGAAGCCTCTTTTGACCAAGGATTCAAGTCATCATCAGGAGCCCATCATAGCCGCACCTTACTCTACAGAGTCTCATGCCACCACTCTGAGCATTCAGGAGACCCAGCCTGCGTACGCGCTATGGTCCCTGCTCCTGTCCACGGTGATCTTCCCGCACCTTGCACGCGCCCAGCTGTACGAACCATCGGCTCTGATACCACTTGTTGGGTAGATCCAAGGGGAAAGCCCACTTCTACCAAGACCATGGTACACAAGTTAAGTGAGGTTCCATCTTAAAACCAATTGGTGTTAAGAGGAGTAGCCCACTTGACTTATATACCATGTGCTTTGGTTGAAGTGAGCTTTCCCCTTGGATCTCCCCAACAGCTGCCATAAAAGAGATGTGAGTTAAAGGTACATAAAGAAAGAAGAAGAGGGGGAGAGGGGAGGGGGGACAATACGAATGACCCGTCCCAAATTTTCCTAATCAAAAAAACTAGGTGGACTCAATGAACTCATTCGTCCAAATTTTGATGTTGTTTAAATTGTCTAGCGCTAACCTGACCCGAAGATGAATATCTTGAAACCTTGAAGATTCATACAAGAATGTGATTAAAACCAAAGAGATGTCTAATTGGTTTCAAAATTAATTAACATCATGATCAATAAAATTTTTCGAAAATTTACGAGAGCAATTACTTACCTGTCTTAGAAATCTCTTTCGGAGCAAAGAGTTTCCCAATCACAGGACACTTCAGCTTGACATTTCCATTCTTATCTGTCACCACCTTGTATGACACCTGCTTGGACTCCTCGTCAACCTCCCCCCACTTTCCTCTCGATGAACCTCTTCACCAAGAGAAGGTGTTCTCCTCGTTGAAATAGACTTATATGTGGCAAACAATGCAAAGGTTTTTTTTTTTTTTTGTTAATATTGACTAGAGTTAAAATTTTAACTAGTATACCTAACATATGGGTCTATTTGATGACTCAACTTTAATTAGGACTAAAGTTTCGGCACACTAATCGGCTTTGTTACAGTCATGCTGACTGTTAGTTTTAACCTAAGTTAACAATATCAATCAAGCTTCACAAGGAAACATTTGCATTGCCTGTATATCATGAAAAATTTGAGTCAAACTTCAAGTAACTCGGGTTTGATACAGTAGTGAAAAATTGGTCCATAAGTCAAGTATACTACTATCAAGAGTAAAATTCAGTAAAATATGATTCAATATCCCCAAAGGTATGTATATTAAAACTTTCTTATGCTATTGTTTCACATTGTAGAACAAACATGAACAAAGTGCCAAAAGTTAAAGGGAGCTCTCACTAGCCCCCTTAACTAGTTTGACCTCGGACACTACCGCCATCCAAAGTAAAACAACCATCAGAAGCATGATAGAAGGAGATATTATCATGATATTCTGCCACACAACTATGCTTCTGTATTTAACCTTTCTCTTTCGTGCCATGCCCTTTACCTTTTGATTCTTAGCTACAAGATGAGTCAACTTAGAATACTCCCTTATCGTATGGTTGCTTCTTTTACTCTTTTGGGGGGAGGGGAGGGGGGACAAAAAACTAGCCCAAAATGGTAGGAGTGCTTTCTCTTTGAAGAGTGTGGTATATGAGGCTTACAAAAAAACCAACATTCATTTTAGTGATGAAAGAACTCTCTTCTTCATCCAAAGCTTTGGAAAGACATGAAGCTACTCTCTATTTCATCCTCATTGTCAACCTACATTATGTCATGCTCCGAGTCTTATAAGGTGATGACGTTTGCATCTGTTTCAACATTCACATCCATCAAATTTGTTGGCTTTCCTATAGAGATAGGCGCATGAGCTATTTTAATCATTATAACGCTCTGATGAGCCTTGCACGAAAAAGAAACTCACATGTTTACCTTCTAGGATCCTTAGATATACTTCCCTAGACAGGTAAAGATGTACAATTGGTCATCATTTACATGAAAACGATAACATGTTTTCAAGTCACCTTCACTACCACCAATTGAACTCACCTTAGTACCACTAGTAAGACTTTCTCCCACCAACAAAGAGGAGATTTCGTCTAAGCTCCTTGGTTGATGAATGACGACCAGTTCTCTAACATCCATAGAGTAGGATTTAACAGAAACCTTGGGCTTGTAATTCCCTAAACCCAAATCCTTTTGTACTGAAACTACTCGCGGATCAGTATGTTGATTTTCAGCGTTAATGGTTGAGAACTTACCTGTGAATGATTACACAGGCTCATCCTCTTGTACTGTCACCGCCTCTTGAACAACAACATCATCCACCGAGTTATGAACTACCTAGAAAATTCTATCCGAACTCTATTGACATAAACTACCCACCTTCTTTGTAGAGTGATCCCCTACTGATTTCTCAACGATTTCATCCACCTTATCTTTATTAGGACCTTATGTACATCGTGATGCTAGGATGAGGGCGGCTATGAGCACAAAGTGGATCGAAGATCAGCTAACCCTTTGCATTATTTTCCATCTTCTTTCTACCTTCCAGAAGGCCTACATTCCTTCTTTATTTTTTCTCGATTCCTTTAGAATGAACCTATTCTTTGGCTTGAACTTTAAAGCTATCTTCAAACTTAATCGTGTATTCTCCACCATTCTTCTATTTAGAAACGAGAGAGCCGCGTATACTGCACCTTGACGTTGTAGGCATCAAACTTCATAGCCAAATCAAAGTGGTATTGTGTTATATCATAGGATTCTAACCTTAACCAACAAGTCGAATCATTAGAACTTAGACTAATAGCCAATTCAGACATCAATTGGATTAGGACATCTTGGATACATAGAGGTATACCAAAACTTCAAAGTTAGTAAAAGTGAAACACAAAGTAGAAAGTTATTGTTGAATCACTTGAATCAGCTTATATTCTAAATACTCTATGTTGATGACGCAATAGCGTATACATTGATCTGAAAAGGTTGGTAAAGCATACAAGTATACAAGAAATGCATACATGATTGCAATTGTGATATGTGACTGATAGGTTGTATGGACGTGTATTTCTAGTGCTAGGAGCTTACTTGGACACAAGATATTTAAACGACAACGCAAAATCAGCTAGATTTTATATGCAATTGGGTCACCTTTCTTTTTCTTGTTTCCTTTTGAAGATCTAGGCCTTTTGTGTTTAGATGAAACAAGGGAAATCACACAACGATTTCGGGTATAATGGGCTTTTGATGGATGATTGTTTAAAAGAGGTCTAAAATTGATGGACAATTGTTTTAAAATATTTTTGTTACTTTAAGGTGGAGTTAGAATAGAGATCAAATCTGTACCGGAGACCATAACAATAATTGAAAACGACGCTGAATCGTTGATATTATAGTCAGAAATAACGAATGATGATTTTTTAAATTAATGTTTTCAAAACATAAAAGTTGAGTTTTTAGCGAAATGGTTGAGTCGTTGTCGTGTGATCATAAGGTCAGGTGTCTGAGTATTGGAAACATCCTCTTGCAGAAATGTAAGGTCCCTTTCAATTTCTTCAAAACATAGACGAAAATCGAAATTAGTCTTGACTCTTTAATTCATTGCCCAGCGGAAAATCTAGTTGCCACTTGCCACCATCCAAGTTGTGGACCTAGTCCGCTCGCTGGACCCGTTGAGTTTAGATTGAGTCTAGATCCGATCTAGGTCCTCAGTTCACTTTGCGTTCTCTGTCCCAGTTACTAGGTCCAAGGTTTTGGACCCTATCTCATCCTAGTTCAATCATTAGGTTTAGGGCTAGGTACCCGATTATTTTGTTCAACCTTAGCAGGCAACCACAGTTCTCAAACTCTCTACACCAAGGTTTAAATCTCGAGAGATGCGAAACAAATCTCATATTTAGTTGATGGATGATGTTTGTTTTATATAATTTAATACTTATCATTCATCTTGCCTATAAATTTCATTAATAACTACCCTTTAAATAAAGAAAAATTGGATTCTAATAATAATAATAATACGAACTTTTGGCCATATAAGACTTAATAATACGAACTTTTAATTTTGTGACTAATAATACGAACTTTGACCCCCTGTTGCCCCAAATAGTACGCCACCGAGTTAAGCTGAACTTAACTCGGTGGTACGCCCCAAATAGTCAGCTTTATTTTGTCCACATCAGCCTCTTTCTCTCTCCTCTCTCTCTCTCCTCCTCTTCGTCATTCCCCATTTTTTTTCCAGTTCACAACCAAATCTACCTCCTTCCTCTTCTTCTTCTTCTTCTTCTTCTTCTTCTTCTTCTTCTTCTTCTTCTTCTTCTTCTCTCATCACATAAACCCAAATACCAAAACTCGGGCATCCGTACGGACAAGCAGTGAATTCAGCCATCAATTTCCACACACAGTAAAACTCCAAATATTATCAAAAATCCTCAAAAATCATCGAAAATCCTCGAAAATCCAGCATGATCGAATCAAAAGTTCTGTCAAGCAAGTGAATCCTCGCCAATACGTTGCGCAAATACCTCAGGTTTTTGCTTCTTAACATTTCTTCAATTTGGTTATTCTCCAAATTCGGAGTTCAATTTATTCTCGTTGATTTGGATATGGTCAAAGCTTATGCTTTGGATTTGACATTGGCCCAATGAAAAACTTGTTGCTGGCAAACATCACCTGATATTAGATTCTGGCTAGAGTTTAACTTGCTCTAGCTTAGATTCCAAATGAAGATCCTGCTGCTTTAAAAAAATGTGCACTTGAGATAAAAGGAAGAAGAACAAGAAGCGATATCTTATAGCTTACTTTAATGGCTATATGTTGACCTCATTTTACATATTTAGATTTACTACGAAAATTCAATCAGAAAGAAAATTTAATCAGAACTCTGATGAGAATAAGAAGAAGAAGAAGAAAAAGAAGAAGAAGAAGAAGGAGGAGGAGGAGGGAGATTGATTAGAGCTGGAAAGGGGATCTGGAAAAAAAATGGAATTTTCTTCGATTTCTACGTGGATTGATATGAAGATTGTGTTTCCACTATTTGCGATTAGTTTAATTAGGGATTTGGTGTGTTTTGTAGTTTGGATTTAGCTGAGGAGGGAGGGAGATGACCAAGCACCTGGTTTTGTATGTGGATCGGTTGGTGAAGTCGATGAATTCGTAGGATTCCGAGCCTGTAGCCTCGCGGAGTCTTCGTCGGCGTCGAGCTCCGGGTTGAAGGAGGTGGATGTGGATTCAGGTTTGTGCTCAGTTTTTGTACGTGGATGGATAAGATTTTGGAAGTTTGCCATCTTGATTTCTGGAAAACGAGACTATGAGCTCGGTCTACATAAGCACATTCCAGTTTGATCGCCCAAAAGCATTCTGCCAGTTGCAGAGCTACAGAAGCCATTGGAGGAGGACTTGGAATTGGGGAGGAGAGAAAAAGGGGTTAGAGGAGAGAAAAAAGAAAAAAAAAGGAAATATGATGTGGACAAATTTTAGGTGACATGGCAAAATTAAAAAAAAAAAAGTCAATACCCTTCCTCCGCCGCCACGTCAGCATACCACCGAGTTAAGTTCAACTTAACTCAACTTAACTCGGTGGCGTACTGTTCGGGATAACATGGGGTCAAAATTCGTATAATTAATCATCAAATCAAAAGTTCATATTATTAAATCTTATATGGCCAAAAGTTCGTATTATTAGAATCCAATTTCCCTTAAATAAATGCTAATAAACAAGTACACTTCTCTTAAAAATACTCCCTTTTCTTTTTATTTAAACTTTTACCTAACTTTTTTCTCATGTTATAATATGGGTCATTTCACAAAATCAATAATATTTCACTAACTAGAATTTTTTCATATTTTACCCTCAATAATTAATTTAAATTATAGGAATTAAGAGGGAAGAGAACAATTAATTAGTACCAACTAGTCATAATTTTTTATAATATGAATTTTCCCCCAATACATTTTAAACTCACCTAAAAAACAGAGGCATAAGTTTATTTATTTATAATAAAAAAATCCCTTTTGTATCCTCTTTCTCTCTCTTTGATTGTTTTATTTTAAAAATGATAAAAATAATACTGTATTTTTATACAAATACGATTGTGATCTCGGGTGCACAATGCTTTGTGAGCCCAGTCACATCTTTTTTTTTTCTTTTTTTTCTTTTCTTGTTTTTAAAAATATTTATTTGGTGTTTATTTTGAATTTCTAGTTCAATATACTAATTCTTTATTTATTTATTATTATTATTTTAATTTTTTTTATAGTTTTTATGGTATTCTTTTTTATTTTCTTTGTAGTATTTTTATTTACAATTGGTATTTAATATTAATTATTTTCAATATTTGATATGAATTTTAATTTATGAACATTGTTATAGAACCAAACTTTTAAAATTTTCTATTGTTATTATTAGCATGTTCTGATGTTATAAAGTTTTTACAAGCATTGTAATATACTTTTATAAACATTTTTATGGGGTTTATGTATACTGAAGTTGAGTTCAAATAATGGTTAAAAATTATGAGTATTGTAGTATATATTTATGAGCATTTTTTCCTTTATATTTTTAATTTTTTGTACAATTTTTAATTTTTCTAAAATAAATATAATAAGGCTTTTCTTTTAATATAATACTTCAATATATTTTGTAATAAGCATGGTTGTTATAGGTTATGAGCATTACAGTTCTACTTGATGAGCATTATGGTTTTAAATAACGAGCATTGTAGTTATAAGTAATGAGCATTGTAGTAATAGGTAATAAGCCTTATAGTTTTATGCAATAAGCATTGTTGTTATAGGTTATGAGCATTATATATAGTTCTGCTTGATGAGCATTATGGTTTTAAGTTATGAGCATTGTAGTTGTAGGTAATGAGCATTGTAGTATTAGGTAATGAACATTATGGTTTTATGTAATGAGCATTGTAGTTATATGTAATGAGCATTGTAGTTCAGCTTAATGAGCATTATGGTTTCATGTAATGAGCATAATAATTATAAGTTATGAGTATAGTAGTTGTATAGTATGAGCATTGGTGTAGAGACTTATGAGCATAATAGTTATAAGTTATGTGCATAGTACTTATACATTATGAGCATTGATGTAGAGGTTTATGAGCATAATAGTTATAAGTTATGAGCATAATAGTTGTACATTATGAGCATTGGTGTAGAGACCTATGAACATTGGCCTTGTAGGTTATGAGCATAATAGTTATAATTTATGAGCATAATAGCATAATAATTAGTAATTAAGACTTATGAGCATTGACCTTGTAGATTATAAATATTGTAGTAAAAAAATAAAAAGCATAAAAATATAATATTACACAAAAAAAAATAAATAAAAAAATACTTAGCCTTATAGATTATAAATATTGTAGTAAAAAAATAAAAAGCATAAAAATATAATATTACATAAAAAAATAAATAAAAAAATAAGAAAAAAAATATAAACAATGGTGGGCGCTCACCGAGCAACATGCAGCCAGGCTCACCATCGTCCTTCTCGTATTTTTTACAAAATCCTCTTTATTCCCACTTCTCTCTCTAAATCTAGGACAGTCCACCTGGTAGGCTATGTTGCCTCTACTTGGCAATTCCACTTCCAGATTCTCAGCCACTTCTCTCTAATCTCCACCTCATGCACTCCATTTTTTTTTCCTTTTCTTTTCCAATACTCAATTTTCAAAGATGGATGGTCAAAAAAATCCCAAGTCCCTCACTTTCTCATTCAGTCTAAAAAATTCAATGACCCCCATGATTACTTTACTTACTGTTCCCCAACTAATCTAACATTAAACTACAGTAATTATCCACAACTCTACAGTAATCATGGCTAATTTGCAAGCTAATCACCACATAATCCTATCCATTTCCAGAACACTCTTTTCTCCTCAACCCAGAAACTTTAACAAAAACCCACTTCAAAGATCATCATCATCAACAGTAGCAGTAACACCACTTAATCACCACCTTAATCATCATTCCTTCAGATTAAGGAGTAGTATTGGCGATGGAGGGAGTGCTCTGGTGCAGCAGCGTCCACCCGGAACAGGTGAGGACGTGGGGATCTCCATGAATAGCATGATTGATCAGATGGCGGAGATTGGAAGTGGAGCGGGGGTTGATGATCATCATGATGGGGATGGAGAAAAGGAGGAGATTTTTGATGGGTGTTTGGTGAGGGAGTACGGGTGGAAGGTGAGGAGGATGGTAGAGGATAAGAGTGAGATTAAGAAGGTGGCGCAGATTCAAGCGGAGGCTTTTCATGAGCCTGCTTTCTTCTTCGATGATTTCTTCTTCACGTTTTTTCAGGTGCATGTTTTCTCTTTTTTTTTCTGATTTTCTCCCTCTCTTTTTTCAACCCATTTGATAGAGAAATTGGGTTAATTTGTGATTAAATTTCTGGGAAATTTGAATTAAAAACTAATGGTGTGTTTGGTAGTTTCATGGTGAGAGCTTAAGAGTGAAATAATGGGTGCTATGCTAAAACTTTTTCAATGTTTGTCACAACCAAACATGGGAAAATTTGTTCACTTGAAAAATTTCACAAACTTTCCCGGGAAAGTTTGAAATGAATGTCAAACTAACACTATAAATATCATGTAATCTGTTGTTTACAGGCTGAAGTTCTTTCTGGGCTTAATTACAGACTCAGGAATTCCCCACCAGACAGGTAATTTTGTGTGTTCAATTCTTTTCTTCTGTGATTTTGTCTATGTATATGTGTAATAAATAAACCCATATAAATGTGTATTGCTCAGTTTTATGCAACCTCCTCCTTGATGGACTCATTTTTAGTATCTAATGAAAACAGAATCAAGTCATGCAATTCAGAGATGATCATTCCAACTGTTCTTTTCAATTTAATTATGTTGAACTTGTTTTATTGAACTTATTTTCTAAGCTTATTCAGAACCTTTGGTGAGATTTTTTTTATTTTAAACTTTTGATATTCTATTGTGACCTAAACATTTTCTTATAAAACTAAGAAGAGAAGAGCCCCTCATTTTTTGTGGTCAATACAAAATGCGGACCTGAAATATCATTGCAAGATGCAATAAACATAGTCTACATACGGGTCTTCCCGAATCCTTGAAAGTGGGATCCACACGGAAAGGATTCGTTGTTGTTGTTGTTACTCGTATGTATGTATGTATGTATGTATGTATGTATGTATGTATGTATGTATGTATGGAGCAATACTATTAGCATGACGAGGAAACCTGGCAACCTAGAAGACAAACACTTGCCGAAATCTATGTATCAATTCTGTTATTAAGGCTATCATTGATTCTTGTCAAAGGAAATTGCAATAAAAACTCTCTTACATCAAATAAAAAGTATAAAACCCCTCATTTCTCCACTAGTTCTTCCCTTAGTCAAATGAAGGACAATAAGTCATTCAATTAGATAAAGGTAGGAAAATTTGTCAAAGTTTTCTTATCATCTTATTTTCAAATGACCAAACGGACCCTAAGTGAGCGATTCTGCTTCCGTTTAACAATGAGAAATAAAAACAGGTATGCATGTCTGGTGGCAGAGCCAGCAGCAAAGGAGAACCCAGATGACGCTGCCTCAACAAAGCCCCATAAAACATATCAGAAGCTCGTAGGTGTCGTAGATGTCACTGTATTAAGAGACAACGATGTTGTCAGCCACCTCCAAGGAGCTCAGGAGTATCTCTACGTTTCTGGAATCGCAGTTTCCCACAACTTCAGGTTCAGTTTTAAATCCTACTCTTTCTGATCTAATCTAATCTGATCAGTTTGAAAATACATCGATCACTGACTGACGATATTCTCAATATGTACGTAACCACAAATGCATGGATCAGGAGACAGAAAGTGGCAACTGTGCTACTGAAAGCATGCGAGGTGATGTCAGTGTTGTGGGGGTATGAATATCTTGTGCTGAGAGCGTACGAAGATGACAGAGGAGCCCGTGCCCTGTACACCAATGCAGGGTATCGGGTGGTCTCACGGGACCCTCCTTGGGTTGCTTTGATTGGCAGGAAACGCCGCGTCCTGATGATCAAGCGTCTCTGGTGATGATCTTATCAGCTTTGTGAGTTTGTGTAAGTACTTCAGAATCCTTAACCAATATGTTTTAGCTAGGGCTGTAACCTGTTGATAAGTTGAGTTCAGAATATGTTTTGAAACAGAAGTCAGTCAATAAGCTGTCAGAAAATTGTCTCACAGTTCAGAATAATTTCCGGAAAACAAGTATAGAATAAGCTTAGTTCAGAATAAGTTTAGTTTCATAAGTCGGTCGATAAATGCAGACCGCAATTCAGAACAACTTAAGCAAAACAAATCTAGAAAAGTTCAAATTTAGAGTATGTTTGGTTTCCTACGTATGTCAATAAGTTCAGAACATTGGTCCACCGTTCACAATATAACATCAGTAAAATAAGTTCAACGTAAGTTCAGTTCTCGTCAGTCAAACTAGCCTTTAGCAAATTATAGCGTAAAATTGTTTTCTGACCGTTGTTTTGTGTATGGTTTCAGGCAGACTGAATCAACCAAATGTGCAGATCGAATCAGTACAGAGAGACTGCCACTGATGGTATAGATGTAAGATGTATGTGTTGTATATAAACTGGCGAATTGGTGATCATGCATGCTAGAAATCGTGTTTTCCCTTAAAAGAAAGCTAAGATCGAGCAGAATTTGGTTGTTAGTAATTAGCAAAGTGTGATCAAACTCGAAACTGCATTTTGGTACCATGTTGGATTCATAGGGTGATATCAGATCGAGCTCATGATTTGGCGTAATTAATCCAGGTTCAATTGGATGGCGAGCTGGTTCTAAATGATTTTCTTAGGCCAACCTCCCTTGTATTTTACTTTGTTGAATGTTGATCATCTTTCTTGATATAAACTACGAGGTAAGCAAGACTTGAAAGATCGTGTAGATTAAAACTAGGTGAGGTACTTAACGAAGGAAAAAGAAAAAAAGAACTACTTGAAAATGTCAAACTCTTTGGTTTAAAAGTTGGATCAAATGTAATGAGATCAGGGGAAAATATAAGATGGCTTCTCTTTTATAATGTGTTTGACGTTGGTTCAAATCCATTATCTATTTAGAGAACTTGTTTCCAATGTTTCAGTTAAGTATGTCTGCATCACTACATATGATTCAACCATACTTTGAGGTCATGATATTGTTAGATCGAGGCTTACTCTCACAAATATAGTACGGAATAAATGAGACAGAAACAAAATCGAGACAAGAATTTAAAGTCATAAACCACCATGAAATCAAGGGGAAAAAACTCGCCTTATTTCATATCGAGTTCATGTAGTATTGCTACCCTTATCCTCAACCTATTTAAAATTTATAATACAACCCGCCTTATTTTATATCGAGTTCATGTCGTATTGTCATATCATGTCAGCTTTTGCTACCCTTATCCTCAGCCTAATTCATGAGGATACACTCAAGAGGATATCATAGTTGATAAACTGTTTTTTTTTTATTTAATTTGTTATTATTAAATGAACTTTGTCTGTTGGTCCATAATATTTGCCCCCCTCACATTCTAGCCTAGTTTCGTACTTGCCACTATTGTCGATCATTTTTGACACAAAACTTGGCTTCCTTTTAGGAGCGTGACATTAAAGAAAAGAGGGACTAGGAAAAGCAAATTGATACATTGATGGGTTACCAAGCATGCATTGATTTTTACACGCCCATGTAGCTTTGTTGTTTCCATTGATTATGATTATGTTTTCTTCATAGCAGAAAAAGAATCACAATCAAGCATGCATATATGCGTGCATTTCGGAGGTCAAAATCATCTAAACTTTAAGCCCTCAATTAGCACGACAAGAAATGAAAAGGGCAGCTGGTTTGAAAGGTAAAACCGTAAAAGAGGTTGTAATAATGACATGTTTTTCATGATCCTTAATGGATGATCTAATCTAGCTTGATTCGAACCAAACAAACCTGAAACCGATCCAAACTACAACTCAATAAGTGACCCGATTAAAATTCACACCCAAATAATCTCAAATCAAATCAAAACCTAACCGATACCAACCCGAAACTATCTTCAACTGACCTAAATCAGAACTGATTCACCCAATTGTCAGATCTAAACTTAAATACGGGTGAGATAGAGGTAGGACAGGCCAACATATAGAATTATGATTATACTCACCGGTCTCTATATATTATCATGCTGGAAGAATCATTAATCCATACCCTCTACCTAAGCGAATCTTCCCTAATCAATCATTCCGCTAATTAAGCATACCTTTTTTGCGGCATATAGCTAGCATAAAGTACTTATTTAACCCTTGTTAAAGCTTGGAACCGAAAGAAATCCAAAGCAATCATTGATAATATCATGGAGATATGCCATGAGGCCAAATGGATATAGTATCTAATCTCCCACTCCCTCCCTTTCATATTAATTGTCTAAAATTTGATTTTAACAATTTCTAATGTCACTCTTTAATTGATAATTTTTTATATAGTATATTTTAACAATTGAAATATTATACTTTGATGATAGTATTTTTCATTACGAATCTAGTGATGGTAATTTTATATAACTCATTGCATATATATTGAGAAATTTATAATAAAAATTTTTGAAATTTAACTGCATGATTTTCAAAGACGATAATTAATCATCGACATTAGGTAATACTGGTTAGAACTTTGGTTTTTAATTGGTCTCAAAAGCTAAAAACTGAATCAAAGTTTGAAGTGGCAATTTTAAATGGTTTAAGATAACCTTAATTAAATTAGCATCAAAATTTAATGGAGAATGGAGATGCTTTGCGCCGTTAATAAAAGAAAGTGGTTGCTGAAATGCTTGCTAATGCTCAATTAAAGATGGATTAAAAACTAATTGAGATGCATTTCTAGGTAATTTGGGTGAGTATGCTTATGCATATGCACAGTGTAAATGCTATTAAGAATTAGGAATGATCATTAGGCCAATGCTAATGCTATGCTTTTTAACGACTACTTCGGCCGCCAAAAGGGATGCTTAATTATGATTGCATCCTAAACCCAACTTCATGTGTGTGCTAGGCATCTTAAACCCCACTTTAGCTTGGGGAGTCCATTGTTGAGGTTTGGAAGGGTAGAGTCAGGAGTAAGGGAAAATAGAACATGTTAATGAAATTTAAATAGTGTCTTGTCAGAGAAGCAACTTGTAGAACTGTTTTTGGCCAAAAGGATGAACATAAAGTTAAGAGGAATAGGTGCGCGAATAACTTGGAAGATGATAGTCTTGATGATATTGATGTCGAGATAGATCGCAAGGCCTTGATTATTGGTCATGATACAGGCGCGTGAGTCCTTGATGACTATCCAATTGACATTGTTGATCTTTTAAGGCTGGGATTGAAAAGAGAAGGTCATTTTGGTTGTCGTGGGCATGCAAATCCTTGTTGTATTGCTTATATTTTAGCAACGTTTGGTTGTAGCTTTTTGTCTTTTAGAGTTGGTTGTTTGTTGTTTTATTATGTTGTTTTGCTATATTTTGTGAACCTTTTAACCTTTTTGACTTTCACTAATAAAAAAATGAAGGGAAATGATGAAATGTGGATGAGATCAATGGATAACATTAGAGCATCTGCAATGGTGAGTTTCAATTCGACTCACTGCTGACGTGGCATGAAATGAGAATGGAATGAGGTCGTATACGACATTTCAGTGGTGAGAATGAGACTCGTCTCACGAGAATCTCGCCGTCAGTCTCGCGAGACGAGTTTAAAAGCGAGTTTAAGATAATAATATTTTAATCATAATTTTTTCTCTCTCCTCATCCACCTCATTTTTTTTATCAATATAACCAAATTAATTATATTATTGAGTAGGATCCACTTACTTTTTTAATTAATATGAGTCAAACTCATATTCACCATTGGAAAGCAAGCTAAATAAATGGTTAAATTTTGACTCTCTTGATAGGGATCCACAGATTACACGTCATCCAATTAGCCAAACTCAAGTTCACCATTACGAGTGCTCTTATACTCCTCCTCCCGAGAACGTTCGACACTTCAGCCGTAATTGGGAATAAGAAGAAATTGAATCGAGAAGGTTTTACATAAAATATGTTGGTGTATTCAAGTCTTAATAATTATGTCTTAACCGAAAATTAGTGTATATAGGTCTTTTTTTAACCAAACATAACGATTTCATTAATAAAAAGTCATACGACACTTACAATGAAAATCGTCATTGAACAATTGTAGATCTAAAATATAGATATGAAATTCAACTTCCAAATAACTAATACTAATCTTACTGATGTTCGGTTCAGATTTCTTCGATGACTTTGCATCTTTCTTCGATGACTTTGCATCTTTATCATTGATGGAGAACCTCACAACCCGTGCTATAGCGATTTGAAAGTCGATTTTCATCCAATGTATTAGATCACACCAACTGAACAAAAACTCTAAATAAGGGTACAAAAAAAACTCTTACGAAAGAAGAGACTAATTTTCTTTGCGTAAACGTAAAAACAAATTAATAATTAGGGGTAGAAATCAAGCAATTTGGGGCATACCATCAACAAAAAATCGATGACAGCCCCTCCAAGGAGATGAAGGCTAGGGTTCTCTAGAGAGAAAAGAAAAGGGGAGGCTAAAATGAGTCGGGGTGACTAACAATTTATTTGCAGTATAGGTGTATTTAGTAACAAAGGTAATGGATATAAAACATAAATTTCAAACAATAGGGACTCCCCCGTGTATAAGCTCCTAAGTGCTAGATATACTTCCCTAATGTCGACGTGTTGGATGCTCAGTTGGGGGCTAGGCCAAATTTAAGTTGACGCAGTATGTAGGAAGCTAGGAGGTAGACCTTGTAAGGATCCCGATGGGTGGCAGGGAATAGAAATCGTTTATGGTGTGTTTGGTTCCATGAGTTTCCTAGGAAAGTTAGTCAATTTTTTTAAAGTTGACTAACTTTCTCATGTTTGGAAGTAAAAATAGGTTGGGAAAGTTTTTAACTAGAACCCACAATTTTCTCATGGATCATGCTGAAAACTTTCCCAAGATGGGTGTGGGAAAGGAAAATTTTTTGTAACTCAACTTCCCAAAATGCCCCTAAAAATATATTTTATAAATTAATATATAAGGATAGTTTGGACATTTTAATTAACCAAACATTATGAAATATTTTCCTAAGAAAAACTTTCCCGGGAAAAAGTTTCCGCGGAAATATTTTACTGGGAAAGAACCAAACGCACCATTAAAAATATGGGAAGATAGGTGGATTGCTGGGCCTTTTTTATTCAAAGAAATCCGGTCAGCGCACATTGCTGACCCGAATGTTAAGTTGGTGGATTTAATTGACAAGGAGAGTGGAGGTAGAAGGAGGTGGGTAGGGACTAGGGAGTGGTTTTTGCCCTATGATGTGGACTATATTCTAAGCATACCATTGTGTAGCGCTTGGCCTTATGACTTCTTGGTTTGGCATTACACATCCAACGAACTTTACACAGTTCAATCGGGCTACCACTTGAGTAGAGATTTGAAGAGGGGGACACACCTTCAGCATCCTCTATGAATCTATCCAAGGCTTTGTGGTAGCAGCTATGCACTCTCAAGATCCCGCCCAAGATGTGAGTCTTTGGGTGGAAGGCCGAGGCTCGAGTTTTTCCAACCAGAGCTCACCTAGCGCATAGAATTCCAAATTTCTTTATGAGGTGTTGCATTTGTGGTGTCGTTGAAGACGTTGGTCTTCATGTCATTTTCACTTGTCCTTTTGCTATGGAGGTTTGGGAACATAACCCCTTTGATGAGGAGTTATGGAGTGAGCGTGATTACTATGTGGTGGTTTGTTTAGCCCGGGTAGCATAATCGACCAGAGACGAGCTGGGTTATTTTGTAGATGTCAAGTGGGAGGTGTAACGATTGCGGAATATGTTTATTTTTGAAGCAAAAGGGAGGTCTAGAGCCAGGGTAGCAGGGCGTGTTTTGGCACAGGCAGACAATTATAGATTGTTGCAAGACAACAGTGAGTAGGTGCCTCTGCAAGGTTTGGAAGTCATGTGGTGCCCTCCTGAGGGCTGAGGCTGGAATTTACAAGGTCAATTTTGACGGCGGAAGCGTGGAGGAAAGTAGGCATGGTTGAGGTTTTGTCATTCGAAACTACTTAGGTGACATTGAAGTTGTGCAAGTGGAGCAGGGGGATGGTTTTGCTAACCCATTGACTGAAGAAGCTAGAGCTGCGATCCTCGTGGTAACAATGGTGAACACAACATGGTTTTCAAAGGTTAATCTTGAAAGGGTATTCGATGCACTTATGAGAAGTCTTCAAGCAAAGAACTTTGAGAGTAATACTACTTTATTTATGAAGCAACTTTGTAATTTGAGTAAGAACTTCGATTTTGCTTTCGTCATATTAAGAGGGAAGGGAACATGGTAGCACATGTTATCTCTCAATACCATCCAATGGAGAGAAAGTTGAGAGTTTGGGTGGCTGAGGGGCCAGAGGCAATCGAAGATCCGGCCTTGCAGGATATGTGTAATTTTATCAACGAATTTTTAATATAGTTTCCCTTCCCTTTTTTCATTCAAAAAAGAAAAGAAAAAACTTCACAAATGTATATGTATACAATACATGAGTTAAATGGTCTGTATGCTACGTAACTTTCTTCTTTTTTTTTCTTTTGTCAGTTTATAGTTTTAATGTCTTTTTTTCAGTTTTGTCACTATAATATTTATCAAATATACCATTTGACTTTCAAAATTTATCAAATAAAGTCACAAAATTTGGTAAGTTAAATGGTCTAAGTGACACATAGTACATGTGTATGTATGTAAAGTCCATTATTTGTATGGTGTGGCCGTTCATTTATGAACTTTGAAGGGCCCTTGACGAAGCAAAAGTCGCAGAAAGCAATCAGTTGAACAGTGAGCACCTTGGGCACCTACAGAGCTATAAAATGGCGTCCTCTATCAACCCAATTCGCACTCCTCACACTTCTGATTTTCACACTCTAATTTCAGTCCACTTATAAGTTATAACTCATCACCACAATTTGATCCATTTCTAAAGAGTGATCACTGATCAAAGATCATCATTCAGCAACAAGATGGAAAAAGTCAAAGGCAATCACAGCAACCTGAAGAATGCGATCATAGCATTCATCGTTCCTCTTCCTTCCATCATCTTCTTCCTCTCTTTCCTCCGCCATTACAACGATCCTCACCACTCTCTCTCCTCGCTGTGGTCATGGTGCTACAACCACCCTCTTCTTCTCGCCAATGTCTTGTTCTTCTTCAATGTCAACGTCCTCTTCTGGGTCATCGGCACCCTTCAATCCAGCCACTGGGTATGTATTGATCTAAGTAATTTTCCAATTCGAATCTGGGTTGTTTTGGGTTTATGATTGTGTATCTGATTTTGTGATTGTGGATGCAGATGATTGATCCGTACTGGACTGTGATCCCAGTGATGTTGGTTCATTACTATGCAAAGCACCCATTGGCGAGTTATGATCCATGGAGGTCGACAGTTGTCATTTTGTTGACGTGGGTTTGGAGTGTGAGGCTTTCTCATAACTATTTCCGACGTGAGAATTGGCAGTGGGGTGCGAGGGAAGACTGGCGGTTTACCGATATGAGCCGCCAGTATGGCCGCCATTGGTGGTGGATCTCTTTCTTTGCCGTTTATGTCGCTCAGCAGGTGGCTACTCTTAATTTCTCTTTGCACTCCAACTGTTCGACGAAATGCCTGAACGAACGTGTTTTCCTCTGTTACTGGAATTTTCAAATGGGTTTGTGCTCAAGTGTTCGATGAAATGCCTGAACCTTTTCGTCTATCACTCAACTTTTCAAATGGGTTTGCACTTTTACTCCGATTGTTCCATAAAATGTCTGAATGAACTATTTTCTTCTATTGCTCAACTTTTCAAATGGGTTTGCACCCAAGTGTTCGATAAAATGTCTGAATGAACTGTTTCTCTCTATTGCTGAACTTTTTCCAAATGGGTTTGAAGTCAAGTGTTTGATGAAATACCGGAATGAACTCTTTCCCTCTATTACTCAACTTTCCAAATGGGTTTACCTTCGCAGGTTTTTCTGATTGGTCTAAGCCTGCCCTTCTACATCGTTCACTCAGTCGAAGCTCCATTGAGCATATGGGATTTCGCTGCCATTGCAGTATGCTTGACAGGTATAGTTGTTGCATACTACGCCGACTCTCAGCTTCATGAGTTTGTCACCAAGAATGCCGAATTAAAGGCCTCTGGGAAGCCGATTGAGGTCACTTTGGAGAAGGGCCTGTGGAGGTACTCGCGCCATCCAAACTACTTCGGGGAGCAGCTCTTTTGGTGGGGGCTCGTGATCTTTGCATGGAGCCTTGGACATGGATGGACCTTTGTGGGTGCGCTTGTGAACACCTTGTGTTTAGCATATGTGACTGTCCTTGTCGAGGAGAGAATGCTTAAGCATTCCTTCAGAGCTGAAGCTTACCGACAATACCAAAAGACTACCTCGGTTTGGGTCCCATGGTTCAGGTCCGAGTCCAAGGGCAAGGTTAATTAACCTGCAACAACTCTCAATGTGGTTCCTGCTTTCGAGGAGTTCTAGATGTAGTTGATCTTACCTCGACAAACATCCTGATTGCGGAGAGATTGATAATGATGTGGTCCCATGGTGCTTTGTTGATTATGTAATTGTGTGTTCTCCAGTATCTTTGATTGTTGGATAGAAGTGTTTTGTTGTGGTGTTTCTCCACCTTCGACTACCTTGCTAGTGTATGTATGCAATCGTATAGATGAATTTCGGTTCCATTCATTGCTTCCTTGAACAATCACGATGTGGTTAAGAGTTAAGATCAATTTCCATGGAAAAAAGAGTTCAGACCAATAGTCATACAAAAACTTCAAACTTTGGTTGTAAGGTTAGGCATATGTTATAAGTTTGTTGGTTTCTTATGCAACCTTAAGTTTCTATAATTTGGCCGAACAAACTAACTAATGCAATGTCTGGGAACAACGTTGATCTCCATAGTCCAATGACACACTAGTGAGTAGTGAGTAATGTGTCAAAAATCTACATTAATGACTTAGGCCCTGTAAATTTCATGGGTTCATTTAGGTAAGTAAATAATTACCACAAATTACCGAAAGTTACCAAAAGTTATCAAAAATTACCAAAAGTTACCAAAATTATCGAAAATCACATGACACATGTAAAGTAGGTTTTTTTATTTTTTATTCCTTTTATTTCAAAAATATAAATTTACCCATATAAATTTACCCAAAGTTACCAAAAATTACCAAAATTCATCATTTACCTTACTCCAAGATACCCATGAAATTTACAGGCCCTTGCATTTTTAAAAGTTAAACAATGTATGATGCTTCGTTGCATGGAAGCTTGGACATGGTGGATGAGTCCTCAAAAGGTTGGGCACGACCGCTTGTACCTTTGATTATGTTTGGGTTCTAATTGGCAAAATATAGTACCTTTGATTAAGTTTGGGTTCTAATTGGCAGATCATATTCAAATGTTTGGATTGTGTTTTACAATTTTGTATGATTTGATCATAATTAATATAATACACATTGGACATGAATTAGGATGTCCGAATGTTCAGTTTGAGTTTCTTCCTTTCTTGATGCAAAATTTGCATGAATCTTATCCATTAAAATTTGAATTCAGATAACATTTGGTTAGAGCATATGCATATGCAATGACAATCTTGTTTTTTGAATTGTGGGTGGGGGTCCATCCGTTTCACATTATCAATTGTTCTTTATTTTTGAAATTTCATTTCACTCATCTATAATAGTTGGAACTCTTTTCAACTTTTTCACAATAAAATAATTATTTATACATCCTATACTATAAATAAATTGCTTTAAGTTTAATTTTTAATCTCATAAATACACAAAGGACAAGATTTGAAAGATAAAAACTTAAAAAAAAAGAAAAAGAAAAAGAAAAGAAGGGGCAAGTTTCAGAACGCTACAACGTTCTAGTTTCACGTGCCCATTTACTTCGTTCATGGCTGTAACAAAATGCAGGAACTTGACACATGTTCCAGGGAAAAGAAGTAGGCGCTGCATTTGCTCTTATGTAAATGTCTTCAACTCGTGGTTGTTCCCACATCCAGAGCATTCGAAATTGAAATGCTATTGATAATAATGTTAAGTTATTCTCTTCAAACTTAGAAAACATCATTACATAAGTCATGGTATTCAAAATGTTACTCCTTATAATGTAACTATGTAGGACTTCCAATATGTAACGTTAACCATTGATTTTTTTGCATTTTCTCTTTTCAAGACTTATAATGTTAGGCCCTGTTCTTTTCTGCGACTGGCAAATTGCGGTGTCACAGCATACCGCAATTTGCCACAACCCACCACACTTTACCACAAATTATTATTTTTTTCTCTCCTCACTATTCTCCTCTACTTTTTACATTCTCTCTCCTCACCTACCCCACATACCAACAACCTGCCACAATTACACCACAACCCGCCACAATTTCACCACACCATACTGCGCCATACCGCAAAATACAACAGAAAAGAATAGGGCCTTAGGTGTAAGTATTTTCTATCAAAAATTTAATGATGATAGTCTTTTATACTAAATTATTAAATAATTTAACAAATTAATCGTTAAAGTTATAAAGTTTGAGCCTATGAATCACACGCGGATAAATTTTTTGAGAAGCACGGAGTGTTTTTTTTTTTTTTTTTTTTTTGAAAAAACCCTATTACCCACCCAATACTCAGTTCGGGTGGGCAAGGTCATAAGGGTGGATTACCGGGTACAAATTAGCTTCCCCCGCAACTGCAAAACCCTCCTTTCCGTTTTCTTCCGCCATAGCCGACCATTCCTACACTCTCAGTCCGAGATGAAAGGAGGAAAAGGAGGTAAGAAGAGAGACAGGGACGACTCCATCAATGGCGGACGAGACGGTTCCAACTCCATCTCTAACCCTTCCACTTCTTCTTCCATGGAAACGAAGAAGCAGAAGCAGATTCTTCCTTCCATGATCAAGAACAAAGAGAAGAGGTCCGAGATTCACTCCAAAATCAAGCACCAGAAGAAGCTCGAGAAGCGCAAGAAGCTCAAGGCTCGCGACGCCGCCGAGAAGCGCGCCATCGAGCTCGGCGAGGAGCCGCCGGCGAGGCAGGTCCCTCGAACCCTAGAGAACACCAGGGAAGCCGACGAGACTGTTTGCAAGCCCGATGATGACGAGGTTAGGGTTTTGGTGTGCGTTTTTGAGTGTTGTTTTTTATGAGCTTTGATGAGTTTGTGGTGATTTGTTTGGTTTTTGTGTGGTTTTCAGTTGTTTGCGGAGATTGAAGCGGATGAATTTAGCGCTGTGTTGAAAGGGGAGCGTGCTCCTAAAGTTTTGATCACCACTTGCCGTTTCCATTCAACTGTATGTTGTTCTCTGGATTATTTTGCAGTTTAGTTTTGTTTTGATTGTTTGGATATGTGTATTGTTGGTGAGTTTAGTGAAATTATGAGCATTCTGGATGAAATGGTGGCGTAGAAAAGCTAACATTGTCTGATAACACTTTGAATTAGAAATACTGAACCTTTGAAGTTAAATTTGAACTATGAAAGTGTTGCCTTCAGGATTAGCTATTTCTCAAAATCTTGAAGTTTATGGTGTTATGTATAAACTTCCAATAATTCAGGATTTCGGCCAGTGAAACTAAGGGTGGCATCTAGCTCGTTTATATGCTTCATTTGCAAGCCTGTGAACCTTTATTTTCCAGTGGCCTAAATGTCTAATTGATTAGCAAGAGGCCGAATTTGACAGGTAGCTTAGCTCATGATATTTGACACCGCACTATTGCTGTGCAATTTTTCAGAATAGCATGCTTCTTTTTATTCTTGTTATTGATATGGAATTGCAGTAAGTTGTATATAGTAATCTGTGGAGTTCTTGTGTTTGTGGATGTGGCAATGGTAGTTTTGATAGCTATCAGTTAGAACCCCTCCAATGCTTCATAATCGTAAAGTTCCCCATCATAAGTCATTGTTGACTGTTGTGCCACCAGGGGTTCCAGTTCACAGTTAGTAGCATCACTGTCTCTTGTTCATGTAAGGGGGGGGGGGAGGGGGTGGAGAGGAGTTGAAAATTAAGTGCCAAAAGCTTTATTGTGCTACTGCTTCCTATGAATTTCATCATTTTCGCGGCATGTTGTATGGCTGCTGCAAATTAGTGAGTCAATATTAAGGTTCCCCAGCTTGAAGCTAATGCGTGTTTTGTATTAGGTTGTGAGCTAGCTCTGTATCAACCACTACTTTAGTGATACGTACTTCTGGGCCTGTGGATCCATTTTTCAGTATTGAAAGTCCTGTACAGAATTTGTTTCTGTTTTTTTTTTTTTTTTTGTGGTGGTGGGGGGGGGGGGGGAATCTCATTCACTAATGGAAGCAATCTAAGCAAGTGCCTTGGAAAATGATTGTTAAGTTCAATATAAATTGGAAGATACTGATACACTGTGAGCTATGTGCTAAGTAACTAATTCCTTTAATATTATACATTCTGCAGAGGGGACCTGAATTTATCAAAGAACTACTTGAAGTGATTCCTAATTCTCATTACTATAAGAGAGGGACCTATGACTTGAAGAAGGTATAAACATGTTCTCTCCTACACCACACCAAAGGATACACAACTTTTAATTTTCTATATTTAAGAAATACCTGATGGTCTTTGTTTCTTAATGATCCTGTCAGATTGTAACATATGCAACTAAAAAGGACTTCACTACTCTAATTGTGGTCCACACAAATCGAAGAGAACCAGGTTAGTAGAGTTTTCTTTACAATCATGTATATGAACTGATAGCTTTCAAAGGGATATCATGTGGCTGCCATATATCACCCGTGGGATTTCTTTCACTTCCACCGCTTGGCATTTAAATATCTTCTTTAATGCTTATTGCAGATGCGCTATTAGTTATCGGCTTACCTGATGGACCCACAGCACACTTTAAGCTGTCAAAACTTGTTTTACGGAAGGATATTAAGGTTAGTTGATTGGTTTGTTAGGCATGTTACTCATAATCCATACTGCTATATACTTGTCACATGTAACTATTCTTAACTGAAACAGCCTCTGCATTTTCTTTTTCTTCTCTATCTTCGATGGTGCATTGAGATGCAAAGATGAACGAAGAACACACTTTGTCCCCCTTTTTTTGGGGGTTTTGTTGGGGTGGGGGAACTCGTTTGTATATGTTGGCTATGCAGCTTTGACATTGGGGACTGATTAGTCTAGACCAAGAAAAAAAATGAAGGCTGTCCAGTGTATGTTTGAATCAATCTTTTAGCATTTGTGATGAGTTTTTCCCCTTCTGTTTGCTCTCTTAAGAGGATGTACTGCCTGCCCCTTGCTCATCCGGCCAGGCGGCCATGCTGTTTTCCTACGATTAGTAGTAGGCTGTCATGTCTTGCTGCATAGTTCATTGCTTTTCTTTGGACATATGTCGATTTTGTTTTCCTATGATTGTTTTTATGTTCCTTCTATCAGGGCCATGCCAAGCAATCTTTCTGTCTTTCTATGCCTAGATTTTCCCCTAAAGTGCTGCTGATTAGAACTTTTTACGTTGGGTTTTTATGTCTTCTCTATGCTCATTTGTCATTGCATTTGCAGAATCACGGTAATCCAACCACCCATTGGCCTGAGCTAGTGCTAAATAACTTCACAACAAGGCTTGGTTATCGTATTGGAAGGTCTCCTCCATTTCCTTTTATTTTAGTATGCAAATACTCTTGATCAGTTAACAACTTTCACATCGTTGGGCTTTCCTCCATATCTTATAGTTTTCTCTACCGTGCTTGTTTCATTTAGGATGATTCAGTCTCTCTTTCCCCAAAAGCCTGAATTCCGTGGCCGTAGGGTCGTCACCTTTCATAATCAACGAGATTATATCTTCTTCCGCCATCACAGGTATGTCATTGTGACAGTAGCAGTTCCCTTTGTGAGTGGAGGAGTCATTTTTGGAGTTTTGTGTTTATTCTGCTTCATTAATTTTTCTTTCTTTTTGGGTCTGGATACTTAGGTATGTCTTTGAATCCAAAGAAGTCAAACAATCAGATCCACCCCAAAAGGGTAAGGATTCCAAGGCAGCAAAGAAGTCTGAAGAAAAAGTTATCGCTCGTCTGCAGGTATGCATTTTCTGTTTTGATTTTGTTCTTTGTCCCATTAAAGGGGTGTTTGCACAATATTGAAACCATTATGTCCTCCCACTTTGCCCGTCCGACGTATGATAATATGAAGGTGCTTGCACACCCCCCCACCCCCCCACCCCAAGTCCATTGCTTTGCCAGCCAATTTTTACTGGTGTCTAGTATTGGCTATCTGGCTTTTTGGATTACGACATAACTTTAGATGTTATTGGCCTTTTTCTTCTGATTTATGTATTTTTGGTCTCACCATTAAAGCACATTTTGCTTTTTTAAATAAAATAGAGGGAACCATGAAGACTGAAGTAGGTTTAACCTGAGGGTATAGAGCCAACCACGTCCAGCAGTCCGAATTTCCTTAGTAGAGAATAAATGAAGTCCTTAGACTTGAACAAGGGACTTCCTCTTTGGAATGCATTCTAGATGCCATCAACCTTTTGGGAGCACTGATATTAGTCGATTTGTCCTTGCTTTCATCGTCGTTTATCTTTCATTCAAGAATATGGGTTAGTGGACTAATTAGTTTTCTCCCTTGCAGGAATGTGGTCCTCGATTCGTTTTGAAATTGATTAGTCTCCAACACGGGACATTTGATTCCAAAGGCGGGGAATTCGAATGGACTCATAAGGTAAGTTTACTTGTTCATATCCTATTCTCAGAGGAAGAAAACTCTCAACATGTGATCTCATTAATTGTACTAACTAATTTATACTGTCTTTACTTTTTTTTTTTCCCTGTCTCAAACAGCCCGAGATGGACACCAGCCGGCGGAGATTTTTCTTGTGATATGCCAATATGGATTTTCAAGGTCACATTTTCATGTCGTCTAGAATTGTAGAGGCTAAAAGTTTTCTTGGGTTTTAGAACCGCATATTTTGCAAAACCCAGATGAAATCTGAGTTTGTTGAAGTTTTGACATGGAGGATAGATGTATGCTTTTATATTTTCAACTAATCTATTAATGAAACAAAATTCATTCGAACGTGTTTGGTTTCTTCTCCTTTACAATTTGCAAATAACCTCATTGATATTGTCCTGGTTGCCCAAGAGTTGAAAGGTTTTCCTTGGTCTTAGTTTCTTCTCTATCACAATCTGCAAGTAATCTGATAGGTATTGTAATGGCTGCCATGGAGTGAAGAGCTTTTGCTTTGTATTATTTGAAGCCAGAGAGAAATCAAACAAAAGCACCATCTAGCCCTGACGTATGTTCGACCTGAACACCTGTATTTGTTTAACCCTAATTGAATTGGGTTGTCACCATTTTATCTTCCGAATTTTTAATTTGATCAACTTGGACATGTCTGAATACAAAATAGGTTTGAGTTTGGGGTCATAAATTTGGGTTGTCTGAATTGTGAGTCAACTTCTTGTGAAATTCACGTTCGGACAAGTTTGGACAATGTCTTAACCTGAATGTTTGGACAATGTTTAAAATGTTGGGACATTTTATTAAATCAGTCAATTCACTTCTGTCCGAATGTCCGAGTCCGAATTGATCGACCTCAAAACTTTGTCTGCATGTTTGTCCGAATGTTAACTTTGTCCGCATGTTTGTCCGAATGTTTCTGGCGAGAAAGTGTTTAGTAGAGTTGACAGGCCCTCACCTCCAAAAAAATTTGGGATATGATCATAGTTTTTTCATTTAAAATTCAATGATTTGAGTGAAAATTTGTATACAATTTTCTATTTCCATCGCGTCAGTCCATTTTTGCTGAATTTAACTCTGTCTAAAGTGTTCGACCTAGTTCAACCCCAAAAAACAAACCGGATAATGGATTTCAATTTCTTGTTGGTGACCGGCACTACAAACAGTTTAATTGAAAAAGGTCGTTTGGAGGAAGCAAAGTTTTAGGCTATAAACTATGGTGCTCCCCGTGGATGAAACACATGAGAGAGGAAAAACTAATAATAAAAGGAAAGTCGTTTTTTCCCTCTATATTTTAGTTGTTCCTCACCTTGTTCTTCAACCATTACCTATGGCAAATACCCTACCATCCATTGAAATATCATCATTTTGTACTTGTTATTCCTCAATTTGGAGAACGCCATTGTGCATATATCAAAGCTTATATCAGGCATCTTTCAAAATTTTCAAGAATCAAAATCGTATAAATTCATTAGCTTAAATTGTGTGGTTACATTATGAGTATTTCATAAATTAAAAAAAACTGTGAAATAACAAAGCTACTACAACTACCCTGATCTCATGC
This sequence comes from Portulaca oleracea, assembly GCA_029582165.1. Classification (NCBI taxonomy): domain Eukaryota; kingdom Viridiplantae; phylum Streptophyta; class Magnoliopsida; order Caryophyllales; family Portulacaceae; genus Portulaca; species Portulaca oleracea. Next base: position 37,988,589 of record CM055871.1, read on the forward strand.
CTTTCTGACAGAGATAGTATTACATTAGGTTCTTATGAGGGGAGGCAAACATTTCTAGGTCCTCCCATATATATATATATGGAGCTTGTATCTTCAAACTCGTGTAGTATTTATATGCTTGTATTGTATTCATTCATAGTATCAAGAAAATGGGCGATTTTGCTGATGATGAAGCCTACTTCTTCAGAGTGTGCTGGATGTATTCGCCATACAGATCCCTGCAAGTTAGTCATGCAAAGCAAAGTTCAATTATTCACCCGTTTCGGTAAAGAAAAGCAAGAGTCTTGTGGAATCCATCTTTTCACAAACAATGATGTTTAAAAACTTACATCGAGTGTTGGATAGCTTCAATGGCCACGCTTGGACCGAGGAAATCGTTGACAGCAACTTCCTTGTTCTCATTCTTCTTATCTGTGTTAGTTTCAGTTAATAGAAAATCAAGACGAACAAATCTCAAACCGGAAAACTAGAAAAAAGGAATGAAGGAGTTTGTTTTCGAGCATACAGTCTTCGAAGAAACGTCTGATTTCCTGAAGTCGGTGTGGGGGGAGCTCCTTGATGTCTGTGTAGAATTTGTACTCTGGATCATCTGCACATACTGCTATGATCTTGTCATCTGCCTCACCCTGCAGGATTAGTGCATAATTAGCAGATTAAAAGTCAGGATTAAGCTTAGTTTAGCTATCAGGAAGTGTGCAAATGTATACTGAAGCAGCATTTTCAGAACCTGATCAATCATGGGCATCAGTCCAATCGGCTTTATTCTCATGAAACATCCAGGAAGAACTGGCTCCTGCATAAGGACTAGGACATCGAGGGGATCGTTGTCCTCACATAATGTTCGAGGGATGAAGCCGTAGTTATGAGGGTACACTACGGATGAATACAAGATACGATCAACCTGTAGTGTTTTTCACACAATATTGGGGTGATTAGGTTAAGATTTAGATTGGATTAGATGCATGAATAATACATAGTTTGGGCTGTAAGTGATTTGTTGGGTTACCATGATCAATCCAGTCTTCTTGTCAAGCTCATATTTGACCTTGCTTCCCTTGGAGATCTCGATAACCTGAGGCATAAAAGAGGAAACAGAGGATTTGACATCGATTCAGAACCCCTTACAAAGTCTAAACTTCATGACAGTATCAGACATTCAGGTTTAATACTCACACAGTTGCATATTTGGGGTGCTTCGGGACCTGCAGCCAAGCGCAAAGAACATCTTATCAGATTTGCTTTTCTCGGGTAAAAAATAAAAAAAAAAAAATGTAGGTATTTTTGGAATCAGTCTCTCAGCATGTAGTTATATACGTTGAGGTAAGATTTCCTACATGGATCTCCTCGGACACTGCATAACATAACATAACAGGGATCCACATTAAAAATTATCGTGTTATATTTTTGGACATACCGATGTCAAGATCATGCCATGGGTGAGCCGCGACTTGTCTCTTGGATAGGGATGAGAGGATCCTCTCGTTCAACTTGGCGGGCTTCCTTGGGGTCTCTGGCTGGGCATCTTCACTCATTTTTTTTATACTGTTGGGGGGGGGGGGGGGGCACATATGCAGAGTTATAAGTTTTTATTTGCACAAAACAAATTGCGGATTTTTCTTTGTTTTGAACAAAAATATGCGTGCTTTCTATAAGTGTATAATAGGCGTAGGGTGATACAGTTTCACGTAAAACTTGAACTAGATGTGCACATGAAATTATAAGCTTCAAGTGAGTGAGAGATCCAATTAGAGAAATGACAACTTTGTATTACCTGAAAATTTACACAACTGAAAAGACAAAAGAATGAATTGAAGAAGAATAGTGATGATGATGATGGTAGAAAGGATGTTAGAGGGGCTTTTATGGGGGAAGATAGAGAGAAACAAGGAGTGGTGGCTAATTAATGAATGGTCAAAGTTGTCTATGAACTTAAATAAATTCAATGTGGCTTCTTAGGAGAAAACATAGCCCAAGAAATAGGTGAAGAATTCCCTTAAAACATGAATAAACATACAACTTCATTTTCTAAGTTTGTCTCAATAATTTAGACTTGTATTCTCATACATTTATGGGGGTATGGTACTTATTTCGACCTAAAAGCAATAGTAAGGAACTATAACTTTTATAATCGTAATCAGCATACGGGAGTACGCATTTATTTTGAAATATTGGCTTTTTATCACATTAACACTAGACCAATTTTCGTATTGGGCCTGCCAAAATTGTTCTCTCAATACATGTAAATACATCTCGTTTATGGGGAGAAGACTACATACATTTAGATCTCCTCAAACCTTGCATTAGCGAGACTATATTATGATTTGTTGTTGTTTTAACGTTATACCAATTTCATTACATAAATGTATCATATTGCACCATAGTATGAGATTATTGATCTGATACTAGAATAAGTTTCCCCACTAAAAAAGGGAGAAAATTTTTGATAAATTGTCAACTTGATACTAGAAATCTAGAAGCTATACAATTTTTGGTGTTCCAACATACTCATTGTATTTGGGAGCCTTAATTGACAAAGGTCACCCTTCACAAAGTCCTAACAATCAAAGGATCCAAAGGCCCGACGTGCTCCAATGGAAACCTTGAAGGTTTTGATAGTTTATACAGTCCACTTGGCTTACACACATGAATAAGAAACAATGCCCAAATAATGAATAAGTTTTGTGTGTAGATTTATATTCCTTGTGGTCTTTCTGTAACAATTAATATTTATAGAGATGAGACAGTCTACATTTACATCTCTTTATACTTCAAAAGAATAAAATCTACATGAAAAATCGTAGTTATTTAAGCTCCATGTTCTCCACTCTTTGTTCCCAAAACAAGGCAGGAACCCAACTTTGACTTCCACTAAACAAGCCTGAAATTATCCTAATCAATACTACTATGAAGAAGTGAGGCAACATCACTGACGATTTTGTTATAATTTCAGTTAAAAATTTTGGATAATATATTTTTCAAGTGAATATAATAATATATTGGACACCCCTAATATAAAGATCTAGATCCATCACTGGTTAAAATACTCCAAATAGAGTATATCTACGTTCATATTCATATAAACAGATTAGGGTTTTACAAGGGTCAAGACAAGGCCTATTTGATTTATAATACAAATGAATAATACAAACCACTATACCCTCCTACTCTGGCTTCTAGATAGAACAATGCTGAGATTGGCCTTGATTTGTAGAAAGGTTTTGAGAAGATTATCCATTGGTGAAATTTTCTACAACTTGTGATCAAGGATGACTGTAGTATGCCTACAGGTGCCTCCTTGCAAGAATCTCTTGAATAAAGTTATAACCTGACTTTAATATGCTTGCTGCAATTATGAAGAATAAGATCCACATAAAATTAGTATTAGAAACATTGTTAAGGAATAAATGAATGGATACTTGAACAACAAATCCTCTTTTGGCTGAGACATTCTCTTTTTCTGGAAATTATTGTTGTTGCTATCCTTTCTAAACCTCACTTACAGGTTCCTTGTGCACTGGGCTATCCTTATATGGTGTAGCTTTGGCTGAAATGACATGTTATGAAGTTATTAGCGCTAGCAAAATTTTGTCCCACACGAATTTGTCCGATCCGGAAAAAACATGATTTTGTCTAAAACCATATTTTGACATTGAACGAATTTGCAGACACAATATTTTCTTTTTTCTATTGTCCAAACCTGATTTTGACCCGAGTTTAGCTCCATCCAAATTGTTCGACTCCAAAAAAATCGGGTCTGAACATCAATTTCTCATACAAATTTTGATGTTGACCGAACCTGAATTTACCTGTACACGAATTTTTGCCAATGCTAGAAGTTATATATCATTCAAGGGTATGCATAATAGAATGACTTTAATCAAAGATTCATTTTCGTAGTTTCATTTCATTTTGTTAATTCTTAAATTAGAAAGTTTCATGTATTACTCTATTATTATGCCTTTAGGCTCCAATATACTGACTAGTGTAGCCCAATTGGGTTTTTGATGATTAAGTTTAACCAACAAGAAGCCATTAGAAAACTCTCATTGGCATCAACAAAATTGTCCATCCAAGTAAAATCCCACAGACAAGCATTACACCCATCAATGATACTAAAAGTCTAAAACAAGACGAAGGAAATAAATATGAGATGCACATATTTTGAAGGGTAAAAAGGATAGAAACCTTGTACATTGTTTATTTTTACTAGTGATTAAAAGTTTTTATGAGCAATAAGTCTATGCATGCAGATTAAAAGCTTCAGAGTAGTCTTGAGAAAATGAAAAGAGCAAAGTCGTCATTTATAGTACACACAGCACGAAAATGTCTCGTGAACTTCTTGATCGATGGACTTACATTATAAAAGCTAAACTGAAACCAAACAAACTGATGATGATGATAGCTGGGGAGACTTCATGGTTGGATCTTCTTGCTCTTTGAAACTTCAAGTAGAAGCCTCCCCTTCCAACCGTAATCTCTTGGGACATTTTTCTTGGTCTTGGTTGCCTGTGTTGATCACTCTGTTGTTTTCTCGCGCCTCCACAGAACATCTCTTGTACGGCTTGAAACCTGTTCCCGTTCTGCGAGCCTTGAGCTGTCCCTGAGCAAGACCGATTGTCAACAGCCCGTCTTGATCATTGCCTTCACTCAACCGGTCTTTTTCCATGTTTTGGTGATCGCAGGAACACGTTCCCCATGTGGTGTTGTTGAGGTCTAGCTGTGATGCATCTTCATTGTTGCTTCTGTCTGTGTTTGGTGTGGTGGTGGTGTTCTCCTGAGCACCGGTTTTCATTTGTTGCTCGCAAAGGGCCATGGTTTTTTGGGGTGAAAAGCTTTGGGGCAGTACCTCTCTGGTGAAAAGTGCTTGAAATGCCAGGCGGCCCTGAGATAAAATGGTACGTAATCGCAATGAATGACAAGCATGATAACCAATTCACGAAGTCCAAATCCAATAATACTCCGTAATCCAACCATCAGGCGAGATATGGAGAGGTCTTATATAGCAGTCTTAGCTCTTAACCCTAATTTTGCAATTTAGAGAGATTGGTTCTAATTGACCAAAACTTTTAAAAAATCATGTCGCTACCAATAATCCCTAAATTTTGCAATTTGGTGAGACTGGTCCCAATAGACGCAAGATTCAATAACTGTTTGCTACTAATAATCCAGTTCATGAAGTGATTTTTGAAAAAGAAAAGACACAATACCTCTTCAGAAACCGCCTTCCAAGATTCAGTTGTGTTACTGACTATTCGATTGCGACGATTACTAGGCTCACCGGCAGAATGACTTGCATCAGGTTCTTGAGGTTCTTCCTTCTCTTCATCGTTCTTTTCCAAACCGTTGGTCTCAACATCGCTCCCTGAAGGTGTGTTTGAGCCACAGGAAGAACGGTCCACCTGTTTCTTGCTTTTGCTCTTACTTGATTCCTCATGGTCGCTTACTGCAGGCGGGGACTTCTCCTCACTGCTTTTCGCTGCTGCATTTGTGTCCCCCTTTGCACCTAAACTATTCCCAGAATCGGACGATGATGTTGCTGAAGATTTGGATGCCGATTGCTGCGGCTGTAACGCTTCAGATAACTCTTGATCGGGCTGTTGATCTTGTGGACTGCCATGATTTTGGAAATTGTTCTCTACTCTCTCTTGTTTTGCTGCTTGGGTCTCGACAGTGTTTGTAAATGGAGCGGCGGCTCCAGTAGGAGGACAAGTGAAGCCATTATGAAGCGGTGCACACAAGGGTAGGAGTCCATGGGCTGCCCACCAAGCAGTGGCAGCTGCTACAGTTGCAGCAGCAATTGCTGCCATGCTTGGAGCCGGGTTCATTGGTGGTCTTGGAAATCCTCCATTGTTGTTACCTGTAGGAGAATTGGCTGAGCTTTCCATATTCGGGGACGGCCAAAACGAGGCAGCAAAACTTGCGGCAGCATGTGCTGCTGGATTTTGTAAAAGAGCAGACACGATTAAGCTCGAAAAGGTGGATGACATCTGCAGGAATGAAGAGTAATCTTCGACGCCATTCGGGAAATGTGCAAACGGTGGATGGAAACTTGGGAACATGGGGTGACTAGAGGATCTTGCTGAGCTATTTTGGCTCTCAACAGCAGCAGTAGATACTGCTGGGTTGCTGAAAAGTGGAGGATGACCTGGGATTCCCATTTGATGAAAGGCGGCGGATTCTTGGTATGATACATCTGAGGAAGGAGCCTGACTGCATGCTCCTGAGTTCCCATCAACTATATGGACTGGAGCATGCCTGGGAAAGTTCTTTGCAGCATGTGCTCCATTTTCTGGAAACAAAACTAACACAATCATTCGTTTCTAATGGTAGTGATAAGACAATTAGTGAATTGGATAGATGGATCCGGAACCTCACCTGTATCGTTTTGAACAGTCTCTGCATTATCAGGCTTGTTATCAGCCTTATGATTTGTGTTTGATCCATCAGTAGCGTGGGAATCAGTATTTCCATTGTTGACCAGCTGTTTCTTCATTGCCACAAACTCCTTAAGATTATTACATGACTTCCTTGATGTGTCCATAGTCGTGGCAGAGTTTTCATTGGCAGATGCAGCTATGGTGGATATGCCTTCGTGGGAAAGCGTAAAAGCTTCAGAGCTGTTTCCCTCAGGCCTAGCACCACAGGTTTCCTTGGCATTTGATTTCCCATTCTCGCCACCAAATTTCTGATGACCAGCAATATGTACACTTTTACAATATATTTGTAATAACCGTCACTTTTGCCTTTTTATAGTTTCCAGTGCACGGCTTCAATTTTCAATTTCGAACATTGTATATTTACAAATCTAATGAAAGCATTTTTTACGACAAATCGAATGATTAATTTTACAAAAGTTAATTGCATATCGACTAATAATATGGAATGGAGGGAGTAAGTAGTTTAGCATCATAGAACATTAACTGACCTCAGGAAGCGGTTCTTTTTCCAAGTCAAGCGCTTGCTTTGCAGTTTGTGATGAACTTGATGATGCTTGCTTCCCATCCTTTGTTCGGACCTGCGTGTTTGGCAAGCTCACGGAACCAGTCTTCCGAGGGTAAGGATTGCTTGGCTTCCTTTTTGGCCGTGGTGGGGGGATTTCAATGTCAATTGCTTGCCCAACTGGAACACCTTTAACAAGGGCCTCTTTTTCCAACTGAAAGCATAATAGATAGCATTTCAGCAACAAAGAATATCTCAATTTAGCTTTTGAAAAGCAACATTGAGCATTCTGAAACAACAGGTAATGCCTCCATTCAAGGATAATTATCTTAGTTACAGTTTGGATGGCACAAAAGATGTTTCCAGCTGCCTTGTACAGTCCCTCAAGCACACTATGAAAACCCACAGTTTTGAAGTTTGAGACATCATTGCATACAGAGAGTAAATTTTGGTATACTGTTGGAAGTGGAATAAAGCCTACCTACTAAGGAATTTACTTCTTATCCAAAGTTGCATCATACAAAGGGACAACACAACTCCCAGAAAGACCATCGAAAACACGAGCAAATTTGAAGAACGAAAGCAAAAATATCCTATGTTCTAAAAGACAGTCTCCTTGATGCTTAGGGCTCAAGGAGCCTTGGATTTATTTCAAACTTAATATGCAAAGAACATCAGCAAACTTGCAGGTAGCTTTCCTTCCTAAAAAGGCTACTGAAAGCCAAAAACATCAGCAAGACCCGCGAATGACACACATATATCAATTAGCTGTAAAATGCCTAAGCAACTAAGTTGGAATTCTGACAATTTCTGCCAAACTGCTGGGTAGTTAGAGGGTGATCAACAATGTCAGGTACGCTGGACCCTTCTACACAATACAACCAAACGTAGAGTGTAGGCTAATTTCAGAGCGGAAACTTCCAAAGGAGTAACTGGCTTACAATTACATAGAATCTTTCAAGGGATCTGCTCAACTGAGAACAGTATACAGAGGACTTGAGCGGAACTTTCAAAAAGTTTGACAAGAAGAAAAACCTCCTACCTTGATTCAATTTCAATACAATCATATCAAGAACAGAACCATGAAGACAACTAAGAAAACTTGTTATAAACCAAGCAAGAAAAAAAGGACCCAGATCATGAAAGATAGCCTGAAGAAATGAAGGATGTAACTATATATACACAGGATTACAAGGAGGGAAAAAAAAAGAAAAGAAAACATCCAGATCATGAACTGTACCCTGAAAAAATGAAGAAAGGATTCAAATAAACACAGGAGACCAAGAAGACTCAGTTCCTACCCATGATATATTGTAAAAATAGAAATCGATGCAGCTTTGTCCACCGCTAGAACAATAAGAGAAGGATAGATCTCAATCACATCATACCAGAAATCTGGCAAAAAGTTGATCACAAAACCATCTCCAACTTGAAACAGAACATGGACGTAAAAAGGAGCAGGACTGAAATCATAGGCAGATTTGAGAAATATACTCTATAGGGTGCATGCTGGAGTCATAGGCAGACTTGAGAAATATACTATATTGGGATCACACCAGAGAATAGTGATTTCTTTTTTGGGCGTGTGTGTGTGTGGGGGGGGGGGGGATTCAATATTAAGGAACATGAAGCAGCATGTTTCTACAGGTGAGAGTAGAAGAAAAGTTTAGGGAGGCCTTTCATTTTATGTCAATCAGAACTTTCAGTTTTACCCAAAAGTGGCTATTCTGATGTCCACCAAAGTGGACAAAACTATTGTGCTTAAATACAAGGAATATAATATAATACACACTTATGCAGCAAAACAAATATCCTGACCAAACGCGTTTGAAATCTCTAAAATTGGGCACCTATTTGCTACTAAGATAATGCAAATAATGGAGTACGGAACATTAACATTGTGCTGCTTGCATATGAGATTTAAGATTTTACTATTTGGCCCTTAGCTCAAGCTAACTCTGCAAAACCTCTAAGGAGGATCCTGCTGGCAGAATTTTTTTTTTTTTTTTTTTTTGGGGGGGGGGGTGTGTTCAACATGCATGCAGGCTGAACTGAAAACAACTTTTTTTCAGTTTCAAAAACAAATTTGACATACATGAAATCTCTGAAGTAAAAGTAGTACAGAGCTTATTGCAGCAGGAGCACTGTCAATTAGCGATAGGAAAAGCAAAACTGCAAAAGGCAGAAAAACAAGCAACAACTGCGAGTGAAGCCATTTAGTAAGGTGAAACTTCTGACATTAAAGGCACGGAAATTTAGACTAACTACTGAATACAACCATGCCGACTAACCCGTTCTTTTATGTGGCTAGCAGGCTGCGGTGCCACACCACACCGTAGTTTTCCATATTCCACCACAACCCACCACAATCTACTTTTTCTAATTTAATTTATCTTTTTATTAAAAGTTAAACTTTCCATATTCCACCACGACCCACCACAACTTTCCCCAACCCACCACAATCCACCACAACTTTTCCCAACCCACCACAATCCACCACATTTCCTCCACACCGCACCACACCGCAGCCAGCCGTACAAAAGAACAGGGAGTAAGACGACAGTGACATTGACATAATCGTCACTTCAAACTCTCTGGCTGGGTTATTTGGCAGATTGCCATTTGCCCATCATCAGGAAGCCACATTATTTGCTTCTCTTTTTATACCCCTTAAAATAACAAGAAACCACTACATTCCAAAGTCCACATAACCAACAAGTGTAACGCTGCTTTCAGTATAGTTCAAGACAATAGTCTAAAACAGGAGACAAAAGTTCAATACCTCTAATACAAGGTGAAGCCAACAATGAGATCATGTCAGCGAACCATCAATGTGTAAAATTCAAAATGTGTCCTGCTTAATTTGAACCATGCTAAAATTAAAAAGGGGGCTGGTCTGGCCAAGCTCTCAGAGCTCAGCCAAACCAGCCCCCTTCTTTTATCTGAGTTGGGAGATGTTGATCTATACATTCTGGCCAAATTTCTTTCTTTCCTTTTTTTTTTTTTGGGGGGGGGGGGGGCGCTAAACTCAGACAGGGCAACGCCATACCGAACTTGGATCATGTTCCAAATTACAATCATAGGACAAAGAGACAACTACCTTCCCAAACTGGCTAAGCTTACAAGGGGATCTCTTCCCCTAGATATGACTCCCAAAAATGGTAAGAACATCATCAACAAGATGATTTCTTGGAGCTCACAACCTTAAAAACGAAAAGGGAAAAAGGGCGCAAGAAACAGGGATTGAGAAAACACAGGCCAATTTACCAAGTTTTAAGCAAGAAGCATCCAGCTATTCCCTTCCCTGTATGATACTACGATTACAACATGTGTCATCAACCCCCCCCCCCCAAACAATAAACAGGGAACCTAAAAGTCCAACCAAGATAATCACGATCAGTTCATCAATATGAACTAACCTCACCTGTATCCACGTATAACCCACTACAAAAGAATTACACCCCAAGGACAAAACAAAATTTTCTACAATTAAAAGAGAAGAATGTAACCAGGATCTTAACTTTGCATGAACTCATGTGTCAACATAATGGAATGAGTCACAAACTCTTGAAGTGTTGACATACAGTAATCCCCATTCTGGCAACTGATCTTCAGTCACAAATGAAAGTGTGAACCATTCGCTTCTACCAGCTGCCAATATATTTGGCCTTTAGTTGACAGCAACATTGTTGTCTATTTCCAAAGGAGCTAAGTCACTAATTTGACAAACTTTCTCTTCCAATTAACAGCTAAATCAACATGGATCATTAAGTCATTATTTAGTTGTCATGAAAAAGTGAATAGTGCATGCAGTTCCAATCAAGGATCCAATGTGCATAGCCTATAACTGACCATAAGCACAGGGATACAATGATGCATATGTATCACAGCCCTCCCCCCTACCCTGCCTGGACTGGAAACTCATAAGTAGCACGACGCTAAAGGTATTAAATGACATGCTAATTAGTAAACAAAGCCAATCAACCCATAAAATTTTCCAAGCATAAATAGTTGTAATGAGATGCAGCCTCAGCAAGCAGTAAGCAATGACAAAAGAATTCAAAATCAACACGTTCTTCAAAAATGAACAAAAAAAAAAAACTGCCGAGAAAAGGGAAAATAAAAGGAAACAAAATATATAGACGCAATACCAAGAGCAAAACCAAGCAAGTTCAAGTTTTGAGTAATCATTATATCAATGTATTCCTCCCTGCTTGCCCTTCAAGGAATATATATTGCAAATAGGGGCCGAAGACAAGTTTGTCATGAACAATAACGAGTGTCTCAATCATGACATCCTACTCACAGTTAAATACATGGAATTCCACTAGAATGCAAATATTAGCATTCAACAAGATGACTTGCCTTCTCTAATCTAAACCCATAATTTTTTGGCTTGTTCCTCCTTCCAATCATGAATTAACAGAACTACATAACCACAAAGCACGATAAAATTGAAGGAATCCAGCAACACCAGATGTACTACTATGTATGTCATCATTACTCCATTATCCATATACATTCTACAAAAGGCTCTCCTCCCTATTTTGTATTCTCCTGCTACGACAACACTTTCTAAGAAACGAGAAAAGCCACATAGGCAACTTTGTTCAGCTTTGTATAATGGGAAACTAAAAAAATATGTTGGTATTATTGCGGCTAGGTAATGAGCAATCGAGTGGATGCTAATCATGCCCCCTACAATAGAGAACCAGAGTAACTCAAAACAGCAGCCATCATATACATATATCAATTGAAAGAAATGAAAGTCTCTAGAGCATGGCGCCGTGGGAGATGAATTGCTTGAGTTGTTTGTTGAAGAAATAATCACAAAGAACACCAAAATCCAATGAAGAAAACCAAGAATGATGAATACTAGATAGAAAACTTGATATGATCTTGGATAAAGATAAATAACCACCAAGATCTAACAACCCACCATGTATTGATAAAGGATCATCCACCTCAATACAATAAAGAGTTGGCTTAATTCACCACTTAACAAGAAATTAGGATAAAGATATTAAGACTTTGAGGAGAGTTTTGAGTGTGGTCTCAAAGATACCATTTCATTAATTAACCAAGTTAAGCTCTTCCTCTTTCCAAATACCCATATATAGGTAAAAGAGTGGATTTAAAACCCCAAGGAGAGTTAACGAAAATGGGCCTAATCAACCTAAAGATAATTACAACTTAATTAACCAAAATTAACCCAAATAGAGAGAGAGGACTAAAGTTGGTCAAAAATTAAGGCAAGGGATTACAAAGATAATGGGTTTTAACCCCTCAAAACTTCCTCAAAACGCAGCTTTCCATCAAGTGACACTATGGTGGTCACGGGCGTGACCATATAAAGGTTACGGTCGTGACCTGTCTATCTTGAGCAAGGGGAAACCGCTCCAGCTAGGGATCACGAGCATCACACATGGTGTCACACATGGAGAAGGGTCCACTTGTCGCGAACGTGATGGTCTCCCTCACGGTTGTGACGTTCCGTGGGTCACGGGTGTGACCAATGAAGTCACGGTCGTGACTCCCTTGTTGAACTGGGAGGTCATGATCGAGCTAACAGTCGCCGCGAGCGTGTCTTCAACCAACCGAGGCCCATCACGGGCATGACGGTTGTCTAGAAACATCCCAACACTCCTCAAAATTAAGCTAAGGCATGGAACAAGGTCACGGTCGTGACCAAAAGGTGATCATACCTATGACTCGTCTTGGATCCCCAAGCCTTTCTGGTCTTGAACTCTCCCACAAATTGATCACCATGCCCTAGTCCATCTCCTTATTCTCGTTGATCAACAGGCCCCCCCCCCACCCCCAGGGCTTCTCAGTTAACCCAAAGGATGATCGAACATGACTTGAGAGGTCCTGAACCACGAGAAAACTGGACCTCGAAGCTCGTGATGGATGCTACCCTCTTGGCTTGGTTGAGAAGAGTAGAAAAGGGACCTCGAACCTCTTCAATCTCCCTTCTTTTATAAATAGAGTTGTGAGCCATTTATCCTTTATACATTTGACAGGAGGTTGAACCCCATTCAGAACTCCCCTATTTATCTCCATGCTTTTCTAATCACACAGAAAACCATGGGGCACTTATCAACCTTCACAAAACTCTTGTTTAATGGAACTAGGAATCACCCAAGAAGTTCTAATAGTTCAAACAACAAAGAGCTCCAGGATCAAGTAAAAGAAAAGAAAACTTTCAATGAATTTCAAATTTCTATTGCACGTAAAGTAACTATTACCCTTTCTGCTATAAGAACTTTCTTTCATCAAGTTGCCTTCGCACCTAAAATGACACCTTCAATGGAGCAATTGTCCTCTAACAACAATCTCAAACAAAATCTAATCCAATAGGAGAGGAGCTTGGTCAAAGAAGTGGTGCTAGATTATATAGAGTTAGCATCCGAATCTCTCCAATAGTTGCCTGTTAGCTATGAGATGATGTCCATCCATATGATGTGAGGGCCCTTTATAGAGATTTTTGAGCAACCAAATGAGCAAGCTCCACAATTATCAAACAAAGAATGACGACCTTACCCTTGAGAACAAAACGCACAAAAAAGTGTAGGTGACGTTGTGTTCGTTAAAACAAGCCAAGTAGCAAGTAAGGGTGTGTTCTACCCATTTGCTAGGTAATTGCAAACCGTAAAAGACTATACTAAGGTAGAATCACTTTGACAATGAGACCATGAGATATAGGGCATAAAGTTAGCTAAGAATCTAATAAGACGATTTCGCTTTAATTTCAACTATGTTCATCTAAATTTTACTTTTCATCGATGAGTCTCCGTAGCCACTTGTTGGAGATAACAAGGTCCCTTATGCATGACCTATGTTTAGTTCAAGGTTCGCACCATCTCATTAAATCAACTAATATTTGAAGTCATGGAATCAACCAACAAAAAAAAATGACAAAATCCTCATTTGAATGGTCAATGTGCTTATAATCCCACATAGACTAGGAAAATATAAAGTACAAGGACATTAGAGATGATGCTTCTAATGAGGGTTAATCAATACCCTTGAATTTGACAATGTTTATCAACGTATGTTGGAGTATGGAACTCTTGTTTTCTCAAAGGGTTTTCAACTTGAAAATGTAGCAACTCTTATTTCTTCAAACAATTTCTAACTTAAAAATACTTTATTGTTCTCGAAGTAATTTATTTTTGTGTGGTTCTATGGTAAAAACCTCCTTATAAGCAGTGATGTTTGTTGAGGTATGGTTGCCTACACCTAGGGATCCAAGCCCTACAAAAGAAAGACCCATTACCCTTCAACCAAGTTAAAGATAACCAATTAGTCTTCTAGACACATATTCTTTTGTCAAGCCTCCGAATGATAAGGTTCTATGTGGACTTCTCATAATGTGTAACCAAAGGAAGCTTGGAGTATTATTGCTGAGAGATCCTAAAACACTTATCATAAAATAAAAAAATAAAAAAAAAACATGTGCAATAGGGTCTATCAGACTCCCCAACTCCACGCATGACGTATAGAAAAGAATTAATGATATAAGGATTTCAATGCACAGCAACCGCGAATAAAATCAATGTGAATGTATTAAAGAGATATAAGAATCAGCATAATCATTACCCTTCAACCAAGTTAAAATCAATGTGAATGTTTCAAAGCCTTCAAAAGTCACAAAGTTCCGCGCCATTAGCTTGTGTAATGTGGTTTACAAGTAGATCATGAAGGTGATCCCCAGCAAGCTCAGGCTTTTGCTGCCCCGAATCATTTCAGACTCCGATAATGCGTTTACTCCATGTAGACTCATTTCTGATAATATTTTGATAGCCTATGAGACCTTACATTCTATGTTTGGTAGCTACAGTCAAACTGGATCTATGGCTATTAAGCTAGATATGGCTAAAGCCTATGATAGAGTTGAGTGGATGTTCCTAAAGTCTATCCTACTTAAACTGGAATTCGGTTCTGATTAGGTAAATATGGTCACGAATTGAGTTGAGTTGGCTACTTTCTCCTTTATGATTAATGGTGATCCTAGGGGCCATATTATACCATCTAGGGGCCTCCGTCAGGGGGATCCCATCTCACTTTACTTGTTTTTAGTCGTAGTGGAAGGGTTGATTGGTCTCCTTAAGCATGTTGAGAAGGCTGCTCGTATCTATGGTCATCGGGCTTAAAGAAAAGCTTCGAGTGTTTGTCACATGTTCTCTGCAGACAACTCTATTTTTTTCTGCAGAGCGTTGATGGAGAAGGCCTTTGTTTTTAAGGATTTGCATAATGAATAGAGAGGGCTTTAGGACAGAAGATAAATCTCTCTGAGTCTAGTTTGACCTTCTCTAAGGGGGTTCCCGAGAATAGGAGTAATGAGATTTGCTTTACTTTAAACATAAAAGGGGAGTTGACTATGGACAAGCATTTGGGATTGCCTCTTTATGTGGGGCAATCTAAGCACAAAGCTCTTGTTTCCGTTAGAGATAGAGGGGGGAAAAGATTGTTTGGTTGGATAGAAAAATTGGTATCTTGGGCGAGTAGAGAAGTGCCTATTAAAGTTATAGCGCAAGCATTTCCTACCTACACTGTGAGCGTCTTTAAATGACCCAATAGCCTTTGTTTAGCCATCCAAGGTGTTATCAACAGATTTTGGTGAAGTCATGATCTGAGAGAAAAGAAACTCCACTGTGTGAACAAACACAAATTGTGTGATGTGAAAGTCATGGGAGGACTAGGTTTTCGTGATCTAGAGGCATTCAATGATGCGTTATTAGCAAAAAAAAAAGTGTGGAGACTCTTGAGGGAGCCTAACACTTCGGTGGGATTGTGTGATGTGAAAGTCAGGGGGAAGGGGGGAGGACTGGGTTTTCACGATCTGGAGGCATTCAATGATGCATTATTAGCAAAATAAGAGTGGAGACTCTTGAGGGAGCCAAACGCTCTGGTAAGGAGAATTCTTAAGGCTCGTTACTTCCAAGATGACGACATTCTCTTCTCTAGTCTTGGCACTAGACCAAGCTATACTTGGCATAGTATCTGGGAGCAAAACACTTGATTATTAAGGGTTCGAGGTGGCTTGTCGGGGATCGTAATAATATCTTGAGGGAGCCAAACACTTGATTATTAACAAGCAACTCAAGCAGAGACCTTGGCAACTGAATGTGCTATAAAGAATGAAGGTCTTCAAATTGGAGGCCCGCGCTAGAGCGTTAACAATCAACGCAGACTTGGCAAGACGATTATCGAATCACTCCAAGCAATGTACTATTCGTGGAGCAACATAGGAGACTAATATTCACACAATCTTTAGATGCCCTTTTACCGAGGAAATTTGGATTCATAGCCCGTTTGGTGATCATCATTAGGAAGGCAATGATATATCGATCTTTGATTGGTTAGCACAGGTGGGATTGGAGCTGGATGACGAGAACTTGAGCAACTTGCTAGCGATAATGCGGCAATGTTGGAAGGCAAGAAATGAGTTTGTGTTCAGAAACAGGAACAAGGTGGATGGGAGCTTAGCCGAGGAACCTATAAAGTTAGTCAAGAGCCTCAGAGATGCTAGGGAAATGGCGCCGAAACTGAGCCAAGAACCCATTGTGTGGCAGCCTCCAGAGTCTGGTTAATACAAGCTCAACTTTGATGCAGGGAAGATGGGTGACAATAACTATGGTTATAGGTTTCTGATCCGGAACCATATCAGAGACATAGAGGTTGCAGACGGGCTCAAGACATGGGTTTCATGGACCCGTTGTTACAACAAAAGGCTAGGATATGTGTAGGCTCATCGAGATAAGGAGCCGAGGATACAAGAAGCTTATAGTGGAAGGGGATTCCAAGTTGCTTATCAACCGCCTTTGGTCTAGAAGTGGAGACGTCAATGCTTGTTCTTTCTTCATCAATTTTGCTTTGAATTTATATGAGCAATTAGACTTTGTTTCTTTTAATCATGTCAAGAGGGGATGTAATTTGGTTGTGCATGCTTTAGTCCATCATAAACCTATCTCTAATAGCAAAAGGATATAGTTGGATAGGATGTCAGAGTCCGTCTACAACTTGGCCAGAAAAGACATGTGTTTGTACTTGAAACATTACATTAATTTAAGGTTCTTCCTTCTTTTACAGTCTAAAAAAAAAGTGCAGCGTCGTTTTCTTGACGATGACATGGCATCCTTAAGGTTGTTCCTTCTTTTGTAGTTTTTTTTTTTAAAAAAAAAGTGTAATGTCATCTTCTTGATGATGACATGGCACCATGTTGTGCCTCAAGCTATAAACCACTAAGATATTTTCTTCTATGATAAACTGGTCTACGACCAAAACTTAGTAAAACTTCTAGTAAAAGATAACTAAACAAGGCTAAATTTTGTACAATATCTAGGTGGTCCACCAAGATGTTCACTAAGACCAAAGATTTTGGTTCTTCAAGCAACAATGAACAAGTTGAATTCGCTAATACTTATTGTCAACTATTCACCCATTTTTTCCCACTTCTAAAGTCTTTTAACCAATGCCAGCAAAAATTACAGAATGGCGCAAATGCTCTTTCAAAGAAAATGCAAGATAAAGTCGTATGAATTAAATATATGCCTTCTCCACACACTGGTTTAAATATACGCCTTCTCCACACACTGGTTTTATCTCAATTGTTATTGTTCATCGCCATCGTGCTACAAATCAACGGAAGAACTTGTTCATGCTAGTTGAATTTCATTTGTTTTTCAATTAGACATCCTACAATTCATTAGGATCTTGGGAAACCTATTATCCAATAGAACTTCCAATTTCCACTCTTTTCTACTTGGAAAATAGGGCATGGATAGGGAGTTTTACAACTAATTTCCTGCCTGATTGAGAAGGAAAATGATAAAGAATGATAAGTAGTAGGAGCATGAATAAAGGACAAAGTTAACACTAAATTAGCAAAGTAAGAATTAACAGTAGATGATAAAAGTGGTAGGTTCTAAAGGGAAAGGTTAGCAAGCTAGAGCTCTGAAATATTCACACAATTTCACATGGGATAAGTTCATGAGACGACGACGACGACAACAACTACAACAACAAACCCTAATCTAGTCCCACGAACGAGACAAGTCCACGAGAGTAAACCACGAAAATATATACAATTATTAACACAAAATTGACCAAAGTATCTCAAATTTCTTGAATTTATTGCCTTTACCCCCCTAAGTAACCAAAATTAAAGGAATAAGCCCCAACCCAGGGGGGAGCATAAAAGGAAAACTATATATTGACACTTCAAAACTGAAAATGACAGTGAAATTAGTAAAATCAAATTCACACTTAAAAAATGTTTCTTGACCTGAGGAAGAAGAACAAGATGTCCGCCACTCAATAACAATTCATCATCAACATCCTTCCCCACCAAGCCATCATACATAGCTCATCAGCAACATCCTCTACCACCATCTTCCACCAATAGGTATGACAATTGGTCAATGGGTCAGCCGGATAACAACGGGTTAATATAGTCCGATCTACAAGTCCTAAACAAGTCTTAAATGGTATCAAGGCTCCAGGCCATTTTTTCAGCTATTATAAGTTTATAACCCCTTGTTCACATTTTATTAGTAGATCGTTATAACAACTTCAAGTACGGAGGTAACAAATTGCAACATTGTGATTTATCAAGATGTCTTTACTCACTACAAGTAATAGGCATAACCAAAATCTTACGTACTAATGGGTGAAACCAACAAGGAGTTTAGGCTTGTTATGCACGCTTGCACAAGCGAACAATAAGGTGTAGTAACTTTATGCACCACAAGTAAATAAGTCGGTCCAGGTCGATCCTAGGTTCCAATTTTAGACCGCACCCACCCGAGACATGTGAACCCAAACTTGTTGGGTCCAAATGTATTGAATCAAGACCTATATAATTGGGTCACGTCAGGTCAAATCTAGTGATTTTGGGTTGAGCCTAAGACTCATTGTCATCCCTGCTCACCACCCTCAAGTTGTGGATGGCTACATTGTCACTAGAATCATTATTATCCTCAACTTTGTCATCCATCATGAGGTTTGTTCTCTACACGGGCAACTGGTCCCCATCACCATTGAAATTTATCCACCAAGCAGTCCAAGTCCTATATTTACTTTTTTTGGGTAAGAATAATGTCCTTTAGGTATTTGTATTAAAGTCGATGCTCTGAGGGCTTCCCTTCTCTGATCACGGATATTAAGGTCACTCAGTCCCCAAGGGCATCCCTTCTCTCCCACATCATACTAGCACCCACCACTTCTAGGGAGGCTACAACTTCCTTTAATCCACTCTCAGAGTTCCATGGTCAAATCACGTCACCATTCACAATGAAATACTAACATTGTATTATTTTGATTCAAGCCAAACATGGTGAACTAATTGAATTAGCTCCAACACCATATAAAATTTAGCCTTTGGATCATATTGTCAGGTAATGCAACCAAAGATTCCCAAGACATAAGCTCTCAAGCCTTAATATGTAACCTATAATGTCTATTTAGGGTCTTTTCAAAAGGAGAATAAGGTGGAAGAATAAGAGTATGGAATTACCATAAGGGAGAGTCTCCAAGAGTAAATAGGTTACTCGTATTAGGGAATTTCATAAGAGGGTAAATATGAGTCAGGGAAACTACATAAGAATAACAAAAACAATTAACCTTAAGTTGCTTTAGCTCCAAATATTTTTGTTTAGATGTGTAAGTTTAAATTAGTCAAATATGGGGTTACTCCTCAATCTACTTTACACTTATGTTAACTCTTCATTTTCCCTATTGTACCCATACCGGAAGCTAGACAGCACAACAAATGAGACTAGACACTCCAAATTAAAATGAAAATCTACCAAGTTTCTTTAAAACAACCGAGTTTGGCCCTATGTCCGTGTCAATATTGGACACCCATACCTTGTCTAAGTAACATAGCTTTACACCCCAATTTAGGGTGTCAGAAATTGAGGAATAATAAGGTTTACTCATCACATTGTTGCTTGCCCTCTTAATCAAACTCTTAACTAGAGTAAAAGGGTACTTATTTACTCCATTTACTCTCCCTTGCCCCCTCACCCCAAAAAATAACAGTTATCAACAAATATCACAAGTCGGAATTAGGTGCCATCCATATCAAAAGTATGTGAAAATGCAACCTACATAGTGGACCACTTCCAACATCAGATATAAGGTTCTAAGTACCATAGCCACTTGTTCTTAGAACATTAGGTGTTATGGTGCAACCAAAAGAAACATTTCCCTTCCTATTTATGAAGTGACGAATAGGATGTGCCTTGTTTTCATTCTAATATGATCAAACTTAGACTCGTACATTTAGTCCTCCATCTTCTTAATCCACCACCATATCTTCTTATGCACCATAGTAGATGATGATCCTCTTAACGTGGGTTGAATGTTGGCTCGTTTTAAGATATTGATTGCTAGAAATAGTCTATCAACTAAAAAGTTCATAGTTCAATCTCGTTTTCTATTTTTTTTTATTTTGGGAAATGTTGATAACTTCCCTACGCCCCCAATTTTTAGGGGCACATAAAAATTATAGAAAACTCCACCATGTCATTTTTTTTTTTTTACAGCAAGCAACATCAAGAAATATTTGATGTGCAAAGAGGAGTTGGAATTGATTGCTACTACTTCATCACTATTTGTCTTTTTAGGTTCACTTAGGCTAGCCTATGTAAGGCCAACCTGTCTTTGTTAATTTTAGAGACAAATCTTTTGAAATCAAAGCTAAAGACGAGGCCAACAACAAAAGAATCCCATTATTGATCATTACATAGTAGGGTTTCAAGAGATCCAAAGATACTATCGACTCCAACAAGTGAGTAAATAGTCTTAAGCGCTGAAGCGCATAAAGAATGTGGTTCAAGATTTTGCATTATGGGAATTAGTAAAATTTTTGCTGGCCTTCACTGAATATAGCCTATGTTTCTTTAAAACAAATTTCAGATAAAATTTTGTATATGTAGGATGCTTTCATCGAAATTAGTACCATGATATCATTCAAAGTATATGTCCATCAGTGACATATCCTAGTAAATGGGCTGATGAATTAATAATAAACGGGGAATAGATCCATACCTAAACCTATCCACTTAGTAACATGTGCAAGCTTTTGAGGACAATTATTGCATATCATTATGAATTTGGGTTATATTCCCATTCATAGCATCTACAAACTACTTGGATTAGGATTTAGGGGCATTGATATGATAAAGATAAATTTATCAATCATGAAAGGGGGAACAAGGGAGTAGGAATGAAGGCCTCATTCTCATGTTCTTACTCTTTAGTGACATTAAAAGTGTAACCAGATGTGGGCTTTAACTCCCAGATGTTGATACCTTTGTAGCAACGACAGAAAACAACAATAACTGGCCACTCTTGTTCTTTTGTTGGCATGGGAAATTTGCCAAACAAGTAATTGTACCCTTAAACACAAGGACACCTTCTCCTAGGGACCAACTAAAATACTTTGCAAACATTCTTCGTTGGGCTAAAACCTTTTTTAATTAGAAAAGAAAAGACATTGAGGAAGAGGGACTTTCATACCTAGTTAATTGGTTCAAATGTGAGCTAGTAAGAATGACTAGCCTCCATCTTCTAAGCCACCTACTTTGCTTCGCAGCATCATGCCAACAGCATCAACCAATCTGCCAATCTGCTGCCTGTTCACACCAACAAGCCCCTAGCCACAATTATCCAACCATTGCCAATCAAGACAAAACTTCTGCAACTATCCTTATTTTCATTCCCACACACCAAACAATATTATGAAACTCATAACTTCTGTTCTCACCAGTGCCAATCTGACTCTTCTATTCCTGCTCCTATTTTTCCCATAACCTTGTAAGAAAGGTTCTAGTTTTCTGGCTAAGGTTCATGTCAAGTTATTATTTCACACTTAACAACACCGCCTGTAGCTATAAATATACTATAGAAGATGCTTATAGCCTTGCACAAAAGCAAAACAGGAAATAAACAGAGTCATGCTTAGGTAGACACTTTTAAAAGGTTCTCATTCCACAGCTTTCTACTCAATCTCCTTATCGAGATCCAACCATATAACTTTTGGTGCCATTCATAACAAGGCCAAATACAAATACAATATGATACTATCATTCATCAAAAAAGGCTGACAAGCACTAACTACGGCACTTTACCCCAAAATTCATCCTTGCCACCAATAATTTCCTTGAAACACAAAGATAAACATAAAACACCTAAAAGAACTCTTCTTTCTCATAATAATCCATAGAATGGTCTACACCTGCCCAGTCCAATCCAAAGCAGACATCTTTTAACAGCTGCAGGTTTTATGAAAAACTCACTCATGAAGGCAAAATGCTTGTAAGTTGTAAGCTGTAACTATTCCTGTCATCATTCTAATTTGTAACCTCAGGGTTTCAAGTGACAAAACATTATTTGCAAAGCTTCCATCTTCGCCATCAAGTACAGATGTACAAAACAAAGAATCATTTTTTTTTCCATTCGTTTCATAACACGATAATGAAGTCATTGTGACACTAATCAGTTTCCAGAATCTATTAGCCACATATAAACGCAAGTTGTCTGAATCTACTTCAAGCTACCATGAGAATAGATCTTCAAATAGCTCGCTTCCAACTTGTGTGGATCATTATAACACCTGTTGTTTTTATTCTTTATCGGGTTTGTCTTCCTACATGTGACCATTGCTAACAAGTAAAACCTCAAGGGGGTTGAACTCCCAACCCTTCATAACGCAATATTTCATCCACTCAATCTCAAACCCTAAACAGGTTTGTTTCTTGTTCTACGGGGAAAAGAACTAAACTAAACTCACCAATGAATCAACCAAAAAACAACACTAGCAATTACTAGGTTTGCCAGCTTTGACACCTTCCTGCATGATTGGTGTTGGTTCATTATCCTTCCTGTTCTACTCTCATTCACAACACCAAACTGCTCCCCTACATTATGTGAGTAACCACTAGGTTTACCAAATTGAAATCTAGACTCTAGGCCTCTAGGGCATAGTTACATCTGACTGGTCAATAGATAAACCTGTGCTCTGTTGCTAGAGCAACATAATGCCATCAAAACTTCAGAAGTGCAATAGTTGGAGGGCAAAGTACAGTTAATGAGTAGTTAGAGTTAAACAAGAGGAGTTAACCAATGAGCAGGAAGAAAAGGATATCAAAAAAATCAAATCGTAAGGAGTTTATAGGTGGAATCCGTAGTAGGCTTTTTTTAAAAAAAGAAAAGGATAGGAAAGAAAGAGGTTTTGCTTGAAGTTGATATCACAGGAACCCCTTGAGTCTAACCATTCTATGTAACATCATAGTCACTTAACAGTTCTCAATTTAGAAAACCATCATGCTCTTCATTGCAGCTACCACAAATTGACTGCCCCAAATATTGATCGTTTGCTGCAATGACATTAAAGATTATGGGCTATATCAATAAAAAAGAATAAAAAAAGAATGCGAACTTCCAAAGGTAGCTTCTGCAACACAAACTGCCATTCAAAGTTCAAATTCCACAGCTTTTCTTCTTCATATGCATCAATTCCCCTTAGAATAGTTGAACTGTAACAATGGAAGGTCAATGAAATGATATAAAACAGAAACAATCTACAAAGAAGAATGATAATTGAGATCGTAAAACAGCCCCCATTCTCTGTTAAACTACAGTTATTCAAAATGAGTCCAAGCTGAGGGCCTGTCTTGCTCAAATTAGCTCAGATTTCAGTCTACCAAACTGACACATAAGTCATAACAGAACAGTTATATGATTCTTCTATATTGTTGTCAGCTATGACCATTATGAGGAGTAGCGGATCTAAAATTTATGTTAAAACAAATTCCATACTCAAAGTTGGCATTTGATGATCCCTGATTAAGAGGATGAATGCTAATCAGACTCAACATCCCCTTGTTGGCACACCTTTTATACAGTCAATCTGGCTAGAAAGGTACTCCAAACCCTTTGAGCTATAAATGAGAATGCTCAAGGAGGAACAAAAGGAGGCGTTGGCAGAAAAACTAAAATACTAAAACATTCATTCGAGACAAACTTGTATTCTGTTTTATAAATTCCAACATATTTGAAGAGTACATGGTAGCATCATATAATAGTTGGCATAACCAAGCATATATACACCACTGAATATGATGTTCACCCAAAAAGTAGAAATAGTAATTATAATTTCAAAAAGCCGAGCATGAGGTGAGAGATACCGATGGACCTTTGAAAAGAACTTCTGTGCATGACTTCTGATCTGGACAGCAGTCTTCGTTCCTATATGTTCTGCAAAACACCAAACAGAAAACTGGAGAAAAGGAAAAGGAGAAGGGCAAATCTTCAAGTAAGAAAAAAATACAAAGATAAAAAGCATAATGAGTCCATTTGGTAAAACAAGTGAATAGAACTGAATGGATATGTCATAAATTCCTTGCAATCCATTATTTGGCTGGCTGAACTACTAAAGGAGTATTGTATTTAGAAGAGATGGAACTTTTTTTGGAGTTCAGATGCAAGCCAAATAATAGAAATATTTGATATTATCAAATCCAATTCTATACAACCTCTCTTGTCATACTCATTTGTAAGAATGAAAAACATAAACATACACTTGTTATTTGGAAAATTGGAAAAAAAAATAATCTATACTTTGAGGGTATTAGAAAAAAATAATCCGAACTTACAACTTTGTTATGGATGAGC
Source organism: Portulaca oleracea (assembly GCA_029582165.1). NCBI lineage: Eukaryota > Viridiplantae > Streptophyta > Magnoliopsida > Caryophyllales > Portulacaceae > Portulaca > Portulaca oleracea. Next base: position 38,013,213 of record CM055871.1, read on the forward strand.
TGAACTTTAACTCCTATTTTTTTAGCATCCACCACCTAGCTAAACTCACCCGAAAAGTGACGTGGTGGTGGCGATATTACACGTGGAGCATACGTTTAACTTTTTTTTAGCTGCAAAAAGTTCTACCTATAATATTGCTACCACCATGTCAATTTTTGGATGAGTTTAACTAGGTGGTGGATGCTAAAAATAATACGGATTAAGGTTTAGCTCATCCATAACAAACTTTTAAGTTTGAATTATTCTTTTCCAATACTCCCAAAGTATGGATTTATTTTTTCCAATTTCCCTTTTGTAATTTCACATTCTTATCCCTCCCATTATATACTTATGGAGAAACACACATAACTTATTGCCAATAGGGCCATAGGGGGCAACATTTCAGCTTTTCATCAATAACTATCAATCACTAAAACTAGCAAATTTTAAAATTTAGGATCTGGAGAAAAGTTAAGACCTTCGATTCGCTGCCACGCTCGTCCATACAGTTTGAGGGCCTCCAGAAACCTATTATGCTCCTCCTCTGTCCATCTCTCGCGTTGTTTGGTGATTGTATAAGGTTTTCTTGTCTAACATCCAATACATAAAAATCAACATAAGAGCCGCTATCTATCTAATCTACAAGCAACCCAATTACATATGTACAATTGATTCAAATCAAATCAAATCAAGCAAATATCAAACCACCTTAACAACTAGCTCTTCTCCAGAAGAATAAGCTTCCATACGGACAGCAGCAGGCGGGCGAAAGCTACTGCTACCGCTGCTTTCAGATCCTTTCCGACAAGCAAGCGATAGTAAAGCTTCCTCTCATCTCTCCACACAACTCAGAGTAGTACCAATAGCACTGATCAACACACACTCTCTGAAACCTGGTGAGTAAATCACTACTGCAGAACACAAACAAGTAGAAAAAAACAAACCAAACAAAATCGATAGCGATCTGCCTTTTCAATACCCCTAATAGTATCAATTCAAACGAGCATTGCTCACCAAATTAAGCAAAAAACAATCACCAAATTTCAAGCAACAAGCTATCAACCAAAAACTAATCGTCACCAAATGAAATTATTCACAAATTCATTCACAATCCCAACCGCTTTATAAAGCAGTAATCAGAATCCTCACCAAAACAGTCGTGAACTTGCCTGCACCTTCATCAAATCACCAAAAACAAAAACAATCCTCAGCAGCAAGAACAAAAAAATCCTAAAAATTCAACAAAATTCAAAACCCTAGAAATCCGAAATTCGAAATTCAACATACCTTCCGTAGATGCCATAGTAGATCAAATTACTAAGCGATCATAAGGCGCACAAATTCACCCCATTTTCTTTGCCAATATCTCATGCACTGTAATTTGAATTCCTCCACCAACACAAAGAACTCAAGAACACGATTTCGAACTTCAAACTGGAGCTCGAGGAGAGAGAAAAAATGGCGGAGGAGAAGAGAGAGAAAGTGCAGCAAGGAAGAAAGAAAAGAAAGAGGGGGAAGCAGAGCCGAAGTGAGCAAGAAAAACCAGTGTTTCAGAGGAGCGATCTCAGCCACGAATAATTCCTGTGGATTGATTTAATTTTGAGGGGGGAAATAAAATTTTTGGGGGAGCGAAAATAATTTTTCATTTTTGAGGCTGAAGACAGCCCCATGGAGGACTCTGGAGAGGCGACCTCACTGGATTGCGCCAAGTGGCACCGTTTTAGTGGCGGATGGAGAGTGTAGAGACCCTCTGCTTACCTTTTGCACTTTTTGCTGCTTTTGCTTGTTTTTTTTCAATTTTTTTAATCGCTCAGGAGAGGGACACGTTGAATCTCTGCCACAAACTCGGGCTCCAACGAGTCAGCGACGAGTCGAACTGAGTCATTGAGGGTTCCAGCCAAGTTTCCATTTTTTTCCTCTTTTTAGTGTCTGTAAAATTCATGTGTAAACTTAATTTATCAATTTTTATCTTTTATTCAAATTTATTATAATTTATCAAAACTTATTTACCAAAGTTAAAAAATAAAAAAATTGAATTTTAATATATTAGAGTAAATTTTATAAATTTTACAAAATACCAAATATAGTCAAAAATTACCAAAAATTACTAAAATAACTTTTACCTAATTGTTTTTTACCCATAAATTTGACAAACCCTTACACCAATAATTAAGGTCACGCCAAGGTAGGTAAAATTTTATTTTGTATTATCTTTACCTTGTCATCCGAAAGAATATGGTTATATTTTTTTTATAATTCATATTTAAAATTCTTTATTCAACTCGCATAATTATTTAAAAATGAAAAATAACTAAGTGATGTGATATTTACTTACGTCAACTACTTTACCTAATTTTCGATGTCCAATTTATGTTACCTTGTCTTACCATACATTCCCTTACTTATACTTTTGCTATATACTCAAAAAGGACAGAGTTTTAGTTAATAAATTTTATAGATCGAACATAAAGATAACGTATCAAACTATCGCAATAGGTATGAACAATTAACTTTTCACCGATATAAAATATAAGGTATTAATAGTACAATCTTCCACACCCTTTTCTTTTTCTAGAAGTTCAATGTAGTGTCTGTAGTAATCACTCATTCTCAATTTTTAAATTACATCTTTATGAATCCAGATTTGTAACTATTAATTTTTAAAATACACAATAATAAATCATCTAAAAAATATTATTAAATTTACATTATAAATATTTTCATATAAATATAATATCTTAGTTCTCATAAATATAAATTAACAATATATATATTATTTTTCCAAAAAGAAAATATATACATATTAATTAAAATGGCATTTGATAGTGGAAAGTAAAAAAGTTTTTATACTTTGAAAGAGAGGTGAAAGGCATTTTTAAAATATTATTAAATTTACATTATAAATATTTTCATATAAATATAATATCTTAGTTCTCATAAATATAAATTAAAAATATATATATTATTTTTCCAAAAAAAATATGTATACATATTAATTAAAATGGCATTTTTCTCATTAGTATGTGGCTCCAATTTTTTAATATAAAAACAATGATGCAAGTTGAACTAACAATCAACTAATTTCTTTCAAAACAATCAAGTAACTTAATTTACCTTATCCTCTATGCATTACACTTTTATAATGTTAGCAGCCACAATTTAGTCAAAGTTGAGATAGAGAAAAAGAAATGATTAAACTAATAATGACAAAATATTATCCTAATTAAACAGTTAAAGTTACCTAAACAATAAGATGTATCTAACAATCATTATTTAGGAAAATTGAGTTGTATGAAGTCTTATCTAACATAAAATTATTTATATAAATGAATAATTACTAAATTATTAGAAATATTGTGGTAGTAATCAATAATAGCGAAAAAAAAAATTATTCCTTTGAAAATAAGTCAATTTATACTCTATTTTTGGAATGTTAAGTAAAATTTTATCTATCCTTATTTTACCTTTTACAATAAAATCTATATTTAAAATTCTTTATTTAAATTACAAAATTTATTTAAAAATAGATAATGTTACATTTACTTTCACTATTTTACTTACATTTCCTTATACAACTTTACTATTACTTTACCTTACAATATTTTATCTTGCCTTTTACTCACCATTCAAAGATCAGAACCTCAATATTTGAGCATAACTAATTTGTCAAAAAGACAATATTTAGCCAAAATTTTAGACCAATTTTATATAATTAATTACTTCCTTTGAGTGTATGATTCACTTATTCTCTTAGTTTCCCTTTCAATTTTCAATTTTGCTTTTTTAGATTCAATGAGAGCATAACTAAATCGACATTATACTTTTGTAAATGGGAAAAAACTAACTACATTTGAATTTCCTCAAACCTTACGTGGATGAAACTATAATAAGAAAAATAAATGAAATTATGGGCAAAACTTCAAATAAAAATGGAGGGGTGTGGGGCCAGAGTGGGCCCGAGCATATCAGGTGTAGAACTGAGATTCTAGATGTGGCCCCCACCGTAGCACAAGAGCATTTACCAGCCAGTAACTTGGCCCGTACACCTTGAAAGACGCATTTGGAGAAAAGGCCGCCCTTTGGATTTGCCAGCGTGGCAAAAGCGAATGGTACGTGGCTTCATCCACGCAGTCGTGGGCCCACTCCCTCCCACTTTGTGGCTCATGATTTTTCTACAAGGAATTATGCAAGTCTTAGGAAAGAGAAAAAAAAGTCGATATATTTCCACGTGGAAAATAATTGACGGCCAGGATTCCTGCGTGTGGAACTGTCACATTATGTTCTCAATCGACGGCCCACCGTGGTTCATTTAATCCCGGACTATACAGCGCCACGTCAACCATGGAACACCGAATTAGTTGCCTCCAATTGGCTTTGTCCCAGCCAGAAACCCAGCCCAAAAGGCAAAATTTGCTCAACTCGTGAAAATTCAGGTTGGGGTAAATTTGAATAGGTCAGATTTGTTAAATGTTAAAATTTACATGAGAAATTTATGTTCACATTCAATTTTTATTCGGGTCAAATTGAGGTGGACAATATGGACAAAGCTAAAATTAGGGCCTTGGTAAATTTGGGTTGGTCAGATTTGAATGTCAAAATTCGGATGAGAAATTCATGTTCATTCCCAATTTTTCGGTCAGATCGGGTTGGACAATTCGGATGAAGCTAAATTCGAACAAAATCGGGTTTGGACAATAGGAAAAAGAGAAACATTGGGTCTGAATTTTCAGTCAATTTGGACAATATCAAAATCTCGACAAAAATCTATGTATAAATCTGGTTTTTCCAGATCGGATACTTCGGATTTTTCAGATAAAATTTTGCAAGCTTCAGCCAAAATCACTTAGCTATTTTTTTTATTTTTATTTTTTGCTCTACTGTTTAGTTTACGAAATCAGCTTGAAATTTGACAGCTCGAAATCATTCATGATAAAAGCTTCTGAAAATTCTGTTTCTACATTGTTCTAGAATATTTACACATCGTTCGAACTTGAATGGGGCAATAATTGATTGTTGTGATACACCCGGCCCATTTAGAATCCGGCCCAAAGAGAATACTGGACTTGTATTTGATTTGGGCTGATTATGTCTTGTTTAGAGGTAGTCCTCACTAAATAATGTTGTACTTCCTTTTTAGTGTTAAACCATTTAGAACAACATATCAAACCACTATTAAAATTACTTTAGTTAATGAAAGAAGTAATAACATACAAACCAATTAATGGGTTCTGCGTCTATTAATTTGATTCTCAATGTTCCTATTCCCCTCAATAATATCGAGGATGATTTATGTTGGAGATTATCTAGTGTTGACGATTTCTCAACTAAATCTGCAACTTGGATGACACATAATATATCCGCTCAAACTCAATCCTAAAAATTTAACAAGATTTGGAAACTGGATATACAATAAAAGTTAAAAATGTTTCTTTGGCAATCTCTATGGGATCTTGTCTGAAAATGTTACCTCTTAGATCTTGTCTGGCTTATAGAGGTGTTTCTCACCCCTACTATTCTTGTCCTTGTTGTTCCAATTACGATGAGGATTTGGAACATCTTTTCTTTACTTGCCCTATGGCAAAAGAAATTTGGGAAACAGTTGTGACGCATAATTGGCTTAGCATGAGTTGTACTTCTGTTCCTTCGGAGACTTTCCTTGAATTTTGTTTTTCTCTCGAACCAAGGCAACGTTTGGATCGTCTGCCATAGATCGGGTTACCTCTCTTCTTTGAAGCATTTGGAAGTCGTGTAACTCTATTGTTTTCAAGTGCGAGGCTCCCCCTACTAGTGTATCTTTGGTGCATGCAAAAAGGGCTTCAGCCAAATGTAGGATGCGCCATAAGCTTGGCAATTCTTTCCTCTTTCCTTCGGAATCTCCATCCAAGAGCAAGTCCACTAATCCAGTATGGGTTTCTTGGAGTAAAGAACCGCCCGATCTTTCAAGCTCAATTTTAATGGATCTAAGTCTTTTGGGATTAACACGATTGGTTTTCTTATTCGTGATGTGACGGGACATATAGTGGCAACATCCTCCTTTCCCTTGGGAAATTCTTCGATTCCTATCGCTGAGGCTACTGCCCTACGGAATGGTCTTATTTATGATCTCAATCTTGGCATATCTTCTCTCTATGTTGAAGGAGACAATTTGGTTTTCATTAAAGTTTTACGGGGTGAATACCATACTCCATAGGAAATTGCTCCAAGATATTCAGTTTTTGCTTCCTCTTTGTAATACAGTTTTTGTTTCCCATATTTTTAGGGAAAGTAATAGGGTTGCTAACTGATTCGCTAAGTTTGGTCATTATTTATAGTTAACAACATTTTCGGTCTCCGGCCAGTCCTTTAGTTTCTTTGTCTTCTATTATTTGTGACAATACCTTTGGTAAAGTCCCTTGAGAGAAGGGCTACATGTGTGCCTTGTACTTACCTTTTTTTTTAAAAAAAATAACATATACCTTCCCCCGATTATTTTGAAATGAGGATTGTACCCTCTACAAATAAGAAATATTGATTATCCGACCTCAGTTCTAAAAAAATATATTGTCCAATCTCACCTTTACTGTTAATAAATGCCTACTTTTTCCGACGAGTCAAGGATTTGGGCAAATATACCCCTACATTTTATATGGTTTGACGACAATGCCCCTAATATTTAAATTAATAAGACGACAATGCCCTTATGCTCCCTCCTGATGCAATTGAGATCAAGGAAAAGAGATCTCAGAAAATCAAAGCCCGCCATTATCATCTAATGTTCCTCCCCCATCCCTACTTTAGCTTCTCTGCTAAACCACCATATGTCTGCGAGTTCCTTCTTGTTGTCAACATTTCCGCAATCATACATTTCAAAAATACAAGAGAGAGAATTTGAATAGAATACAGATTGATAGGGTATGCTAGCAAATTTATGAGAACAATAGGATTATAATTAGCTAAGAATAATATAGTGGGTACAAAATTCAAAACTCCATTCCCCCATTTCTCACCACAACGGCTTGAGCACCATCATCTAAAACGCCAGCCATCACTATGAACACCAAACCACCACAACGACCTCCAATAGCTACCGTCGCTAGGGATGGCAGTGGGTCCTGGATCTGGCCCCGACCCGACCCATTAAGACGGGTCTGGGTCCAAAAAATTTAGATCCAGTGGGTCCCGGGGTGGGTCTGGGTCCAAAAAAAATTTAACGGGTCCGACTACGGGTCCAATCATAGACCCGTGAACCCGGCCCGTGGACCCATTACAATATAAACATTTATAAATTATAATTAATTTTTCAAAAAAAAATTAGTTAACTAAATCTAATACCCTAGTATATCCAATTGTCTACTGCCCACAATCACCATTCACCACAGTCGCCCGCACTGTCTACTGCGGAAGCCCCTAGCCCATCTCTATTCAAAGTCTCAGACTATTCCGTATTCTCCACTCTCACCATTCTCCATCTCCATCCACCATCCCTCATCTCCATTCTCCATCCTCCATCTCTGCGAAAGCCCCCAGCCCGCACGGTCTTGTTGACTTTTGTGATGTTTTGACGTTGGAAACTTAGAATGCACACGTATCATCGTATATTGATGTTTTGATGTTTTTATTGTGTTAAAAGTAGGTGTTTTTAAAAAAGAATAGTGACTATTATACTTGTATACAAGTATAAAATTAACCCTAGAAGTTGATAAATCTAGTAAAAAATGAATAATATGGTTGGACCCATTAAGAACCCGCTAAGGACCCGTGGACCCGCTGAGTCCGGATCCGGGTATGAATTTTTGGGACCCATCGAGTCTCGGGGCGGGTCCGAGTCCAAAAAAATGTCGGGTCCGAGTCCGGGTCCAGCAGGACCCGCCCCAGACCCTGCCCATTGCCATCCCTAATCGTCGCCACTCTGAATGCCACCAATATACCCACCAACTCAACCCAAATCAAAAATCATAACCCAAAACCAACCTATCTCAATGCTCTTTGTCATCTTAGATTCAAATCAATCCAAAACAATCAATTATATCCACAATTACTAATGTCCAAAATTCATCAATTCAGCCCAAGTACTTATCGGAGAACACCCAAAAAGGGCCCGAAAGTTGCAGCACGAACCTATTCCTTCCTTTCTCTATTTGCGTCGAAACAAAGCACCACTGAGGTGGTCACTGATCTGGTTGCGCTGGAAAGCTCCACCGCCACTGACCTTGTCGTCGTGCAACCATCGGCCATCATGGTCGCTACCATCTCAAACTCATCCGCGCTCTCCTTTTGTTTTGTATCTACTCAGAAAACAGATCGACTTTAAACAAGGGTAGAAGGTAGCTGAGAGAAAAATAATTAAGGGGAAGTATTTAAATAAGGGGTATATTGGAAATTTTATCCTTAAAGTTGACTTATCAAATCTGAAAAAGTAGGCATGAATATCATCTACAATAGTTAGGTAAGAAATCTATTACTTTAGGTTGGGTGTTTATAATTTCACATGTAGAAGCCCTCCCTGTGCAGGACAAAGGACATTGATTTTATCTACAACAAGGACGTTCACCCGAGAAGAAGACTTTTGAAGTGAAAGACAAAAGAAGCAGTCGAAAAGGGAAGTTAACTTGATTAACAAAATCAGTAATTATTATCTTCTAATCTCACCTTAAATGAAATGATTATGTCGTTTGTTTTGCAGGATCAAAATCTCCAATTAATGGAAATTCCAAGAAAGAAAAAGATTGCAAATAAATGGGAAGATCAAAATAAGGAAGGAAGATCTCAAGGCAAGCAAGGAAAAAAGATTTCCAACGGATCTCAAGCTGCTTATAAATAAAAAGACTCAAGATTAAGAGACCCAACGATTCCAAGGAAGAAATAGAGTGCTAGAAAATTGGTTGAGAATTTTCTAAGTGTGTTGTGAAACTTTGTGTGTTATGTTGTAAGTCAAGGACTTTGGCGTGTTAGACTCTAAATCCTTAAAGGATCTAGGATTTGAGAGTGTATTCTACACCAAAGTGGATTTGATGTGTGCTTGTCAAAACATTTTTTGAAAGCGCCCTTCAGTAAGGCACTCCCCGAGCAGTTGCTACAAGGACCTTACCCCTTGAGCAACCAAGTTAACTTTGTTCTGTACTTTGCTTAAAGTGATTGAATAAAGGAAGTTCTTCATTCATATTCTTATTGTCCTTTACACTGCTTAAAGTTATCTCTTAATCTGTATAAGGTTAAGAGACCTAACGTCCTTCACCTTAAGTGTTTGCAGAATTTTTACAAACCCTATTCACCCCTCCCCCTAGGGTTATTTCATCTCATATGTTAGGGGTGAATCCTCATTTCAAAATAGTTGTAGGAAGGTATATGTTATTATTTCGTTAATGAAACATTTAACCACTTCGCTACTTTTGATTAACACACCCATATTAAGAATTGATCCAATTAAAATATCTATCATACTATTTGTAGAGTGTTTAGATTAAAATGTCACTCTACTTATCCAAACATCAAAGATGCCATTGAAAACTTTTTGGTTAACTCATTACCATTTAATTTAATGAAAGTGGTAAAAATGCAACTCAAATGCCTTGTTACCGGTTGATAAGGTAAAATTTACTTTTGATATTTTTTTATAGTCTCTCTCCTCCACATTTATCATCTTCATCTCCATTATCTTCTTCATCCGAACCCAACATTCAACCTAGAAAACAGAAAAAAGAAACAACCCAAGAACATTGCAAAAAAAAAATGTTCTCTTTCCTTCTTCAATCTTCATCTTGCTGCTTCCTCGTTCATTCTAGTGATTTCTTAACTCCCCATTTTTCAATTGGGACAAATATTATAAGGTACACACGTTAGTACCTTGTATGGTGCGAACGGTAAAAGATATATTAAATAATGGAAAAGATACATTTTGAAAAGATACATTGTAATGCACAAATAATACATATATACGCGAAAAAGATACATCGAAAAATAGAATAACACATTATAATGGATAAAAAGATATGTTAGAACCCCTCAAGAACCTCAACAGACCCAGGCTTAAGGATGTTGACAGACCCAAGCTCAATGACCTTGGCGACTGGATCGATCTTAAATGAAAGTCAAAATTCGAATATCCAGAAAAGGGAAGTTTCCATCACTAGAGAAAGCTGGATCAGATCCTAGATTATATATTCTGATTATGTGTGTGATTCTTGTAGATATAATATGCGCAAGGAAAGAAATTTCAAAGAAGGAAAGAAGAGCAAGGAAACGAGAAAGGAAGAAGAATCAAGATCATACCTTATATTATATATTCTGATTACGTAGATATAATAAGGAAGGAAGATCTCAAGAAGCAAACAAGGAAAGAGAAGCAGAGAACAAGGAAGGAAAGAATCAACTCCAACGTCTACCATCCAAACGACTACCAAGCTGCAATTATAAATAGAAGACTTGAAGATAGATGAACTAAACGATTCCAAGGAAGAAATCGAAGAGTAGGAAATCCGTGAGGATTTTTGAGTGTGTCTTTGAGAGATGTTTTTGTGTTCTATTGTAATCCAAGGACATTGGCATGTTAGACTCTGAAAAGGATCTAGGATTTAAGAGTGTGTTCTGCACCAAAGTGAAGTTGGTGTGTGCTTGTCTAAACATCCTTTGAAAGTGCCTTTCAGTAAGGCACTCCCCGTGCAGTTGCTACAAGGACCTTACTCCTTGAGCAACCAAATTTACTCTATTCTATATTCTACTTAAAGTGATTGAATAAAGGAAGTTCTTCATTCATACTTGTATTGTCCTTTATATTATGGAAATTTATCTCTTAATCTGTATAAGGTTAAGAGTCCTAACGTCCTTTATCTCAAGTGTGCAGAAATTGTGATAACCTTATTCACTCCCCTCCCCCCTCTAGGGTTCTTTCAAGATACATTTACATTGTGAAAAAAATATATATAACACTTATGATGAGAAAGATACACTATAATATAGTATAAATATAATACATTATGTAAAAGATACATAGGAATCCTGAAAGGATACATTACATATGTGTAAAAGATACACTATATGTCAGAAAAAAGTTGTAACATAAATATACTACATTACGTAACAGATACATAGAAAACGAAAATGATACATTACATGTGCATGAAGATACATTACATCACGGAAAAAATATCACTCATAAAGTAAAATAAATTACAATACGATTCAAACCCAAAAAATTACTCCGAGGTACCCTAATTTTTGGTGAAATATTTTTCAGGTACCCCAACTTTTCAAAACTCATTTTGGGGTACCCTTACTTTTTGGGTTAGAAATTATTAGGTGTTTTTTCGGTCATCAATTTGGTTAAGTGACCGAAATACCCTTGTTCTTCCATTTTTTAAGAAATACCCGTAAGAAGAAGAATAAGAGTATTTCAGTCACTTAATAATTTATGGCCGGAAAAGCACCAAATAATTACTAACCCAAAAAGTAAGGGTACCTCAAAATGAGTTTTGAAAAGTTGGGGTACCGAAAAATAGTTTCCCCAAATATTGGGGGTACCTCCGAGTAATTTTTTGATTCAAACCTTAGGTCTATAGGTTACTAAATATTCTTAGCAGTGAACCATCGAATTGAAATATGTCTGGATCATATTTGTGTAGAGTTGGGCCAGATACTCTCTTCAAGCCGATTCTAATAAAATTCTTAATATTATATATATTCTTAATTTATTTCTTTTTTTAATATTTCATAAAAATGAAACTCATTTTGTTTTGCATTAATATTTTGATGAGAGAAAATGTATTACAAATGAATAAAGATACTATATAAAGTATAGGTTAAGCAGTATCTTACTCCAAGACTTATATCATTTTTATTTTTATTATAAATGGTTATAGAGTCTGGTTAGTCAACAAACTAAATTGTTAATGATTCAGTAATGCATTGAAGACAGTAAAAAGGTACAATAACAAATATTAAATAAAAAATTAATAAATTACATGAATTAATATTGAAAAAAAAATATCGTATAACAAGATATTTACCAGTTTAATATGCATAATTTATATAGGTACCATTTCGTTTGCAAACTAGTAGAAAGTGGGATAGGTGAAACAAGGGGAATAACTGCGGTAATGTTTAGAGAGGTAGCTTACCTCAGTTATATCATTTAAATATATGAATTTTTTGTATAGAAAGGGATGCAGATTAATTTTTAAATATATTATATATAATTTATAATAAATTATTGTGAATGAAACAATTTACATAAGTCACATCATTTATTAAATATATAAATTTATAAATATATATTATATGTAAAGGGACAAAGTGGTGTGGAAAATGTTGGATAAAGTAAAGTGAAATAGTTGACATAAATGAGATAATTTTATCTCACCGCACAAAAGGTCAGGGCATTTATATCAACAAATATATAGTAAACTCATGAATAAACTTTAGGGATTTTGGCTTCAATCAATCTGTAGTCATAGGTGAGTAATTGAAAATAATTCAAAATGAATTTTTGGCTGACATTGCGATGTTGTTTTAACTTATTTACTATCACTTTATTTTTCCCCTATTTTTACCAATCAAAAATCTAAAATTTAGTGCCTAAAATAGAAAAAAAGTTTAGTGACAGTAAATATGTTAAAAGTACAGTATACTGTCAACCAAAAAGTCAGTTTGAATTATTTCCAATCACTCACCTATAAATATAGATTAAATATTGGAGCCAAAATCCCTCAACTTTATTCCATGGGAGACAATGGCGGATCTCGACTTCCAAAATAGGAGTGTCCACTTCCAATAACCATCATACATTTGAAAAAGAAAACTACACAAACCGTCAAATATTTCAATAGTCAACTATTACAATTGGCAAGTCAGGTGATAATTGGTAAATGGTTTGTAATTTCACAAAGTGTTCAATTAAGTCATTGGAATTAGTCATTCTCAACCCATGATTCATTGGATTATTGAATAATTGGTAAATGGTTTACACTTTACGGTCATTCACAATCACACTTTGAGATTTCACAAACCATTTACTTACCACACACAAATCAAAAAGTGTTCAATAATTCACAAATTATTAAATTTCAGACTAATTCACACGCCACACACCACACACCACACACAAATCACAGATCATTATTGAATTATTGAACAAATCATTGATAATAATAAGTAATTTACTAATTCACAAACCACACACAAATTACAAGTAAAAATTGAAACAAGTTAAAATTGAAATAGTTAGCTGTAAAGTGTATAGTTGAATTTTCGTTCACCGGAGTCGGAGTGGGTTGTTGGCGGCGCCGGCACCCTTGGGTCGACACTCGAGCCTCGGTCGCTCGATTGAGACAGGATAGAGACTCAGACAGTCAGAGACAATCACAGAAGACAGAAGACAGAGCGTGTGTCGTCACCGGAGCAGGAGTCAGTGCCGTAGTGGTTGCTGGCGCTGGCAGATGTCGGTGATCGTTGGGCGGCTGCTGGCTGGGGTCAAAGACTTGAAGGGTTCTCAGTTCTGGGAGGGAGCGTTGTGTTGTGTGCTACTGTGTGTAAACTGAAAGAATTGAAATTATTTTTATTAAAATTTTTCAATTAAGTTAAATTGAAACAATACTTCATTTTATATATATAAAAAAAAAAACAAAATTGTCACAAGTTGGGCTAGAGACGCGCGTGCCAGACTGCCAAGCTCAGACATCTATATTAATGTTTTGGATCTTTTCTTGCGGTGTCCATTTAGCCTATAAATATTATTTTACTTCCTAACAAATGTAGGTTGCTTAAACATTTCTTTGGATGAAGGGTGTCCATGGACACCCCTCCCTGACCCCAAATCCGCCCCTGATGGGAGACATAGTAGTACTTCATATCAAACCAACCAATCATAAATAGATATTGAAATTATGGAAATGATGGGCAAATTTGGATTAGGCTAGATAGAGAGGGCATTAATCTACTATGGCTTCTACGTATAGAATACGCGCTTAGGTTAATCAATACTCAAGTTGAATATCACTTTATCCTTTGAAATTGTTGGAGATATTTAATTATCATTCCTAACAAATACACCATCCTTTTCATATTATTTATTATTTTGTCAATCTTCACTTCTTGATTGATAATTTCTTATATAATATTTTATTAATACTTATAATATTATACTTTTATAATAATATTTTTTGTTACAAATTTAATGATAGTAATTTTATTTAACAAATTATTCTATATAAATTTTTTAAAATCTGACTACATAATTTTCAAAGAAGACACGTGCGTTAAATAATATGCAACTTAGGTAGTATCTATCATTTTGTGTGTGTATATATATTATACATCATTTCCTTTGCCCATTGGCAGAGCAGATATATCCCATTTTACATCTAACATAGGTATATCATAGTACATACCAAACCAACCAATTAATCATTCATATTAGGGGAAAAAAAATGGTAGAAACACACAAATTTAAAACCCAAGAATCATCAGAAGAAGAGAAACCAAAGAGGATCTATCCCGAACGTGATCTTCATCATCATCATGATGCTGTTAATGTTGCTGCTGATTATGATGATGATGATGATGATGATGAAATGAGCAGCTATGCTTACGCCATGCAGATAGTCCAGCAATCCACGCTGCCCATGGTCACGAGGACCGCCGTCGAGCTCGACCTCTTCGGGATCATGGGCCGGGCCGGGGTGGGCCCGCAGATGTCGGCGGCCCAGATCGCCTCGTGCCTTCCCGGGAACATCCCGGATGCTCCGGCGATGTTGGACCGGATTTTGTTCCTTCTGGCGACGTATTCCGTAGTCACTTGCACCACCGCCGCCACCACGACCACCGCGGAGGGCGGCGTTGAGAGGAGGTACGGACTGAGTGGTGTGGTCAAGTACTTTGTTCCGGATGAGGATGGGGTTTCACTGGCTCCTTTGCTTCACTTGAACCTCGATAAGGCTTACCACCTTAGTGGGTGAGTTTTCAATTACTTGGCTTTGTTTCTCCAAGGGTATGCTTGTGAGAGGGGCAAGGGGAGTAAGGAGGGGTTAAGGAGAGTACTTACTCCTCCTTACTCCTGTTTGGGAAGAGAGTGAGGGAGGGTAAGGGAGAGTAGGGTTTACTTTCCTTTACACCTCTTTACCCCTATTTTTTTAACTGTAAACAAGTGTTCCATATAATTATATCATACATAACATAGAAAATGACCATTATACCCATAATCCTAATTGTATTATATTGAATTACATATAATATAAAAGGGTAAATATGTCATTTAACACTTTACTCTTATGAACTCTACAAAATGTTCTCTCAAGCAGAGGTAAGTTGTTACCCTTATGAACCCTCTCATACTCTTACCCTCCTTTACTCTTATAAACTCCTACTCCCCATTTTTTACTCTCTTTCCAAGCAGAGCCTAAGGAGCATGGCAACAAGTATACCTCGTACGTACATTGGTCGGCCTAGATACATTAAAAACGCACAATAATAATAAGTACTATCTCCGTCCCAGTTTAATTGTCCATTTTTTAATTTTACAAGGCCAATGTATATGGGTAATAGTGTGAAAAGTTTGTTAATTGCTAATATTATCCTTCAAAATTCTTTGCACAAAAAATTAAAAATGGTTGGAATTCTAAACAAATTCATTTATTAGGGGTAAATAGGAATGACAATCATTAAAATTGTAAAAGAGATAAATAAAAAGAGATAAAGAAATTAGTTATTTGGATAAATAAATTGGGACAGAGGTAGTAATAGAATGAATGTGTTATGTGACGTAAAGTATTTTGGGTCGATTTACGTAGAATCGGTTGATGTACTCCCTCCGTTCCCTATTAATATACACAATGAGTTGGTATATAAAATTATCACCATTAAATTCATAACAAAAAATATTATTATAAAAGTATAATATTGCAACTATTAATAACATATCATATTAAAAATTATCAATTAAAGAATGACATTAGAGATCGTTAAAATTATGACAATTAATATGGAATGAAGGCAAGGAGTACTCTTCTGTCTGCTTTCAAGTTCCTTGACTTCTTAGAGCACCCGCAATAGTGAGCTTGAGTTTGGCTAATTGAATGACGTGTAATCTGTGGACCCCTATCAAGAGAGTCAAAATTTAACCCTTTATTTAACCTGTTTTCCAATGGTGAGTATGAATTTGACTCATATTAATTAAAAAAGTAAGTGGGTCCTATTTAATAATATAATTAATTTGGTTATATTGATAAAAAATGAGGTGGAGGAGGAGAGAGAAAAAATTATGATTAAAATATTATTATCTTAAACTCGCTTTCAAACTCGTCTCACGAGACTGACGGCGAGTTTCTCGTGAGACGAGTCTCATTCTCACTATTGAAAGGTCGTATACGACCTCATTCCATTCTCATTTCATGTCACGTCAGCAGTGAATCGAATTGAAACTCACCATTGCAGATGCTCTTATAATAGTCCTAATTGTCTGTCCTTATCACCAAGAATCTTCAATTCTAACGTGCTAATCATCTCAATGTACTTTCGTCCTTACTAGTAGTCAATCTTGGTTCCTAGAGGTAGAACAAAGCTAAATGATGAAGTCATAGGCTTTAAGAGTAGTAAGTACGAAAGTCCATTGGAATACTCCTAATTGTTCTTCTTCATCACCTTGAATCTTCATATTCTAACAAGTTACTTATCTCAGTGGACTTCCCTGCATGCAACTCAATGTTCCCAGATAGTGCAGGCAAAATTTTGCCGGACCCGAATACTTAAATTTGTTCGGCCTCAAAAAAAAACTCGGTTTGCTCTGAACTCGATTATGAAGCAGGCCGAATTAACTAATATTCGAACACAATATTTCTCTTTTTTCCATTGTCCAAACACAAACTTAAGGCCCTGTTCTTTTATACGGCTGGCTGGCTACGGTGCCACAACATCGCACTTTGTCACAACATACCAATCCACCACAATTTATCATAACCCTCCACAACTAACTTTTTCCAATTACTTTTTCACATTTTTCCAATTACTTTTTCATCTCACTTTTTCCAAATACTTTTTCATATTTTCCAACACAATTTATAATTATTAAAAACAAAACCCACAACAACTTACCACAACCCACCACAATCCACCACAATTCCACCACACCCACCAGAATTCTACCACACCACACCGCACCGCGCCATACCGTAGCCAGCCGTATAAAAGAGCGGGGCCTAAATCTGTCCGAATTATCCGACCTGAAAAAACCGGGTTAGAACATCAATTACTCGTCCGAATTTTGATACTAATCGAATTTGATTAGGGGTGGAAATTGATACCCACATGCATATTGGGTACCCACCCATTAACCTATTAGAGATGGGTAATGATAGGATGGGTATGGGTTACCCATAATTTGGTGTGGGTATCCATATACTCATTGATGTCTGAATTATGTGAAAATTTCATATCGAGTTGCATTGCGTTTATATGCTAAAATTTAAGACAAAATTCAACTTTAACGGTTTGACATGAAGCTTTGTAATCCGGTAATATCGATTCAAAAAAGATCAAGTATGAATTTTGAGCTCCTAAATTTTTTTTATCTTAGAACATTTATCACAACATATATAGATATTTTTTACCGCTAACGTGTCTTGTCAATACTCATGCCATCATCTTTTTTTATTATGATAACTATGTGGCATTGTTGTTTAGGGAAAAGCTCAAAGATGCAATCCTAGGAGGAGGAAACGCGTTCGACATGGCTCATGGAATGAGCGCATTTGAGTACCCGAGGATGGACTCCGGGTATAATGATACATTCAACAAGGCGATGTACCACCATTCTGCTTATATCATCAAGAGTGTACTTAGGCGTTACAATGGCTTTGGCAACATCGAAACACTTGTTGATGTCGGAGGAGGCCTCGGCCACACCCTTGACATCATTACCTCTCGACATCCATCGATTAGAGGAATCAATTTTGATTTGGCTCATGTCATTCGACATGCACCTCTAATCCTTGGTATACGTTATTTCTATACTCATATTCTCTCTGTTTCACAATATTAGTCACTTTAATTAACTTATTTTGTTCTTAAGTTGGTGGAATGGTTGCTCCAAACTGCCCTTACTTATATTTATTTCAAAAGACACACGCAAAAGTGCATCACATATAACAAAAAATTTTCACACATCGGAAATTTTTTTGCTTTCAT
This sequence comes from Portulaca oleracea, assembly GCA_029582165.1. Taxonomy (NCBI): domain Eukaryota; kingdom Viridiplantae; phylum Streptophyta; class Magnoliopsida; order Caryophyllales; family Portulacaceae; genus Portulaca; species Portulaca oleracea. The sequence goes on from CM055871.1 coordinate 38,031,342, forward strand.
CAAAATTTTAATTCTTGGTGGAAATTTTGGAAGATGAGGATTGGTGCTAATTAGATTATGACATGTTTAGTATCTAAATAGGGCATGCATTGTTTACTTTTCTCCATTCTAAAGAAGTAATTACTACGAAGTCCTCTTTTATGGATTTATACTTGTTGCTTGTTAAATGACGACCACGACTTGGATTATATATATGATAGGCGTCGAACATGTTGCTGGAGATATGTTCCTAAGTATTCCTCAAGGAGATGCCATTTTTATGAAGGTTAGATTCTTCTTAATTTCCATCAAACTCCAAGTAAAGTAATTTTTAAATGGGACTGTTTTATTTTAAACTTATCGTAAGATGTATAACTTTGTGGCGACTTTTTATGAATAAAGGGATGACCTTAATAAAAATAACTCCTTGATACATTTTTAGTCATATTTGTATTACAAAGTAATTTTATTATCAATCATTAGTCATTACTCGATAAGTTTACGTGAACAATCTCATACTAGAATCCGTGTCTTTTAAATTGTCACCCCAAATCAAAACAGTGGATCCTTCATGATTGGAGTGACGAGCACTGCGTGAAGATATTGGAGAACTGCTACAAAGCTTTACCCGAAGGGGGGAAGGTGATCCTTGTAGAGATGAACAAGACCGACGAGCCAAGGAGTAGGGCATATGTGAGAAGCTTGAGCCAAATGGAATGTATGATGACTAATTACCCAGGTGGGAAAGAGAAGACTAAGGAGGAGTTCGAGTCCCTTGCTAAGGCTGCTGGATTTTCCCGATTTCATGTTATTTGTCGTGTCTGCATTTACTGGGTTATGGAGTTATACAAATGAATTCCCCTCTACCGTGGCGGATTCAGGATTCAGAGTTAATTGTGTCAACAATAATGTGCTAAAATTTAATAGCATTGAAAAATTTAAACGCTCATATTCAAAATAAAATTTTAAAAAAAAAAACAATACTAAGACACCCAATTAGCAAATTACATTTTCACAACATCAAGTTCCCGGTCGCCACATCAGCATTTTGGTGCTGGAAATTGATTTTGGACTGCTATGAGAAAATAGTGAAAAGTACAGACTGCCAGTGGCCGAAACGTCACTTTGAATTATTCTTAGTCACTAACCCCTCAGTAAGGATTATTTGTGGCCAAAAACCCAAAAAATAATATTAATAAACTTATGATTGCAAGTGTGGGTGGATGTCCTCAAGACGCGGTTTCTCCTCCCCAAGGTTTCCCTGCAGAATGGGCGGGCAATGCCGCTTGTAGAATTTTTGGGATTTTACTGGTGTTTTATTTATTTATTTATTTATTTTGCTGAAAACTAGGAGTTATTTTACACATTCTATGAATAGTCTAATAGTAAAATCAACTTTTATTCACCATGAACACCTTATGAATTACCAATTTTAAACTTAAAGAGAGAACATCCACTTGTTCCTTCTCCTAAGATTAACCCATCCATTTAACAAAATACGGGTCTCGGAAAAAAGTAATTTATGCAATTACACTATTTAAAAATGCATAAAACATTGGATTTTTTTTTATAATATATCGATATTTACTATTGAACAACAATATTCCTGACCTTTATAGGTAGATGAGATTATTATACCAACAGTGACTAAGGAGGTGGCGAAGCGGTCTCCGTGCTGATGTGGCAGGTGGAGAGAAAAAAAAGTCAACCCCAGCCCAATAACCTCATTAGCCCCTCCATTTTTCTCACTAACCCAAGTTACAAGACATTGGTTAATTGTGTACCACATCAGCACGTAGACAGGTTCACCACCCCTTAGTCAATGAGCTAGGCCTGAAACTTTAACATGGGTTAGTGAGAAAAGTGGAGGAGCTAACGAAGTTACTGGGCTGGGCCCGATTTTTTTTCCCTCCACCTACCATGTCATTACGGAGAATAGTTCATCAGCCCCTTAATCACTGTTGGAGTGTTGGTAATCACACCTAGATATAAAAGTTAAAAGTTAAGGATATTGATGTCCAGACCTATGAAGCAACATGTAAGGTTAGGGTTCCTAAATTATTACATGTTAAGCTACCAAACTCATGGGCTAAGGTTTGATCTAGTCCTTTTAGACACGAATCTTTCAGAAGGAATAGAAAGAACATAATATTACACATAAGATTCAAAAACCAAGCCAAGTAAAACCAAATGCATTATTCATTCTTTCAAAAAAGAAAAAAAAGCATTATTCATTGATCAGAATACTGAAGTTAGAATCAAGGCATTCAAAGATATACATACAAACATTATTTACAAAGGCAAACACAATAACACATACACAGATGAGAACCTACAAGCACACATACATGTACTAGTGTTTTTTTTTTTCACTTTTTTATTGGTCAAATGGCTTCTGAATAGAAAGAATCTTGTCTTGATCAAAAGGAAATGACTTGAGTATGGGTCTGTTTGTACTTATACTATTAACAGGTCATCGTACAATTATCAAAATTTAACGTGCTCGAGAGCCTAATTGGGTTATGAATTTGGTATTCTGTGTTCATAATAATAGTACAAATTGTAGATATGATGAATGCTGTGTATCATTAGGAATTTAAACTGGCCACGGTAAATAACACTGCTTCATTCTTCCTCCCCACCGATGGCATAATGGCCCGTCTTTCGATCCTGAAACACATAACACAGTTCAGTTTTGCACTAAGAAATTTTACAGACAGAGATTTGTCATACTTAGCATGGGGTTGTGCCAAGAGAGGAAGAAAACCAAACCTGCAACATCATACGCTGCTTGTTCATATGTTGGGTCCGTGCCTTGGCAAGGGCCGAGTTTGGGGACTTGTACAGTCTCTGCGACAATCATAGGTACTGGTTAGGATATATCACAAATCTCGACGACAAAGAATTCGGGTCAAATCTGGATCGGCCAAGTCGGTCAATATTGAAATTCAGATGAAAAAGTTGGTGATCGTTATCCGATAACTAGACTATACAATTCAGACAGACCTAAATTCTGGTAAAAAAATTCAGGTAAAGGTCGGGTTCCAACAACAGAAATATGAACATATCGTGTCCGAGTTTTTGATCACATCGGTCAATGTCAAAATTGACACAAGAAACCTATGACCATACCCTGTTCTCTTGGGGTCAGTCAGATATACAGGTTGGTCAAAACTTTTGCTAGCTCTGAAAGAAGCTTTACTAGAGGTTGCTCTAAGAAATATGAATAACAGGCCCCTAGAGTATAAGAGGTTGCTCTTAGAAATATAAGTAACAGGCCACCAGAGTAAAGACGCAACAGAAACTGAAATCCAAGGCATCTGAGGGCATAGTTAAATCCCCTACTCAAACAAAGAAGAAATAAATCTACGAAGGTAAATTTGAACAAGAATGTAATCTCTTATAGCATATATGGTGCTGCAGAAAGGAAGATATTTGGAAGGTGAAGGGAGGGCCTGCAAAAGCTATGTATAACAATCTACTCATGAGAACGAAATTTAGAAAACAAAAAAGCGACTAGGGGATGAAAGGAATTTGAGGTATTGAATATGCATGCAGAGGAAATATACCGCCATGTAAAAGTTGATGCTAACGTATGAAATATGTCGATTCTTACATAGTAAGAAAGTAGCAAAATTGTTTTGTCTTCATGATGTGATGTTTGACATGACAAGATGGCTCATTCTTTGATCGTAACTTTATAACTATTGCTTATTCCAAAACAAAGGGGATAAAAATCCAAGCAATTATCCATATCTATTTAGCAGTCTTCATAGTTTTTAGTAAGTATCATGTGAAGAAAATAAGTAAATAACACATGCACGAGATCAACGCAAAGTTAAATGAAATATGAAGTCGCATGAAAACCACATCATCAAAGGTGTAAAAAGATGAAAAGCCGCAGCTTACCTTCTCATGATATTTATTCAATGATGATGGATCTTCAATACCGGAATTTGTCTTCTTCTTTGGTGTAAAACTAAAGACATCATGCAAAAATTCATTTTCCTGCATTGTGGATAACCAAAAAGATCAGATCAAGAAGAAAGAAAATATTCAGTAGCAAACGCAAAAACAGTAGTCGTGATAGAAGAATCTACCTGCATATGCTTCACAAATCCGCCCTGAAGAAAATGCTTCAAGAAATTCAACTGTGCAAAATAAACAAAAGGCAGTGTTAGCTGCAACTAAAGCGTGACAAATATAGAAGAAACTCCACCGAAAAAGAAATACTATGGGCGTATACAAACCCGTATCAACTGGATCCATGATGAGGTGGTCAACAACTCCCCACCAATTTTAATTGATGTCTCTGGGGGATAGTCGTCCTGATAAAATAAGGCGCACCAATTCATATTAGAAGAAACAAGCACAATAAAGAACGAATCTTTTACGACTTAACTTTTATACCCTTCACCTTTGTCACTAAATACACACTTTCTCAGGCCACTAATTCCCATTCAAAATAAGGTTCGTGAGACTTGAACGGCTGAAACACCTTGTTAATGTGTTTTAAGTAAAATTTTGTTGACTCCCTTTGTTTTTTTCCTTCTATTTTTGGACTGACCAATCTTTTTTTGTTTTACTTTGGAATTATTGTAATCCAATAACCCTTTTATAAATTATTCGAGAAAATTAAACATATGAAAATTAAAAAGGTATGAAAATTAAACTGCAAACAATATGACTAACTTTAACCTTAGTGGGCCATATGTGTAAAAAAATATATAAAAATTTAAAAAAAGAACAAGAAAGAATCCACAAAAAGGATGAATGCAATACCTCCAGAAAATCCAAGAGATCCCTGAACAAGTTCCTTTGGACATTGAGGTCCTTCTTAGCAGCCCCTTTACCAGCTCCCTCAGATGCAAGATCCCTTACTTGGTTCAACACTTTTCCTTTTAATCCTTTCAGATGTAAATATCCTTCCCTCGCAGTGTCGGTTGAGCCCCCTCCTTCACTGGCAAATTTCTCGAATTCTCCAACTTCAAATATAACGCCGAGGGCCTCCCCAGCTGATATACGTACAGACCGGTCTTCCTTGTCTAGGAGGGTCGATAAGTAGGAGATAAACCTGCACCGCAACAAGATACCCCCAAAACATTGTTAGTTTTCAATGCAGAGTATCCGAAAAGGCCACTATATCCCAATTCCTAACAAGATGTACATTTATAGTAACCCCATGCAGTATTGAGGGTCTGTCCCATTCATGGGTAAGGTAAAGTAACATAAAGTTCTGGTAACTTTTGTTAAATCTGGGTAAGTTTTCGTAAATTTAGGTGAGTTTAATAAATGTAGGTAAATAGCTAATAAATATTGAAAATTTTACCTACACATTATTTACCTACCAATTTCTTCTACCTACCCATGATTTACCCACGAATTGGACAGGCCATGAGAGTTGATGTTTAAAATCAGAGAGGTAAACATACTCTTGCCAGTCTTTTAAAGTTAGACTCGAAGGGTCTACAGTGGTGAGAAGAAACGACCATGCGGATACCATGGCTGTTATAACTGCTGGGGTAGGTTTGCTTGCAATCATCTGAAGAGCACAATGAGTACATGTAAGTTCCAAACTTCACTAGGATGTACCCGGGGAAAAAAAAAAAAAGAAGACATAAACATAACTCTCAAGGAGACAACAAATATATTCAATGGAAACTAAACATACATTTGTACCCAACTTTGGATGAACAACTTGCCACATTATTTGCATTGACCGTAGTGTTTCTTCTGGATCTTCGCCGCCAATGAAAGTGATGACAGCCAGACATTCTAACAACTGCAGGTCGTTAATCCCAACATACAAAAGGATCAGTACTTTTGGAGCATCAAGATAGAAGATAAGATAATAATGAAGCTAGAGACGAACTAACCGAAGCAATCTTTGAGGATTCAGACCTCGACCTAAGAGCTTGTGATATTGTAGGGATGGACTCCTCCAGTATTTCACGGGCATTACCACCACAGCCAGTTGTTAAAGCCAATAAACCTGATCATCAGTTTTCAACAATTTGGGGAATATAAGGATCTTCCTACGCATATATATAATCTACTGCCAAGAAATAAATATCCTGAAAGCGGATGAGGCCTAACCAATGACACGAGAAGCCAAAGATATCTCTTTTGCAGAGCCTTTCTTGATAGAATTTAGGCACTGGTGAAGTAAGGTAGCAAATCTGACAAAGACCAAAACAAATTTCATGATAAAAAAGCACTATAAAATCAGCATGATCAACCGTACAAATAATCCAAAGTAGAACCAAATATATAAGATGGAAAAACATGACATCATAAAAGAAGAAGACTTCATACTAATAACATAGTTTACAGTGATTGGGAAACATTAACTTACTTCTTCTCAACAAATTCATGCTGTAAGTTGGTACTAAATGCATTGATAATAGATTCCAAAGCTTTCTCCCTTGTTGAACCCCTTCATTAATAACACAAAAGGCACAAGTTAACATATCAATAAGTTGATAACAACCCCTTAAGTTCAACAACTGCATTTATTGAACACTTCCAGAAATAGAACTTTTGAGCTCTACAAGAACAACAACAACAAACTCCCAAGGAGAAGCACACATAAGCACGGTATTGGGGATCCACATGCAAGTAGCCGTCCCCCATAAACTTTAAGGTAGCATTTGGTTGGAAACTTTTCCAAGAAAGTTAGTCAGCCTTCCCAAGTTGATAAACTTTCCCATGTTTGGTTGTCCTAATAGACGGGAAAGTTTTTAACATGGGACCCAATTATTTCACTCCGTAAACATTTTCCCAATGGGGCTAGGGAAAGTCTTCCCTAGGAAACTACCAAACACATAGACCTCATACAAAATTAGCATTCCATAAAGTTTGGAGGGTTTACCTTTTCTCATATAGAGCATCAAGAGCTTGATCCAACAAGCTATCCTTTTCTATTTCGCCATCAAACCCAACAGGAACCATCTCGGACCGCATTGATGATGTGGAGCTAATACTAGCGGTATCATCACTATCCACCATTGCCGCCAAATTCTTCTTCGAGCCACCTGTAAAATCCAATTAAAACAAAACCCCACAAGAAAGCAATCCAACGGTCAAAAACCCATATCATATTAACCTTGAAGTTGAAAACCCAACTCAAATTAAGCAGAAATTAGGGTTACGAAAAGACATACGCTTCCCCATTGATACGGGACGGATTCTTCGGCAGCAGCAGTGGGATTGACGACGAGTGCCGAAAACAAACAAGTGCAAAGCTCACCAGAAAATCTGGGTCAAAAGAAACACACACACGCTTTCCAATTAAAAACTCAGCAAGATAATCTTCCAAGTAACCAATTTGTGCCAACGCCCTTTTACTAATTCAGAAACCCAAATTATCCTCCACAACTCCCACCAAAAACAATCGTAATTCAATTCAGTAATCCTCCAGCTAAGATAGTCGATTACCCAATCAAATATCAAATACAAAACCCTGATAAAGAATCTCACAAAAAGCTCAGATTGACAAAACCTCTTCAAAATCAAGCAAAACACAATTCTACAGCTAACATAGTCGATTACCCAATCAAATACAAAACCCAGATACAGAATCTCACAAGAAGCTCAGATTGACAAAACTTCTCCAAAATCAAGCAAAACACAAGCAAATTACCCAATTACAAACCCTAATTTAACGAGACGAACACAATCCAATCAACAAATTACGTAACGAAATCAAAGAACGATGATTACCCGAATGTGACTATCTTCGAACAGTGGAGAAATCCGCAGAGGAGTAGTAGAATCAGGGACGAAAGAGCAGAGGGAAAGATAGAGAGAGAGAGAGAGAGAGAGAGAGAGAGAGGGAGGGAGGAGGAGGAGGAGGAGGAGAGAGAAAGAGGAGGCGTATATAAAGAAGGGCAAAGAATTACATTTACATTTACATACAACAAATGAAGTGAAGGTTATTTGAACCGGGGGATTTTGTGGAGGATGCTTACCGCATATTCTTGGTTTGTTTTTGCCACGTGTCGGGATCATATACACACGTGAGACAATGCGGTGCCGATGGCTGGGAACTGGGATGCCTGAGAGGCTGAGATCTGTGGTTCGACTGGAATTGTGTTTTTTTTTTTTTTTATGAGAAGTTTGATTGTGTAATAATTGATGACAATTGTTTTTGGAAAGTTTCCAAAATTGTAGTGGAGAGATTGTTGTTGCCTAGTTAGATACTCCCACCCTCCCATATTTGTTAGCATCTGTGTTCCATATCATTTATTAATTATTATTGCCTCCGTCTCAGAATATTTGTCGTTTAATTGAATTTTGACTATTAATTATTCTCATATTACAACGAGTTACATTATGAAACTACTGTCATTGTAACTTTTAGTAAATCATCTTTTTAATGACAGTATTTTAATATTTTAACTCATTATAATTTGTGAGTAATTAACAAGGTGAGCCAAAAATTGTGTTACCTTGTTACAAACTCTTCTACAAAACAATAATTGAACATAAATAAAATCCTATATGACAAAACAATCCTTAAGAGCATAGGCAGTGTGGAATGAATTGGTGAAATTCTTGCCATCATTCCAAGGTGAAACACTACACTCAGGAACACAAATTTACATTCACATGAGCAGGAGCAGTGCAGGACTTGAGCCATGGAATTTTGATGATATGGATTTTCTCTCTCATCCCCTCACACTTCCCCAAACAATTTCAGAACTCTGCACCATTCCAAAATGGCTTGGAATGCTTTGAAATGGAGAAAAAAATTAAGGAAAAAGATGAGATGGGAGAGAGAGAGAGAGAGAGAGAGAGAGAGTAGAGAGAAAATCCACATCATCAAAATTCCATTGTTCAAGTTCTACATTGTTCCTGCTATGAGAGATATGATTGATTCCCACATTCTTTCTCATGTTCCTCATTTTATTATTTTTTTAATCCCACATTCACCTACACATGACCTTCGAGAGATATGATTGATTCATTTTTCATTCAATTACAAATTATAAAAAAATAAAAGGTACTATATTAAATACTTTTAAATTCAAAAGGTGGAATGAATTCCTAATGGGTGTAGGATAGATAAAATGAAGTTCCAAAAAGTTGAAATTGTATATGATGTGAAAGGTGGGTCCCTACTAAAATTCCAAAAACTTGAAATGCACATTGCACATGCTTTAAGAATCTTCCACATGTGAGGAGTCACTCTCCTTTATCCCCTCAAGCCTGCTATTGCCATTTGACAATTTGAGTATTTGACTTGTCCTCTATGTCTTGCAGCCCACGTTTTTTTGCTAGTTACATGTCATTCGGAATTGCTCACTCGTTTAAGAAGATATGCATGGAGCTTCACGATGGAATTCGTATCTCTCTATTCAGATGTCACTCCTCTTCTCTTTTCTTATTTCCACTGAGTTCCGGAACTCTGTAGAGATCCAGAACTCAGTGGAATGAAGAAAAAGTAGGAAAAAGAGGGTGACAACTGGGAGAGAGAGTATACAAATTCCACTGATGAAGTTCCGCGTTGCATATGCTCTAATATTTTTCAAGAAAACATAATACTCTTTCGTTCTCATCTTTATCGTACTTAATTACATGGATATTAAAGTACTATTTTTTTGAGCCAAAAAAGAGCAACATTAATTCCATAATATTTTTCATGAAAAATAGACTACTCCCTCATTCTCATTTCTATGCTTACATTGACCTATCAAAATTTAAAAGGGAAATTGGATTCTAATAATACAAACTTTGGGCCATATAATACTAAATAATATGAAATTTCGATTTGATAATGAATAATACAAACTTTGACCACATGTTGCTTCGAACAGTACGCCACCGAGTTAAGTTGAACTTAACTCGGTGGCGATCTGAGCTGGCGATGGAGGCATATGTTGACCTTGCCATGTCATCGGGTTGACTCCCCCTCCTCCTCCCCCTTCTTCTTTTCATCACCATTAACAATCTCATCTCCCTCTCTCTCTCTTTCTCTCTCTCTGCTCAATATTATTCTCCCCTCTTATTCTTCCTCCACCTTCATTCATTTCATCCTCCTCTTCTCACTAAATCCCACAAACCCAAAAAATCAAAATCAAAATCAAAATCCTCCTCCTCTCACTAAACCCCACAAACTTAAGCTGATTTTCTGGGTTTGTTCTTCCCTGCTCCTTTCTGAGTGATCAAGGCGGCCATCATCATGAAACCTGGAGTTACCCACAAACTTGAATGAAATCACGGGCATCGCCTCCAAATCGAAGCAACATGGGGTCAAAGTTCATATTATTCATCACCAAATCGAAAGTTCGTATTACTTAGTCTTATATGACCCAAAGTTCGTATTATTAGAATCCAATTTCCCATTTTAAAAACGCTGACCATTATTTTTTTTAATTTACACAATGATTTATTACATGAAAGTATAACCATTATAGATATTAACAAAAACACTATTATAAAAGTAATATACTGTAAATTTTTGGTAAAATAAAATATTGTATAAATAGTTAACGTATTAAAGCTCTATATCAAACATGTTTTTCCTATAAAGTTATTGTTGCAATTAACATATTAAAGACAACCCGTACATAAGATTTGGTCATAAAAAATTGTTTTTTTAGGCGTCAAAACTTGTTTTGTTCCCCAACACGATTAGCATGTGAACATTTATACGACCATACGACAAGTAATCAAACAAGAAAATGGAAACAAAATAGGTAAAACAACACGGGGAAGCAACGTCAACACCAGAAAAATTAATATTAAAATTAGTTTAACTAGTTTTTTGCCCATTCTTTCGATTGGGTGTAAATTTATCTAAGATAGATATATAAATAATAAAAACTAAAAAATATCACATAAGCAGAGATCAAATATGAATGAAAGCGATGTAATAGTTGTAAGGCAAAACTATGTAAAATGTTCAAGAAAATTAGTTGTTGAAATAATAGTTCAATATAAGTAAAAATTACATTTATTATTTAGAGACATAGGGTATAACAATTGTTAAATTTATAAAATTGACGAATACAAAAATAGAAACAATTAGGTAATTTAAAAAATAAAAAGTAGGGTTTACTTAGTACATAGATCTTCGCTATTGTTTCAGTAGTAATAATAATAATAATAATAATAATAATAATAATAATAATAATAATAATAATAATAATAATAATATGAATGATAAAAAATGTAATTTTCTTTAAACAAGCTGTTTTATAGGTTATATATCATTAAGACCCCATTTTTTATGCGGTAGGTTGCGGTACGGTACCACTCTGCATCACACTTTTTAATTTCCACCACATTTCACCACACAACACAACACCATAATCATTATCAATATATCTTTTCATTTTTCTTTCTCCTCACTTTTCTTCTCTACTTTTGACATTCTTTCTCTTAATTTACCTCACCTACCACAACTTTCACCACAATTCACAACAACTCACCTATTTTTTTAAATTCCATCGCACTATACCATTACTATAATGCAACCAACCGTATAACAGAACGGGCCTAAATGGAGTGTGCCAATAAAATAAAAGATAGTTTTTCCTTGTGTTATTAGAATTTGATTATTGTTTCTGAATTTATTGTTTAAACCATCTGTTTTGTTGGAAATATAGAAGTAACATAACTTCTTTTTTTTGTGGTTTTTTTTTTTCCCGAGAGACCATTCCCTTTTCATTAGTAAAGTAGAAATGAGAGTTTTTGTTGTGTGTCATGATGGTTAGGCTGCTTTAGACCTGTTCAGTGGGCCGGGGACCCGCCCGACCCGACCCGACCTGAAAAAGTGCGGGTCAAGGCCACAATTTTAGACGGTGACCAGGCCGGGCCTGAAAAAGTCGGGGCCCCGAAGCATGGTCGGGCCGGGTTTGGACCAAGGGTATGTGACCCGACCCGGCCCGATGACCCGACTAAATGCATTAATTTTTTTAAAAAAAATCCTAGATTAAGTTTTATTTTTTGCGACCCGACCCGGCCCGGCCCAATGGCTTATATAAACACATTAACTTTATAAAAAAAAATCCTAGATTAGGTTCTACTTTTTGTGACCCGGCCCGACCCGACCCGATGACCCGACCAAATACGTAAATTAAATGCGTAAATTTTTACGTTTTTTATATATTAAAAATTTATATTATATAGTTGTCGGCCCGTTAGAAACTTCCGACCCGACTGACCCGGCCCGCGACCCGGCCCGACCGTTGAACAGGTCTAGGTTGCTTGCATGTGCCGATGTGCGCCTATTTGCAAATTTATTTATTTATTTTTAAATTTTCAATTTGAAGATTAAGAATTGAGTGTAAACCCATTTGTTCTAACCTACTTTCTTTTACAGCCACTTAAATTGTCAAGGAGTGGGAATATTATATTTGTTTATTTATTTATTTTCCTTTGCTAATATTATTTTTATTTTATTTTATTTTATTTCATTCTTTAATTTGATGGGTAGAGCAAGTAGGATAATAATGGTTCCAACAAGAAAATATGTATTTGGATTATCTTTGAACTGAGGGCTTTTTTGAATTGAAAAAACAACTAAGGTCTTGTTCTTTTATACGGTTGGTTGCGGTGTGGTAATTGTGCGATGTGGTGGAATTTGAAAAAATATGGTGAATTGTGGTGAGTTGTGGTGAATTGTAGTGAGAATTATGATAAGTGAGGTAGGTGAGGAGCGAGAATGTGAAAAGTAAAGGAAAAAAGTGAGGAGAGAAAAGTGAAAAGATATATTGCTAATGATTGTGGTGTGGTGTGGTGATGTATGATAGAAATTAAAGAGTTGCAGTACGGTGTGATACCGCACCGGAATATACCACATAAAAGAACGGAGCCTAAATTACACATTAAATAATGTGGATTGGTCTTATTATGTAATCGAAGATAAATATTCAACATAATTTTTAATTTTTAATAAGCTATAGTGAGTAAAGTAAGTCACATTATTCACAATATTTATTAAATACATAAATTTTTAAATATATTATGTAAAATAAGTAAGAAAGTATGAATAGTTTGAAAAAGGTAGGATAAAATAACAAAAATATGATAAATAAAATAAATTTATTATGCATCACAAACAAAACATAACCTAACCCGTTCGTAGAACGGGCATCATAGCTAGTATTTATAGAGAAGATGTATTGTTTCTACAAACACCCAAAAAGGGGATAAAATAATAAGCCATGTTGGTTTTCATTTTTCACGGAGATATTACATTTGTTCCATATTATTTATTGTTTTTAAAATTTGTGTAGTCAAATTAAAAGAATTCAATCATATATTATGTGAAAATATATACAATAACTTATTAAATAAAATTATTATAGTTATATTTGTAACAATAAAATTATCCTAAAAATGAAATACTATAATTATTAGTGAAATTATATATAAAAAATTATCAATTAAAATAATATTGAATTTAATAAAAGCTCAAATTTTTATAGTTTCCCCACAAAATTGGTACCGTAAAAATGAATAGCAATCAAAATTATGTTTCAGTCTACAGTGAGAACTTTGTTGGAGGAACATGGTCTTCTTCTTAAGTTACGGTGGAAAGCCGTGGCAGTGGAGGGATATGGCGTGATAATTCTATTTTCCACCGAGTGATCTAGAATTTTAGAGGGGGAGGATGGAGGATATTTGTGGAGGGTTAAAATAGAAAGTTGTGGCAGTTACATTGAAAAAAAAAAAAAAAACTGAAAGTTGGTTTTTCATCAAAGGCTGAGATCTTACAATCAAATAAATGGACGGTTCATATTCTTCATTGAAGGAGATTTCAGGCTTTAGGGAGGGAAAGCATGTGGGTAAACTCATTCTAAAATTTATATATTAAAGATACGTTTATGCACGCGGAGTGGACTAATTGAATATATTTAGAGTTTGGGCAAAAAAAAATGATATTCACTATCTTGGAAATTTGACCGGTTATATCATTTGAGAAAATTGGTTTTAGATGACATAAATAATAATAAAAAATTATATGTAGATTTTTAGTTAAATCGATCAATATTAAAAATTTTACAAAAAAAGTTTATGTTCTATTTGATTTTGATGGAAATTTTTTTAATTGTTGAAGTATTTCAAGAGTTAAAGGGGCATAAAAGTTCAATCTATAAATATAAGGTTGATCGGGAGGTCAGCTGGAAACTAAACGAGCAAGTTGGACCTAACACGGATCGTATCAGGCTTGATTTCGTTAAGTTTTGTTCAATAGTTTTTCGTTAAGTTTTATCGTATTTTTTTATTGATCCTTATGATAATTGATAATTCAACTTTAATTAATAAAGTCCATCTTTTTATATGTAAGAGCTTTATTGCATTCTTATATGAGATTATTAGTAGTGTCTTTTGGCGAGATCGATTTTTGTCTAAATTGTATGATCTATTTCGTGGGATATGATCAATTTTCAAATCACTTTCATTAATAATAAAGATGTAAAATTATCAAAGATTCGTAATAAGATTGTCATATTATTGGAGCTAAATGTATGTTAGATTAACATTAATTATTTAAAAGTTGAATATATATTTGTTTTAAATTTATATTATTCTTTTAATTTTCATTATGAGTGTCCATTGGCATTTTATTAATAAAATGATTTTATTTTGCTAAAAAAATAAAATGCACTAGAGTGAAACTCGTAGTTAATTCTATCAAAAAAAAAAAAGAAAAGAAACTCGTAGTTAAATTATGGCAAAACCTGTATATTCTAAATACTTCCGGGAATATTGACGCATATTCGGATATTCCCATCAACACAAGAGTCCAGTGGACTGTTAGTTGGGCTGCCGTAGTGATTTTGGGTCGGCCCATTATGTTCTCCAGCCCGATTAACCAATTCAATGCAAATTCGCAACTATTCAATTTTGGGTTTTGGGGTCACTATGCCATGAAGGCCCAACAAGGAGTTCTTGGATAAAAATGCCACTGAACTTTGTCAAAATTGCAATTTTGCCACCCGGAAAAAACATGTAATGAAAGTGTCACTAATTTATGTTAACTGTGACAAAAAAGCCACTTTACCGGATGACAACTTGTTTTAGCCGGTTGTAGATAGGTAAAGGGTGTTTAATATTTTGATTAGCTATTAAGCTTCCCCTAAACTACCTACCCTAATTAATTACTCACCCAAATTTTTTTTACAGTTTAGATTTACTGCCCCCACCCAGAAACTTCATCTTCTTCTTCCTCAACTCTCCTCTTCAATCTCCCCTCCTGCGTCCGCCATAGCCCAACTCTTCCTCAGCTCTTTCTTCATTTTTGGGCAAAAAAAAAATAGGGTTTTCAGTCAAAGTCAAGTTCTTCAATTTTCTACCCGAAAAACCCTAGTTTCACACTAAAAACATCTGGGTTTGCCTCCATTGTTTACTCCAAATTTCTTTGATTTCTCCTAGTTTCACAGTTTAAATTTCTTTGATTTCTCTTTGTTTACTCCAAATATACAACCAAATCCAGACATTTCCTTCAAATGGGTATGCCCTAAATGAGGGAAATCCATTTGGGTTTGCCTCGGAATGGAGCTATGCAGCTCCGAATTCGATGGGTAATAAAGCACAACAAGTGAAGGAGGAAGTTAGAGAAACCTCGTCGGAGAAAAAGGTGGCAGCCATGGTGGAAATTGCGTTGGAGGAAGAGAATGAAGTCCAGAAACTCTTGGCCATGGTGGAAACTGCCATAGCCATCTTTTGGTCTGCTTTGGTGAAATCAAGGAAGAAACATTGACAGTTGGGGCATACTATTTGGGTTTTGGTTATTGTATGCTACAATTTACTCCACTTTTGAGCCTAGAACAAAGGGGGAGAAGGTGAGGAGAAGGTGTGGCTATGGCAGGGGAAATGGGGAGGGCTGAAGGAAGAAGAAGATGGGGGGGGGGGGGGGGCCGGGGTGGGGTGGGTGGGTGGGGATCTATCAATTTAAAAAGTAAAAAAAAAAGGTTGGGTAATTAATTAGGTAATTGAGGGAGAGAGGGGGTAATTAACTGTTAATTCAATTATAAATCCCTTTAATACATTTATAACCGGCAAAAACAAGTTGTCATCCGGTAAAATGGCTTTTTTGTCACAGTTAACATAAATTAGTGGCACTTTCATTACATGTTTTTTCCGGGTGGCAAAATTGCAATTTTGACAAAGTTCAGTGGCATTTTTATCCAAGAACTCGCCCAACAAGGTTGACACTTCATCGGAACCAAACTTGGGTCACCAAAATTAATAGTTTAGATAGCGAATAGCAATTCATGTAACATATACTCATTTAAGTAATGAATATTGGATAGTTATTCAAATGAAATATGTGTTTGTTAATTTAAATGTTGACTTAACTAATTAATGTGAATTGATATAAAATGATATGAATAATCTCCAATAGACAAAATTTTCAAAGGGTGGTTTTGACCACAAGATATGAAACACTATTCAAATGCTAAATATTAACTTTATTAACATTGCAGACATTTTTGAGTTTTGAACACGATTTTGTAACACCCTAGGTATACGGTCAAGTGTGACTTAAAAGGCTTGGAATGTCTACTTATATGAGTTATATCACTAAGGTGCACCTTTTAAGGTAACTCATCTGTTGGGAATTCCTCAATTAAGCGTGCTTGGTTGGGAGGAGTCTAAAGATGGGTGACCTCCTAGGAAGTTTTATCCGGGTGGTGTGTGAGTGAGGATGAAACACGCTTGAAAGACTCGTGGTGATTTGTGGGAGCAGTTAGCGATCCTTGAAGTAGTTATCAGTAATGTCCGCGGCCCAGGAGGGGCCGGGGCGTTATAGATAGTATCAGAGCCGACCGGCGACCGTGAGTTGCACCAGTGAACGGGAGATCCATGGATAGTTACCTAGCAGGCCAAAGAATCTAGATTGGATTGAGGCACAACAAGGACGTTGTGCGCTTAAGTGGGGGTGATTGTAACCCACGGGTATATGGTTAAGTGTGGGTTAAAGGGATTGGAATGACTATTATATCACTAAGGACTAAGGAGTGCACCTTCTTTTAAGGGGAGCTCATCCATTGGAAACCCCTCAGTTAAACATATTTGGTTGGGAGTAGTTTAAGGATGGGTGACCTTCTGGAAAGTTTCCCCATGCAACGTGTGAGTGAGGATGAAGTACACTAGAAAGACTCGTGGTAATTTGTGGGGCTAATCAGTGATCCTTGAAGCAGTCATTGTTAATGTCTGTGGTCAAGGAGGGATCGTGGCGTTACAGATTTTCTTAACCTGAACTTGAAACAAAACAAACCCGAAAACTGGCAAAGTAGTGGGTCCAACCAGACCTGCTCGTTTGGCCAGAAAAATTCATTTTTAGGTTCAACTCTATTAGAATTTGTAACTTTTTGTTGAAATTCTTGACTATTAAACTATAAGCGCGACTTATTTATTTGTTATTTCTCTAATTTAAGTTAAAACATTTTAATAATCAATCATTATTATAAGATAGTCTTATTTTATTATGTATATTATACAAAAAATAGAATAGCGACAATTTTTTTAAAAAGAACAAATGGAAAAATATCGTAGTTATAACCCGTTAGATTAACCCGAAACTTCTTATGAGCCGTTTTTAGGGTTTGTATGACCTTTTCTTCTGTTTATTAGCCCACTAGTTTACCTATATAGAGAGAGCAAATTAATGATTATAATGGTTACCATTATAAAAGGAAGAAAAAAAAAGTCTCTATCTCGAAGAGAAATGCTCCATGAAAATGACAAGCCTCTATTGTTCTTTGTAATTAAAATTATGGAAAATGCCATTTAATTTCCTCTCATCATGCATGCATATGCATTGTCAAGTACTTGAAGAGGTGTCTTGTTTTAAACATTTTTTAAATGTCTTATACTTTAAACATTTGTTTAATAGTGTGAATTATCAAGTATAAGAAGTTTTGGATACATTGATTATGCTAACAAATATAAATGATACCCTGATCGAATGAATTTAATATTTTAGTTATTTTTCTGGCATGTGATATTGTCGTTTTAAAATTCAGTCATATCATTTTTTTTTCAATTTCAATATATAATGATATAGTTTTTATACTAGTTAACATAAAATATTCACCGAACTTCATCCGTTAAACATATACTCCATCGTTTTTTTATCTGTCACTTTAACTAACTTTTTGTTTTAAATTATCTGTCATTTCCCAATTACAATGAAACATATTTATAAACACAGATTTCGAGTCTAAACTTAATAAAGACAAGAAAATTGAGAAATAAATTAATTTGTATTAATATTTGAATGTATGTGGATACAATCTCTGTATTGAATACAATAAAGTAGTCTTCTGATTCGATCTCCTTAAATTTGGGTGAGCCGAGGCTGCGGACGCTTGATCTCGATCTCGAATAGCTGAAGAGCTTTATAGCAGTTCTTGAACTGAAGGTCTTGAGCGTTGATCTCCTTAGTGCTTGGTAGCTGGAAGCTGCTCGAAGGTTGACCGTTTGCAAGTTGACTATTTGTTGCAGTTCTTCAAGTTCTTGGATGCGAGGGCTTGAGTGCTTGGTCTCGATCGATGATCCAGATGAAGAAGATGACTGCAGTGTTTGATGCGAAGAACAAAAGTTGTTGAACTAGCAGGCGTTGGTCCTTGGTGCTTGATAGCTGGATGTCGCTTGTAGTTCAATCTTCTGAAGGTTTCGCTGGTCTTGCCGAAGAACACTGAAGCAGTTCTTGATCTTGACGCGGTAGAGGCTTAGAGATTCGGTCTTGAGCTTCTGCAGACTTCGATCCTTGGCGCTTGGTAGCTGGAGGCCGCTGGCAGTTTGATCTTTTGGAGCCTCTGGAATGCAGAATGCCGAATGCCGTCGGGAGTAGACTGCTGAGTGTCTTGCTGAAGAACTCCGTTGTTGTTCTTGATCAAGACATGCCGAAGACTTGAAGACTCGATCTTGATCTTCTGCAGACTTCAATCCTTGACGCTTGGTAGCTGGAGGCCGCTGGCAGTTTGATCCCGTAGAGTCTTTGGATGTTGACTGCTGAATCTCCAGGGGAGTTAAAAATGAAGGGGGAGGACCCCTATTTATAGGCTCTGGAGGCCTAACCCCTAGGGTTTAAGTTGGACTTTGGACTTGGGCCTAGGTTAATTAATTATTCCTTTAATTTCAAATAAAGAAATAATTAGGATATTCTGAATCATCTTTGACACATGTCACGGTGTTATTGGTCAGGATGTATTTCCATTTAAAATTTAATTAAATGGACCGCCATAATTAATTTAACGCGTGGCAGATAATAATTGGCTGAGTAAATTTAATTTCTTTTCCACGTGTCATTTTTTAATTGGTCGACAAATTTTACCTCCTACAATATTAATTAATTAACTTTTTATTTTACCCTTTAGAAAATTTCTTGAATGGATTTAAAGAAGAAGATTGATGACCTAGACAAGAAAATGAGGAGAGAGAGATATAGCTCAATTACAATCTTATAGATGCAAGACACAGGATAAGGCATAGGAAACGAAGAATTGAGAATGAGGTTTTGTGGAAACTAAAGTGCTAACAAACCCATGTAATTCAACTTTATTGGATTCCTCCCAATTCAACTTAACGACATATAATAAGAAACAGAGGGAGTACATTTTAGAATTTAGCCATATCATTTTTCTTCAGTTTCATATTAATAATATAATTTTAAAGTTAATTACGATAAAAATATGTAAACAATGTCTTATTTTAAAATGGATTATTGGACGATAATACACTGAACTTTAGGGATATTGGATAATAATGCACTGAACTTTTTTTTTTGGATTCTAATACACTGAACTTTGAGGGTATTGGACAATAATGCACTCAGACCAATTATGGTGGTGGTTGACGCGGTGATTGTTCTATTTTGAGGTGTCGTTTTTCTATTTTTTTTAGCAAAAAATTTTGCCGCGTAAGAAAGTCCATATAAACAGGATGACTAATATTTTTTTTTGAAAAAAGAAAAACGACACCTCAAAGTAGAACAACCACCGCGTCAACCACCACCAGAATTGATATGAGTGCATTCTTGTCAAATATCTTCAAAGTTCAGTGTATTAGAGCCCAAAGAAAAGTTCAGTACATTATTATCCAATACCTCCAAAATTCAGTGTATTATCATCCAATAATCCTTTTAAAATTCATATAATTTTCAGTATGTTCAATTATTACTAAAGTACATGAACCATGTGTAACACGGGCCTTCGTACTATTCCATCAAAAAGATAAAAACATATGCCATGTGCCCCTTTTTTAACCTTCTTGTCCCTTGCAATTGTCAAATACAAATCTTATGATGATATATTATATATACGCCACGTAGTTGACAATGTCACAATTGTTATTATACAAACCCATCAATTTGAAGTGTCTAGAAAAGGTAGCATATTGGGATCAACAACCTTATATATAACTTTTTTCAAAATAGTCCATTTATTCACCATAATTTTTGGCATTTTACATCTTTTGATTAATTAGATAGGGCTTTTGGAATTAAATAATCCAATCTTTAGGGCAAATTGGATATGATGAACTAACGTTTGAAATTTGTGTTCGACGAATTATACTTAACAATTAACATCATGTTAGATTGAATGAACTTTCATCGATTTCAACCCGTCGGAAAAGTGACCTGGCAAAGGTAATTGCTTAAGTAAACTATTTAAAAGGTGAAATATAAAGGAAAAAATAACTTGATCACCACCGAAAATCACTTTTCCGAATAGTTGAAATCGGTGAAAGTTCATTCAATATAATAAGATGTTAAATATAATTCATTAAATCCAAAGTCCGAAGATCAATTCATAATATTCAAATTGCCACAAATATCGGATTATTTAATTTCAATAATCCAATTTAATACCTTCCCAATCCCTCATTTGTTCATGAGATCCTCCTTTCCTTACCCACACTACAACAGTTTTATATGATAGCTTTCCAAGCTCCATGCAAAGTATAATTGCTTATATTTCCATTGGCAGTTTTACATGATTTAGCATACATTAACTCTTTAAGGTCATTAACAATAAGGATATTCCCACTCTATTCTTATTACATTCACCTCATTAAAATTAATAATTAAAAATTAAACAGTAATTAATATTTTTAAAAGGTCATTCAATTTCACAATAAAGAGAATACATGTTTTTTTTATTCTTATTATAAGTTTAGCTATGTATGTACTTCAATTTTTAATAACTAATTTAATTATTATAAATTTTAATAATTAAATTTAACAATCCTAATTCATTATACGGACTCACCTTGTCGTTTAAGCCAGTTTCAGTGAATAAAAAATCTAAAAAAAATAAGTAAAAGCTTGTAAAAAATAACAACCTATAGATTATTTACGTACAAGAAAAATAATGTTAGAATTTCGTTTAATAGCCCCGAAAATTAGATTGTTTATTTCCATTATTCTTTTTGAGATTCATAAATTAAAATTACGGTATAATTTTGTCTAATAGTTCCAAAAATCTAGGTTATTTACTTTAAACTTTATAATGCAGTAAAATTCATAAGGTACTACATTTTTGCTTAAAGTATTTTCTTTTTACTACATTTTATTTTCCAACCAAAACTACTAAAATAAAATTTCATATTTTTCATTCTAGCTAGTTTTCCAGTGATTAATACTCTTAAAGAAATAAGTAAAAGTTTGTAAATATATTTGAAAGAACCCTTGGAGGGGGTTGATTGAGATGGTTGGCTAAAATTAAGTCAAGGCTACAAAACTTAACACACATGTCGGTCAAGGTCCTTGGCATAGCTAAGGATAATGTATGAAAACGAAATGTAAATGACGAAAATAAAAAGAAAATAATACACGAGAATTTAGCCGATGTTCACCTTTCCAATTAGGACTACGTCACCGGACCTAAGTTTCTCATCACTTAGGCTTTTAAACCACTTCACTTCTTGTTCACTTAAGAAGTACAACTAAGTCCTCAATCTCAGCTCCCATGAGTACCTCCAAGGCAAGCTTACAAAGAACTCAATCAAGAAGGCACGTCCTTCTTGATCTACAACTCAATCAAGGTAACACCTTTGATCAGCAACTCACTAAGCATTAACAATACTTAGCTACCCAAGTGAGATTTATATGTTCAGACCAAGGACCTTATGATACAAGAGACTAAAGGATGTGAAATTACGATGCGTCACTCTTGTGGAGTGGAGTGTTTCCCTCACTTTTCTTCTCTCTATTTTCGTCCTCTTTTTAGACCCAAAGGGTGAGGTGAATGTTGGACTTGTAAGGCTTTGAGGTGAGCCTTCACTTGGCAAGATATCATTGGCGATCTTCACAAAATCGGTTTCTCATTGATTTCTTGTTGGAAGAGAAATGAGTCACGTGATACTTGCTGGAATTACAACAATCAATCCTTCCTTAAATTGTTAGATACATTCCAAGAGAAATATGCCAATAAATTAGTTAATATATTATTGGATTTATTATTGATTTTCATATCATGGAAGGAGATAACAAATCTGTCAAAATAATCAGGAAAGTATCACTCTAAGATATCCAGATTATATGCCAATAATATTCAAATTTTGACTTTCATTCTAAACAGTTCCAGTCACCAAGGTCCTTGAGCCGGGATTTGCCAATGTCCTTGAGCCAGGGTCTGTTGAAGTCCTCGAGGGGTTCTAACAATATTAACAACATGTAGATTATTTACATACCAGAAAAATAATGTTAGATTTTGTTGAATAGCTCAATTTTTTTTTTAAATTTCCAAGTTTCCTTTTGAAATTTATAATACAAGATATTTTTGTTTAATTTATTTTATTTATTTGTTCAAAACTACCAAGAAACGAAACTAAAAGTTGTTGTAAATTATTGTACTAACTAATGACACAAACAAAATGAAATAACCTAGAGGGGGTGAATAAGGTTGTACAAATATTTCTGCATTTATAAACACAAGGACGTTAATAGCAACAAATTAGACTGAATAATACTTCTTTATTAAATAAAGCTTGAGGTACAAAGAGAGATGAGGAGATTAGAGTACTCGGCAGTTTCAGGACCGTGAGGTCCTCAGAACTGCTTACAAGATCAGAAGTTTGAATGCCGCTTTTATAGGCAGACCTCACTAAGGAGGGTTATGAAGATACACAAACGTGAGGGCCTCACCAGAATCACTCTTGTGGTTACAAAACTCACTACTAACACACTAGTGGCTACAACTAAGAATTTTTTTCACTAAAATTCTTACACTTCGATTACACTTCCTTGGAATCGATTATTCTTCGGAGAGGATAGTTTAGGGCTCTTTATAGGCGACCTATTCATCCTCAACGGATTTCACAATTACTTTTCTTGCTTGTTGATTCTGGCTTTTTCTTAATTGTTTTCCTTGCTTGTTGATAATTTCCAGTCTTGCCTTGGTTCTCAGTCTTCACTTCGTTGGAAGCTTATGGACTTGTCTTTCAATTCATTATCTTCAAAAGCAAGTATATAAATCAGTATGGAATATCTTAGGGAATATTCAGATATGGTAATATATATTCTCATATACTTCCCTTTAATTTTGTTCATTCATACGAAATCTGCTGGTGATGCTTGAGGTCCTCAGTGATGATTCTTGAGGTCCTCAGAGGAAGGGTCGGGGAGGGCAACAGATGTGTTAACTGTTTCTTCACAAAAAACTATAGTATGTAGTTGTTAACTTGGACGAAAAGAAAGGTGGAGAGAGACTTATGAAAAAAAATTCAATTTTTGAAGTTAAGTAAAAATAAAATCTCTAGTAAGCATTCCACTAATGACATCAAAACAAATGAAAAATAAATGAAGTTAAAATGGTGATAGAAAGAGGAAAACAGGAGGACACAAATACAAACAATGCAATAAATATAGACGAATGTCAGAAGATAAAAAAAATGAAAAGAAAAATGAAACACTATAGATTGATACAGTGAACGGGAAAACTGCTATTTCCACTTTCATATCATATTTCAATTTCAATATATAACGATATAATTTTTATACAAATCAACATAAAATATTCACCCTAATCGATAAATTTTATCCGTTAGACATATATATTTTAGATTATTTTATAAGTGATATTAAAATTTTAGAATTTAGCCATATCATTTTTTTCAATTTCATATTAATAATATACTCCCTCCGTTCCATATTAACTGTCGTCTTTGGAAATTGTGCAGTCAAACTCCAAAAATTTTGACCATAAATTTCTCAAATATATACAATGAATTATTATATAAAATTACTATCATTAGATTCGTAACGAAAAATATTATCATACAAATATAATATTGCAATTGTTAATAACATATTATGCGGGAAATTATCAATCAAAGAGTAATATTGGAGACCGTGAAAGTCAAAATTATGACAGTTAATATGAAACGGAGGGAGTAACTTTTTATGCTAATTAAGTTAAAATATGCAAACATCGTACTGTAAAATTGAGTAAATTACATTTATCTTATCTAATATTTGTGGTAATAATTTTACACACTCGACATTTGTGAAATAATTTTTACCTTACCTAACATTAAGTGTCCATATATTTAAACCACCTAAGATATTTTATAATTGATTTTTGTTGGATTTTCCGGCGAACATTAAAAAAATAAATATGAATTTACTTTTTTACCTTTGATATCAACTCATATGACTTTCACTTAAACATGAATTGACGTTTTTACCCTTAATATTAGTTCATATGACATTTAAACTCCAACCTGGCATTTAATATTAATATCAATTCGGGCGAGCGGGCGGGTTGCGGGTCTGTCGTATATCGGGTTCGGATCAATATAGCACGATGTATTTCGATTTTGGGTTAACCCAACAGATTATGATAACTACCTTTTTCCGCTTTTTCTTTTAAAAAATTTGTCTTAAATATTATTTTTCGTACAATATACATAATAAAATATGATTATCTTCTAGTATCAATAGATTATTGTAAATATTTCAACTTAAATTTAGAGAAATAACATAATGAGTTGCGGTTATAGTTTAATAGTCATGAATTCCAACGAAAAGTCACAAATTCTGATAGATTTGAAGGTAAAAAACAAAGTTTCCGGGTCAAACGAACGGGTTGAGTTTGATCCGCTAATTTGTGGGTTTTTCAGGTTCAATATATTTCGGGTTCGGGTCGAGAAAATCTTGTTCAAAACCCGGAATTTCCGGGTGGTTTTAGGTCGGATTTTTGGGTCAGGTCAAAAATTGTCATATCTAATTACTAGTACATAAACCATGTGTAACACGGGCCTTCGTACTATTCCATCAAAAAGATGCCAAGTGCCCCGTTTTTAACCTCATTGGCCCTTGCAATTGTCAAATCCAAACCTTATGATGATATATATACCGCCACGTAGGTGACAATGTCACCATTGCAATTATAATCAAACACCATCAATTTAATTCCAATACAAACCTTTCGCGAATGTCCCAGAGATACGATTATTTAATTCCAATATAACTTTTTATGCTAATTAAGTCAATATAATCAAATCTTACGATCAGTTCGTGATATAGATAGGATTATCCAATTCCAATAATCCAATTAGGTATTTTGTGATTCTATTGTGGAATCAACTCAACTAAAAGCTTAAGCTGATGGTTGAAGTTCCAAGTATGATTTTATAGTTTAACACGCTCCCTCACATGAATGCGGAATGCCCTTTGAGGCTGCTGAGGTTCGAACCTGATAACTTTTGCTTAGGTTTGGCTCTGATACCATGTGGAACCATCTCAACCAAAAGCTTAATCTGATGGTTGAAAGCTAATAATAGTTTTATACTCTAACACGCTTTCTCACGCGAATGCGCTTTGGGCTTAAAACGTGGATGCTGCGTAAAGACTCCTTTCACCTTGCACAAATGAATATGGGGATACTGAGATTCGAATTTGAGATCTTTTGCTCAGCTCCGACTCTAATACTATGTGGAACCAAGTCAACAAAAAACTTAAGTTGATGGTTGAGATGGTTCCACACCTATAAACTTCTTCAACTTGTTATCTATGAACTTTCCTAATCCTATATCAAGAAAAATTCTGAAGACAGTTATTAATAGTACATATAAAATAGTAACAACAATACCAACTCCTATTTAGATTCGTTATTTACTGCTAGCTCCGCATTAGTAATAATATCAGCATATTGGTATCCTTTGTCCTTTGCGTCCATTAATTTTATGAGTAATGCTTGCAGTTCTACTTGAGTAGTCAGCGCTGCACAGAATTTAATACCTCCCCAATCCTCATTTGTTTATGAGATCTTCATCTGCAATGCAGAACTCTATCATTATAATTTTTATCCTGTCTTTTCCAATTGTTACCCTTTGTACAATGCAGAACTCTGTCAATATAATTTTTATCTTTTCTTTTCCAGTTGTCACCCTCTCTCTTCTATTATTTTTATTTTTTTCGTTCCTGCTCTTAGAAAGGTAATGAAATGTAGTTACTAAAACATTTTTTAAATTATTTTTTTGAGACTCCGAGCAATTATTATGATATTTGAAAAGAAATAAAAGTGGAAAAAATTGAATTTTTTTTAAAGAAATTGAGAGAAATACCGTAAATTCATTAAAAATCGTGGTAAAGTGTTATACTAAAGTTTTGAATCAGATGCAACACAAAATCTATGATATTTAGGGTATACTCTCGATGATGTTCCACTACAATCCAATTTTATTTTTTTTGGACCAGCAAAATCCAAATTGATAATATTGATTATTGCTGTCCAATTTGTGAAAGTCGGGATTATTAGAATCTAATTTCCTTGTTTTTTTTATTCTTATTACAAGTTTAGCAATGTATGTACTTCAATTTTTAATAACTAATTTAATTATTATAAATTTTAATAATTAAGTTTGACAATCCTAATTAATTATATTTTTGTTTCTAATTTTAAATTACTGACTTAATTATGCTTAGTATATTAATTAAATTTAATAATTTGATTATCCTGATTATGTTTTATGTTTTATAAGTTAAGTGATAAAATTAAAATAAAAAAGGAAAATAAAATGAAACTTGACATTCTACATCTTTTTGCTGATTTATTTTGGGTGGGGCACACTTGTCAAATTCATGGGTAAAAAACAGTTGGGTAAAAGTTAAATTTTGTTAAATTTCGTTAAATTTTGGTAACTTTTGATAAATTTTGGCAAATTTACGCTAATATATCAAAATTAATTTTTTTAATCTTTTAACTTGACTAATTTTTGGTAAATTTTGATAAGTTTTGATAAATTTAGGTAAAAATTGATAAATTTTGGTAAATTGAATTTACCCATAAATTTGACAGACCCTCCCACATCCGGGAGAAGAGATTAGCTTGAGAAAGTTTAAGTTCCCTCCCCTATAAATATGAATGTCAATTTTTCTCCCGCATAAATGTGAGATTAGAAATAGGGTTCTAGTATGGATGGTCTAAGAGAAAAGTTTTTGGTATAACCTTAATTTTAATTTTGGCAATTTGACTTGTGATAAATGAACTTTAAAAACATGCCAAAACACTCTAAATTTCATATTTACTAGCAAAAAAATGCATGCGCTACGTGTGGTAAGCTTGATGGTATATGAGATTAAATATATTGAACTGTAGTTTAGGCATGAGAAGAACTATTTTTATTTAAAGAGTAATCTAATAGTAATTCTAATTCTTTTTTCTAACAATAATTTTTCAAATTTATATAAATTAAAGCACTCTACTTAATCGAGTAACATCTAATGAATGGTTCTTCATGCATCAATGTAACAATCTTTACATCCACACTAACATCTTACTCAACAATATATATATATATATATATAAATAATATAATATAATATAACTGTCAAATATGTACCATAATCCAATCACTTAGTTAATCATCAAAGAGGTGGTAGCCAAATCGCAATCACTTCAATTTTCCAACGTACCTTACCCATCAAGATTCAAGTGTTGGTGAAAGCAAGCATTTTCCATTAGGTGAAAATTGTAGGATTAATGGACCATATTTGTTATAGACTGTTTGATACTTCCTCTCCTTAACCTGTAAAGCTTACTAATGGTTGCCTCTGAGATAGAGGCACGGTAAACGAGGCAAAAGTTTACATGGAGAAAAAAATGCTTAATTTGGCGGGAACTTGGTGTCGGTAAAAAAAATAATTGCAAAGTTTAGAACACTATGATATAATTTTAAAATCAAGATTACCATTAACCAAACTTTTAAGAATGGGACTATTATAACATAAAAGCAGTAATAAAACCAAATCAAAGTGATATATAGAAGCCTTTAAAAAGTCAAAAATAGTAATATTATGGAATAAAGTATTGGGGAGATTTAAGGTGTGAGTCCATTTCAACCAAGGTCTATGATTATAAATAAAGTGAGGTTTTATCTTAAACTAATTAGTGTTAAGAGGAGTAATTACTTGACTTATATATGGAACTTCAAACTAATGGGTTAATCCTAACAATCTTTTCTTTCACACTTGAGTCTCTTATGAACCACATCTTTAATTTATACCATTTGTTGGGGAGATTCAAGGTGGGAGCCTGTGTCAATCAAGGTCCATGGTTACTAGATAAATAAGGTTTCATCTTATAACCAATTAGTATTAAAAGGAGTAGTCTACTTAGCTTATATAACATGACCTTTCACTGTAATCTTTCGGGACCTCAAACTTATAAATTAGGACGTCTTTTGTGCGAGTGAAATCATTTTTCAGGAAAATGGTTTTCCTTGTAAAGTATGTATTTTTTTTGGAAAATAAGTTTTCAAGTGTTTTCACTTGTTTAGTAGATATATACATACAATCCTCTTTTGGGATGGATGAGAGAGAAAAAGGAAGAGAGGGGAAAAGGAATAAGATGAGAGATAAAAAGTTGGATGAGAAATGAATTGATACTAGCAAAAATAGGAGCGAACGCGAGGATCGAAACTTGGGCCGCAGGGAGTAACATGGACCGGGAGGAAATTAGATTTTCTTAAAGTTGGACCTAGGAAAATAGTATACAAAGGGATGGAGAAAATTAATTTTCACGGAAAATGACTTTCTGTAATTTTTACCACTAAACATCTGAAAATGGGAAAATCGTTTTCTAGAAAATGATTTTCCTCCCCATCAAACACACTTTGGCTCTGCTTGGGAGAAGAGTTAGGGAGGGTTAAGGGGGGAGTTAAGAAGAGTACTTACTCCTCCTTACCCGGTTTGGGAAGGGAGTGAATGGGGGTAAGGGGGAGTAAGGAGTGTGATTTACTCTTCTTTACTCCTTTTAACTCTTATTTTTTAAAGATTTCAATTTGGGGTGTAAACAATTGTTTAATTGAATCATAACATACATAAAAATAGAAAATGACCATATTACCCTTAACTCTACTTGAATAATAACACACATCTCTATCTCTTTCTCTCTCTCTCTCTATCTCTCTCTCTCTCGGGTAGAAAGAGAGGAGAGAGAAAAGTGTTATTCAGAGAGTAGAGATCGAGAGAGAGAGAGAGAGAGAGAGAGAGAGAGAGAGGTTAGAAAGAGAATGAGTATATAACTAATGTATGAGTGTAATACATTGTCATTGTGTTACATACAATATGAAAGAGTAAATATGTCAATTAAATACTTATTCTTATGAACTCTTCTAATTAAGTTCCCAATCAAGGGTAAATAGTTTACCCTTAAAATAACAATCACATATCCTCACACTCCTTTACCCTTATGAATTCACTTTCCTTTCTAACTATCTTCCCAAGCGGACCCTTATAGAGGTGAATCCAAACACAAAGTATATGTAAGTAGCTACTAACTAGCACAACATATGCAAACATTGAAACCAAACCACAAGATTAAGTGGACATCCCTAGTTTCGTAGTCCAAATACCCCATTGCTTAAAGGTGAGAATCCCAACCCAAAGTGCGTATATATAAGTAGCTAGTAACCATCTTGCATTTCAGATCACTCAAAAAGTTAAATATAAGTATATTTAAATCCTGCTAGAGATATGTTTCATTACTTTGAGGGTTATTACAACTTATAAACATTATAAAAATAACTATTTATTAGTATTTTTTTCATAAATATAAAACTATGCATAAAATGTGCATTTTCTAATATGATTGATAAAATTAGGCTATTATTTATATTTGTTAACCAAATTAATAAGTATTATACTTTTATAGTTGATAAAATATATAATTATTTGAGAAAATATTATTAAAAATTATAAAAATATAAAATATGGACAAATCAAGATGGTTAGTAACCATTTAAGTCAAGATGTGTATCATTGTCCTTACTGAAAATCAAACCCTGAAGATTACCATATATATATATATATATATATATCATCAAGCAAGCTAGTCCACGTAAAGAGTAGTTATCATCCTCAACCTTACTATATATGGCCGCTGAGATTTCCAATTCTGAAACTGATCCGACAAAACTCCAAGTAACAAACATGGCTGCCAACACTGATGACGAAGATCACGAAGATGAAACTTACGCCTACGCCACACAGATTGCAGAGTCTGTATCCTTTCCGATGGTCATGCGGACCGCAATTGAGCTCGACATCCTCGGGATCATGGCCCGGGCGGGCCCCGGCCGCCAGCTGTCGGCGGCGGAGATCCCTGGCGTCAGGAACCCGGACGCTCCGGAGATGTTGGACAGGATGCTGTATCTGCTCGCCACATATTCTGTCGTCACTTGCACCGCCGTGGACGGTGGCGTCGGCGTTGAGAGGAGGTATGGGTTGGCGGCGGTTGGGAAGTACTTTGTTCCGGATGAAGATGGGGCCTCAATGGGTCCCGGGGTTTTGTTGAATCTGCATGAAGCATACCTTCTTGGCTGGTTAGTTCGTGTTACTTTCAATTTGACATGTATACTCCCACTGTTTGATATTAATTGTGTCTCCACGTTGAAAATTATGGGATCAAATTAAACTTTTTTATAAATTTTAATCATAAATGGATCAATATACAACA
This sequence comes from Portulaca oleracea, assembly GCA_029582165.1. NCBI lineage: Eukaryota > Viridiplantae > Streptophyta > Magnoliopsida > Caryophyllales > Portulacaceae > Portulaca > Portulaca oleracea. The sequence goes on from CM055871.1 coordinate 38,062,247, forward strand.
ATGATTTTATTATATGAAATTACTACTGTTAAGTTTATAATGAAAAATACTATTTTAAGAGTATATTATCATACTCCTTCCGTTTTTATTGATCTGTCACTTAGGAAATTGGGTTAAAAACTTTGACCGTTAATATCTTAATTTGTATAATGATTCATCGTACGAAATTAATGTCATTAGATTCGTAATAAAAAAAATTATTAAAAAGTATAATATTATATTTTTTATAAATATTTTATATTAGAAATTATATTATTATACTCCCTCCGTTTTTATTTATCTATCTGTCGTCTAGGAAATTGTGTTAAAAACTTTGATCGCTAATATCTTAATTTGTATAATGATTAAAAATATAAAATTGATGTCATTAGATTCGTAATAAAAAAATACTATTAAAAAAGTATAATAATATATTTTTTTATAAATATTTTATATTAGAAATTATTGATTAAAGATTGACACTGAAAAAGTGAAAATCATAAATGACAAATAAAAAAGAAACGGAGGGAGTAATTATTGTTAATGAATATTCCATCCGTTCCATATTAATTCATACTTTAACTAATTTATTTTGTTCAAAAATAATTGACACTTTCCTATTCCCAATACCTAATTCAATTATTTTACATTATTTATTAGAGAGAGAAAAGTCAAATGTAATTGAGGTTTGATAGGTATTATAGTTTATGTGTGAAAACTACAATTCCGTCAATTTAATTTAGAACGGAGGGAGTATCATATAAGAAACTATTGATTAAAAAGTGACGTTGAGTACCGTGACAGTCAATTAAGTGACAATTAATATGGACTAGAGGGAATATGTGTTATCATACCCATCTTTTAGAGAGCATTTGGTAGAAACCCCAGGGAAGTTTTTCCCGGGGAAAATTTTCCATGGGAAGTCTTCCATGGGAAAAATTTCCCCGGGAAAAATTTCCCTTAGGTCCCCCTAAGGGAAATTTTTCCTAGGAAATTGTATGAAATGATGGGTCCGCCATAAAAAATTTCCCATAGTCAACCTATTTCCGAACATGGGGAAATTAAGTCAACCCGGGAAAATTGACCATTTCCCCGGGGTTTTTGACCAACCAAACGCACCCTTACATTAATTTTTTTATAGTTATTATTAATTACTAATTAGTTACAAGGGATTTAGGCTCGGTTCTTTAATTTATATGATTAGATCTTGCCACATGTACAATCTAAATCACTCTACACAATCTTTCTTATTTACTTATCTATTGTCAAACTACTTTAACTTACATACCTTACATAATATATATATATATAAATTGATATGATTGATTATTTGCCTTTTTTTTTTTAAACTAAACATGACGATTTCATTAATAGCAAGTCATACGGTACTTACAATGAAAATCGTGATTGAACAATTGTAGATCTAAAACATAGATATGAAATTCAACTTCTAAATAGCTAATGTTAATCTTATGAACGTTCGGCTCCGATTTCTTCGATGACTCTACATCTTTCTTCGATGACTCTGCATCTTTACCATTGATGGAGAACCTCACAACCCGTGCTATAACGATTTGAAAATCGACCTTCATCCAACATATTAGACCACACCAACTGAACAAAAACTCTATAAAGAGACTAAAAACCTAAATAAGGGTACAAAAAAACTCTTACAAAAGAAGATACTAACTTTCTTTACGTAAACATAAAACCCAAACTAATAATTTTAGTAGAAATCAATCAAATTGGGGCTTACCATCAACAAAAGAATCGATGCCAACCCCTCCAAGAAAATGGAAGTTAGGGCTTTCTAGAGAGAAAAAGAAAAGTGGAGGTTAGGGTTAATTCTCTATAGAAAGAAAGTCACGATCACTTGCCTTACTTACATGCCTTGTTAAAAATTATAAAATATATATTTAAACATTCATAATATTTAAATGATATGGCTGATGTGACCTGACTTCCTTAACAATATTCTACCTAACAATACTTACACAACCATGCTTACCTTTCCCACCTAATTTTTCTTCCAGCTATCCTATATTCGAAAAGAATAGGGCCTTAGTATATATATCATGCCAATAAATGTACATAAATAATTATTGCTTTGTTCTTTAATGTATCAACTATCTCCGTCCCATAATGCTCGTCACCATAACTAATTTACAAGACCTAGGCACATTGAAAGTGGGGTGAAAAAATTATGAGTTGTCAAAGTTACCCATGCATGATTCTTGCAAAAAAAAGGAAACAAAAAGACATATAGTTAATAATTAGGGGTAGAACGAGAATAACAATCGTTGAAATTATAAAAGTGACAAATAAAATGGGACAAAAGAGTTAATTATTGTGATAAATATTCTAGGACAAAGGTAATACTACCTCCGTCCCTTTTTATTTGTCCAATTAACTAATTTCTCTGTCCCTTTTTATTTGTCTAATTAACTAACTTTTATATTTCCAATAACTATAATACCCATTTTATCTCTAATAAATGCAACTTTTACACCTTTTGAAAGGTATTTTCAAGGACATTTTTGACAATGTATAAATCTTTTGCTCCATTTCCAATATTTTTAGTTTTGTGAAAGTAGTTTTTTAGACAATTAATCAGTGACAGAGGTAGTATCTATTTACTTTTTGCACTCTCTAAGTAAAGTCACCTGAATTTATTTCTGTAAAAAGTCTCTAATGGTTTTTGAGAGACAATTTCTTTTTATGACCGAAAGCTTTTGACATTACTCATTGCCAAAACCAATATATAACGCCTTGAAAATACAGTTATCTAAAAGTCAAAGTTTAACTAATTTTAATAGTGGAAAGTTAATAAACGGACGTTACTGCCGTATCTTCAAAGATATACAAGGCGGGAATAATTAACTAAGGGTAAATTGCTCTCTGGTGTTGGACTTAAGAAGTATCTTACAATAAATTGTTTTTCTTACTCTTAGGTGTTGTCATCAATCAAGTATATTTGACCAAACATTTTATTTTTGATTAAAATTTGATAAAAGCATATAAGTTGATGTTGTGCTGACGTAATTAATTTGAAATTATTTTTTTTGTGAAATGGGTTTTCATTAGTTTTTTGAGTTAAAATTTTATTTTTTTTACCCAATTTGTTACTTCTCCTTTATTTTTTTTTTCTCCTTATCTTCTTCCTCCTCCCTATATGCTCAATTACATAGATGAACGGATGATACAGAAACTAAAGGGGTGAAATCTATTTTTTCTCCATATTTAGCTTTCGTATAGAATGTGCACTGTATACTTCCTTGCATTTTGGAATGATATGCTCATTGCTAATTAAGCACATTGCTAATTAAGCTCTATGTCATGTTTATTATTAATTGGTAAACTCTTTAATAAGATTCCTCACTAACGAGCTAGCATTTTGCAAAGTGTCACCTTTCTTCCTTGCCTTCACACATTTCAGTTTCTTTTAATTCTGATGTTTGGGAACCCCTCTAAATATTTATTGCATGTTACTGTGCAACTATTGTGAGTTTTCAGTTAGAATTTTAAAAAATATATGAATTTTGGGTAAGAGATCGACATTTTAAGTATTTTGTCTTATTATTAAAATTAATATTATTATATATTAAATATAGAAATTGCATAAAGTTATATTTTTATTAATTATTTTTTATATTTTCAAAAAGCGCCTAAAAATAAGCTTAAAGAATGAGGTTGTTTCAATTAAGGTATAATTTGTGTTTATTGACGTAACAAACATAGTCAAAGCTTTTTATAGCCGATAATTAATACTTACTATTAAAAAAATTAATTGATATAAAAAAACCATTAAAAATACTAATTTGATTAACTCCCTATATGTTCTTCCTCCATGGGGTTATAATTGCTGAGATTAGTGAAAACTAAACACGGATTTGGCCTTTATATAAAATGGAGAGAGAGAGAGAGAGAGATTTGGGAAAAACTGATGGGAAAATTAAAAAATTCAAGTAAATTCACTTATAACTATTAAATATTCATTTACAATCATTACTGCTACAGAATAGGTTTGAGCTATATAAAAAGTATCAAACTGTAAATATTTTTAATCAAATTGGGATTTGATTGATGACGACACCTAGGGTTAAGAAAAACACCTCATTATAACAACTTCTTAAGCCCAACACCACAGAACAATTTTCCCTTAACTAAACAACCAACAACTGCCGTAACTTCAAAAATATCATTAGTGAAGTTACCCACGTTCGAATTGACATGCGCACCACTTTTGAGCTTAGACATGAGGCCTTGGGAGTCATCCTCCAAGACAATATCACTGGCAACCATATTGGTAGATCAAGGATTTAGAATTAGTGGTGTGAAAATAATTTTCTTTTTTTTTTAAAAAAAAAATTAAACATCACAAATACCCGTGTTATCTAATTTATATGTAACTGCCACAGTTATATATAAAAATGAAACCGAAACATAATGAAAACACTGCCAACAAGTATCAATTCCACAACCTTAGTGTCACACACCAATTCCTATACACGCATGAATAGAGACCAGCAGGCTAAGTAGATTTTTGTGATTATATGTGATATCAATTGATATATAACAATATTTTTCTTTTTTTCCTAAACATAATCTTTTTAAAAAAATTTAGTGGTGTCAACTGACACCACACCTAAACACGTGGATCCGCCCCTGGTCAACCATTTTGGCTTACCGATATTCCTTGACAAAAATATCTAATAATGCTATATCATCTCCTCTTTTGTTGAACAGAAGTTTGTCCCTAAGACTCCAACTTACCTAAATCACAATCATGGATTCTTCCCAGTTGTCATGGTCCCGACTTCTCGTTTCCAATGACAGATCAAACACGAATTTGAATTTCCCTACATTTTTTGTTTGTTTGCAGGCCTGATTCTTCCCAAACTTAATTTGCTGTTGCTTTTAAAAATATAAGAAGCCTTATAATTTATTTGAAATGACTTTAATTAAAGTAATCCTATGATAAATTATTAGTTATTACTAGACACTTATTACTCTCTTACTAACAAAATGACTCCAGTATGAGTTAATATGTAACACTTCAGAAATTCAGTTACTAAAAGTCTAATATTTGACTAACGTTAACAGCGAAAACTTTACCAAAACAATGGGTCTTACCACATACCGTACCTCCGAGGAGATACAAAGTTAGAATAAAACTAATTAACTCTACAACAACTTAATTATTAACTTAAACTAGGGCCATTCATCAGGCTGGGGACTCGCTCGACCCGAAATTTAAGAATTTTTTTAAGGCGACCCGACCCGAACATAGTATGGGTCGGGTTCGGGTTAGGGGTCAGTGACCCGGCCCGACAAATATATTAAAATTTAAAAAAACATTGCTTTATGAAATTTGATGAGCTAGAATAGTGACAACCTATGCACATGACATTTTAATCAGACATATTGAAATTTGGATAAATATTAGTGGTATGATTAAAATGTCATGTGCATAGGTTGTCACTATTCTAGCACATGAAATTTCTAGATTTAACAACGCCCTCACTGAGTTAGAACATGCAATTTTCCACCTTACCCAACCCTCCTAAGAAAGTTGGGACGGAGAAATAAGGCGAGGCACGGCCAGCGCCACCTAGGCACAACCAGCGCCTACAGGGGCGCAGCCAACGTCCATAAGGGTCTGCCGGGGTCTGCTGATTTCCAACACGCATAACTTCTTCGTTTTAACTCAAATTTGATCATATAATATATTGATGGAAATCTCTCGGTGTGTACTATATGCTCGCCAAATTTCATGGTCATGGGATATTGAAGAAATTATAATCAAAAGAGTAAAGATGTCTTTTCTTGTTGTCCAATTTTCCCCAAAAACATGATATTCTTCCACTTGCATCTCTTGGCTTGGTCATGTTCCCTCATGACTTCTTCCTAGCCTCATTGAGGTAGGTTTTCTGGGCTTGATTTGATGCTCCATGGTTCCATCTCGACCCTTGTGTAATGACCAAAACGCCTTTTGGCAGAATTTCGACCCCGACTTGACTCCTCGACTTGACATTGAATCTACTAGCTCCGTTCTTGTCTTCTTATGTGATTTTTCGGGCTTGAGTGTGAAAAATTTATCCGGTTCACCACGAGACTTCTTTGATCCGAGACCAAATCCCTCAAGGCATTTGAAAATCTTAGGATTGGGCCATTAGGCTAGTGAGGCCCTAAATACCCCCTGATTCTCATGGATCAAATCCGCATCCTAATCTTGACCCCTAAACATATAACCACACTTTTTACACAAGTTCACACTCTTATAAAGCAAACCATAACTACTCATCTAAGTTAGAACAATCACATATACGTAAAACCCCAACTTTATTTCAAAAGATGCAACCTTTGCTACTAAACTAATATATATCAATACGTGTCTGTGTATAAAAGAACTAAAATTTTATTATTAAAACTAAACATAGCACTAATCACCCTCAGAAAACTTTTATTATTAAGGATTATTGGATCACAATATACCGACCTTTGAGGTATTGGATTGTAATATACCGACCTTTATTATTGGACAACAATATCCCTGACCTTTATTCTTAGGTGGGATTATTGTATCAACAGTGACTAAAGGGTGATGATTGGTTACCTGGTCTCTGTACTGACGTGACAGACGGAGGGAAAATAACCGACCCTTGCCCAGTAAGCCCATTAACCCCTCTGTTTCTTAGTAACCCACATTAAAAAAAAATCAGCGCCAACACAGTGATTAATGGGGTGGTGAACTAGTCTTCATACTTACGTGACACACAACCAACCAATCTCTTGTAATGTGGGTTAGTGAGAAAAACTAAGGGGTTAATGGGCTTATTGGCCTGAGGCAAATTTTTTCCCTTCACCAGCCATATTAGCGCGCATGGAGACCGGTTCACCACTCCCTTAGTTACTGTTGGTATAATAATGTCACCTAGGTATAAAGGTGAAGGATATTGATGTCCAATAGTAAATGTTGGTATATTACAATCCAACACACCCAAAGATCGGTATATTATCATCCAAAAACCCTATTATTAATGTAATATTGTGTATTTTTTGATAAAATATGCTATAGAAAATTCTCAGTCAAAATCGTGTAGAATTTATTAAGTGACAATTAATATTGAATAGAGAGAGTACACTTAATCCAAATGCTAGCCACTTACTACTTGAATGTACGTTTAGGAGCAAGTTAAAGGAAGCAGTGTTAGAAGGTGGGATCGCATTTGACAAGTTTCATGGGATGAATGCATTTGAGTATCCAGAGACAGATCCATCATTTAATGAGTTATTCAACAAAGCAATGTGTGCTTCTTCTATTCACACCATCAAGAACATTGTCAAAAGGTACAAAGGTTTTGACAACATCCACAAGCTCGTTGATGTGGGGGGAGGCCTTGGCTACAGTCTTCAAGTTATAACTTGTAATTATCCTTCCATCAAGGGTATTAATTTCGACCTATCTCATGTCATTCAACAAGCCCCTCCTATTCAAGGTATGTGTTTTGTTTTTTTATGTATTTGGAGTTATAAAGGATAATACAATGTAACAAAATTACAATGGTAGAGTTAGGGGAAAATCGAAATTGAAGACTAATGTATGTGCCTAGGACTTCAGTCTTACCTAGAGCTAGTAATGTTTTTGTCAACTCGAATATCAGAATTTGTACGATGTGACTTGGAAAACATGGAGCCCAATTTTAGGTTTTTTTTTTGGGTTCAAATATCAACATTGATCATTTGACCGAAAATTCAGGCACAACATTCTCTAGTTTATTTCTGTTGTCTAGATCCATTTTTTTTTTTTGGAATTTGCGTATCCAAGTAGTTTGATCTGCCTCCACCCTAAAAACCAGATAATAATAATAATCAATTTCTTATATGAATTTCGATAAAGATTGATTTAACTTACCTCAATCTTAGCACAAGACATTTTTTAAGTAAAATATATACATAACTCCCCTCACCTTTGTTGAAATTATAATTTTAGCCCTTATGTTTGTAAAATTACTTTTACTCCCTCACCTATGTGATATTGATATCTTTCCCCTTACCATCATTTTTTTTCGGTGAAAAGTTTGTTTTTTCATTTTTGCTAGACAAACGATATAGTTACTCATCAATTTATTTTTGACCAAGTTTATTTTTGATAATCGTGGTTTGACTAACCTAGATACCATCTAAGAATATATGAGCATGGTACTTCTAAGAGTGTAATCCAAATTCTACATATTTAAGATCCATTGGTTGTATTGATCCAATTGAGATTAATCACTACAAGTACATGTATCTTAGGGAGTACAACCTTGTTAACCTGAAGAGCGCGCACAATGTTTATTATTTATTGTTTTATTGAGTGCTCATCCAATATCTATTGCTTTTAATATTTTCCTGAATTACTCATAAGTATGGTAAATAATAATTGTTAGGTGTTAAACATGTTGGTGGAGATATGTTTGAGAGCGTTCCTCAAGGAGATGCCATCTTCATGAAGGTTAGTATCTGTTACTGCTTTACTATGAAGTTCTCATATGTTTTTACAATAATAATAACATCCAATGTGAGTTTCATTTTAGCGTACTTATGAATAGCTTTTGATAACAGTACATTCTTCATGATTGGAGTGATGAGCATTGCCTACAAATACTAAAGAATTGCTACAAGGCGTTATCTGAAAAAGGGAAGGTTATTGTAGTAGAGATGATCAAGGCAGAAGAACCCGAGACAACAAATTTATCAAGAGTCATTATTAAAATTGATTTGGCAATGATGGCATTGACCCCGGGAGGAAAAGAGAGAACTATTAGAGAGTTTGAGTCCCTTGCCATGAGTGCTGGGTTTGCCCAATTTAACTGTGTTTGCTATGTGAGCAATTTTTGGGTTATGGAGTTCTTGAAATGAAATGAACAAAAGGTTATCGGAGCAATTTGAAGAATTAGTTCATCATCAAATGAAGCTCCAAGAAGTGACAAGGAAATAAAGGATATTGATGCACAAATTACACGCAGGGCAGTGATAATTAGTCGTAATATTGGTATGTCTGTAACTGGGGACCAAATTGAAGCTTTAGAGTACTTAATAGAGACTAGAAAAATAAAAGAAAAAAGAAGACGTAATTGTTGATTCAATTTTAAGCAGGTTTCAGGCATGTTGGGTTTGTTCTTGCATTGTGTTCATCTTACTTGTACCTTATTTTGAGGTTGTATGTTTCATTTATTATATTGTGTATCCTTTTAGTTGTTGGGCTATCTTTAAAGTTCTTTATATGCAGACTTTTAGCCTTTTATGATTTTGAATAATCAAAAGATAAACAATAAATAAACATTACAAATTGACACTCACTAATTGTTGAGTTGAGCAGGTACATTGGCTAGGTGAGTTGAAGCTTTTTCCTGTTGTTACTATTCTTGCTACATACCTCTGCATGTCTCCAGCTTCACATGTTTGAATTTGTGTGTTTATTGGCTGGGTGAGTTAAAGTTTTTTACCTTTAATTGCTATTGTCTAAGTACTTTTTCAAAACAGTTAAGATTCTAATTTTGATTAAAGTTTAGGGAAAATTAAATAAGTGTTGGTTCACTTTTGTGTTTGTCCAAATTCATAATAAACAGAAGAAACACTTTCTCTTATATCAGCATGGATTGCATTCATTGGAAATTGTCATGTTCAACTTCATAATACTTTGACAATTTTGGTTGGATTAAGATGTCATAATTCATAAAACTATGGTTAATGTGATTTCCTTCCATCAGTCATGCATATGCATTAATTGTCAAGTACCTGAAGAGCCAGAAGAGGTGTCTTGTTTTAGACATTTTTTAAATGTCTTATTGTTGGAATATTTCAAGAGTTAAGAGGTTAAGAAAACCAAATTATAAGCTAAGGGTTAATCAGGAAGATAAAAAACAAGCTTAAGATGAAATTGGTCCAACACGGACCGTGTCAACTGTCAAGCATGATAGAGGGTCGTGTTGGTGTCCAAAAGGTGAAATAAAGGCAACATGGGTCAACACAGACCGTGCTATCTCACGGGTCATGTTGGGGTCAACATAGACTGTGTTAGCCCAACACGGTCCGTGTTGAAGCACAGCTGTGTCGATTTTGAAATCTCTTGATTTTAGCCTCAAGGATTAACTCATGGGGAATCTTTTGGGGATTATTATTGATTGATTTTCTCAATCAATAATGAACCCTTGATCATGGTCAAAACACCGTGGACAATGTCCCTCAATCATGCTATATGATTGGTAAGTTTGAATGCTTCTAAGTACTATAAATAGAGGATGAATTTCATTCATCCAATACACCACAACACTCTTCCTTTTTCCTAGAGAGCTTCAACACAACTCCTAAGGTGTTGAATTGCATCAACTTCTTGAGAGTTTTTGAGAGATCTTGTACTTTGCTTACAAGATGTTAGATTTTACCTTTGAGTCTATTCACGGTCTTGCAAATAAGTCTTAAGGGGAGACGAGTTTTGACCCTCGACTCCTAGCTACCCAAGTGATCCCTCATCTTGTGTGTAACCGTCTTTCATCAAAATTTACCTCCGTCCCATTATACTTGTCCATCTATCTAGCTTGAGAAGACTAATGTATATTTGGAATCGGGGTAAAATGTTTGTAATTTACTCAAATTACCGCTACTTAATCCAAGATAGTATTTGTTGGAACTAAAAAGTGATAAATAAATTTATTAATTAGGGATAGAAAAAGAATGACATTTGTTGGAATTGTAAAAGAGACGATATTTTGGGACAAAGAAGTTAGGTAAAAGGACAAATATTTTGGGACAAAGATAATATATTTTATCAAATCAATATTTATTATGATTTTTGACATTAATCTATTTAATACTACCTCCGTTTTTATTTATCTGTCGCTTAGAAAATTGTGTTAAAAACTTTGACTGTTAATATCTTAATTTGTATAATGATTCATCATACAAAATTGATATCATTAGATTCGTAATTAAAAATACTACTAAAAAAATATAATATTATAATTTTATATGAAAATTTTATATTAGAAATTATTGATGAAAGATCGGCACTAAAAACCGTAAATGACAGATAAAAAAGAACGGAGGGAGTAGTAAGTATTAATTATCAAATATAGGAAATTTTGAATGCATTGACTACGAGAACAACTACAAATGACACCATAATCGAATGAACTTCATATGTTAGACATATTTTAGGTGTTTTTTTTAATGTGATAATTTAATTTTAGAATTCAGTCAAATCATTTTTTTCAATCTCATATATAACGATATAGTTCTTATACTAGCTAGTTCAGTTAAAATATGAACCCTGATATATGAACTTCATTAGTTATTTTTAAATTTTTTTATATATGATATTGTAATTTTAAAATTTAACCATATCACTGTTTTTCAATTTCATATTAATAATATAATTTTAAAATTAATTATGATAAAAATATGTAAATATGTCTTATTTTAAAGTTCTTATCATTTTCACTATGTTCAATTATTACTAGGGTACATCATAAACCATGTGTAACACGGGCCTTCGGATTATTCCATCAAAAAGAAGAAAACATATGCCAAGTGCCCTTTTTTTAACCTCCTTGGCCCTTGCAATTGTCAAATCCAAACCCGTTAATTTGACTTTTATGAATGATATAAACCCCACGTAGGTGACATTGTCACAATTTCACTTATAATCAAACCTGTCAATTTGAAGGGTCTAGAAAAAGTATCATATTCTTCTCGTGTGTTTGGATAAAAATGCTCTCAACTATTTTAATTTGGACAAAAATGTTACTGAAATTATAAAATTATTAAAATATCATTTAAATTTTCATTATGATAAAAAATAATGCTCTAAACCTCTAATCTATAATTAACCTACTATTGTTGGTAAATTTTCTAACACAATAATAAAAGCCAAAAATCTTAATTGAAAAGTGTATGTGTGATTGACGGAGTGTGATTGACTGAGTGGCAGGAGAGGAGAGGGTCACTTAGAGTTAGAAACCCTGAAAATTGAATATCTCATTAAACAAATGCAGTCCTTCGGTCGATCCTCGGTATGTTTAGTTTGCTCCGAAGGTTAGGACTGAGGATCGAAAATGAAAAGCCCTTAAATCGAGGATTGGACCGAAAAATTTTGGTCTCTTATGATGGAGTCTTTGGTTCAGTCCGGTCCAGTCCAAATTTCGGCCCAAAGTGAACTATCTCAAATTCTCAACCGTGTGTGTGTGTCATTGATATGTACATAGCTATAGCTAGTAGCATATGGGATAGTGAAAACTGAAAATCAAACCCTGAAGATTACCCAAAAATTTGCTGGGAGGTGCCACACATTCCTAAAAACTGACCAGTAGGGGACCACATTTTTTTAATACACTCAAAAGGGACGAAGTTGTCAAACAAATGGCTGGCAGGTGACTTTCCGGCCATTATTTGCCAGAAAATATAAAAAGACATAAAAGCCCTTGACAATGCATGTGAAAAGACTAGGTTGCCCTTATTCTTCCCCGCCCAAAAAACAAGTTGTCTGCTGCTGTCCCACTGCCTTCTTCAATTCCAACTACCAAAACACAACCCTATTCAATTGAAGGTAGGGAAGGAAGCAACCTCGCACAAAGCTCAAGCAGCAGGAGCAATTCGATCAAAAGGACGAAAATGAGCAACAAAAAGAAGAACCCAGAAACAGATCCTCTTCAATCTTAATAAAAAAATGAGCAAAAATCCAGAAATTTTCAAACCAAATTGATCATTTCTGAAATCCCTAGGAAACCCAAATAAAGCAAAAACCCTTGCCATCTTGGCCTTCTTGGAAGTGGTATTGGAGCAGTCTCAATTGCAGGTTTTGCTTGGAAATACTCAAAGAGTCCTCATGGTGCCTTGCTAGCCCTTGGTGCAGGGGCTGTCTTTGGGTGGACATTCGGACACCTTGACTGCCCAGACCAAGTTCTTCGAGTGGTGGGAGAACAAGAATCAGTGATCTTCTCTTTAATCATCAATTAGGGTTGCCGAGTACTTTTTTTCTCTTGTTGAAACCCCCAAAGTTACGCTCATTTCTGCCTTTACATTACAATAAAATACAAGGGGCAAAAACACTAAAAGAGGGTTGTGGATTCTCAAAGGGATTGTTTTATCTTCGACTTACAGTAGTGGGTTGTTGTTCCCCAAGTCATCGATTACATTTTTAGACGTGGTTTAATTTTAGTGAGCTCTTGGGTTCGTATGGCCCTATCGATTTGTCTTTTTTCTGGGTTTTTTTTTTAATTTTTGCTGTGAATCGTGGAACATGCTTGCTTGTGTAATTTCATAAGGTTGGAGGAATGTCATTATTGTTCAGCATAAGTTGAATCCAACTCAACAAATTGAAAAAAAATCCTCAATTTCGCGAATTTAGGGTTTATAAAATTGAAATTCAACGATTTGATTGCACTGACTTGATGAAACTGGGAGTGCGAATTAGGAATTGAGAATGAGAATCTGAGGAGTGATTGAATTGAAGTAGTTGAGCAAGTTGAATTTTAGAGGGAGTCAATTTTTTGATGCATCTAAGTGAGATTTCAAAAAATTCAATTGCTGTTTTTAGCTTTTGAGGATTAGTTAAAGATTGAAAAGATAGAATTGTCATCTGTCATTATCCACTAAGCAAGGAAGAAAGGAAGAATGAAGATGGTAATGGAGGGTAGTCTCGGCATTCATCTAAGTAAATTCAAAAAAAAATTAACTTTAGTCAACTGTCACCGTTTTCCGGCAATTAATGGTCGGAAAGTCACTTGTCAGCCAATTGTTTAACAACTTCGTCCCCTTTGAGTGTATTAAAAAAATGTGGTCCCTACTGGTTAGTTTTTAAGAATGTGTGGCACCTCCCAACAAATTTTTGGAAGATTACCATATATATATATATATATCATCAAGCAAGCTAGTCCACGTAAAGAGTAGTTATCATCCTCAACCTTACTATATATGGTTGCTGAGATTTCCAATTCTGAAACTGATCCAACAAAACTCCAAGTAACAAACATGGCTGCTAACATTACTGATGAAGATCATGAGGATGAAACCTACGCCTACGCCTCACAAATAGCAGAGTTCATATCGTTCCCCATGGTCATGCAGACCGCCATAGAGCTCGACATCCTCGGGATCATAGCCCGGGCGGGCCCCGGCCGCCAGCTGTCAGCGGCGGAGATCGCGGCGGCGCTCCCCGGCGTGAACAACCCGGATGCTCCGGAGATGCTGGACAGGATGCTTTATCTGCTCGCCACACATTCCGTTGTCACTTGCACCGCCGTGGACGGCGGCGCCGGCGCCGGCGTTGAGAGGAGGTATGGGCTGGCGGCGGTCGGGAAGTACTTTGTGCCGGATGAAGATGGGGCGTCGCTGGGCCCCATGGTTTCCTTGATTCAGCATCAGGCCTTCCTTCTCAGCTGGTTTGTTCGGTTGCCCTCCGGTTAGATTTAGCAAAATTTTATCTGACCCGAAATATTCGAATTGTCTGACCGGAAAAAACTGTGCTGAACATAAATTTTTTGCCCGAATTTTGATATTGGCCAAATATTCAGACATTAAATTTATGTTTTTTCTATTATCCCAACCCGATTTTAGCTACGTCTGAATTGTCTGACCCGGACCGATCCGAAATAAAACCGGATCCACACATGAATTTTTCCTCTGAATTTTAACATTGTCTGAATTTATCGACCCAAATTATCCGGACCCGAATTTTCACTAGCGCTACCTCCGATTTTTTCGTTTCGGTTTTTTATTGGTTTCAATTGATTTCTCATCGTATATGTTAATAATGTGTACTGTCTCTATTTCCTAAACAAGTTTCAATTTGACTAACCTTTAACTGTTGATTACTCACAAATTTCAATATGAAAAACCCTATTTAGATTTATGTATTAAACTTTTTTGATAAGAATATGTGTGTTAAGCTAATTAAAGTTGAAATATTTATTTTCATACATATAGATGATATATTAGAAAATATTTATTAAATAATTTATTTTTGAATTTAATGAATTGAATATTATTATTAATATGATAAAAATTATCATGAAATATGTGTTATAATTTTGTCTTAAACACATATAATAAAGAATAATAGTAATTTTTATTTTAGTTAATTTGGATAAACACAACCAACCAAATAATTCGTTTTGATACCACAAATCAATAAAAGGTAGTAGGTTACCATTAAAGAAAAATAAAAGTAAAATGTGAATGTGTATAAATGACAATATCTCTTCATTTTTCCAAGAAGATAAATTTGTACACTTATTGGCTGATAGCTATTATTAATAGTAATTTATTTTATTGGTTGACAACTATTATTATTTAAACCCTCTAATGAATACTTTAAATAAATGAGCTAATGTAAATTTTCCAACTCAACAAAAATGAGAAACTTAATTTGATTAATTAGCAACTATTATTATTTAACACCTCTAGTGAATACTTTAAATAAATGAGTCAATGAAAATTTTCCAACTCAACAAAAATGAGAAACCTTTATATGCATGACACATGGCAATAGCTCATTCAATTTGTTTTGTTTTAATATACTTAATTAATAGAATAGATAATAGATTATGGTCATTATAATTTCTAATAAAGTATTCTTTCTAATAAAGGTAATTTCATATTATAATTCATAGTAATTTATGAGTAATCAACGATCAAAGTTTATTTTCCATGGCAGTAGGCAACGAACATTTTCTAAATCTGGATTAATTAGATTTATTCTCTCCCAATTGTAGAATTTAGAGGTAAAACTGCTATGTCCCACTCTTCATAATCTATCTGGGCAGGATTTCAGGGTATTGACTTTAGTTTTGGTTTTATTGCATAAAAATTATTAATTGAAGGGAAAATTAAGAATTGTGGATAAATTTGTTTGAATTGCAGAAATTATAATATTCCGGTTCCAATTTGGTCGATCTAAACACCAAGATCACTTGAGCCTAGATCCAAAATTCAGTTCTTTCATAATATATAGCTTTTGATTTTGAAGCAAATCCATAATCCATAATCCATAATCCATAATCCATATTCATATCCATATCCATATCCATATCCATAGAATTCTAAAAGCGCAAATCACTTCACTGTAGATTGCTACAGTGCCATTCTTTTCCCTTTTCCCTTTTTACTTATTTTTTTTTGCTTGGACTAATTAGCTTTAACTACTTCTTTAACGCATTCTCAGGAGCAAGTTGAAGGAAGCAGTGTTAGAAGGAGGAATTCCATTCAACAAAATTCATGGAGTGAATGCGTTTGAGTATCAAGGGAGGGACCCAATATTCAATGATATATTCAACAAGGCAATGCATGATCATTCTGTTTACATCATCAAGAATATTGTGAAGAGCTACAAAGGTTTCGACAACATCCACAAGCTAGTAGAAGTAGGTGGAAGCTTGGGTCACTCTCTTCAAGTTATAATTTCAAATTATCCCTCCATCAAGGGCATCAATTTTGACTTGCCTCATGTCATTCAACATGCCCCTTGTATTCCAGGTATGATTAATGAAAGTGTAATTAGTTAGGATAGTTAAATAAATTGCGAACAATAAATGTGACAGGTAGTTGTTTACGATGTTCCTCCGAATTCAATTTCGGAGTATGTCACCGCCCAGGGTTCTTCAACTCTAGGATTTAACCTCGAATTATTGTTAGGATGAATTTCTCACAATCTTAGAGTATTTTCTACTCTCAAGATCCCACCACTTGAAATCACCTCTCAATCAAGTGTGGGGAGTTGACCTCTCAACTCTTTCCTCTCCCTAACAATAATAATCTCAACAACCTAACTCAATAAACAAAAGCTCAATACAATTAATTTTTATAATCTCACATTCAATAATATTGAAACAAATGAAAACTCTTTTATTTGTGTGAGTCTCAGTATTTCTCCGCATTTTGATCATGTAGAAGTTCCATGCTATTTATACTTTAACTTTGGTCGAGCAAGGATCATGGAGGCAATCACAATATGAAGCAACTCTTGATCATGCATGATACACTTTGATAGAGCATGTACCTTTACTATGCAAATATAATCAAGAGAAATAAAATCATAATATTCAAGGAATCTTATTATCATATCAATTCTTCTCACATTATAAGGAATATTGCAAAGTTATTATTAACAAGATATTAAATCATAAATATATAGCATATCATCCAAATTCATGCAATCTCCTTTTCCAAGTTAATTATAATCTTAAAATATCATAACAATCAAATCAATTAATATCTTAATTATCTCCCTAAATATAATTAACTTAATTAATGACTTGATGTATATTTTTATTTAGATAACTCATATATCATAATTAATCAATTCTTTTCTTCTTACATCAAAATAATATCAATTACATGCTAGATATAACTCAACAATTAATATATGTTCATCATATACATGTTTCAGAAGAGAGTCTTAATATAATGGTAA
Organism: Portulaca oleracea; assembly: GCA_029582165.1. Lineage (NCBI taxonomy): Eukaryota > Viridiplantae > Streptophyta > Magnoliopsida > Caryophyllales > Portulacaceae > Portulaca > Portulaca oleracea. Next base: position 38,079,678 of record CM055871.1, read on the forward strand.
AGTTGTTGTTTTATGACCAGGAAATCACGGGTTTGAAAAAATAGCTTCTTTGCAGAATTGCAAAAGCATGGATAAAGCTATGTACATCTATTCTTGCTAAACCTCTTTTAAGCTTTAAGAAAAGTCTCGGGCACTAGGCTTCTTTTTACAAATTAATAATTTTTTTATTAATGTTAGGTGTTCAATGTGTTGATGGACGTCTGTTTAAGCTTAACAATTTACATAGTTTTCTAAAGGAATTTTGGACGCTAATATACTGAATTTTGAGGTATTGAACAATAATGTACTGAACTTTGACCTTAGACAATAATGCACTGAATTTTGGGGGGTGTTGGACAATAATGCACTCGAGACAATTTCGACGGTGGCGAACTTGGTGACAATCTTACGTGACAAGTCGAAAAGACAAATATTTTTGGACCAATTCATCTCCTCCACAGATACATAGGATTGCCACCAAGTTAGCCATTGCCAAAATCATACTGAGTACATTATTGTTCAACACCCCCAAAGTACAGTGTATTATTGTCCAAGGTCAAAATTCAGTGCATTATTGTCCAATACCCCAAAAGTTCAGTATATTAGCATCCAAAAACCCTTTTCTAAATTAAGGCGGTGACAACAGTGAAAATTGGGGTTTTTTGGATTTTAGACCCTCAACTTTGGGGGTATTTATTATTTGATACCACACTTTTCAAAATTTATTATTTGGACCCTGTACTTTGTCTCCGGTGACATTGTGGACATTAATATAGCAGTCCGGTCAAAAAAAATCGTTAACTAAGTTTGACTATTTTTTCCTTCCAACTTTGCCCTTTAATTAATGATGAACTTTCATGTTTGCCCTTGATTTATTAATTCTTTATTTTCCCTTCACTTATTTATTACTACCAAAATTCTCACATTTTAAATTTTTTTAATTTAAAAATTGTTAAGAACTTCAAAATTTTAAAAATTAAAATTAAAAATTAAAAAAATAAAACATTTAAATAGTTAAAAAGTATAAAAATAAAAAAATTAAATATAAACTTAAAATTTTAAAATTTTGAAAATTTTAAAATTTTAAAATTAAAATATCAAAAATTAAAATATTGAAAATTATCAAAAATTAAAATAAAAAATTCAAAAATCAAAAATCAAAAAATTAAAAAATTAAAATTAAAAGATTAAAAATTTTAAAAATTTTAAAATTTTACAATTTTAAAAATTAATAATTTAGAAATTAAAAATTAAAAATTAAAATCAAATGAAAATGAAAATGATAATTAAAAACTTAAAAATTTAAAATTTAAAAATTATAAATTATAAATCAAAAATAAAATTTTAAAATTTTAAAAATTAAAAATTAAAAATTAACAAAAGTAAAAAACCTTTAAAAATTGATAAGGGCAAATCGGGAATTTTATGTGTATTTTGGCCCTTTGCCGGAGAAAAACTTAAGATTGGGCTAGATTTTTTTGGTACCCAAAGTACAGGGTCCAAAAAATAAACTTTGAAAAGTGTCGTACCAAATAATAAATACCCCCAAAGTTGAGCGTCCAAAAACCAAAAAACCCGTGAAAATTGTTGCATAAAGATTGAGCGTTTGAAGCAAAAACGTATGTGGAACCTAAGTTTTCTTCTCTAATTGTTGTCATTGTTGTTGCTACTTAATTTTACTTTGTAGTGCTGGTCGTGGTTTCATAAATTGTTGTTTTGATTTTGTTTTAGGTGATATCTGATTGCAATATCAATAACCTAGTATGTACTAATCTTTTGGCATTTTGGATTTAATATGAAAAAGATCCATGAATTAAAGCCTAATATGTACAAAATTTGGCATATTTGAATGCTAGAATTTTCCTAGATCAAATCCTTTATAATTATAATGCATGTCAGGTGTCGAACATGTTAGCGGAGATATGTTTGAAAGTATTCCTAAAGGAGATGTCATCTTCATGAAGGTTAGTCAATTATCATCGCTTTGCTATGTTAGGGTAACAACCTTGCACTGAAAAGATATTTATGCCAAAGACGTGGTAGCAAAGTGGCAACCGACCCCATCATCCAACATTCCAACATTTCTATCAAGGTTTAAGTATTGGTGGAAACAAATATTCTAACTAACTACGATTGATTTGCATTACATATATATGATAGAATATCCTTGTGGATTGGAGTGACGACCATTGTCTACAAATACTAAAGAACTGCTACGAGGCGTTACAAGAAAAAGGCAAAGTTATTGTGGTAGAGTTAAACAAGCCAGATGAGCCAAGCACGACCGCTCTAGCAAGGATCGCCGGTCAAGAAGACACGCTAATGATGACAATAAACCCTGGAGGAAAGGTGAGGACTAGAAGAGAATTCGAGTCCCTGGCTAAGGCTGCTGGATTTGCTCAATTCAACCGTATTTGTTGTGTCGTCAATTTCTGGGTTATGGAATTTTTGAAATGAGTTTAATACTGTTCAATATTCAAATAAATCATTGTTGCTTCAATTTTCTTTTCAATTTGTATTGAGAATAAATGGCTTTGCTTGACGGATAAACAATTGTTTTCTTTATTTGTGTGAATAATTGAAGACATATATGATTTTTTTTACGAGATAAATTTGGTCGTCCACTGGGCTCTTATACCAGGGGTAACTACTAACAAATTTAATAGGTTGGTAACAAAATGCCATGGAATTCTTTTTCTCCTCTTTCATCCCTTATCATCTCTTCAAAGTACTTCACATTCCATTCCTTGTTTCATATTTTCAAGAAGACTTGAAGGTTCACAAACTCAACCGTTTTGCATGTCTCATGATGATGCTATCAGTCGAGGTGTCCAAGACTGGATAATCGCCTTTTTTGGTTAACTACATATGTGGTTTACAGATTTTGCAAACCTAAATCTAAACCGTATTATGTGGTTAACCAATTTGTGGCTAATCGCGCTTGGAAACAAGAAACCAAAACCAAACCGAAATTGGTGGTAGACTGCGCTTTCAATGCGATTAACTGCTTTAAGGTCTGTTTTATGGTTAACTACCGATTCTTGGAAATTCAAATAAAAATTGTTGCTAATACCTTATGGTTTCTTTTTTTCAATTACACATAATCAATTTACCGCGGATAATAGCTTCTTAAAAATCCAAAACCTAAACTGTTACCGACTAAATCAGTTCGATTAAATGAACACGCAATTTTTAAAAAAACCAAATTAATTGACGGAATTGGAGTTTTCACACATACCAATATATAACTATAATAACTACCAAACATAAATTGTATTTGGTTTTTCTCTCTCTAATAAATAATGTAAAATAATTGAATTAGGTATTGGGAATAGGAAAGTGACAATTACTTTGGGACAAAATAAGTTAGTTAAAGTGTCAATTAATATGGGACGGAGGGAGTATTACATAGTCCATCGTGATGTGTCTATTTAGGGGCATTAATCATTTGTATTAAATTTTTAAGAAAATTTATCAATATTAACTATAAAAAGTTATTAATATTATTACAAAATTTATCAATAATTTTTAAAATTATTAGATTTCACAAAAAATCAATCGCATAAAAAATTGATATATTTTAGTATACGTGGTGTATCAAAATAAATACACCCCAGTGGACAATATAACTGAGTAAATTACATTTACCCTACCTGACATTTGTGGTAATAATTTTTGTATACCCGAAATTTGTGAAATTATTTTGTACCTTACCTGGCATTAAGTGAAAGTGATTTTTAGTGGCAAAATATCCGTTACTTATCATCGGAAATGAGAAAATACAATAATATGACTATGTGAATATACCATGCTCGTTGCCCATAATATTGAGAAGGAAATGACTTAAATGACCCTTTCATTGTTTTGTATGGGAAAAGGTGTGTCGAAACTCCAAATAGAAAACAACAACAGTCGATTCCTCTCACACTCCTCTTCTTCAACACTCCTCTGTTAATGCCATATGAATTAATATTAAGGATAAAAACGCCAATTGATATTTAATTGAAAGTCATATGAATTAATATCAAGGGTAAAAAAAGTCGATTCATATTTATCTTTTTAATGTTACGCTGGAAAATCCAACAAAAACCAATTATAAAATATCTTAGGATGTTTAAATTTATGAACATTTAATGTCAGGTAAGGTGAAAATTGTTTCACAAAATGTCGGGTGTGTAAAAATTATTACCACAAATATCAGGTACGATAAATGTTATTTACTCTGATATAACTTGTGCTACTATAGGAGGATGGGGTGGCTTTATTTATTGGAGGATGGGGTGGCATTTTTCTAATAAAGATGAGAGCTTGAGTTTATATCCATTGCCCAATTGCCCAATTGCCCAATTGGGCTGATAATTTTTGTTGTCTTAGTAGCATCCTATGCTTGTAACCCCACACACATCAGAGCTTGAGCTTATATCCATTGCCCAATTGGGCTGATAATTTTTCCTCAATTTTATATTAATTGACATTTTGATATATTCTTTGGATTGGTTTAAATCAGGTTTGGATTGGATTGGATTGATGCTTTTTTGGGGAATTGTGTTTTTAGAGATGGTACTTTTTTGGGGAATTATGTAAGGTTTGGATTGGATTGAATTGGATTGATTAGAGATACCAATCCAAAGAACACAATGAGTTACAATATGAAATTACCGATATTAAGGAGATACTTTACTAAAAATTATGATTGAGGTAATTTCATATTGTAACTCATTGTAATTTGTGAATAATTAACGGTCAAAATTTAGTCAAAGTGCCAATTACTCAAAAATTTTCACATACCAAGGTTTAACTAAAAAACTACCCACATAATTGAATAACACTATTTTCCAAGGTGTTTTTCCGATAACAAAGTGTAGGTAATGAGAGAATATGAGTAGGAGTAGTTAAATAAAAAGTTAAATAATCATTAAAGTTAAAATAATTAAATTAAATTTTGAAAAATAAAAATTGACAATTATTTTTAAATAAAATAATTAACTTAAGTGTTATTTAATATGAAACGAATGAAGTAATATGGGACGGAGGGGGTAACAATCTAAATAAATAAAAAAAAAATCTTATACCGTGGTTGCCCCAAATTCCAAAGCATCCAACAAAAATGAATGATTGTTGTACTCCCCCCTCATCAAAAACTGATGAGAAACCTGAAGAAAACTGTGAAGAATTCACTGATAACATTGTCAATGGTGATCAAGAAGACGAGGATGAAGTTTACGCCTACGCCACACAGATTGCAGAGTCTCTCTCCCTTCCGATGGTCATGCGAACCGCAGTCGAGCTCGATCTCCTCGGGATCATGGCCCGGGCGGGCCCCGGCCGCCAGCTGTCGGTGGCGGAGATCCCCGGCGTGAGCAACCAAGATGCTCCGGAGATGTTGGACAGGATGCTTTATCTGCTCGCCACATATTCCGTCGTCACTTGCACCGCCGTGGGTGGTGGTGGTGACCGCGGAGGGGTTGAGAGGAGGTATGGGTTGGCGGCGGTTGGGAAGAACTTTGTTGCTGATGAAGATGGGGCGTCACTGGGTCCTGTGGTTTTGTTGAATCTGCATAAAGCTTTCCTTCTAAGTTGGTTAGTTCGTACTACTTTCAATTTGATGTCTATGTGTGTTCACTCCAATTTTTTGATAGGATTTTTGACTCCAAATAATCTGTACTGAGCGTCTTAGAATAATTTAAAGTGATTTTTCGGTTAGTCACCGTCTATATTTTATCATTTTTTCCCATAGTATGATAGTAAAAAAAATGACGTGATCAATAGAAAAAGTAATTTTTCGACTAATGAGATTCTATACTTTTTTGCCAACAGTACATGGTCCGGTGGCGACATCATTTTAATGTCACCTATTGTTCATATCTTTCAAGTTAATGTCACCTATTGTTCATATCTTTCAAGTTAGATATCTAAGGCTATGTGAATGGTCACTGCGTGTATGATGTTCTTTTATGTTGTCTTCGTGTTCATGTATGTTGCACGATTGATCATGATAACTTTTAAGCATTTATAAGTGATGGGTCAGTTGATTATTGTCGTGTGTGGGCGATGTTCTTATTCATGCAGTGAGATGTTTATATTAATGTTTATGATTGTTCATGTTAGGTAATGTTCTTGTTTGACTGATGTGTTGATAATTACTGATCAATATGTTGTTTTATGTTGATGTCATTAGTTGTTCATACTGATGTCACTGGTTGTTCATATTGATGCCAATGACTTTTAAGTCTATTTGTGAGATATCTGTGTGTATGAGAATGTTGATTATGGGGGTGATGTTCTTTTTTTTTTTTTATATATATATATATATATATCAATTGTTATGCATTCATGTGTGATGGGGGTTGATTATGGTGATGCGGGGGATGATATTCTTTCATGTACAGTATGATGCTCATGTTGGCGTAACTGGTCGGTTGTTCATATTCGGATCAGTTTACTTTTTTCCCTGTTGTGCATGCAGTGTTGTACAAAGGAATGCATAATTAATGAAGGCAATTGTGTTTAATGAAGGAGGTTGTGTTTAATGAAGGTAGTTGTGTATAATTAAGACGTTTTTATTTATTTATTTTTTTGCAACTCACGTGAGGGTCTCCTCCCAAAATTTTTTAAAAAAGTAATTAATGTCTACCCTAGATCTTGTAATCAATTGTTGAGATTTATCATGCTTCCATGTTCACCACTCTTCACTTCTCATTATATCAATTCTTATATACACACACACTCACACACACACACAAATCTAATTATATATATGTGTGTGTATGTTTTATCATACAAAAGTACTATAATTAGATTTGTAATGAAAAATATCATCATAAGAGTATAATTTTGTTACTGTTTTGACAAATCTAATTAAAATTTTGTATTATTTCTTAAGCGATAATTAATATGGAACAGAGGGACTAAAATTTAATCCAAACTAACTACTTTCCATGTGAATGTATGTTTAGGAGCAAGTTAAAGGAAGCAGTGTTAGAAGGTGGGATCGCCTTTAACAAGTTTCATGGAATGAATGCATTTGAGTATTCTGAGACGGACCCAACATTCAATGAAATATTCAACAAGGCAATGTGTGGTCTTTCTGTTCACCCCATCAAGAAAATTGTGAGGAGGTACAAAGGTTTTGACAACATCCACAAGCTCGTCGATGTGGGGGGAGGCCTTGGAGACACTCTAAAAGTTATAACTCGTTATTATCCTTACATCAAGGGTATCAATTACGACCTTCCTCATGTCATTCAACACGCCCCTCCTATTCAAGGTATGTGTTTTGTTTTTATATATTGGAGTCACAAATGACAGTATAATATAACCAAAATACTATGGGGTTGTTAGGGGGAAATTGAAATTGAAGACTAATGTACGTGCCTAGGGCTTAAGTCTTGGTTTGAGCTAGTAACATTTTGTCCAACTCAAATATCGTAATTTGTTCGACCTAGAGACAATGAATTACAATTGTAGATTTTTTTGTTCGGATTTCAACATTGATCATTTTACCCGAAAATTTAGGCGCAACATTCTCTAGCTTACTTCTGTTGTCTAGACCCGATTTCTTTCTTCTTCTTCTTTTTTTTTTATAACAAATTTAGGTATGCAAGTAGTTTGATCTGCCTCCACCCTAAAAATTAGGATAATAATCAATTTCTTATCTAAATTTTGATAAAGATCGATTTGATTGACCTGAACTTAACTTGATCACAAAATTTATCCTCACATTTGTAAAATCATTTTATCCCCTCACCTTGATAATATCGATAGTTTTCGCTGGCCATCTTTTTTTGGGGTGAAAAGTTATTTTTTTTTCATTTTTTGCTTATTTACTCATTTTATTTTTGACCAAATTTATTTCCGATAAATGTGGTTTGGCTAACCTAAATATCATCTTTGACAATTTAAAATGAAGAGTAAATATGTCATTTCCCAATCATAAAAGTGAAATTTAATTAAATCTTTGTCGAAATAATGACGGCCATGGAGGGAGAGCAAATATCAATGTCACAATTGCTCAAAAATGTATAATATCACAAATGTGGAGTGATAAAATAATTTTACGAAGGAAATTCCCCTTATCTCTATTGGGAATTCAACCCTTATCTTCTTGTCAGAACAGAGAGACAAGTATGATCACTCAGCAATTACACGGAAGGACTGTGTACATAGCATGATACATTCGGTAAAAATTGCATTCAAGGTGGGAAAATATACATTCAAGGTGGGAAATACAGTATAGCGTAAGGGAAAATATGCATCCAAGTTGGGAAAATATCCAAATTAGGAAATTATCATGATACACTCATATCATGATAATTCTGCATCCAAAGTGGGAAAAACTGTAAGGTATAATATGCATCCAAGTTGAGAAAATATCCAAGTTGGAAAATTATCATGATACATTGATATCATGATAATTTTGCATCCAAGGTGGGAAAAACTGCATTGCGTAAGAGAAAATATGCATCCAAGATGGGAAAATATCATGATACACTCATATCATGATCATAATTCTGCATCCAACTGTGCATTGTGTAAGAGAAAATATATGATGTTGCAATAAATATACATTGCAGTGCTTGAATACTGCACCTAAGTCTGGAAAATATACATTACATGATAGAAAATTTATCACCAACTGTGCATTGTGTAAGGGAAATATGCATCCAAGGTGGGTAAAACTGCATCGCGTAAGGGAAAATATGCATCCAAGTTGGGAAAATATCCAAGTTGGGAAATTATCATGATACACTCATATCATAATAATTTTGCATTCAAGGTGGGAAAAACTGCATTACGTAAAGGAATATATGCATCCAAGTTGGGAAATTATCATGTCGTACACTCTTAGCTTGGTACACTCGGTGTTATATCATAATTTGCGATCATCACTAGACCATTCCTATGGTGGTACTTATAAATTTATATATATGTATATAAAATTATACACATAGATTCATAAAATTCATTTCAGGAGTACATGAGCATGACACTTCTAATAGTATAATCCAAATTTTACATCTTTAAGATCCATTGTTTATATTAACCCAAATACCCAATTGAGATTAAGCGCTAGAAGTACGTGTATCTTAGGGAATTAAATACAACCTTGTTAACCCGAAGAGCGCGCGGTGTTTATTATTTATTGTTTTATTGAGTGTTTATCCTATGTTTGTTGCTTGTTATATTTTCCTGAATTACTCATAACTATGGTAAATAATAAATGTTAGGTGTTAAACATATTGGTGGAGATATGTTTGAAAGCATTCCTCAAGGAGATGCCATCTTCATGAAGGTTCATCTTCTGCTACTGCTTTACTATGAGGTTCTCCTATGATTTTACAGTAATAATAACACCCAATATGAATTTCATGTTAGCGTACTTATGAATTGTTTTTGATGGTAGACTACCCTTCATGATTGGAGTGATGAACATTGTTTACAAATATTAAAGAATTGCTGTTAGGGTTTTAATTATAAGAACAATACATAACAGCGGAAGCATCGAAATAAGAGGACTACAATAAATCGAGAAAATAAATGCAAGATCAAAGGGGACAAGGATTTAACGTGGAAACCCAAATCGGGAAAAAATCACGGGTGGCACAAGCACAAACGAATCCACTATTGGTAGAGATTACAACGAACGATCTCCCCCCGAGATCAACAGAAAGAGAGTATAACAACTCATATAAACTCTCACAACTTCTCTCACCAATGGGAATACGAAATCTCAGAACATCTGAATACACCTCCTCCCACAGGAGGTGCCCCCGAAATTGGCCACACAAAACAAGGCGAACAAGACCCACTATTTATAGGGAAAACTCCCTATAAACCTACCTTGACTCCCACTCCAATTAGATTTAGAATCTAATACAATTAGGAAACCTAACATAATAAGGAAACCTAAATAATATCCTAATACAATTAGGAAACAAATAATTGTGGGATCAAGAGACTGAGTGATTTTAGGACACTTTCCTAACAATTGCTACAAGGTGTTACCGGAAAAAGGGAAGGTTATCGTAGTAGAGATGAACAAGGCAGAAGAACCCGAGATAACGACTCTAGATAAACTCATTAGCCAAGATGATTTGGAAATGATGGCTTTGATCCCAGGCGGAAAAGATAGGAGTAGTCGAGAGTTTGAGTCCCTTGCCATGAGTGCTGGGTTTGCCCAATTGAATCGTGTTTGCTATGTCAGCAATTTTTGGGTTATGGAGTTCTTGAAATGAAATGAACAAATGGTTATGGGAGCAACTTGACCCAACTTCAAGAACTAATTCATCATCAAATGAAGCTCCGATAAGTGACAAAGAAATCAAGGATATCGATGCACAAATTGTGCGCATGCAAGGCGGTGAAATTAGTCGTGATATTGGTATGTCTATAATTGGGGAGCAAATTAAAGCATTAGAGCACTTTAAGAGAGATTTCAGGCTTGTTGGGTTTGTTCTTGCATTATGCTCATCATCTTGATCGATTATACCTCAGTTTGAGGTTGTATGTTTTGTTTATTATGCTATTGTTACTATTGTTGCTATGTACCTTTGCAGTCTGAGTTCTGCAGCTTCAAATGTTTGAATTTTTGTGTTTTATTGGTAGGATCAGTTGAAACATTTTTCCTTTTGAATCGTCTAGTTAGGTATTATCATGTTAGTAAAAAAAGGTAAACACTTTTTCAAAACACTTAAAGCTTAAAATATTTGAATTTGTATGAAAAAGGTAAATTTTTTTCAAAATATTTAAGATTCTAGTTTTGTTAATGTTTAGGGAAAATTAGGTAAGAGTAGGTTCGTTTTTGTGTTTGTCCAAATTGTGTTTGAGGGGTCTTCTTCTGCTTTGTTGGATAGATCCAGGATATTTTGGCTATACTGTTGGAATTCAAGTTTTTGCACTGGTGATTCTCCATCTAATAATGACCTCGGCCTCCTAGGCGTGATGTAATTTTTGGAAATTCTCCTATGTTGGCTAGTGTTGGAGTTTTTGAAGCTTAAGCCCAAAGCTTCGTCGTTTCACAGAAAGTTTGGTTTCAATTTTAAAAACCTCCAAAAGTATTTGGGTTAATTTTTTTACATACTTTTTTGAACTAAAATTATAAGATGAATGTTCACAATTTTAAATGATATAAGAAATAACTCAAATAAAATGTCAATCAAACATTCGTACTAAAACTCAAGAATTCAACACCAAAAGTAGAAAATAAGAAAATAAAGCAACAAAACTAAAAATGGCCCAACTGACATACATTTCAAAGCCCAATGATGTAGCATATAACAAAACATAAAGAACAAATCCAATTAGCAATCTGACAGAAAACAAATGACCCAAAACATTAAACCCAAAAAAACACAAAACAACTAACCTAGTAAACTGACCCAGTAACCCTAACTTTAGGGTTACTAACATCAATACATGTGCATTCGTAGCAACCAAGCAGCAAACGCATTGGAGCTCATCCTTTATTTCATGGAATCATGGACGAACCAAACATTTTGAGATGTTTGGTTGCCAACTTTTTGGACACTATTAGCTTTTTGACTAAGGTGAAAAAGCTACCTGAAATGTTTGGTAACAAACTTTTCATATTAGTTTTTTGGACCTAATAAGTTAGTTTTTAAAAAGTTGCTAGATGAAGCTTTTTGAGGTAGCTTTTTACAAAAAGTTAGTTTATCGAACACCTTTCCTGCAATCAGCTAACCCAAATTAACAACTAAAGTCAAACAGTTAATCCAAACATTTATCATCTAACAGCTACAAGTTCACATCTAACAGCTACTAACTAGTTGCCAAATAGGGCCTTTAAAATTGATTGTCGATCATTACGCTAATAAACAAGGCTTTCAAATGGTTCGTTCAAACTTCACATGTTTCTTTCGAAAATCAGTTATTCAATCTCCTCACTAGAGCCCTAGTATATAAAATCTCAACCAATATATATTATATGCATATGAATTACGTACTTCAAGATATATAATGAACAATCATAATAACAAATGTGAACAATTATAATAATAAAAATGAACAATCATAGTATTTCAAACACATACATCTTATAAATTGTAAATATCTCAACACAAATAATTAATTATGTCAATTCAAGGATGAGTTTGGCCGACGTGTCCACGTACCAACTCCACCTAGAAGAAGTGAAGTTGGTTAACTGGTCACGTATCGTTATAATCTATTCCCTCCCTTTCTTTTTAAATGATTTTTAGAGGTAGTGTAAAAAAATTAATATTATGTAATATTGCTAGGATAATTAATTGAGTATTTTTAGTTAACATTAATATGTGAGTTTTATTTAATACAGAATGGTGCTATCTGTCTTGGGGGAAGATACAATTTTTATGTTTACTTTTCATAAAAGTAACACTTCTCATGAATTTTGAATTATGACACTAATATTTTTGATAAGTATTATTAAGTATCAATTATAAGAAATTTAGAATGCATTGGATATGCAAACAATTATAAATGATACCCTAATCGAATGAACCCATCCGTTAGACATATTTTAAGCACTTTTTAGTAAAACAAAGCGATAAGCATATCAAGTCAATATGGTTAATAATCATCTTGAATTTAACCTAAATCACTCAAAAAATTATATACAAGGATATTTAATTCATTATAAAGATATATTTCATTACTTTAAGGGTTATTATGAGTTTTGAGCTATATGAAAATATTTATTTATATTTTTTCATAAACATAAAACTATACATAAAATGTGCATTATCTAGTATGATTGATAAAATAAGGTTATTATTCATATTTGTTGATGTTAGGGTTTTAATTATAAGAGCGACGTAATCAGCGGAAGCGGAAAAATAAGATACTACTTGATATCGAGAAAAATAAATGAGTGCAAGATAAAGGGGACACAAAGATTTTAACGTGGAAACCCAAATCGGGAAAAAACCACGGGCGGCCCAAGCACAAACAAATCCACTATTGGTAGAGAGTACAACGAACGATCTCCTCCCGAGATCCAACAAAGAGAGTATTACAAAGATCTCAAACACCGAAAGAGATCCACCCGAAAGAGCCACATGCTCTTAGTCAACAAAACTCTCAACAAAACCTCTCTCACCATTGGAATACGAAATTTCAGAATATCTGAATACACCTCCTCCCATAAACCTAACTTGGCCACACCAAACTTGGCCACACCAAACAAGGTGAACAAGACCCACTATTTATAGGGAAAACTCCCTATAAACCTAACTTGACTCCCACTCCAATTATATTTAGAATCTAATACAATTAGGAAACCTAACATAATAAGGAAACCTAAATAATATCCTAATACAATTAGGAAACAAATAATTGTGGGATCGAGAGACTGGGTGATTTTATGGCACTTTCCTAACAATTGACTAGCTAATAAGTGTTATACTCTTATAATTGATAAATATATACAATAACTACAAGAAATATTAATGAAAGTTAAAAATGTGAATTACGAGCAATTCAATATATTTATTAACCATCTTGAATCCTTGAGCAAGAGACATATCGTATTATCCTTTAGTAAATTTGAAAAATTATGGATAATAATAATATTTTATGCAATTTATATGTGGTATTATAGTTATAGAAGTTAATAATATCATTATTTTTCAATTTAGTGTGTAACTATATGATCTTCATACTAAGGCAAGATAAGTAACTCTCTTGCCTTAAGACTCAAATCATTTTACTTTAATATACATGTTAAGGGTAAAATAAATAGAAAACAGTAATTATTATATGATTGAGATTATAATGTTACACATATATAAAAGAGAACGGACGTAGTATTAGGTTAGCTTTAACTAATCAATTAGTGTTTAGTTAATTTAACTACCGTAATATACTACTATTTCAGATGGGCTAGTGGCACCCATCTTGATTTAAGATGGTTAATAATAATTTTAAATTGTCCATATTTCATATTTATAATTTTTAATAATATTTTCTCCAATAATTATATATATTTATGGTATTTATCAACTATAAGAGTCTAATACTTTTTAATTAGGTTAAAAATATAAATAATAACATCATTTTATCAATCATATATAGTAGAATGGCCCTATTCTTTGGATGGATGCACTTAGACCTGTTCAGTGGGTCGGGGACCCGCCGGCCCGATCCGACCCGCCCCGAAAAAGTGCGGGTCAAGGCCACAATTTTAGACGGTGACCCAACTCGGCCCGAAAAAGTCGGGGCCTCGAAGCAAGGTCGGGCCGGGCTTGGGTCGAGGGTATGTGACCCGACCCGGCCCGATGACCCGACTAAATGTATTAAATTTTTTTTAAAAATCATAGATTAAGTTTTATTTTTTGTGACCCGACCCGGCCCGGCCCGGCCCGATGACTTATATAAACACATTAGCTTTATAAAAGAAAATCCTATATTAGGTTCTACTTTTTGTGACCTCGCCCAACCCGACCAAATACGTAAATTTTTACGTTTTTTATATATTAAAAATTTATATTATATAGTTGTCGGCCCGTTGACCCGGCCCGTGGCCCGTAGGGTCAGGGCTCGGGCCGACGGGTTAGAAACTTCTGACCCGACTGACCCGACCCGCGACCCGGCCAGACCCGACCCACGACCCGGCCCGACCCGACCGTTGAACAGGTCTAGATGCACTTATAGTAGTTGTCAACCATGACAATCACCGTAAGTAAAATAAATCTTATTCGTACATCTGTCAAGTTTTATTTTGACCATTAGCTTTTTTATTTAATATAAATTGTATAATATATTTTTAAAAGTTTTATTTTATTTTTAAAATTTTTAAAATAAATATCATTCAAAATATGCTTATTTTCTAGGCAAAAATTTAGAATTAAGATATTTAAATTTTAAAAAATTTCAGAATTTTTTTTTAATTAAAAAATATATTTTATGATGTTGTACTAAATAAAAAAATGAATGACGAAGATAAAAATTGACCCATATATGGATAAACATTGTTTTTTATTATGGCGCTTGTCATGATTGACAACCACTATAAGTTTTTCCTTCTTTGGATAGGTTACACTGACCAATCCAATCCAAAAATATCTAAACTTATCCGAACCTTATACAATTCCCCAAAAAAATATCCTCTCTAAAAACACAATTAACCAGAAAAATATCATAACTTATCCACACCTATTCAAACCAATCCAAATCTATTCATTCAAAACTGATTTTAACCAATCCAAAAATCAGAGCCACACAGTTTTATATTTATAAACAAAATATAAATAAATAATTATTTATATATTATTTATAAATTAAAATAGCCCTTAAAATAATGAATATATTTGTCGTTTTGCATTAGAATATTGAATACATTTCCTTCAATACATATTTGCTTGCAATAAGAATCTCCCGGTTTTCTCGTCAAGCTCACCAACCCAACTCTTCTCACACCATCATCATAACATCAACGATGACTTCAGATTCCAAAACTGACGACAAACTCGAAGGAAACAGCAGCAACTTGAACGACATTGTTGATGGTGAAGATAAAGATGAGGATGAAACTTACGCATACGCCGTACAGATAGCAGAATCTCTGCCCTTTCCGATGGTCATGCAAACGACCATCGAGCTCGACATCCTCGGGATCATAGCCCGGGCGGGCCCCGGCCGCCAGCTGTCGGCGGCTGAGATTGCCGCGGAGATCCCTGGTGTCAGGAACAGGGATGCTCCGGGGATGTTGGACAGGATGCTGTATCTGCTCGCCACTTATTCTGTAGTCACGTGCACCGCCGTGGATGACGGCGCCGGCATTCAGAGGAAGTACGGATTGGCGGCGGTTGGGAAGTACTTTGTTCCGGATGAAGATGGGGCTTCATTGGGTCCCTTGGTTTCCTTGGTTCAGCATGATGCTTTCCTTCTTAGCTGGTAAGTTCATGTTTTGATATACTTAGGTATTGGAAAACGAGCTAAACTATAATTTTTACCCAATCCTTATATTATCTAAATAAAATACTCCAACCGCAAAAAAGAACATGATCTAAGTATCAAAGTGACTAGGATAAATATGGCCATCAATCCTTATATTTTTACCCAAGAAAAATATGCTTCTTCCAAAAACTCTTTTTTTTTTTTTTTACTAGGGGTAAATTGGCGGCTCACTAGGCTCTTATCTCAGGTAAGGGTGAGCAAAAACATTTGGGAAATTCAGCCTATCCCGCTCCCGGTCCAAAATCTCACTTTCAGTGCGATCGGGAGTATGACTAAAAATAAAGTCCAGGTCAACACTAGGACAGAAAGTGGGATTCAGCCTCATCTCCCAATTCGGAGTCCCAATTACATATATTTCCTCCTTTTCATATTAATAGTCGTTTTTTAAAATTGTGTGGTCAAATTTTAAAAATTTTGTCCATATATTTCTCAATATATACAATAAGCTGCTATATAAAATTATCACTATTAGATTCACAACGAAAAATACTATAATAAAAATATAATATTACAATTGTTAATAATATATTATATAATAAATTATTAAACAAAGAGTAACATTGAAAATTATAATAGTAAAAATTATGATAATTAATATGGAATGAAGAGAATATTATATTGAATGACTCCAATGAGATGAGACTTGAGGCCTTGTTCTCTTAGGATACGTACCATACCACACTTCAGACACTCTTCACTTTTATCTTTCCGAATTTCATCATATCATTTCATACTTCACGATATTTTTCATAATTTTACCATACCTTACTATTTTCCATATTTTACCAACCAAATAATGGATCATAACCTTAGCCAAGACGATGAGGCGAAGGAACTTGGACCGCACAGTGTTTAATCAAGGGCCAAAAATTTGCGCTAGGTCTTATACGCATGCATTTGATACATCCAATCCTAAACTTGCCATGTGGCGTTGGGGATCAAGTCTTTCGACCTTACTTTCTTATTCTTCGCTGATTGAAAGCCGACGCCCACTATTCATTTATACTACCGGCTACCGCCCTTTTTATTTAAGTTTCTTTCACATCAGTAATTGTGACAAAAATTTTGACTATTAATACTTAACTTGTATAATAATTTATTAAATAAAATTGATAACATTAGATTCGTAATAAAAAAATATTATTGAAAAAGTATAATATTTTATTTTTTAAAAAAAATATTATATATGAAGTGATCGATTAAGATAGATCTCGAAAAGCATGAATGACAAATACTCCCTCCGGTTTTATTTATCTTGTCATCTAGGAAATTGTGTTAAAAACTTTGACTGTTAATATTTTAATATGTGTGATGACTCATCATTCAAAATTGATCTCATTAAATTCGTAATGAAAAATACTATTAAAAAAGTATAATATTATTTTTTTTATAAAAATTTTATATTGAAAATTATTGATTAAAAATTGATACTAAAAATTGTAAATGGCCGATAAAAAAGAAGGAGGGAGTATGTGTTATAGGTCGCAGGCAACATCTTCCCTTACTTCTTATTCTACAAAAGTAAACCATATAACATAGTTATATTCAGCCATTTTACTAAATAATTTCAATGTTTATCATAAATAAATATGTGTTAAATCAACAATACTATTACCATTCATTTTAAAATTTTGCTCATGATATTATGATAGCGACAAATATTTAATTAGAACTTGTGGAGTAATATGATTTGAACATATATAGTACATTTTCATAAGCAAATAATTGACTAATCGGATTAATAAGAATTAAAATTAATATAAGTAGAGATTATTGTTATACAATTGGTGAAAGTAGGGATCGTATGTATGTACGTACGTACGTACATATGTAGTAATTTAATTCCTCACTACTTCAATGGCTTGACTTTACAATCTACACAGTGATATTTTATAAAAATTGTGTTATTTTTATATTAGTTCTTTTTCGAAAAAATAAATAATAAGTGAAATATGTTAGGAAATCGAGACAAAAGATTTTCCAGTTCATCTCTCGCTTCCTGTGAGACTGAGAATTGGAGCAAAAGTTTGCTTCTGGTCATATCTGCGACCGGGACCAAAACCCACAAAAATTACGGGGATTTCGATCCCGCTTTCCCCTAATATCAGGGGTAGCCACCAGTAAGCTTTACAGGTCGATGGAGGGGAAGTATTAAACTGATACCATGACAAACATGACCCATCAATCCAATACTATCTATATAATAGAAAATTTTTATTTTCACTAAGACTTGAACCTTAGAAGGAAGGTTAGATATAATGATAAGTATGATTGTCACTTGGTTACCACCTCTATGATAACTTCCATTAGACACCAACAATTGAACCCCGATATAGAGCAGAAAAAATGCGGTGGTTGACTCTTAACTATATCACCTCATTAGGTTCATGTTTTGATAGATTTGTCAATTTTTTAAATGGTTTATCTAGTATGTTATAAAAATCAATATTTTTATGATTTTGTATATTAAATATTTATTGATTTTGTCCGCAAGTACAAGTAACAATCTACTTGAATCAATCATGTCATTTAGATAGATTTGTCAATTTGGGTAGGTAGGTTAACTATATGTCAGATATGTTTTGATTTTGAATAAATATGGAGCGGGTATATATATTTTAGATTTAGGTGTCATATATATTTTGATTTTGGACAGATATGGGGCGTGTATATTTTGGGTCTAGGTAAATATGATTCAAATACATTTTAGTTTAAACGGGGTCATATTTTCAGGTCGTGACCTCAACATTTTCATTTGTTCCATAGAAAATAATGTTATCGGTTCATGATGCTACCCCAAAATATCCCAAAAGTTCATACTATTCACTAAATCAATGTTTTTATGATTTTTTATATTAAATATTTATTGATTTAGTCCACAAGTACAAGTAACAACCTACTTGAATCAATCATGTCATTTAGATAGATTTGTCAATTTGGGTAGATAGGTTAACTACGTGTAAGATATATTTTGATTTTGGACAAATATGGGGTGGGTATATTTTGGATTTAGGTGTCAAATATATTTTGATGTTGGATAGATATGGGGCGGGTATATTTGGGTTTAGGTAAATATGATTCAAATGCGTTTAAACAGGGCCATATTTTCAGGTCGTGGCCTCAACTTTTTTCATTTGTTCTATAAAAATAATGTTATCCGTTCATGATGTTACCCCAAAATATCTCAAAAGTTCATACCGTCTGCTTTCAAGAAAACTATTCATATTATTACTTTCTAATGCCGAAAACATTTGTATTATTTTAATCAAAATTCTTTTATAAATTTGATACTACCAGCTATAGCTCTTACTGGATTAGCACCCATTAATTAATAGTAACCAAAATAACAATGTCACAACCCATAAAGCATTCATATCAAACTACCCTTGTAAATGGTGATAATTTCCCTAAAACATAAGGTGCTCTCAAGTCATTGTTTCTTTTGCAAAATACTCATAAAGAAGCTTGCCTCGTTATAACCCTTAAGTGATATGATTTCGTATAAGCTTAGTCCGAATGAGAACCAATAAAACACTTATGTTAGAAAAAGCTACCAAAATTTATCAAAAATAACATTTATCATATCTATCATTTACTACTGAACTATGCATGCCCCAAGTTTTATTTAATTTTATTTTTCTTAAAGAAAGTAAGTGAAAGAGATAGTTAAAGATTTTTTCTTACAAGAAATCTTCCCCCCTATCTTCATACAAAATATTATTAAACTTCCTGTCTTCCATCTGATCCCACTTTTCAGCTACTGGCAGTTGATGTCCTCTTTTTGAAAGTCAGTCAGCTGCACCATTTACTTCTCTATAAATATGGGAAATATAGCTCCATGCGAACTTGGAAAGAAGATTACGAATATCTTTCACCAGGTGTCTTATCTTCCAGGGTATCGCAAATTTACCTTGGATGGCTTAGATTACTACTAAATTATCTCCTTCAATGAAAATGTGAGAACGACCTACTTTTGTTGCTTCCATTAATCCATCGCAGAGCGCTCTTGCTTCTGCCACAATAATTGGGGAGTCTCCATAGTTCCCCGCTCCCGCTTTATCATGAGTCCCCTCCATGCATGCCCTAAGTAGGTCTTACTATTTGAATCTAATTTTAGGAGCAAGTTGAAAGATGCAGTGTTAGAAGGAGGAGTTCCATTTGACAAGTTTCATGGAATGAATGCATTTGAATATCCAGAGACAGACCCAATGTTCAACAAGATATTCAATAAGGCAATGCGTGATCACTCTGTTCACATCATCAAGAAAATTGTGAGGAGCTACAAAGGTTTTGACAACATCCACAGGCTCGTCGATGTGGGGGGAGGCCTTGGCCACTCTCTTCAAGTTATAACTTGTAATTATCCTTCCATCAAGGGCATCAATTTCGACCTCCCCCATGTCATTCAACAAGTCCCTCCTATTCAAGGTATATTCTCTTCTTGGTATGCAAAATGATAAAGGAATATACAATAGAATTATAATATAAGGATACTAAAACTTAGGACTTACATATCCAAGACTTTAGTTAAATGTACTTAATTATGCAACATAGATTTAATAGAATCTTAGTGTTAACCACCAATGGGCCGTGTTCTATATTGCGGTATTTTGCGGTGAGGTGTGGTGGAATTGTGGTGGGATGTGGTGGAATTGTGGTAGATTATTGGTATGTGGGGTAGGTGAGGAGAGAGAATGTAAAAAATAGAGGAGAAAAGTGAGGAGAGAGAAAAGTGAGGAGAGAAAAAAGTAATGATTTGCGGTGAAATGTGGTGGGTTGTGGCAAACTGCGGTACCGTGTGGCACCGCAGTTTGCCAACCACAGTATAGAACACGGCCCAAGTTGAGACCTTAACATTTTTGTTGAATTAGTTAATTACTCATATTGTGATAAATGCTATTAGGTGTTGAGCATGTTGGCGGAGATATGTTTGAAAGCATTCCTCATGGAGATGCCATCTTCATGAAGGTAGTTTTCTTATTATTATTTTAATTACACTTTATTATTTGTTTTACAGTTTAATTTGTATTAGTAAATTTATTTAACAGAGTTCTTCTCACCTTAATTCCTTCACATAATCACACTCCAGTCTCCACTATAAGTATATAAACTTTATTTATAAAGCTCCAACCTTAATCTTAAATAACCTTCATTTACTTATTTTCTTTTAAACAATAATACCTATTTAACCATTTTTTTCTAATGAACAAAAAGTTGAATATCTTTCGTGCTCTTCAGAGAATGATTTCCTAAATAATGTATGCTTACCTCTTTTATCAAAAAAAAAGAATTGAAAACAATCTCTTCTTTCAGTTTAATTACTTGAACCAGTTCTTTTAATAAAATATAAATCAAAAACATGATATTTTATTTCGATTTTACAATTATTGAGCTTCAGTCTTTTTCTCTTTTTTTTTGGGCTCATCACCCATGCTCCATTTCACATTTTTTTTTACTCTAGGTAAATTTAGCCGTCTTATTGGACCCCTTTCTCAGAGATTTTGGGATCATCACACCTAATTTGATTTATGTCGACTATACATTAATCACATCCTTACTGAAAGTCACATCCTTATACCTTTAAAATTTGGAGAAATTTACAACAATAATAACATCCAATATGAATCTTAATTGTTTTAGCGACCTTGTGAATGACTTTCAATGACAGTCAATCCTTCACGATTGGAGTGACGAGCAGTGCCTACAAATACTAAAGAACTGCAACAAAGCATTGTCAGAGAAGGGGAAGATTATTGTAGTAGAAATGAACATGGTAGAAGAACCCGAGACAACGACTCTTGCTAGAGCCATTAGCGAAATTGACACGTCCATGATGACTGTGAACCCAGGAGGGAAAGAGAGGACTACCAGAGAGTTTGAGTCCCTTGCCATGGGTACTGGCTTTGCCCGATTCAATCGTGTTTGCCATGTGAACAATTTTTGGGTTATGGAGTTCTTGAAATGAAACGAACCAACAGTTAAACATTTAAATTGTCCTTGAGTTTATTTTCTTTGCTAATTGGAATTTGAATAAATATAATAAGTTGGTGGAGCTTTTTATGTTTTAGCCTCTCTAATTAGTTATAGACATTAATTGGAATTTGCATCAAAGAAGCTACAAAGAAGTGACAACAAAACGGTCAAAAAAAACAATACGACAATACTCGTAACAGCTCAACGATACAACTAAAAACTCTGCAAAATAGAACGAATAAGCTATAAGCTACTCCAAAAGAAATCAAACCGCCAATTACCTTCTTTTCTTTTTAGTATCCTTTTTCGAGCGCTTCACTGTAGCAACTTGATCACTAATAATCGTCATACCAAAAAGCTTTCTCACAATAACAACTGTCATGTTCATTCTCCGCATTAACATTATCTTTGATCGCTTTGAACTTTCTAGGAGAGAGAAAGTCAGAAAGAGGGAGGAGGGAGAAAGAGAGAGTGACGTAGCGATTTTTAAAGTCAACGGGTAACATGGCATGGTCAAACATAAAAAAAAAGTGCCGCCACCGCCAACTCATTTTCCAGACGAGTCAAGAAAAGGGTAACTCGGTGGCGTGTTATTGGGGGCAATAGGGATCAAAGTTCATATTATTCTAAACCAAATCAAAAATTCGTATTATTAAATCTTATATGACCAAAGTTCATATTATTAGAATCCAATTTCCCTAGTGAAAAAGATACTTTCAAAATAGATATTCTTGTTATTTTCAACATAAGTGGAGATCCAAATTAGACTATATCTTATTAAGTGTACAAGGACTTAAGAAAATACTTATATAGTAAAACAAAAATATGAAGTTATATATTTTACCGCAATTATTTTTTAGATTTAAAAGAATTCTTAGGCATCCTTTCCTTTTTTTTCCATTAAATTTGATCCTATTATTTCTGAGTTTAAAAAATTTTAAGTTTATGAGATTTCTTTTTGGGAAATTTTATTTGGTAGGCTTCAACTTTTGCCTATTCCAAGTTGTCAACCACTTTTTAAATTATTCCAGGTGATAGGCTTATTTTGAAAATTATTCCAAATGGTATGCCTATTTTGAAAATTTTAAAAATTATTCCAAGTTTTCAAGCACTTTAAAAACCATTATTAGTTTTCAAACGTTTTAGATATTATTTCAAGTAAGTTGATTGTGAGATTTATAGTTTTTAAAGTATTTGAAAACTTGGTATAATTTTTAAAATTTTCAAAATAAGTCTACCATTTGGAATAACTTTCAAAATAAGCTTACCACTTGGAATATTTTCAAAAGTGATTGACAATTTGGAATAGGCAAAAGTTGAAGCCTACCAAATGGAATTTCCCTTTCTTTTTCTTATGTGAAGATACATTGATAGAAGAGCCTACCCCATCACATCCCAAGCACATCTAGTTTATAATTTATCTTGAGAACTTTTAATTCACTAAGGATTTTTTTTTTCTTTTAACGCCTCTAACATTTCAAGCTATAATTTTCATTTTCATTTTATATGAATATAGAATTGGTCCAAGGACCTAGCCCCACGCCCCCACCCCTGCTTACGTAAGTTTTTCTCCGAGTTTTTCAGTTTTTCACGTAAATTTGGTATTTGATTTTATTGCTTTTATTTTTCCGTTCTTAAATTTTTATTTCGCTTCCGCTGTCATCTTACTTATTTCCTAACATCTATAAAGATCAATGTCTTGCTATCTACGCAGGTGGTCGATCTTGTGTAAATCTACCTACTGATGCATTTTGTTAAGACATGTGCTGAGCTTCTGTTGTCACCTCCTGCATGTGATTCGTGAGATTTGATGGGACGCATAAGAAATCCCAAAGCATTCGTGATATGAATCGTCCTGTCATTGAATTTTTTTTTAAAACGGTTTATCTTGTCTTTATTTGTTTAGATTAACTAGGTTTGATTATCCCCTGAGATGAAGAAGATTGTTAGGTACGGAGTATTAAAACTTAGTTATTGTTGTGGATAATATATGTTTTTTTTAAACAAACATAACGATTTCATTAATAGTAAGTCATACGGTACTTACAATGAAAATCGTGATTGAATAATTGTAGATCTAAAACACAGATATAAAATTCAACTTCCAAATAACTGATACTCATCTTACTGACGTTCGGCTCCAATTTCTTTGATGACTCTGCATCTTTCTTCGATGACTCTGCATCTTTACTATTGATGGAGAACCTCACAACCCATGCTATAGCGATTTGAAAGTCGATCTTCATCCAACGAATTAGACCACACCAACTGAACAAAAATTCTAGAAAAAGACTAAAAACCCTAAATAAGGATATTAAAAAAACTCTTACAAAAGAAGAGACTAAAACTTTCTTTGCGTAAACGTAAAACCAAACTAATAATTGGGGTAAAAATCAAGCAAATTGGAGCTTACCATCAACAAAAAAATCGATGGCAGCACCTCTAAGGAGGTGGAATCTAGAATTTTCTAGAGAGAAAAAGAAAAGAGGAGGCTAGGTTAGAGTTTTCTGTGGATTAGATATGTTAAATTTATTTAATGTGAATTGTTTATCTTTTATGTATCAACAACTATAACAACCTCTCCAAATAAACACGTTTGAGCGTTTTGTCACTGAGATATAAATATAGAAAAATAAATATATATGTATAAAATCAACATGTGCATTAAGTCATCAACATATCTCCATTAAATTAGAAAATCTTGATTAAATAGTTTATTTTTCAATTTACTATATTGAATATTATTATTTATGAACATGAAAATAAAATCAAGAAATATATATTATAACTTTTCCTTAATTACATGAAATAAAACAATATTATTAAATTTCTTATTAGTCACTTTGAATTAACACAAGCATCTCTACAATCCCATTCAAATCTTTCCCAATATTCCAATAATATACCAAATTAAAGAAACACTTAGGTCCTGTTCTTTTCAGGTGCTAGTTAAGTTTAACTAATTTACTAGTTTTACTTATTACCTTATCTACTTTATATAATATATGGACAATATCAAGTTGCTTATCATTTTGCCATTATTTAAAAATTCATATATTTAACAAATGATGTGACTCATGCGACTTATCTTATTCACATTACTCCCCCCGTTCCATATTAAGTGTCATAATTTTGACTTTCACGGTCTCCAATATCATTCTTTGATTGATAATTTCTTACATAATATTTTATTAATAATTGCAATATTATACTTTTATGATATTATTTTTCGTTATGAATCTAGTGGTGGTAATTTTATATAGCAACTCATTGTATATATTGATAAATTTATGGTCAAAATTTTTAAGTTTGACTCCACAATTTTCAAAAACGGCAGTTAATATGGAACGGAAGGAGTAATTTATTTCATATATTTAACAATTGATGTGACTGATGCATCAGACTTACCTAACTAATTTACACGAACTATCCATCGTACAAATGCATTTTGTTTTAAGACATGTGCATGAGCTTCTGTTGCCACCACCAGCATGTCATTCATGATATTTGTTGGGATATATGGAAAATCCTAAAGAATTCAACAAATTTGATGGTTGTTCTCCTCCCCCCTCGTCAATGATTTCGAAGTCTAAATTTAACGAGGAATTTGAAGGAAACCGCAAGGAAATGAATGATATTGTTAATAGTGAAGAATACGAGGATGAAACTTATGCGAACGCGGCACTGATAGTAGAGTCTCTAGCCTTTTCGATGGTGATTCGAACCACAATCGAGCTCGACCTCCTAGGGATCATAGCCCGGGCAGGCCCCGGCCGCCAGTTGTCGGCATCAGAGATTGTGGCGACCCTCCCTGGTGTTAGGAACAAGGATGCTCTGGGGATGTTGGACAGGATGCTTTATTTGCTTGCGACACATTCCGTCGTCACTTGCACTGTCGTGGACGGCGGTGCCGAAGGCGAAGTTGAGAGGAAGTATGGGATGGCCCCGGTTGGCAAGTACTTTGTTCATGATGAAGATGGGGTCTCTATGGGTTCCATGGTTTCCTTGGTTCAGCATCAGGCATACAGTCTTAGCTGGTAAGTTCATGACTTCATGTTTTTATATGGATCGTTTATAGATTGAATGGTAGTTTCCTTTATTTGGATCTTGGTGGAATCCTTTGGCTATTCAAGGTGATCTTTGGTGGTATCTTGTTTACACAATCTCTATTGGATGCCTAGATCAAGCTTAGTAAGATTTTCTTTAGAGTTTGATCATATCATTCGCGTTTGTACCTTCATAATCTAACAAAAGTAATGGTCGGACTCTTATTGATCGAGTATGTTGTCATGTTCACTAGAACTGCCAACAAGTACTTGGGCAACTCATCATGAATCCTCATGCTCTCGTCTCTCTCATTAAGAGTCTTGTTCATCTTTTCTATTATCCCATTCTACCTTAGTATCGTAGGAATAGATTTCATCAACCTAATGTCATTCAGAGCACAATACCTCCTGAACTCCTTCTTTTCATATTCTCCTCCATTGTCTATCCTGAACATTTTACCTTTAACCTAGTCTGTGTTTCAACCTGTACATTCCACTCCAATAAAATATTAAACAAATCATATTTATTTTTCAGAAAAAACTCATATCTTTCGAGTTTCGACTATGATCATTGATAATGGTTACATAGTATTAAGCATCACTCATGGATTTCACTGGCACAGGCCCCTATACATCAGAATTAACCAACTCATCAAGCATCTCAAGTATTGGTTCTCTGCCAGTTTTGCTAAAACTGATTATCTTCTATTTATCATAGACACAACTTTCATAAAGCTTCATGTCCACAGTTTTCAGGTTCTCCAGAGCACCCTTCGAAGCAAGAATCTGCATGCCCTTCTCACTCATGTGGTCAAGTCTTTAATGCCATAAGCTAGAACTAGGAGCATCATTGACATTAAAAATCACATTAGTGTTGTCCCTAGTGGAGTACAATGTACCAGACATCAATCACTTCGCCATGACCATAGCACCCTTTACAATCTTCCATTTACCATTCCTGAACCCTGCAGTGTAGCCTAAGTCATCTAGTTGATTCACATATATCAAATTCCTCTTAATCTTATAAATGTATCTAACATCCTCCATGAAAGGATGCACCAGTATCAACCACCCATAACTCTTCAGGGCTAGAAACACTCAGTATTAAGGCATTACCAAGGTTTTCAGCAGAGGTAGCAGAGTCACGAGTCATCATTGTTACACTTACCCTTCTTGGGTCTTGGGCAATCTCTCTTAAAGTGTCCTTTTTCATAACAATTTAACACACAACATTCTTCATATTTTTAGGCTTGCTTCTACCCCTTGACTTTGACCGCCCCTGAAATTGATTGAATTCCTATTGTTCTTTCTACCCCTGATACTTAAGGTACTTCCTGAAGATTCACCACTAGAATTCTTCCTATAAAGGCCTTCACTGAGAATAACAACTTTAACCTCATCAAATTTCATTTCATTAGAACCCCTAAAATTACTAACAACAGTTACTATTATATCCTAAGAATCAGGTAGCAAAGACAACAATAAAACAATTTCCATCTCTTCAACAAAAGTCAATTTAACAGAAGCAAGTTGCAACAACCCTTTAGTAATCTCATTAATATCAGCCACATTATCATCATCAGACATCTTAATCCTAACTGATTTGCGAAACTAATATCCCTTATTCATCACACATGGCTTCTCATACATCTTCTCAAGTGCTTTTAGCAATATCCTCGTCGTCTTTTTCTTCATAATTTCAAACGTCACATACACAACCAAAAAACGTGTTCTCTATTCAAACAACGATCCGTGACTTGGCAACCTGCACCCGTGTCACCCTTGCTGACTGTACTATACCCCACACGGCCCATGTTTGGGTTCCTTGGCACCTCTAAAGGCTTCCTTGACACTTCCGACACCCGAGCTACACCTCCATTGGGGATAATTTGCATATATCTCTAATCTCATCAGTTTTTAACATTAATAAAATCATTTCTAACTTTTTAAAGTTACAATTTACCTTCTTGACCATTTTAACCAACATAATATATCTACATTTCTGACCAAGCCATAAAATATATGTGTGTATATGTATATAAATATTTATGTACATATGTGTATGCCTGCATGTGTGTACACACACATTAAATAGATATGTATTCATAAAAAGGTAAGAGAATCTAAAATTTGGAAGAGATATTACAAAGATGAACGTAACTCGGTCGTGGTTTAAATTGTATACATTCACACATATGTATGAGAAAGTTCATTCATCTCTCATTTAACTCTTATTATCTCCATTTTTTCAATAATTGATGGACTTTGTTCCAAAATTTATTCACTTTTCAACAAGAGTGCCATAGAGTAGAGTCATGCACTGGTTACACTTCTCTGTTACTACCAAAATGTTGCGCATATGAATATGACCACCAGGGCATGAGGGTGGGAGGTTTATCCTCTCCACCAGGGTTCGATTCCTGGTAACTACAATTTTCTTGGTGGGAATTTTTGGTACCCTTGGGAGGCTCCTTGTGAGCCTCATAGTAATGTACCCCCCTCCCTTTTGGGTTGGTAGGCCTACTGGGTTCTCCCTAAGATAGGAAACTCAGTAGGTGGCCCAACTTACCAATATTTAAAAAAGAAAATAACTCAAGTCAAGACAAACAAGTGTACTAACCAATGTAATTTGACAAGCATGATAATCTATGTTACATCTTGTCTTCTAAGGAGCAAACTGGAGGAAGCAGTATTGGAGGGAGGAGTCCCATTCAACAAGGTCCATGGAATGAATGCATTTGAGTACCCAGAAATAAACCCAAGGTTCAATGAGGTATTCAACAAGGCAATGTATGATCAGTCTACTTACCTCATCAAGAAGATTGTGAGGAGCTACAAAGGTTTCAACAATATCAAGAAGCTCGTGGATGTAGGTGGAGGTCTTGGACACAATATTAGAGTCATAACCTCAAATTATTCCTCCATTCAGGGTATCAATTTCGACTTGCCTCATGTCATTCAGCACGCCCCTCCGATCCCAGGTATCAAACGTGACTAGCTTCATTTTATGCTTCGTACAAGCATGTTTAATCTTCATATTTCAGCAAATTGGATGTTGTTCAAATTTTGTAATGCAATATATAATTATCAAGATATCATATCCTACGACCAAACTATACCAAACTACTACAAACTGGGATACCAAATTTCTGCTTCCAAGTTATTCAATTCGATATGCCTTTAGGCACAGCCATACATAACATCAAGATATCATATCCTGATTTATTGGCCCATAACTCTACTAGATACCAACATCCTAGTCTTAGGGTATTATTGCTCGTGACCCGCTTTAATATTTCACTTTGATAATTAGTATCTTATGAGGTTCACCGTTATCATTCTCAACATATCTCATCCCAAGTCAAAACATACGGTTGGAATATCAAATACTTTAAACACGTATTGTTCTTCTTAACTCATCAAAACACACGTCTCAATATTAAACACACGTACTTGAAACGCAGCAATTCAATTTTCACAAAACAAAAAAGAAAAAAACAACGGCGTGCGTGTTTCATAAAATACGCTAAAATTAGTTAAGAACTTAAGAGATACCAAAAGGGATTCATGACATAAACATTACCTAGATAGCATATTGATCCCTAACTTGAGCTCAACTACTAAACTGGTCTAATCTTTGACCTAACAATAAACAATTCTAGTTAATAAATTACTAAAGAAAAATTTACAACCAACACTACTAAACCTATCATTCCCAAAAGAGGTCAAACTTACTCAAAATTCCAAAAATAGCCCCAGAGAACTATAAAAGAATAATTTCCCACAAATTTCCAACACATAAACTCATTCTTTTTCATCCTCAAAACTGAACAGATTCCCACTTTAACTTTTAGAGGCCACAACTCACTCTCGATATCGTGTGGGGGTAAACTTCTAGAGAGATAAAATAGTAACTTGCAACTTCTACTTTAACCACCAAAGCCAATTGTAACCCTAAGGCTCAAAAAGGGCAAAAATGACATCATGTCCAAAACTACACTGTTTTGGTAAACTAACCATATATAACTCACTCAATTCACCATGAGAATCCAAATTTAAAAAATTTTATTAGAGCCAACGCCTTAGCCTACCCTCTATCCAAATAGTTTAATTTAATTCAATCTCTTCTAATTTCTATTAGCACCAAACTTTATGACTAAGATTAAAACTAATATTAAAGTTATAATACACCTTTTTTATTCATGTCAGAACTACTTAGACCTTCGGTACTTCAGTGTCTAATTAGTTCCAACATGAATAAGAGAGGTGTATTACAGCTTTAATATTACCTTTAACCTTAGTTTTGAAGTTTGGTACTAATCGGAAGATAAATTCAAACATGAGAAGAAAAAGAAAAACAATACACAAACCTTTTTTTCAACCTACAAACTTTAAGGTCATTTTTTATTCAACTCATAAATTTTATGGTCTCAAAAATAAACCATGAAAATCAAGGATTCAAGAAATAAATACCCTTATACTTCGTAGTCCAAAATGTAAAAACCCCTGGAAGTTGCTATAACAAAACGTCTTAATTAATTCAATTTAATATTTTCTAGACATTGTCAATTATTTGAATAAAAAAATATAGGGTGATAAGACTGTCCCATGCAAGAATTATGGTGAACTGTACTTTCTCTTGGGGTGACCTTTTAAAGACTTTGTTGTGGCGATATAGGCCGTGTTCTATACTGCGGTATTTTGCGGTATTTTGCGGTGAGGTGTGGTGGAATTGTGGTGGGGTGTGGTGGAATTGTGGTAGGTTATTGGTATGTGGGGTAGGTGAGAAGAGAGAATGTAAAAAGTAGAGGAGAAAAGTGAGGAGAGAAAAAAGTGAGAAGAGAAAAAAGTAATGATTTGCGGTGAAATGTCGTGATTTTGTGGCAAACTGCGGTACCGTGTGGCACCGCAGTTTGCCAACCGCAGTATAGAACACGGCCATAATAATTAGTCAAAATATAACGAAATTCATGACAAATGTGATTCATAATCGGAAAATTGGAAAAAAATAATCCCAACTTTGAGGGTATTGGAAAAAAATAATCCGAACTTACAACTTTGTCATGCATAAGCTGAACTTTAACTCCTATTATTTTTAGCATCGAACACCTAGTTAAACTCATCCAAAAAGTGACGTGATGGTAGTGATATTAAACGTGGAACTTTTTGCAGCTCAAAAACAAGTTAAAAGTATGCTCTGCATGTAATATCGCCACCACCATATTACTTTTCGGACGATTTTAACTAGGTGGTGGATGCTAAAGATAATAGAAGTTAAAGTTCAACTCATCCATAAGAGGCAATCCTCAAATACGTACTTTGACCGGATATAGCACGTCCTTTTCATTTTTGACAAAAAGTCTGTCTGTACAAATGATAACAGCCCATAGGGTATTGAAACTAAAGATTGAGTGAGATTCCAATTGCTACTGAGAGGCTCTTAGGAATATCTTGGACGCTCCCTTTTTTTAGTAACCTCGGGCCTTTCTATTTGCTTGTAATGTCGGCTGTTCGCCGAGAAATAGAGAACAAAAAGGCAAAGTTACAAATTTGGATTATTTTTTTCCAATACCCCCAAAATATGGATTATTTTTTTCCAATTTCCCTTATCCATAAATAACTTATTTTATATTCGCCTCAAATATAGTAGTATTAGTCATATACTTATCTCACATAAACTACACTGAATCTAGATAATGATCCTTTTTAATATCAGGTGTTGAACATGTTGGCGGAGATATGTTTGAAAGCATTCCTCTTGGAGATGCCATCTTCATGAAGGTTAAGTTTCTGTTACCACAGTCAACTTCAAAATAAATTTTCTTCCAACAAACATACCCTTAAAGCAGACGATAAATCGCAAACTGATCGATTTAAGAACAATTGTCAACAACAGTGGATCCTCCATGATTGGAGTGACGAGCATTGCCTGAAGATATTGAACAATTGCTATAAGGCGTTGCCGGAGCAAGGTAAGGTGATCGTGGTGGAAAGGAACATGACAGAAGAGCCAGAGACAACGCCGTTAGCGAAAGCTATAAGCCAAATAGACATAAGTATGATGGTTCAATGCCCAGGGGGAAAAGAGAGGACTAGAAGGGAGTTTCATGCCCTCGCTAAGGCTGCTGGATTTGCGCAAGTCGGCCATATTTGCTATGTCTCAAGTTTCTGGATTATGGAATTCTTGAAATGAATTTCTTAAGGTTGAAAATTGATAATATGTCATACATGTGAGATGCTCTCGCTATTAAAAAAGAATAAAAAGTTGTGAGATATTTATTTTTATGCTGGTAAGAGACAGTCAATCTTAAAGTCGATTTTACCGTAACTTTTATGTAAGATGGTTTCATCCAAACTTTGGGTACAATTTCTGAGTTACGCTTGATTTTCATGTTGTTGAATGTTTTAACTAGTCAGAGAAATTAATCACGAAAGTTTAAACAAAAATCTTGAACAGATATTTTATTAATTGTTTGAATGCATAGTTTTCATTTAAAAATTACACCATGCATTATTAGCAAGGAGCTCCCTCACTTTGACCCGCATTAATGAAGGTGAATATATGATGAACTGCACTTGCTACCTCTTCTGCTGATCCTAGTTTACAGTCTTCTTCCACCTGCATAATTTTTAGTTGAATAATTGTCAGTCCAACATCAGAAAGTACTCATGAATACTATAAAGGAAGAAGTTTCTAAATGTACTTTCTGAAGACTTACAAATATGATTCATATGGTTTTAATAATCTAACAACATTTATAATGGAGTTTTTAACTGAGGATTTAGACATAATTATCTTTATTCAAGTCTTTTGTGAATCCCCAACTTCTTTAAAATATATATGTATTATGGGGATAATGATAAATGTGTTGAATCAAGATGGTTAATAATCATTAATCTATAATTTACATTTTTAACTTTTAATAATATTTTCTTTAGTAAATATTAATTTATCAAATATAAGAGTGTAATACTTATTAGCTAGGTCAACAAAGATAAATAATAACATAATTCTATCAACTATAACAGAGAATGCATGTTTTATGCATAATTCGACATTTATGAAAACTGTAAATAAATACTCCCTCCGTTTCATATTAATTGTCATGTTGTTGACTATCATGGCTTCCAATGTCAGTTTTTGATTGATAATTTCTTATATAATATTTAATTAACAATTTCAATATTATACTTTTATGATAGTATTTTTCGTTATAAATCCAATGATAGTAATTTTATATAACAAGTCATTGTATATATTGAAAATTTTATGGTCAAAATTCTGTAAACTTGACTGCACAATTTCCAAAAACAACAGCTAATATGAAACGGAGGGAGTAGTATTATAATATATAGCCTTGTAAAGTACAATTGAGTTTCATAAGGTTGGATTTAGTATACATGTAGTGATACAGCATCCATAAATCTTGAACTAGAGTTTCTAGCATTGCAAATGCTCTAATATTATGTTAATACCAACAATTTCATTTCTCACATTATGTTATACCAAAATTAATTACAAACTTATATTCCCAACTAGGATTGTAATTAGTTCCATTAGTATTTAGTAGTACAACATTAGTACTGTAATTTCATATAATAAATCACCAGACATGTGGAGAACTTAATCGTCAATATTTTCAAAGTTTAACTGACAAAAAATTTAAAGTAGTAGTTACAATATAAAATCATCATCAGTAACAAGATAAAATATGGAGGGAGTACCTTGAGATTGAAGGAGAAGTGAAGAAAACTATGGCCGGATGAGATATTGAGATGAAGTATAGAGAGCCTAAGATGTTCAAGTGCAAACATGAGTTTAAGTAGCAACCCTGATCTTCTTTGGCATTGAATCTTCAAGTTTACATGATTTCGGATCACCACCACTTGAATCTCTGCTAAACCCGACTCGCATTTGACACTCACTTCGGTATTATTCCTGGAATATTTGAGGTGAAATGCAGATGAGGATGAGGAAGAAGAAGAGGAGGAGGAGATCATGGGTGAAACGAGGTCGTTTTCTTCTGATAATTGCCTCATTATTGTCTTCTGAATTTGGAGAGTTTGGAGTAGCTGCTCTAACTGCTTCACATAATCTATTGCTCCTCCTACTATTGATGCTTGATCCCCCTTTGAGTTCACAAGATATGTAACAATAAAACAATGGCAAATTAGTTCTATGTATTGCCATAATGCTAAATGGTTGGTTATGACTATTTGTGTTTCTTTTTGGTCATGTTCATAAGATACCAAACGGGTTATTATCACTATTGCAGATTGACTTGGGTAAAAGAGTCTTACATGTATAAAACAAGGTGGAGATTTTTATGTAGTGGTCCTACCTTTAAATTTAAAAGAAAATTTGGGGTCCGGTTTAAGTTGACCCCAAACTTTAAAACAGTTCACCTCCTACCACTTCATTAAAAACAAATATAAGAGGTTTAAAGAGACATTTTGCTTTAATACGTTGCAATTTATACTAATAAACTACAAATGATATCATACACGTAGGAGGATCTTCCTAGTCCTTCAAATATAATTTAAATAACTTATTAGTCGATGACTTTTTATAACACATTGATAAATTTGTACATATCAATGAGCTTTACAATTATATTAATAAATTTATGGAAAATTTTGTGATAAACATCGATGAATTTATTTTTAAAATTTAACTTGTTGGAGGACATAGTTAAGTATTCTAAGGTGTACAATGTAACAATTAAGTTAACATAAAACTTGGACAATCAGAAATATCAATATATATTACATGCATTGATAATTTATGCTCCAAGACATTTATTGAACAATTATACTATTGAAAGTGAACAGTCTAATATATACAAATAAACAATCACCCTATTTGAAGCACAAATTTCAGCAATAGGTAATAAATGAAAAGAAGAAAAAAATGTAAAGTAAATTACCCTATGGAGGTAAGAAGGTGGCATGAGGGAACGCAGGACATTGAGATGATCATTCATTTGGCGTCGACGGTTGCGTTCAACAGCAATGTGATTCATCCTTTGCCTCTCTACTTCCTCTTTGTTCTTCATCCTCCTCTTATTCAATCTTCTCTTCCTCTTCTTCCTCTCCTTATTGTTCGCTTCAACACTCTTATTCGCCGATGATCTCCTTACTTTTGGTGTCATTTGAACATTAGTTTCAGTAACCGATCCTACGATCTGATCCACGATTGGCTTCATTTGAAGTCTGAGGAGTTGGAAGTTTTGTTCTTGTAGGAGTTGTGATTCAGAAAAAACCCAGAAAAATTACATGAAAAGAACAAGAACCCAGTGGTCAAAATGGGGTAGAATTCAAAAACTGATGAATTTAATGATGCCCACCAAGAACTGAAAGTCGGGTTTTCATAGATTGGGTGTGGGAGTTCAGTTGTGAACAGTGGATAACAGAGGGGATAAAATGGGTAATTAGCAGAGAATGTGTATGTTTTCCTGGAAGATATGAAAAAACCCAGAAAAAAAATACATAAAAAGAACAAGAACCCAGGAGTCAAAATGTGGTAAAACTGAAAATCTGAGGAATTTAATGATGCCCACCAAGAAATGAAAGTGGGTTTTTCATAGATTGGGTGCTGGGTTCAGTCATGAACAGGAGAGAACCCAGGGAATATAAAGGGGTAATAAGCAGAAATGTGTATGTTGATTAAATGCAAGTCTACATCTTTGGAATGATGATATTATTGATGGGTGTTGTGCTTTGTCAAAAATGGCATGTATGCAAAGAAATATGACATAAGACTATAAGAGAAGAGTCAAAGAAACCTTAGGCAGTTAGCAAATGAGGCAAAACACATACATTTGGGTTAATGGGTCTCCACTAATGGGATGAAATGAGAGAAGAAGGGAGGAGATATATTTGGTTAGTGTGAGATGGATGAAGATGGTGAGGGTGGTAGAGATAGAGAAAGGGAGAGGGATCTGAGGACTTGTATAGAAAATTTACGACTATTAAAAATTCGGGTTGGGATACGAATGAATGAGACATGGATGAAAAGTTGATGACACCTCTTTTTTATGCATTAGGCAATTCGATCCAGTCAAAACGTGGCTTAAACATCGGTGAGAGTAGTAGAGATAGAGAAAGGTAGAGAAAGAGAGCTAGGAATCTTAGTAGTTGTATAGAAAAACTGTGATGTCAGCAATTCGGGTTGACGTACGAATGAATGAGACATGGATGAAAAGTTGATGTCTGATACCTGCGTTTTACGAGTCCGACAATTCATACAAGTCAAAATCATATTTAAACAACGAAAGCAAGGGGATTATTATGTATGTTATTTTCAATCAAACTATATTCAATGTTAAAATTCGGACAAAAGCTCTATAATCATACTCAATGTTTCTAAGCGGAGTGAGTTTTGGACAACTCGAATTAAATCGAATGATGTGACATGATTTTTGGAGGGACCATCCAAACAAAGGGATAGTTATGAGGAAAACCCGAACAAAACTGTCTTTAAATATGAAATTAAACCTATAAATATGAGAATATGAAATTAAACCTATAAATATAAGGGACCATCCAAACATAGAGCAAGTTATGAAGTTGGGTTGTTTGGTCTCTCTAGAGGTCCCCAACCAAGCACTGGCTACTCAATTGTAGAGACTCTCTAGTCATCTTCTAAATTGACCAAGTGATAACTATCATTCTTCCTAGAATGCGAGTTAATTGGTTGAGTTTAAGGAATACTTTAAGATATTTATCGTACGCTGTCATTGTTGGTTTTTGAAGTCTTGTAATGGCAACAAGGAGGGAGTTTTTTCTTCTTTTTCATACTCCCTTTGTCCCACATAGGAGGAATAAGGTGGTTTTGGAGTGGTTTATATATCCCACCACTCTTGCTAGTGTTGTATTAGCTTGTGAGTGGTTTTATGGTGGAGGGCTAGAATTGGGCATCCACACGCTGTATGTACATGCCGCCGTCATTGAAATCAGTGGATGGTTTTGAGCCCGGACCTATCTTTTTGCGGATATTTTTTAGCCGTTTGGAATCTTTGACCGGAATTATTTTCTTCCAAATTTAATTCCTGGTCTTCTGTCTCTTCATATCTCCATTTAATCTCCATGATTCTCTCTTCTCCTTTACTGGTTTGTCTTTCAGTTTTGCCATTCAAACAGTCTCTTTTTATCTATAAATTGAGGCTTTTGCTTACTGGAAAAACATATACAATAACCTTCTCATCTTCTTCTTCCTCTTTTCTTTCTGGGCATTCAGATTACCATACTCCAAGCCCTTACCCTCGAGTGCACGAGTCTAAGGGTTGTCTGAGTTAACCTTGGGGAGCGACCGGCATAATCGATTGGCACCGAGGTCGAGCCGTAATCGCTTTCAAGGCAGTGGCCCGTCCACGGCTCAGATTTGTGTTCGTTCCGTAGCCTTGATTAATCTTTTTTCCAACAATTTGAAAGCGATTATCTGATCAATGGCTGCTCCACAAAAAACCCTCTCTGAAATTTATAGGTTCGATCTTCTTGATGGAACCAATTACAAACGTTGGTCTCAAAAATTGCTTCTGTCTTGAGCAATTGGAGATCGATTATGTGTTGTCTTCTCCTCATCTGGACATTGAAGATGATGCTACTGAGGCCGAGGCTGATCCAGAGAACACCCCTACGAAGACTCCGATCAAGAAGCCTGATGAAGCCGAGTTGAAGAAATTGGACAAAGATAACAAGGTTGCTCGGAGTCATCTCTCAACAACATGACGAACCCATTTCGATTTGTTCGTCAATTTCAAATCGTGAACACCATATGGAAGAAAGCGGAGATCAAGTATGGCGATGATGCCGGAAAGAAGAAACGTGGTTGGCAAGTGGTCGCATTCCAAATCGTGGATGACAAACCAATCATGGAACAAGTTCATGAATATGAGAACTGTGTCTTTGAAGTTCTAAGTGAAGGGATGAAGATGTGCGAGATTCTACAAGCCAACGCGTTACGATCGAAATTCCCTCCCTCCCGGGTGATTCAGGAATCATCTAAAGCACAAGAAAAAGATCTCACCCTTCAAGAACCGATCAGTATGAGGATGAAGAGGCTAACCGTTTGAAAGATAAGATGGTTTCTCTGTCTTTAAATTCTGTTAAGGCTAACATTGTTGAATCTTCTGTACCCACTAGCAGAGACAGGTTCAAAGGGAAAAATAAGAAGGACCAGAAGCAAACCAAGCGTCGTGAAGCAGTTAACAAGCCTAACAAAGATATCCGAGCTTTGTGGTGTCTTTGTACATATGCGCTAAACCGGGGCACAAAGCATATCAATGCAAACAGAGAAAGGAACCGATGAAATCCCAACACAAACCTCACTGACGGAATGGTGGGCGAATCAAGCCAATTTGGTGAGGAATCTGAGGTGTTACGTCTTTGTGACGGTGGAAGCCAATCTCGTTACCAATAACACCGAGTGGATTCTGGATAATGCGGCAACTAGGCATTTCTGCACCAACAAGGATCTGATGCATGATTTTGAAGAAGTTCTGATGGTGAACAAGTGTTCATGGGAAATGCTGCCACTTCCGCGGTGTTGGGTAAAGGAAAAGTTCTTCTTAAATTTACTGAAAATCTTTGTGTTTGAACAATGTGCTATTTGTCCCTTCCTTCGTAGAAATTTGGTTTCAGTAGTTTACTTGATGTTCTTTGGGTTTGAGGTGAACCAAAAAGCTGGAAAAATAGTTATTCTGCGCAATGGGGTTTTTGTTGGGAAGGGGTATCTTAGCAATGGCTTGTATGTTCTGAATGTTGTTTCTGATGCCAATGGAAATGCTACTACTTTAGCTTATATTACTGAGTCTGTTGATTTATGGCATGGGAGACTTGGACATGTAAACTTTGCATCTCTTAACAGACTGAAAAATATGAGACTAATTCCGAATGTTAGCACAAGAAATTGCACTAAATGTGAAGTATGTGTCGAGGCCAAATTTGCCAAGAAACCATTCAAATCTGTAACTACGAGATCAACAGAATTGCTTGACCTGGTTCATTCGGACTTAGCAGACTTTAAGAACACAATGAGCAAAGGAGGGAAAAAGTGGTATATCACCTTTGTAGATGACTATTCTAGATATACAAAAGTATACCTCCTAAGGTCTAAAGATGAGGCTGAAGAAATGTTCTTAAAGTATAAAGCAGAAGTTGAGAACCAATTAGGCAGAAAGATCAAGAGACTCGGTCCAGGGGTGGTGAGTATGATTCAAATTCGTTGGCTAATTTTTGTGAGAAAAATGGTATAATTCATGAGACCACTTGCCCCTTATACACCACAAAATGGTGTAGGTGAACGTAAGAACCGTACCCTTAAAGATATGATGAATGCTATGCTTTTGAGTTCGGACTATCGATAATATGTGGGAAAGTGTTTGACCGCTTGTTTTGTGCTTAATAGAGTACCCCATAAGAAAATAGACCAGACTCCATATGAACTTTGGAAAGGGTATGCTCCAAACTTAAATTATTTGAAAGTATGGGGGTGTTTGGCTAAAGTTGCTTTGCCTAGTCATAAACGGACCAACATAGGTTCTAAGACCTTTGATGCTGTTTTCATTGGTTATGCTCAAAAAAGTCTGCATATCGTTTTATGTCTCTAAGTGATTATTCCATTTACGAATATAGAGATCTTTGAGTTTTTGAGCATGTTTTTCCATTGAAAAAGGATGTGCCTAATGTTGTGCCTGTCGTTGAGCCTGTTGTTGTGCCTGATGCTATGCCTGAAAGTGTGTGCTTGCCTGCTTCTAGTTCTAGAGATGTTGTCGTTGAACCTAGAAGAAGTAAAAGACAAAGGATCTCAACTGATTATGGACTTGACTTTGTTACTGCTTTTATGGTGGAAGTGTGTGAAGAATACAAAGTTGATGTTGTGTCTGAAGAGTTTGTTTCTGTTTTCCTTGTTGAGCAAGATCCAAAAACCTTTGATGAGGCTATTAGGTGCATTGATGCTACCTTCGGAAAGAGGCCATTAAAGTGAGATAGATTCCTAGAGTCTAATAAAACTTGGGAATTAACGGATTTACCTAAAGGTTGTAGACCTATTAGTAGTAAATGGATCTTTAAGAAGAAAGCGAGGTCGATGGTTCAATTGATAAATATAAGGCCGGGCTTGTCATTAGAGGTTTTGACCAAAGGGATTGATTACTTTGACACTTACTCTCCTGTGACAAAAATAAGCACCATTAGAACTTTGATTGCTTTGGCTGCCTTGTTTGATCTTGTTGTGCATCAAATGGATGTTAAGACAGCTTTTCTTAATGGTGACTTAGAGGAAAAAATTTATATGACCCAACCTGAAGGATGTGAAGTCTCAGGTCAGGAGGATAAAGTTTGTAAATTGAGAAAATCCCTTTATGGCCTTAAGCAAGCTCCTAAACAATGGTTTGAGAAATTTAATAATTCTCTTGTGGAAAATGGCTTTAACGCAAATTTTGGTGATTCATGTGTTTATTCAAGGATGTTTGGATCAGATTGTGTGCTTATATGTTTATACGTCGATGACATGCTGATCCTTGGTCCAAATTTGCATGTGGTTAATGAGACTAAGAAGTTGTTGTCTTCTTTGTTTGAGATGAAAGATATGGGTGAAGCTGA
The DNA here is from genome assembly GCA_029582165.1 of Portulaca oleracea. Classification (NCBI taxonomy): domain Eukaryota; kingdom Viridiplantae; phylum Streptophyta; class Magnoliopsida; order Caryophyllales; family Portulacaceae; genus Portulaca; species Portulaca oleracea. The sequence goes on from CM055871.1 coordinate 38,120,234, forward strand.
TGTTATCTTAGGGATTAAAATTCAGAAGACTAGTTCTGGTTTTTCATTGTCTCAGTCACATTATGTTGAGAAAGTGTTAAAGAAATTTAATCATTTTGATGTGACTCCTGTGAGAACCCCTTATGATCCTAGCATATCTTTAAAGAACAATGGTACTGCTGTGTCTCAATCTGAGTATGCCAAAATTATTGGAAGTGTAATGTTTTTGATGAACTTTACTCGTCCTGATATTGCTTATGCTGTGAGTAGATTGAGTCGTTATACACATAACCCTAGTAAAGAACATTGGAATGCACTTTATCGTTTGCTTAAGTATCTTAAAGGTACTATGGATTGGTGTTTGCACCTTAATAAGTTTCCTGCTGTGGTAGAAGGATATTGTGATGCAAATTGGGTTTCTGATAATGATGAAGTTAGTTCTACTAGTGGTTATGTGTTTACTTTGGGTGGAGGGGCTATTTCTTAGAAGTCTGCAAAACAGACTTGCATAGCCCGTTCTACCATGGAATCTGAATTTATTGCTCTTGAGTTGGCAGGTCAAGAAGCTGAATGGCTTAGAGGTCTGTTAGCAGACATACCTCTCTGGGAGAAGCCTGAGATTCCTATCTCTATACATTGTGACTCACAGGCAGCAATTGGAGTAGCACATAACAGTGTCTACAACGGAAAGAGGAGACATATCCGTGTTAGACATGGTGCGATGAGGCGATTGCTAAAGCAAGGTGTAATAGCTTTGCATTATGTGAGGTCCAAAAGAACTTGGCGGATCCTCTCACTAAGGGTTTAACAGACGAATTGTTCTCGAGGCATCGAGGGTATAGGCTTAAACCTATGGCTTTGGCTTGAAGAGGTATGGTGGATATCCACATGTGGTCAAAAGCCATACTAATCTTCGAGATGCACTACATTCCTATCTCTGGTGCTAGGTAGTGCTTTAAGGATGAATTTATATACTCTTAATGAATCCACGCCGTTGTAGGGGGTGCTTGTGAGATCTGTTGAAGGATTCACCGATTTTTGTGTGTAAGGTTGAGCTATCATGCTCTTAATAATTCCATAGTCATGTTTTTGGTGGTCTATATTGAGATAGACTTGATGGAATTACCTAAGTAAGTGTGAAGGTTTGGCCGCCTTCTATGAGAGACTATGGTTGTCTTTCTAGTGCACTTATGAGTCCCAAGGTGTGCGCATGGCCATAAAAGCGCAAGTGTATTTTATCGCGGAGTATGTTCTTCTTCAGGGTTGATATGTGTTGTGGGGGTCTCAATCGAGGTCTGTCAAGTTCAAGGCCTAGTCCACTTGACTAGATTGTTGGTTGTTGCCTCACATCACTAATGTGTCAATTCAAATCGAAAGATATTGATGCCTAAGTATCTGACCCATTGTTTGCCCAGTTTTCTTTCTTTCTTTCTTTGTTGTCCTTGTTAGCCATTAGTGGGGGATTGTTGGTTTTTGAAGTCTTGTAATGGCAACAAGGAGGGAGTTTTTTCTTCTTTTTCATACTCCCTTTGTCCCACATAGGAGGAATAAGGTGGTTTTGGAGTGGTTTATATATCCCACCACTCTTGCTAGTGTTGTATTAGCTTGTGAGTGGTTTTATGGTGGAGGGCTAGAATTGGGCATCCACACGCCTTGTATGCCGCGCCCTACTGGTCCGGGTCAGCCGTGGATGGTTTTGAGCCGGACCTATCTTTTTGCGGATATTTTTAGCCGTTTGGAATCTTTGACCGAATTATTTTCTTCCAAATTTAATTCCTGTCTTACCTCTTCATATCTCCATTTAATCTCCATGATTCTCTCTTCTCCTTTACTGGTTTGTCTTTCAGTTTTGCCATTCAAACAGTCTCTTTTTATCTATAAATTGAGGCTTTTGCTTACTGGAAAAACATATACAATAACCTTCTCATCTTCTTCTTCCTCTTTTCTTTCTGGGCATTCAGATTACCATACTCCAAGCCCTTACCCTCGAGTGCACGAGTCTAAGGGTTGTCTGAGTTAACCTTGGGGAGCGACCGGCATAATCGATTGGCACCGAGGTCGAGCCGTAATCGCTTTCAAGGCAGTGGCCCGTCCACGGCTCAGATTTGTGTTCGTTCCGTAGCCTTGATTAATCTTTTTTCCAACAGTCATATTGTGATAATATATTCATTTAGCAAATTAATCGAGAAACAAACTTAGTTGTTACTTTGTAATAAAATTAAGACTATATATTACAACTATCTTGTAACAAATTGAGACTATATTTATTATACAAAATATATTTAATCAAATATGATACAGATAGAATTGAACACGCCATTATCATAAGAAGTGTCTAATTTGTTAATTACTCTTATAATTGCTATTAAAAAAATAATGATGGATGTGTTAGAGGTTGACGACTTAATCATTTTTCGAATTGATCGATTGCTATTTACAAATGCAAACGCTCAAGGTTATTTCTTTAAGATCATTATCTTTCTATTGAGCTTTCTTTAATTTCGTATGACGATAACATAGAACGACACCCTTCAAGAAGGTCTCATGAATTCATTTATACCTCTTTTATAAGGATTTTTTTATGCGAATATTCACCCACCTTGATAGGTAAATTAGTACATTTACATTTCTAAACAGTGAATATTTAATGTTATAAACAAATGGGTGGAAAACATTGGTCAAAGGACAAGGAAAAACATTTGTGACAGTGAATGTGACCCCTAAAGCTTGACCAACTGTTTACTTTCTTGTAGATCCCGATGCCATGAAATATCAAATCAATTTGATAGTTCAACCCTAGTTGGCCTCTTATTCATCTTTAAGGTTGGTTAGCAACTTAGCAAAAATATACTCCTAGGACAAAAACATTTTTGAGTTGTGACAGTATTTTTTTACTTTTGCTTAAATTTATCTAATATCCTCGAACTTTTCAAATTGATTAAAGTTAGATATGGTGAATAATATAGTAAAATAATTTTTTTCAGAAAAAATCATACCTACACATAAAATATTTCAAAACATTCGGTAATCCTAAGCAAATGTTAAACATGCTGTTGATTAAAAATACAAATGTTATCATCATTTAAAAAAGAGTTCAAAAAAAATTCAAAAAAAAATGTAAGATGCAACCATTTTTAGATAATTAAGATAATATTTATTTCATTTTCTCAAAACTATCAATTATAAAAAGGAAAAAATAAATTTTGATAGCCTTCATAAATCACTAAAAATAGCACGGCGAATAGAGTATCAAGTAAAATAAGAAACACTAAAATTAATCTAGGAAAAACTATTTATACATAATAATTCCTAATGTATGTAAAATTACTTTGTATTTTATGACTAATGTTATATGACTATATTTGAGAAATATAATGTTTTCAAAACTGATATGAGACATGAAAATGGTGTATGTCACTAATTAAAACTATTATATGTAACTATTCTTAAAGACAACCACCCCATATAGTATATTAAAAGAAAAAAGAAAAAGTTGTTCTGAATCTCAAGTTAGATAATGGCCAAAGGCAGATGACAAAAGATTACTAACTACCCCTTGCTGACTATGACACCAAATTTTCCACATGGACCTAAGGTTATTGTTAAAAGATACTGTTACAGAGGAAAAATCATTCTGAGGCTTACCAATTACACCATTTTATGCCTTGGTGGCCTTACAAATCTCACCCTTCTATCCTAGACCTAGTAATGGGGGAAATTGGTTTAGGTTGGTGGAAGATCAGTTCTGCCTTTTATTCGGGTGAGGTTCTTTTCTATTTGGATTTAATTTTATTTGGGATCATTTGAGTATGGATCTTAATCAGGTCACTTTCCGGATTGTGGTTCAGATCAGTTTCGGGTTTTCTTTGGGTTTGGACCAAGATTGAATCACAGATTATTTGGTTTGAGTACGTACCAGTTGGGTTGGAATCACTGAATCAGAAGAAACTCAAACATGGATTCAAGAAATAGACAGGTTAAGTTCGAATCGGGTAAAATTCAGGCATGAAATCAGGTACTTTGGTTTGGATTTCTGGTTATTAGTTCCGAACAGGTAAAGTTGGGCATGGTTATGAGCCATTTGGTTTGGGTTAATTTTGCGAACAACCAATTTGGTTTGGGTTAATTTTGCTGAACAGCCCAATACACAGATAACCCTCAATTAAACAGTCCAGTGCACAGCGTATCCCTGTGGCTGTAAGCAGACAACCCTCGATTGTAACACCAAAAAATGTGCACTGACAACAATTAATAGAAGTTCTCACTAAAACCCCAAATACCAAACTAAATATTGGCAATTTCCTGCCCCCTGCCAGGTTAATCAAATCCTAACAACCACCTAAACTGAAAAATCAACACCACCAAAAAAAAAAAAAGAAAATCAAACCAACCCATCATTCATCAAGCGAAAACTTCAACGCTCGATCTGAATGGTAACATGGCTGATGTTGTACTCCCTCCTGATGTACTCAATCACCTTCTCCAGCACCGAATCCGCGTCCGCATCCGGCCTTATCTTGACATGACAAGCGAGCAGGATCTTCCCGACAGTGATGGCCCAGATATGCAGCTCGTGGACCGCCTCGACCTCCTGCATCTCGAGCAGCCCGCCTTCGAGCTTGGTGGCGTCGATCTCCCTCGGGGTGCTCTCCATCAGGACCTCGAGGATGTCCCTCAGCATGTTGATGGTTGTCCACAGCACGATGACTGAGAACACAAGGGTGCAGATGAGGTCCACGATCTTCCACTCGGGCTTCCACCATATGATGGCCCCGCCGATCATCACCCCGACGCTCTGGATCGAGTCCCCGAGGACGTGCAGGTACGCCCCCTGCACGTTGATGTTCCTCTTCTTCTTCTGTTGCTTCTTCCCTTGCTTGTCCGCGCCGTCCTTCAGGAGCGGCTCAGTGTGCTCATGACCATGACCGTGATCGTGACTGTCTTCGGAATGGCGGTGCACGTGACGGGGGCTAGAGGTCACTATCACCCCATGACTATGAGAGCGGTCCAAATGGGAATGTGAATGTTCCCCGTCATTCCCATGCCCATGATCATGACCATGCCCATGCCCATGACCGTGACCATGGCCGTGATGACCATGAGCATGGTCATGACCCAAGACGAGAGCCATTATGATGTTCACCACCAGGCCGAATGCAGACACCAGGAACATGAGGAACCCATTAACCTCCCCGGTCTCGTATATGATCCTCACAATCGCCTCGTAAACCAAAATACCCGCGAGAAGCCATATGAGCTGGATCGAGACCAACGCGCCCAATATCTCCACCCTCAAAAACCCATACGACTGGCGGGGCGTGGCCTCCCACCCGGCCGCCCACAACGAGAACAAGGAGATGGCAAAGGCCGCCACGTCAGACAGCAAATGTGCAGCATCAGTCAGAATAGCAAGACTGTTAGCTTTGATACCACCAATAACCTCGACCGTCATGAAAATGACACACATGCCAACAGCAATGCAGAGCTTGCGCATTGACGCGGACCGCTCTGCAGAGGCGGCCGTGTTGGTCCCGGCATTTTCGAACTCGCATGAGACTTCCCCGCAGTACTTTGTCCCTCCTGCTGCAGTGCGGCCCTGTCCCTGGGCAGAAGAGTCTGTTCTGATCTCAATAGTGTGGCCATCTTGAGGACTTCTTGTTTCCATCTTTAATGGTGGATAAAGAATGAACTGAAAAGGAAAGTGTGAGAAACTACAGGAGAAAGAACACATTTCATAATGCATTAAACTGCTGCTTATGCACATAACAACTAAATAGACAGGAAAGCCAATTCTAAGAAGATATACTAAAACAGCACTTCTATGTAGGGCTGTCAAAGTTGACTATGGGTCATTCAGGTTCAAACAAATCAAACATCAGACAAAAAACTGATGACCAATACCCAGTTTTTTCGGGTTTATTTTGAGTCGGGGCAAAATTGGGCAGGCCTAACTTCGGGTTCGGGCAGCAGAAATAAGAAAAATATCGTGTCCATACACGGAAAAAGTCGATTAATGTCAAAATTCAGAAGAAAAATCTATGATCACCCTCGGTTTTCTTGGTCAGACAGTTTTTTGATAGCCACACTTCTATATCATTTAAACAAAAGAAAGGATTGTAACTTGTAAGGACCAAATGAAACCAGACGAATGAATTGACATTTCTTTACCCCTTGCTGGCAAGGAGCAAGGGTCTAAGACTGCTGCTCTGTGAAGCATCTCATCACTAGAATCTTTGTATTGGGAGACCTCAAAAGTTCACCCAAATTCTTATGCCTATTTTACTATGACATGAACAAGAATTTGGGCTTTGTTTTTCTATGGGTTTCCACCCTTCTGTGAGAATGGAAAACGGTTTTATAAACCTACCACTTAGAGGTAGCGATTTCCTGATACGACACAAGCACATTGACTTGAGTATCACACAAGCACATGTCCGAAAAGATACTACATGGATTGGAAATGGGACATATGTCACACACACATTCAAACTCATTAAGATAAAACAAAAAAAGGAACACCATAAAGATATGGCCCTTTCCCTTCATTTTTGGGTGGTTCTTTCATATAGTGACATTAATGGCGGGTCTGTTCTTTAGGGGGCTAATGCCCACTTGACTCAACCCAAATTTACCCATTCTTTCCACTTTCCACATTACCAACACTTGACTTTTCAACTTTTAACTAAACTTACCAATCCTTACTTTATTTAACTTGCTCATACCCCTGAAAAAAAACATACTAGTTTCTAGACTTCAAGCTTAGGTCACGAAATCCATGCATCCATGTCTTTGAAGATTTGGACTGTCCTAAAGTACTAAGTTGGACGCATAGATCTGTAACCTTTTTGCAAATTGCATACACGAGTCCAGGTAACAAAGTTGGAGAAGTTAAAATCACACAACAAGGTGTGTGCATGCCCATAGCGATACCTAATGAAATTGCGAGAAGCTAAATCAAGTATACCGAGCAACAACACAGAGACGTATAAGACTGACAGGGGAATCAATATGCCAAATAATTAGGAATGAACAAGAGGAAAAATTATGTCAAGGAGAGCAAATGTTAAATCCCTACAAGTACAAACAAATAACACCTATCAATCAAGTACACAGCGACCGTTGCTGTGTGGACCTAAAATACTTTCCAAGACGACCATTCCAATAAAACTAATTACTCAACAAACAGAAACATGCAGCACAGATGGGACTCAGAGGGCAGGAGTTATTTTAGCCCTAAAAAAAAAAAAAAAAAAGAACCTAAAATGAGCCAGTCCAATAAGTCAAATGCTATCCTTCAAAAGAAGAATGACACCTTCACTCAATATGGTCTGCACCAGATAATTACATTAATATAAATCAGATCAACCCATATAGAATTCTAAACATCATAGAGACATACACTAATACCTACACCAGATCTGAAGCATAAAAATGACAAACACTTGATGCCAAACTGACTTCAGATCTGAGCAGACTCACTTGTTTCCAGGTGTAATCACTGTTCTGTGACCATTGGGCTCTAAACTATGCCAAAGAAAGATCTCTTATGAGCTGCAATTACAAAGAACACTATCTCACTCAGGAAACTAATTTATTATTAATCCTATGTTGTTCAATCATTCAAGAGTGTCCAAATGTATGTATTCCAAATCCCCCCCCCCCTGCCTTCTGTCTCTCCCAAGGGCCAGATTTTTCTCCAAACCCATCAAACCATCTCATAATGAATCATCAATCAGCATACAAACCCATCAAACCATCTCACAAATTTGGTATCATATCAGAAGGAACTACTGCTGAAAGATAATGAATAGGCACAGTTAGATATCTTCCATCTAGCCACGATGGGGACATCCTGAATTATGCAATGTATACTAATACAAAAGATATAAAATAACTTCTCTAATGATTTGTTTCAGAAACCAAATCAAAAATCCACATAGTTTGTTTTAATGATTATAAAGGGTCAACAGCCAAACTCCAGCCTTCACACATGGTATGTTGAATGGGTTTCATACTGAAATTCTTCCAAACTCATCTAAGATGAATCAAACAAATGACATCAAAACCTCTAGCAGAAGACAGCCTAGCAATGATCCTAAACAACGCAATGAATCACAAATTCACACGGGGCAAGAAGCAAATAGAACACAGAATGAAAGGAATCCATGAAAGATTTACCAAAATGAAAGGAACCCATGAAAGGTTTAACAAAAATGAAAGGAACCCATGAAAAATTTACCAAAATGAAAGGAACCCATGAAAGGTTTAACAAAAATGAAAGGAACCCACAAATGATTTAACCAAAGAATATACGACACAAACCTTGAAAAGCAAATTAGCAGGGACCAAAGAGAGACTAATCAATGAAGAATCGCCACCAAAACACAGCCAACAAATATAGAAATTGAAAAGTGCAACGGAGAAAGTGGCAACCGGTCAAGGACATGATAAGACATGACATGGCCGTCACTCAGTCCAAGAAAAAGAAGAACAATTCAAGCACGGACGACAACCAAAAATTTCAATATCAGATCCCAGTGACAGAAGTACCACTACTAATTACTAATATCACCATCAATTAATACAGCGACAACGACCCACATAAATACAGCCCAAAATAAGAGAAGGGCTACTCACAAATGGTTGGAAGCAGCCGCAGGAATACTATGAATCGTGATGCGCATCAACTGTTCGACGAAATGCCACAGTGAAGATAATAAAGAGTCAGTCACCCTTCTTTCTGGAACCCTTCTGCGCAGGGAAGAATCCGACCCAAGTAGAGCCTGCAGGTACGTAAAAAAATCAGTTGACCGCCTCAAATTTCAATTATTCATTCAGCTGCATTGTGAATTGTGAAAAGTTGGGATGCACATCAAATGTTCGATAAAATGCCGCTTTGGGATCGATCAAGCAAAAAAGCAATCAAGCGTGACGCCTGTGATGTGAGTAGCCTTTTTATGTTTTGTCGGTTTGGGCTTTGTTGTGGTTTATGGCGGGGCATCAACCTGCTCTGTCGTGGAATTTTCTTGGTGTTTTTGTTGGACCGTTAGGCCCATGTAGAATACCGTTGGCCCAATTATCATTTGTTTTCATAGGGGGCAAGTGGGTGGGTGAGTTCATTATATTACTCCCTATGTCCCATATTAATTGTCCAAATGTATTTATTTAACTAAAAATTTATCATAACATATTTTATTAAAAATTACAACATTATATTCTTATGTAAGTATTTTTTGTTAATAATCTAATGATAGTAGTTTCATATAATAAAACATTGTATATGTTGAGAAATTAATGATATCAGCGGACAGTTAATATGAAACGGAGGGAGTACTATTTAAATATAGGATTTTTGACCTTAAAGATGGTGCATCAAGCAAATGAGTCATCCATTAACCAAATACAACAACAAACGTACTCCATTATTGGCCCGTCAATGTGAGGTCTGAGAGAGTTCAAATGTATGAAGAGACAAAATCGTTGATGCCAAGGACCGAACTCGGGTCGTTCGCATGACAAACGAGAATACTCACCAGTATACAAGATGAATCATAAACTACTCAGCAAAATTTTGATGTTCCGATTTATAAAAGGTTGGCCTAGGTGACACTCAAACATACTTTTAATCAAGATAATTAAGTTTTAGTAAACAAATTTCATTTCAACCCATCATTTTTGGGTCTTCGCCTTGTAAACAAAATGGAAACTTATAATATACATTGATATTTTATGGTCCACTTGTTAATTGGGTCATTCCTTCAAATTAATAACACTTAAATTTAATTGGCGAGATTGGCTAAACTAACATTTAACTACGGGTTTGCATGAAAAATTTTTGCTTCACCAAGTGTTACGATGTCCAACTCCAACCCTCTCTTCGAAAAAAAATATTATAAGGGCATAAATGCCTCAGCTAATCCCCTATTTGGCTCTGTTATTTTTTGTGGTTGGTTAAACTCAACGACACTAATCACACTTTACCATTTCATACCACTTGTTTTCATTTTTATCTATCAAATTTACTAACCTTTAATTACATTTTACCAATTTAACCATAATTAACCACACTTTATCAACCGTAAAAATTATTGGAATATAAAAAATAGCCCCATAATTAAACTCCCGTGCAAGTCACATCTTAAAATTGTGATAGTACGTATCATTGTGCTACCATGGAAGGGTTTAGGAAATTACCCGTTGTCTCGCGTGTAACGCCCCGACCACTAATCAGGGGATTACCCATATTTTATCTTAATTAATGTTATTTTAGCGGAAGCTTAAAAGCCGAGAGCGTTACCGCCGCTTCTCCAATAAGGAAAAGCAAGGCTTTTCTAATATGACAAATCAAGCGACAACAATAACAATCGATAATAATAATAATAATAATAATAATAATAATAATAATAGTAATAGTAATAAGCTTGAAAATAATAGTGATGATGATAACTTTTAATAAAGAGAAACGACGTTAATAATAAACTTAGACGTATAAATATATATATATATATAACGTTTTGAAAGTTTAAAAAAAAAGTATTAGGACATGCACATATAATCTATAATTAAGCAATTATCACATTGAGATAAAACACACTTTTGTATAAATATATTCAAAGTTCAACATAACATGCAACGGAAATTAAACTTAATTATAACTTAAAAATAGTCATAAAGCATAAAATGTAAACATAAACACATCAAAATATGCAGACAAATTAGTGAGCCGACTCTAGCGGATTTTCATAGACTTAGGTACTGCTAGCTGATAATTTCATATTGGAGCTGGCATTTTCCCTTTTTCCCTTGGTACCTAAAAACAAAACATATTTTAAAAATAAAACGTGAGATGGAACTCAATATAATTCGACACTATAATGTAAAAATAAAATAATATTTAGGTGAGCTCGGTTTGAAATCCATTTTATTTTGAAAATGAGGGAGAGAGGAAATATTATGAAAATATGATTGCTCGATTATTATTATCTGAGTGGAAACCCCCGATTGGTTTTTAGGCCAATCTATATGATATGACGTGATATGTTGTAAAGCAACCATAAGATCCTGTCTTTAACTATGCGCATATCCAGTCGATTCTTAACTCAGCCCCAGACATCAATGTCTTGACAGTCCACAATTTAATATGACAAAATATATTATGAAACCAAGTAAATTGTTGATTGAACATATATGTAATTGCATAATTGAATAAAATCAAATAATTGATTTTTAAAGATATGGTCATCGAATTATACCTTTTTCTTCCCGAAATTTGGTAGATTTCTCCTTACTTTTGGACAATTGATATAAGTAGCAGAAATCTGAATTTTAATTTATTAGGGGATTAATTTAATGAGGAAAGAAGAATAGTAAGAGAATAGTAAGAGAAGTTTAGGATTGCAAAAATAATTTAGAAAATTACCAAGTGGATGGAGTTGGACTAGGCTGCTGGATCAGAGGCCCACAGAATGATATTGGGAAATATTGATTTGGGAACTAGAAGTATTGATGTGGGAATTAAAGAGGGGGGAAACTTTCTCCCTCATCCTCCTCTTCACTACGCACAGTAGGCAGAGGAAGGAAGAAAGGAGCAGCAGCGTGGTAGACTCAGGGCGACGGTGGTCGGTGGTCGGAGGTTGAAGTCGGCGGCGGCTGGCGGCGGTGTCGGGCTTCGCAGAGGGCGGCGGTCGGCGATCGAAACAGAGGCGGAAAGCAACCTTCAGGTATGTCGGTATATTTTGTGGTTGTTTTGTGGGTGGTTTCCGGTGGTTTTCAGGGTGGTAACGGGTGTATTTTGGGCGGTGGTTGCAGAGGGTGTGGCAGTGATGGTGGCTGTCGGGTTTGGATGGAGAGAGGTAGGTGAGTGTTTGTGTGGGTGGTGAACTCAGATTGGGTCTTGCTTCAGGGTGGTCATGGTGGTCGTCGGTGAGGTGGTGGGTGGTTTTCTAAGCAGTGGCTGGTGGTGTCGATGGTGGTGACAGATTGGTGGTTGGTGGTGGTGCTCGGTGGTGGTTGCCGAGGTGAGGGAGATGAGGGTGTGTTTGTGAGATTTAATTTATTCCCCAATTTCTTATTTGTAGTTTGTTTCATCTCATTTTAGGACTTGTTCAATTGCTAAAAGACTCCATTATTGCAATCTACAGGCATTGTTGGACATTATTGGCATCAAAGTAAGCTTTTAGCAATGGTGCGGTTGGAACTTGGGAAGGCTACGGTGGGATTGGAACTTGAGAGAGCTATGATGGGATTGGAACTTGAGGTGGCTATAGTGGGATTGGGACTTGAGGAAGTTATGATGGGATTGAAACTTGAGAAGGCTATGGTGGTGTGGGAACTTGAGAAGGGTGGGTTGGTGGAAGGCTATGGTGGCATGGGAACTTGAGAAGGGTGGGGGGAAGAAGAAAAGGGATAATGTCACTCTCTTTTTGAAAAGATACTAATGTTTTTAGGATCAGATTTTGAAGAGGAGTTTAGTATGCATATGATACTTGTAAGTGTCTACATACATGTATTAAGAGTATAATGTAGATTAAACTTGTTATTGGTATAATCTCCCAAGATTGTTTGATATTGATTGGAAAGTGGAAGATCAAGTAAACTCTATTTTAGGTTAGTAAAAGGAAATGGAATTCACAAATGCACAAATTAATTCTGGCTTAGTAATAATTTTATTCAGGAAGTGTTGCGATATAATTTTATGACAAGTAAATAAATAAATTTGAACATAAATAAATAAATGAATGAATAATTAAAATACGTTGGCTCTTAACTGATAGCGTAAAGAATGATTAAAAATATTTTGCTAAAATAATCACGTATTAAGTTTGCTAAAATTTGATTAAAATTTTTGGGGTATTACATCGCGTGTCTACCATTTCACCACCAAGGCATCTTGAGAATGATTCGTATTCCAGCCGTAAAAGGTGTTCCTCTTTTTGTACCCCTAAATCCACAAGTACCGGCAGAAGCCCAAGAAACCACCCGACCTCGTATATCCGTAACAGTCACAATGGTATTGTTGAAACTTGCTTGAACATGAATAACGCCCTTTGGTATTTTACGTGCACTCTTACGCGAACTAATACGTCCATTTCTACGCGAACCACTTTTTGGTATAGGTTTTGCCATATTTTATCAGCTCTGTTTTGCGTTACGATTAGTTGCGGTAGATTGCGTTAAATTGCTGTGGAAATAGTTAAAAAGTAATGGTAATTTACGTTATGCTGCGGTAGGTTGCGGTAAGTTACGTTGCATTTGGGTCCGTTGTCTTCAAATGGTTACCAAGGTAGCTAAAACTTTGCTATGTTAGCTGTTATTATTTAATAGATGGACTATTTTGACCCCAAAAAAAAATTCAAATGCATGGTTACAATTACAATTCACAATCACTTATCCGTGATGTCTCGCGTCCTTTTTGTAAGGTGGGTGAATCTATCGAACCACCATCAAATTTAGCGATAATATTATCGATAAGCATTACAATCAAGTGTAAAATATCAATTTATTCACACATGTTAGATAAAAGTATATGTATAGCTACTTGTCTAGAAGAGTACTTTGTCATGGAATCAGATTCTTCTTTTATTATGTTTGTTCTTCCAATATCTTTTCCCCTTGACTTGTTAGGTACTTCTTTTGCTATTAAATTTAATCAGAACAGGATTCCATACACAGAATATATATATACTATGTAGGTTCTGTTCTTTAGTTAGGTTATTTTCAGGTTTGGAGGGATAAGTTATGATAAGTAGGGATAAATTTGGATAAGTTATGATGTTTATTTTTGGACAATTGTGTTTTTAGATTAGATATTTTTTTGACAAATTATATTAGATTTGGATAAGTTCGAATAAATTAGGATAAGTTAAGATAAGTTAGGAGAGTTATACCAAACACAACTAAAGAACACGACCATAATGTAACAATAATGGTGAACAAATGATTATCCGGAAGACTTTGTTGCTTAATTACGATCGACTAGTTAATTAATAGACCCCTAACTTCATTTTCACACCTCCCTGTTTATATCATATGACTTTTCTCCATATATACCTGACCAAAAAAATAGCTTTTACGAAAGTCTTATCTTCATTTTATTTTTAAGTTCACGATTCAATGGAAAGTAGGGACTACTTTAGCTCTTTGCCTCTTTAAGGCACCAATGGTATTCAACTTTAGGGTTTTGAAATTTAATGCTCCTTTATGTTAAGAAAAAAAGAAAAGAAATTTAATGCTCCTAAACTAGGAGCAGTGGTCCTAAAACAATAAAAAAACATTTTATAACATGAGATGAAATATATTGGGATTCATCCATGAATAAGATGTCACAAATCGGAAAAGTAAAGGGAACACACATTGTATATAAGTTAAGTGGGCTACTCTTCTTAGGTCTCGTTCTTTTGTGCGTTGCGTTTGCGTTTAATTGCCGTAAAAATAATAAAAAGGTAATGATAATTTGCGGTATATTGCAGTAGGTTGTATTTAGTTGCGTTGCGGTTAGTTACGTTAACGCACAAAAGAACGCTGCCTTAATACCAATCGATTTAAAATGGAACCTCACTTAACTTGTGTACCATGAATCTTAATTGAAGTGAGCACCCGCCTTGGATCTCCCCAACAAAACATATCATTGTGGTATACTCCCTCCGTTCCATATTAATTGTTATAATTTTGACTTTCACGGTTTTCAATATCACTCTTTGATTGCTAATTTCTTACATATTATTAACAATTAAAATATTATAATTTTATAATAGTATTTTTCATTACGAATCTACTGATAATGATTTTATATAGCAATTCATTGTATATGTTGAAAAATTTATGATCAAAATTTTTAAATTTAACTGCATAATTTCCCAATATGACAATTAATATAGAACGGAAGGATTACCGTATAAAACCCAGAGTACGTCTTTCCACACATTTACAGGTACAAGAATAGAATTGCCAGTGAGGCGGTGGTATTTGCCGTTATTCAATAAAGATGTAACTGATATGAAGCTAATTGAATATTTATTGACACTATATATTCTCAATGTACGTACACTTGTTGATTATACTTGGAATGTGTTGCACAAGCAAAGGAAGAAATTAATATTGCATGCATGCTGTCCATACAACTAAACCTAGTGAATTAATAAAAACAAGCTCTTCAATTTTGCTGTATTTATATGCTTTTCCCTCTTATCAACTGATCAAACTCAAGGGGGCCTTCAATTCCTTAGTTGTCCCTCTCGATGGATTTAATTCCCTGCATTTCGACCAATTCATTTGTATAGCTTCGATATATCTTCTTCATTCTCTCCATCTCTTGGATTCTGCCAAGGGATGACTAATTTCCAATCTAGTAATATATCATGATAATTCACAAATCAATTGACATAAACAAAAAAAAAAAAAAACAATGTATGGTGGTATATATACATGGATATATCTTTTTCATAACTAGTAGAACCAGCCCATGAATTTTTTTATACTACTTTCGTCCTTCTTGTTAATTTGATTAAATTTTAATTCTTTATCATTTACAAATTATAATAAACTACAATATTAAATTACCGCCATGAGAAAATACATTGCTACAAATTACAAATTATTTATTATAATATTATATTCAAGGGTAAAAGAGAATTTTTATGTGAACACAAACTATAAGATAGGTAACTAAGCAAGTTACTAATTATTATATTATTATTCGATAACAATGGTAAATTCGTGTATAAACACGAGTTAGAAACATGCAGACAAGCATACTGCTCAAATAAATTTTCGATCATCGCATTTTATTTTATACATAGAAGAAAAGCATATTGTACATGATGGAGGTCCTCTACATATATAATGTGATCAACTCCTCCATTCTTGGATAATATTGTCATTTTTAAGGTCAGGAGGAATAAAAAATATAGTCAATGTAGACCATGACAAACAATATCCTGACTATTAAATTTACAATAAAAAATATTTTTATTTAAATATAATACTATAAGTCCAAAACGTAAAAAATTAACAAAAAGGGTGCTTAATTTCAATATCGAAAACCCATAATATAGCATACAGAACGTAGCTAAGAGTTACTTACAACAAATGGTGTGATGGATGAAGAAAATGACTCATATATCAACAACACAAGGAGTAACCCCAAGCAACGGCACTTGTCCCGTCGGATTACTAAACACCCCACCACTCACCACCCCTGGAGTCCCATGCCTCAACCCCACAATGACGTCACACTTGACGTATACTCTCCCATGTCCACTCTTAAACCACCCTCCCGCCTTATACCTCGCCCTCCCCACCATCACCCAGCTCAGCCCCACCACTCCATACGCCTCATCCGCCACCATCCCCGCCGCCACCTCCGCCGCGTCCTCCACCGCGACCGCCGCCCCTCCGACCACCGGCGACATCATCACCGCCGTCCTCGGCCGCAGCTTCAGCGGCGGGAGGGACACCGGCGGGGTCACCGCCCGGCCCCGGTAGTAGACGGCGACGGCGAGGTGGTCGAGGTGGAGGGCGGTGCGGCGGTTGGGGTTGCGTGCGACGACGGTGATCTGCACGGCGGCGGAGACGGCGGCCGGGGTGGCGTTGAGGGAGTAGACGGCGGCGGAGGTGGCGGCGAAGGCCAGCTTGTGGGGGCGGTAGATGAGCCAGAGGACGAGGGCGGCGACGGCAGTTAAGAGGAGGAGGATGGTGAGGACGCCGCAGATCTGGCGGCGTAGGTTGCCGTACTTGTCGTCTTCGTCGTCGTATTCGTCGGCGAAGTTGGTGTAGGGAGGAGGGGCGGCGCGTGGTTTTTGGGGCAGCGGAGTGGGTGGTTTCTTCGGCGGTGGTGGTGTAGGGCTGCGGTGTTTTGGATTGGGAGGGGGAGGAGTGGCGTGACGAGGAGTGTGGGGAGAAGGATGATGAGATTGAGGAGGAGGGGGAGTGTTAGGGTGTGGTGGAGGAGTACGGTGGGGACGAACAGGGTGAGGAGGGTATTGATCAGGGTAACCTGGGTGGTAACTTGGAGGAGGGAAAGGATAGTGTTGATCGTCGTCGTCGTGATTGTTGTCGTGATCATTGTCGTCATCGTCATCGGCCATTTTGGGGAGGTGGTGTCGATGAGGAGGTTCTCCTTGTGCTGTCATAGCGCCTGAATTGAAGAAGATTGAGAGATTTAGGAGAAAAGGGGAGATGAAGGTTTATTAGCAAAGAGATCGAGTAGAGGGAAGGAAGTGAAGGATGAATGGGTGATGATAAGTGTCTTGCACCAAGACACTCCTTAAATGTCTTCTCCCTTATAAAATCAATACTTATTATTGTTTTTAACCCCAATTTTTTTGACAAATACTATTAATTATCAATTATAAGAAGCTTGGAATGTGTTGGCTACGCCAACAATTAAAATTGACACCCTAACGAATGAACCTCATCCGTTGGGCATATTTTAGACGTTTTTTTGTAAATTTTTAAAAATATAGATAAAAGTATGATTTTATACAATTTATATATATTATTATAGTTATAGAAGTCAATCATGTAACTTTTTTCCAATTTAATTCACAAATATATAGGTTTTCTATAATGACAAGACACAAAATATGTGTCTTGCACAAGACTTTTATCATTTCCCAGGATGAATATGAAGGTGGCAATGCAAAAACGTGGTGTTTGCTTTTAAACAAAGACTGAAGAGTGGGTGGGTGGGTGTCTAACTGTCTAAAATTCCAAGTGTTTTTATGCTCATCACCTCATAAATTGGTTTTATATTGTGCTTAGTAGTAGTAATTAAATTTCATAAAACAAACACTTATTCTTTAAGATGGTGAGTGTCATAGAAGTGACGCCTTGTCAAATTAGTTACGTTGGAATTTGGATGATGAACCGGTGTTTTATCTTTTTTTTTTTTTTGGATTGAACTAGCTAGATAGTGTTAAATTCAAAGCAAAATGGAATTAATTTGATAATATACAATGATAAATATTATGTCCAAATATTCTGTCAAAATTTTCAAATAAAA
Source organism: Portulaca oleracea (assembly GCA_029582165.1). Lineage (NCBI taxonomy): Eukaryota > Viridiplantae > Streptophyta > Magnoliopsida > Caryophyllales > Portulacaceae > Portulaca > Portulaca oleracea. The sequence continues at coordinate 38,138,214 of CM055871.1, forward strand.
CATTTACCAGCCTATCTCAAAGGTTGAAGATCACGATTTAGTTTGCTTTTAATTACAAAGTCACCACTTATTTTTGTTTAACAAGTACTACATGCATGCATGATATGATGCACTACTCAGTAATTAAGCATAATCAAGTGAGGATGCAGGTCATAGTACGTAGGATTAGGAAGTAGGAATAATTTCGGAATAAAGTTAAGGACCATGATACACATCTTGTCTCAAGATGGTCTTGAATTATCTATATTTCACATTTTGTTAACTTTTAATAATATTTTCTCTAATAATTATGTATATTTATCAATTACGAGAGTATAGTACTTGTTTGCTAGATCCTAAAAATAAAAATAATAGCTAATTTTATCAATCATAGTAAAAAAATGCACATTTTATGTATAGTTTTATATTTATGAAAAAATATAAATAAATAAATATTTTTGTATTGATTTTAGGTTATAATAACCCTCAAAGTAATGAAACAAACCTTTATAATGATTTAAATATACTTATATTTAATTTTATAAGTGATTTAGGTGAGATGCAAGATGGTTAAGAATTATCTTGCAACAAGATGTTTATCATTTTCGTAAAGTTAAATGTCCTTTTCAGTTTTTAAGATTATGTTAAAATTTGTGTAACAAAGAGTAGATAATTAAGCACCGACAATGAGATAGAGACCACCTGCATGGAAGATGTACGTGGCTGTCAATTCCCACTTTAGCCAAAACATTGCCTGTCAATGTATCCACCATATTCATGCAATAATTTAATTGCGGTAAGAAATTCAATCGAAATACTAAATTAAGTTGATTAAGTACGTACATTATCTAATTCAAACTAACGCCCCGAAATATTTGTTGATTTGACTAAACTTTGATCTATAATTATTTGTAAATTATAACGAGTTATAATATAAAATTAATATTATCGTAATTTTCAATAATATATTTTTCTGGTGACGTTAATTTCATATTGTAGTTCACGGTAATTTCTGAGTAATCAATACTCAAAATTTAGTTAAATGGACAAATATTTTGAGATTAACATAGTATTAACCAAAAATCCTGAAAATTAAATGATGGGAACCTGATGCCTTTAAATTAAGTACTTTATCTAATCCAAATTAGAGTAGAAAATAATGAGAAAGGAATCGAGCCAAAGTTGAGCTTTAACCAAAAAAGCAAGGGTGGTTGATTAAATGGACAACCCAAGAGGAGAATATATGCCTAAATAATGCACGTAATCTTTACCAGTAACTACTTGACTAGGGCCTATCCATGCCTTGAGGCCCCTTTGTTTATACGGAATTGGTTGCGGTGTGATAATAGTGAGATGCGGTGAAACTTGAAAAAATATGATAAATTACGGTGAATTGTAGTAAGAATCATGGTAAGTGAGGTAGGTGATGACTGAGGTGAGAGAAAAGTGAAGACATGTATTGATAATGATTGTGGAGTGATGTGGTGTGGTGTGGTGTGGTGAAGTGTGGAAAAGTGTGGTAGAAATTAAAAAGTTGCGGTACGGTGTAGTACCTCACCACAATTTACCGCATAAAAAAAGGGTCTTAATATAACAATTAACGATACCCTGTCCTTTCGAAATAATTGTTATTGACTTCGGTCCTGTTCTTTTCTACGGTTCCACACCACACCTGCCATATTTTTCGACGCCTACCAGAATCTTTCCATATTATACCATAACATTCCACATTTTACCACAACAATCATCACTTTTTCTCTCATCACTTTCCTCCTTTACTTTTTATATTCTCTCTTCTCACCGATCGCATCAATCATTCTTACCACAATTTTTACCATATTTTACCATACCATACCACACTTTCCACAAGAGTGTCATACTATACCATTTACCGCACTCAATTTGCCGCACAAAAGAATAGGCAGGGGCGGATCCCCATTGACAGACACCAAGGGTGTCCACGGACACCCCAAGCTCCGAAACAAATTTAAGCAACCTATTATATTTCAGGAGATTGTTGTATATTTGCATTAAGTGGACGCCCTAGAAAAGACCCAAATATTAATAAAGAGTGTCAAGTTCAATACAACAGTCCAATTATCCAAAAATATTATTAAGTGGACGTCGCTAATTTCACAATCTAGATCCGCCACTGAGAACAGGGCCTTACTGTGTTTTGTAATGTCATCATTTAAATAATATTTTATCAACATATTATTAGAATTTTTGCTTTGGATCCGTCGGAATCAGTCTCTCCATGAACTTTTGTTCACGGGGGTAAGGTTGCCCACATTAGGATCCCCATACCGCGCTCAAACGTATCACATGAAAGGCTGTTGTTTGTATATTATTAGAATTTTTGCTTGTTAAATTTACATCATAATTTTCGGGGGAAGATTTTACACCCTGAACACTTGGAATAAATTTATTAGTAAAAGTTGGATTTTTGAGGGAACTTCCCTAAAAAAAATCGTCAGTAAAGGGGAAAAAATATTAATCCATTTATGTGAAATTTTGATCGAAAAATAGAAAGAGGAAAGATGGAGAATATGAGGAGGATAATAAGGAGAACTAGAAAAAGTACACAATGAAGAACAAGAAAGAAATAGATAGAGAAGAAGAAAAGATTACTGCAGGTTGAAGAATAAAGATAAATAAATAAGAATAAATTAAGCGGAAAGATCAATTTTGTTGATTCCAGAGGCCATGTTCTATACTGCGGTATTTTGCGGTGAGGTGTGGTGGAATTGTGGTGGGGTGTGGTGGAATTGTGGTAGGTTATTGGTATGTGGGGTAGGTGACGAGAGAGAATGTAAAAAATAGAGGAGAAAAGTGAGGAGAGAGAAAAGTGAGGAGAGAAAAAAGTAATGATTTGCGGTGAAATGTGGTGGGTTGTGGCAAACTGGCACCGCAGTTTGCCAACCACAGTATAGAACACGGCCTAAGATGACAGTTTCTTTTCTAATTAAGAAGATATCCTCCGCGATTTTTCTGAATTTAGAACGTACTTCATATCTCAACTTAAATTGATTAACAACTCTCTTTCTTATAGGGTACTTGAAAATTTTGTAATGCAAAATTTTTCCGCAACATTCCTCCAAACATCATCATAGCCCTCATCATAACAAAGAAGGCAACTACAAAGCCACAAGTTCTCCAACATCCATCAAGACCCTTCCTCCATAATGCTTCAGCCAAGCATAGAGGAAGGTCCTGTGACGTTACTTGGAGTGTACCATTGGAGGGGAGCTACAAAATCAACTTTGATGGTTCCAAAGCAGCCAATGATGTGGTTGAGGCTTCATAATTCGTGATTGGCGAGGTGAGGTGGTGGTTGCATGGTCCTTCATCTTTGGGAGGTCATCCATTCTAGTGGTAGAGGCAACTGCCATGTGAAATAGTCTTCTTAAACTGCATACAAGAGGTATGAGGTGCATTTGCATTGCAGGAGATAACCAAATCTTCATTATTGATGGTGTCAACAGTGTCCCTTAGGAGATCCATTTGTTGGTGCTTGATATTTAGAAGCTTCTTAAACAAATGTAATTGTCATCATATTCGTCATATTTATAGAGAAGCAAATAGAACTGTTGGCTAGCTTGAAAGAGTAAAAAAAAAAGTGGGTTGATATAGATACGTCCCAATGAAATCGCTTCTTATGTATTAATGATGAACAAGTTGAATACTTATGAATGAAAGTATAGGGAGTCTTTCCTTTCTAGATCAAAATTAGAGCAATATTGAATAATCAGTTTTGACATTGAAAAGTCTCACATCTACTTAACGTACAAAAAATTATAATGTAAACATTGACTATAGTTGAACATGTAGTGTTGTCCATGCTAACATCAACAATTCTCAATTTCGATGTTGTATTATTTATACAGACTACCGTCAAAATTTTATACAAATTTAAATCCAAAACATATAATTTACACTATAATTATCCCAGATTTCACATTATTTCCATCTTTCCTATTCTACCAAAACTAAATGATAGAATACTGCCAAACAACAAAGTGGGTCCATAGCTCAGTGGTAGAGCATTTGACTGCAGATCAAGAGGTCACCGGTTCGATCCCGGTTGGGCCCTCATTTTTTCCCTACCACATTCTTCTCAATCTGTCAAGTGTTTATGTTATTTTTCTCATGTTCCTTGTTTTGTTTTTTTCCCCAGTTTCTGGACTCCTCCATTCATAATTTCATATTTCCCCGCCTCATATTAATTTCGCCAGCCTCTGTCTCTCTCTAGAATTCCGTAGACGACGCAACATCGCAACTTCCCTCGCCGTTTCTCTCTCCTCCGTCAAAGCGCCGATCAGGTATCCCGATTGTTATACTTTCATTACTTTGTTCGTTTTTCTGTGAATTTTGATTATGTTTTTCAGTTTGATTTTGATGTTCTTCGCTCATCTTGATTGCGTCTGATTGATTGAATTTCGATTATGCAGGCTTCATTTTTTTACTTGCGGTCTCGATTCTCCGTCTCTCCGCGTTTCGATATGTCTCATATCCTTTGTTCTTCATGATTATTGATAATTTGATGTTTGATTTGAATGTATTTCACTTTAAACCCTAAGTTGATGTGTCGATTCAGTCGATTGTGTAGTTAGCTGAGTTTGATTTCAAATTCGTCTGCATTCGCTTGGATTGCTTCGAGTTGCTTGCGGAGAGGATATCTTTTTTATGTGAATGTGATCGTGTTATTCTTTCTGATTATTGCTTATTTGCTGTTCGATTTCGAATGTATTTCACTTTGAACCCTAAGTTGATGTGTTGATTATCTAGTTTGCTGAGTTTGATTTGAAATTTATCTGCTTTCATTTGGATTGCTTCAAGTTGCTTGCAACGAGGATATGTTTTTGGTGTGAATGTGATCTTGTTATTCTTTCTGATTATTGCTTATTTGCTGTTCGATTTGAATGTATTTCACTTTAAACCCTAAGTTGATGTGTCGATTGTGTAGTTAGCTGAGTTTGATTTGACATTCATATGCTTTTGTTTGGATTGCTTCGAGTTGCTTGCAAAGAGGATGTGTTTTTAGTGTGAATGTGATCTTGTTTTGTGAGTTTGATTCAGGCATTTTGTTTTGTAAACTAGACTGTTTGATTCTGTTATTGAGTAGGGCTTATGTTGAATTGAAGAATGTTTTTGGATTGTATTTGGATCTTGTTTTCTTTAACTCCACTGAACGCGGTAACCAGAGGGAAGTGGATCGCCAAAGAGCACAGGCTCGGAACGCTAAGAAGGGCGGGAAAACCAGGGACGATGGCTTGACACCCGAACAACGCCGCGAAAGGTATAAAAAAAAAAAAAATTCCAATCTTGGTGTATTGATTCTGTTATTTTTGTTGCAATATTGCTTGATTTATTGGTGGTTGGTCAAACATTGAAACTTAGAACTGTTATCAGCTGAAAGTAATACCATAACAACATAGGCAGAAATTAGCTGTTTACAAAATGTATAACTATTTAGGCAGCATTTAGCACTTTAGCAATTCTACTTTAGCAATCAGCGGGTAGCTATTTGGGGCTTTAGGCAACGTCTACCGCTGTAGCAATCAGGGGATAACCATTGAGATGAGCATTTCAAGAAAACTTATTTGTTAAATTTAACGTTTAGGTAGTGGATTAATGTATTGACGTAAAAGGATATAAATACTTTCTAAAATAATTTTTCAAATGTATTTTTCGTTAGAAATTTGAAACACTAGCATATCAAACACTAAGAGTACTTGCAATGGTGAGCCGATAAAGATAGATTGGGATGAGTAATCTCCACAATGGTGAGGGATTGATGAAGGAAAGAGAAAGAAAAATAGTAGGGTGGGGAGAAGAAGAGAAGGAGAGAGATAGACGTTGAGGGATTGATCAAGTTGCTCAATTATTAAATGGTGTTATCGAACACAACCGTAATGTTGTAATAAAGTGTAGAGGGCAGAGTAATACTTTTAGCTTGTTGGCTTTCAATGGCTAACCTCGTAAGCTTTGCTGCTTCGGCAGAGATGCGAAAGCGCTTCAGGAGAAAGCCGCCAGAAAGGCTGCTCAGGCTTCAGCAGGAGGCGGCAATGTGAACACGGGAGGTAAAAGCAACAAGAAGTGAGAATTCATGTCAGATTCATTAGATGGGTCCGTCTTCTTTGGGCATATTATACCTTGATGCGGGACTCTTTATTTTCATCTGATTGAATCATGGTCATTGTAATGTGGTGGTTGAAGTCTGACTGTTTATGTCTGGTAGTAGTACTCACCCTGCTTACAACCGATGTCCAGAGACAATTGTGGTTGCTTGTTGATGTAATCTATTCGTGATCAAGTGCATATTGTGTGTTTTCCATTGCTGTCAGTATTTCCTTTACGTTCACGTTGAAGAATCAAAGCATGCACTGTGTAGCGCATCTTTATTCTGTTACTGATCGAAGAATGTGGTAGCTTGATGCTGTAACCAGTGTTCAGTTGGGTAGTTTGAGGGCTGTTGCTTATTGCCGTGCACTTGATTGCTTCAGCAGTTTTTGAACTTGTTTGTCATGTGTTGTTGGTCCTAGGTTAATACAGTGCTAATGCATATCGGGATATACATTTACTCTATGAAGTTTATAATTAGCTGGCAACGTTGTGTTACTTTGTTCGTTTTATTGTGCTGTTCGATAACTGGTTCATTTCGGTGATTTGGGTTCCCTGTCTAAGGTTTGAAGGGGGATAAGCTCTTCATACCTGTTTGAGCTTTGGTTCAATTGTTATACGAGCCTATTAGCTCAAATGGAAGAGCATTGTGTTGTTGCACAAAGGTTGTGGGTTCGAATCCTACATGGGCTATGTTTTAAGCATGTGTTTTCTTTCATTCTTTTCACCCTCCTACTTCATGGGTAGCACCAAAACAATAAATCTTAACTTTCAACTTTCCTTTGATTTGCGATCATCTCGATCACAAGACGGCCAGAATATATGTACTCAAGGATTCATTGCATTCATCAGAATGCTTACTATCTCAATATATGTTATATACACCTGGAGTTATGCTATAGGATATCTACAAGTGAATAATCACACCCTCCGCCATCCCCCCTCCCCCCAAACACACACAAACAAACAAACAAAAAAGAATAAGAAAGCAAGCCAGAGCCTCTTGAGCTATGTCACAGTTTCACACGGTAAGTATTGGGTACCCCTGGGTTTACCTAGGTATTACCCAACGAAAATTCTTTTTCTTAAATCTTTTTCCAACTCTTTTATTTTCATTTGCGTGGCTGCTAAAAATTGTGTAGGTCTACCTTGATAAGTAGACTTGGGGATATCGAATAAGCACTTGCCCCAAGCAGCCCCTCATTACTGTTATGCTTGTTTCCGTTGTTCGTTGCGCTCTCCTTATTTGCTCTGATGATTAGCAACCCTATCAAAATTATCTGGAAATGGAGGGTTCTCACTAGTCACTACAATATAGATAGTGCAAACTGAAAAAGGAGGGAATGTAACGTTTGAACCCGTAAAACCATTGTGCTTTTGTTATTCCTTGCAGCATTTGAATGAACAACGAGCTTGAATGCCTGATTATTCAGGATGATCACAGCAATCAGGTTCAGGTTAAATTTAGTTTTCAGTTGTTGTGGATATTGTTTCTAGGGCTTGTGGAACTTACTGTCAGGAGTATTATGCCATTGCCTATGGTGACAAAAGGTTAAATTTCTATGCACAATTGAAAGATTATTTCTTGTTTTGTATTGTCAAGGATCAGACAATTTTGAATACTTGTTATGGGCATGGTTGTTGATAGTGGATGTATCATTGTAGTAGATTGATAGATTACTGGCTGGAATCATGTTGAGTTGTGTACAACAGCCACCACCAATGAATGATACCAATGACACTGGATTCAGAAATAGGTAATTCACAGGAGACGTAAACTGGAACCTTTGGGAGGTTGCATATGCCAACTGGTTGTGAACTTGTGATGAATGTGTACAATGTTATGATTTTACGCTGTATGCAAGCCGCTCTTTCTATATTTTCTAATATTAACTTTTCAACTTTTACTTTAACTTATTCAACTGTCTCATTGCTCTAATGACTAGACATGTAATAACCCTGGTTGTCGAATGATCTTAGAGGCAATGTTTTATTTTCTTTTTCCCTAAGGGAGGAAGTAATATATCATTTAGGGAATAGTCTCACAGAATTTTACTTGGATTGTGGTCAAGTTATCAAATATAGGACTCGGAAGTGGCCTAATGTGAGGTATGGAGAGATTCGCATGTAGAAATATATGTGATTGTTTTTCTTGTTCTTTAATCCTTTTATTGGAGAAGTATCAAGTATTAATCATGATTTAGAATAAAAATTGAAGGCACAAAACAAACTTTGTGCGTGTTAGTATAAGCAAGTAAAAATGATTATTCTTCAAAGTGATGAGACTCTTCTTGTTTTGTTCTGTTCATAAGCAAAATCTTTATTATCAAAGAGGTGGTAGCCAAGTAACAATCATTCTCTGTTTTCCGACATGTGAGGACCACACAATCTAAAATTCCCTTTTTCCCCCTCACCTCTACGCTCATTAGATTACCAAAACTTTTACATTAACCTCGTCATACTCTTTTACTTAATTGAATAACAAAACATAATGAATGTCTATCCATAAATTTTGAGCGATATGATCTTTAAAGATCACTGAAACATTGACCTTTTGTGTGAATTACTAGGAATGGAGATTATAAGCAAGTAGGGCAAATGTTCTTATATCAATCTAAACACTTTCAATCATGTATGTATAATGATAAGCAAACTGATGTATAAATAAATTTGTGTATGGTAGTAGTAAATATGGGCAAAACTTTTTCACATGAAATTTTATGGAAGTTCCTAAATAAATATTTGAAATTAAGTAAATAGTATAATCTAAAACTACTACTATAAGGTATAGTATTAGCAAGCATTTTTTCATGTTAAAAGAAGATTCTACTAAAACTACTACTATAAGGTATAGTATTAGCAAGCATTTTTTTTCATGTTAAAAGAAGATTTGAAGTAAATACTAAATTATTTTTGAGACAATAACTAAATATGTGAAACAGTAGCAACGAAAGGGGATGTAGCTCAGATGGTAGAGCGCTCGCTTAGCATGCGAGAGGTACGGGGATCGATACCCCGCATCTCCATTTTTCCCAGTAACAGAGATTGTATTTACGTCTGTATATTTAATATTGTAACAGAAGTATCAAAAGGGGGGATGTAGCTCAGATGGTAGAGCGCTCGCTTAGCATGCGAGAGGTACGGGACCCCGCATCTCCATTTTTTTTCAGTAACATACATTGTATTTGTATATTTAATATTGTAACCGAAGCACCAATAGGGGATGTAGCTCAGATGGTAGAGCGCTCGCTTAGCATGCGAGAGGTACGGGGATCGATACCCCGCATCTCCACATTTTTCCGCGCCTTTCTGTTTTTTCCCAATTAATTTCCGTATTTTACTTATTTCGTGCCTTTTTTTTTCTTCCTGAAAAAGCCATCTCAAACAATTTCCACACTACAGAGATGGTACTCCGATTTGATCCAAACATGAAGAGGTTGGACTCCAACAGATGACCAGAACTTCCCCGCCGGCAAACTCTCCGATGTCGGAGCTCGACCTCGATTCCTTTCTCCGGCGACACAACGCCGACTCCGGCGACTCCGACTCCGACGACGACCGCCTCAACTCCGACGTCCCTCGCCGGACCGTCGACGACATCCTGAACGACTCCGATTCATCATCTTCTTCTTCTCCCTCATCACCAACTTCCAGTCGTGCCTCTCTTTCATCCTCCAGAGAAAATTTCGACGCCATTTCAGCGCGTAGAATCCTTAATTCGGATGATAAACCCTCGACGTCGTCTCAATCGAAGCAGAATTTGATCCAGCGGTTCAAATCAGATGAGTATACCGGCAGGAAACCGCCGCTGCGGGCTCCGTCGCTGTTTGGCGGCGGAGTTAGAACTCCGGCGAGGCCTGGGACGGCGCTGGCGGCGGCGGCTGCGGCGTCGAGGTCGGTGGCGAGTCGTCATATCGACGCGATCAAGTCGAGGAGAGCTATGAGTGTGAATTTGGAGGGAAAAGTGTCGGATGGGGATGAATTGTTAGGTTTTAGCAGGGAGGATGTTTCAGATCGGATTAGTGAAGCTAATGTGAAATCAGAGGATGTAAAATCAGAACTTTCCGATCGAATTAGTGTTGGTGATGATCTTCATGAGCAGGTAGAAGAGAGAATCGAAGAGAGAGCAAGTGCATTTGTTGATTCCAGTAATGTGAGTGATACAAAGGAAGCTGAATCCAATGGATTGCAGATTAATGCTGAAGCTTCATCGATCATGGCTTCTTCAGAAGTTTTGGTTGATCAGATTGGCAATGAAACGAGTGCAACTTCTGGTTCTGATCATTCTTCTGATCAGGCGACAATTTCTGAACACCTTGTTGATCACTTGAACAATGAACAGTCTGCAGTTTCAGCATCTGATGATTCCGAGAAGACTACTAGTGATCATTCTGCTGAAAATCAGAGCGAATTGGATGGTGCAAAACATGATTTACACTCCATAAGTGATGACGATGATGTTACGCAGCTAGTTGAGGAAACAATTGCGCAATTAGAGAATGACATAGCTGCTAGATTAGCTGAGGAACAGAAGGCGGTGGCACAGACTGCGAAAAAACCCCTACAATTAGCAGAAGAGCTTGAGATAAAAATGGCATCCACTGGTCTACACTTGGAGGAAGGGGCTGCTGCACAACCCATGAGGCTTGAAGGCGTGCGAAGGGGTTCGACAGTTTTGGGTTACTTTGATACTGATGCTGATAACACCATTACCAGGACTATGAAATCTCAGACATTCAGGCGGGATTGCGGTATTCCACAGGTCCTCGCGGTGCATCTTAACTACATTGCTTTTGGGACTTCGAAAGGCATTATTGTTGTTTTGCCGAGTAAATATTCGCCACAGCATCCGGATAACATGGATGCAAAGGTTGGTTTCCTTTCATGAATTTCTTCCTTGCATAGTTATGTTTTTTAATAATAGGTGCAATAGAGTTTGACCCGTTTATCAAAAACTCTGCAAGTTGTAAAGTTTTGTTTTTGGATAATATGGGGTTTGGTTAGATCCTAGATAAAAACATTTTGAGGGCCTAAACCACTCTCAGAAAAAAGAAAAAAAGAATAAATGGATGCCGATTTTGTGAGGCATTTTGCTGTGTGTAGCCAAATTTTATCCAAACTTCAAGAGCAGACAATTTATGTAAACACATCACAGAAAGAACCCATTGTAATTAAATCACTATCTTTGTTGGATATTTTTCAGATTTTGATGCTTGGTGCACAAGGGGATCGATCCCAAGTGCCTGTGACATCAATTTGTTTCAATCAGCAAGGTGACCTCCTTTTAGCTGGTTATGGTGATGGTCATATTACTGTTTGGAATATACCAAGGGGAACAGTAGCAAAGGTCATTTCCGAAGGGCATACGGCACCTGTAGTACATACGTTATTTCTTGGGCAGGATTCTCAAGTTACCCGTCAGTTTAAAGTAGTCACAGGTGACTGTAAAGGCCTAGTTCTGTTACATGAATTTTCCGTTATGCCATTGCTTGGATTCTCAGTCAAGACACAGGTTAGGCACATATATCCTGAATTTTGTCCTTCTGAATACTAACTGGCGTAGTAATACTTTCATAACTCCCAGAGTATACAAGCCGCATAGTTTCAGCATCCTGACTTGTTGAACATGTATTGTGATGGAATATGGTGGCACAGTGTCTTCTCGATGGACAAAAAACGGGCACTGTAATTTGTGCATCACCATTGCTGCCAGATGAATATACAGGAGCTGCTTCAGGATCTTACTCAGGCAATGCCACTGGTGCATCGAACAGCATAGGTGGTATGATGGGTGGTGTAGTTGGGGGGGCTGCTGGTTGGAAACTCTTCAGTGAAGGTTCCTCTTTGTCTGAAGAAGGTGTGGTCATCTTTGTCACCCATCAATCTGCTCTAGTGGTATGAAGTCCTCAGATAACTGTACATATTCCAAGTACTCTTTGGCTTCATACGTGTTAACAGCACTTTAATTAAATCCGTGATGATGTTGTTGAAATGTTGAATTTACGTTGCAGGTGAAATTTAGCCCCAGCTTGCAAATCTACACCTCACTTCCCAAGCCAGAAGGGGTACGAGAGGGTTCTATGCCATACACTGCCTGGAAATGTACAACACAGAGTAGTGGTTCATCAGCAGGTATGTATCTGACCTGTCCTATTAATTATATACTATCTAGTGATAGTTTGAGTAAGGTGATGCATCATTGCAGAGAATATGAATCCAGAATCCTTGGAAAAGATCCCACTTCTTGCGATTGCATGGGATCGGAAAGTTCAGGTTGGGAAGTTGGTGAAGTCAGAAGTAAAGTCAGAGGCAAAGTCAGAAGTGAAGTCAGAGCTTAAAATATGTGGAAAGTGGACACTTGAAAGTGCAGCTATAGGTTTGGCTTGGCTTGACGATCAGGTAGTTGTTTCTCCTTGCCCTCACTGCATAAGCATATTGGATGATCCATACCATACCATGCTATGCATATGTTTGGCACATTCTTTGTTAGGATTATGATATCCACATGGATGTTCCCTTCATGCTCTTACCTAGCTTTCCTTTTTGCTAGTTGAGCTTTCATTGATGCCGTGGTGCACCATAAAAAGTGATGGCATGTCCAAAGTAATAGTGACCATGAATTTTGCTCTCTGATTAACTTCTTAACCAGTTAAAAAACGAGACCTCAATGCTTTCAGGAGAAAAATTGATGCCTTTCATTGTGTAATGCCTGGCTTGCAGATTCAACTTTTCAACCAGTGAAACCAAGATTGAAACTTAAATCCTCTAAATAACATCCAATTCGCTACGAAGTTGATTGTTGGTTTGTTGCAGGGGCTTGCATATATGGAAATATAGAATGGTTATTTGATATAATCTCTACAAAAAAAAGTTTTAGCTTAATAAAGAAACTTGCACATAACTAGATCACAACTTATATGATCTTACCAGATTGTCTTCAGTTGTGTCTATATGCCTGCTTAATGAATTCAAGGTTCTTTTTTTTTTTTTTTTAGAACCAAGATCAGTGATAAGCACACGAGTGCCATATATCTCAATTGTTATTCACTCGTGCAGATGCTTGTGATCCTTACATTAGCTGGCCAGCTTTGCTTGTATACAAGGGAGGGGACCTTGATCCACCAAACTAGTTACGCCCTTGATGGGTTCGGAGGAGATGATCTCGTTGCTTACCACACTTACTTTACAAATGTGTTCGGAAATCCTGAGAAAGCTTATCACAATAGTGTAGCTGTGAGAGGAGCATCCGTGTATATACTAGGACCTGCGCATGTTATTGTCTCTCGTCTTCTCCCTTGGAAAGAACGAATTCAGGTGTTGCGTAACGCAGGTGACTGGATGGGTGCCCTGAACATGGCAATGACGCTGTATGATGGTCAGGCCCATGGTGTCATTGACCTTCCCAGGAACTTGCATGCTGTACAAGAGGCAATAATGCCATATCTAGTGGAATTGCTCTTCTCATATGTGGATGAAGTCTTTTCCTATATATCAGTTGCATGCTTCAACCAAAATGGGATGGGGGAAGAATTGGATGGTTCTGAAGTGAACAGCTCTGCAAAAGCTGAAATCAAAGAGCAATTTACCCGTGTTGGCGGTGTAGCAGTTGAATTTTGCGTTCATGTCAAAAGGACTGACATTCTTTTTGATCAAATTTACTCAAAATTCGTAGCTGTTCATCACAGAGGTATGCTAAAATTTTCTGATTCATGAGTTCATGTTTACTGAAGCTATGACAGTTGATTATGATTCAAAGCTTCTGCTCTATCCTGTGAATGGTCGTATATTTGATGATAATAAATCAGAGATGATGGTGATTTTAGCTTGCATTGAATAAGTTTTCAACTGGATGCTGCGCGTGTGCATGCGTGCTTGTGTGCACGCAACTGTTTTCAGGAGTAATTCAGGGACTGTAACGAATGTTAATAGCAGAATGAACAATCAAAACCAGTACCACAAGTCCCACAAATTGAGATGATAAAAAACATAGCCAAAGTACATGAAACTTAAAGATTAGTTCAGACGCTATAGATCCCACAACCTTGCCTCAAGTTCACCTCATTTACTGAAGTTCAGTGCAATGTAGGGTTTGGTCAATATCATGGTATGCTAGTGAGTCCAATTCTTGATTGATAGGCATTCGATTGTTCAATTAATATGCAGCTTAGCTGAAATGAAAGTTGAGTAGAAGTGAATCACTGCTTCTTGCTTGCTGGCTCAGTTCAATTACAGTACCGCAGCTGGCATGCCGATGCTTAAAATATTCTCTACCTGCAGCATGCAACATTATTTGGCTCAAAATCTCACTTACTCTTCCCAGTACTATATGTCCATGAGAAAAGGCTATTCTGTGAAATGTCAACTTACTAAGGCTATCCTGTGAAATATTCTTGGCTTTGGTGTGTAATAACTTTTGTTTGGCTAAGGCTGAGCAACAACAAGGTCAAGTGGCATTGACCATAGTAACTATTGTCATCTTGTTCTTTTATTTCTGAAACTATCATCTAGATAATGTCTGAAAGCATAGTTATTAAAATCCCGATCCTAATTTACGATCCTATGATTTTATGGTCCAAAATTGTCGATACGATTCTACTATTTACACACGATCCACGATCCTACATGGGCTAAATTCCGATCCTAACTTCCCCATAGTTTCGAGTTAGGATCCCGATTTTAACAACCAATGAAAAATGACGTTTGGTCCACAATGCAGTTGCATTCTAAATTTAAAAAATCTCCTGCATTTTTGTTCATGTTAAAAGTAGCGAAAGAAGCAGTTGCCTAATTAAATTAACCAAAAGAAAGGAAAGGAATCCAATTGATTGAGTTATGTTTTCTTTTTCTTCCAGATACATTCCTAGAGCTTTTGGAGCCGTATATATTGAAGGATATGCTTGGATCACTGCCTCCTGAGGTACCGCCTACAACAAATCATTTCTCTGTTTCCGCCTTCACAAAAGAAAATGGATCTTGAGTCATAAGTCATAACTGCTTTTGCTAATTTCTGAAGATCATGCAAGCTCTGGTAGAGCACTACAACAGCAAAGGATGGTTGCAGCGAGTGGAGCAATGTGTACTTCACATGGATATTTCTTCTTTGGACTTCAATCAGGTCATATATCCTAGTTTGCAGTTCTGCTCAACAGTTAAAATTATCGAGACTAGATGCATACTTGTGCATTATGCCATTCGATATTGGATGCTAATTTGAGTTTATTCTACCATTTTTTTGAATACCAAACTGGTGGTTATGCAATCAGGTTGTCAGGTTATGTCGAGAGAATGGATTGTATGGTGCTCTGATATATCTGTTCAATAAAGGCCTTGATGATTTTAAAACACCCTTGGAGGAACTCTTGAGTGTGTTAAGAAATAGTGAAAAAGATGCTGATAACACTGTTGCTGCCAGTGTTGGGTATGTCCCGTGAAGATGGAATTATTGTTTATCATTTGAGCACCATTCTCATCATCTTTCATGTACTAATGTATGCACTTCTGTATCTTCTTCCTGACTTTGGATAATCCTGTGGACAGTTTCCGAATGCTAGTTTATCTGAAGTACTGCTTCTCGGGTCTTGCCTTCCCTCCAGGTATTTTGTTTCTTCGATCTATGGCATAAAGCCATAAATTTATTAGTTCTGCTTAAATTATACTTTGTTCTTCCATTATTTTTTGTGTTAACTGTTGGGGTGTCTTTTAGCTAGTATATCTTAAGATATTAGCTTTGTTGTTATATTAAGATACTTGATTCTCGAGGTTGATTATGGAAGAAAGTTGTGCTTTATTTAGTTCGGGTGGTTCTCCATCAGTTTCATGTATCACCATTTTTATTCTAAATTGGCGAGGTCTGACTCATGGACTGTGGGTCGATCAAATAGTGCTCTTTCTCAAGAAAAAGGATTTTACTGTCATCCACAGTGTTCCCAAATGCAGAAACCCGATAATTATTAAAATGCTAGTATGGTTTCCTTCATTATTTCATGTGTCTTACATGAGTGACTATCATCTTGTTACCTTGTTCAGATAGATACTTATGTTAGGAAGTTGCAAGCTAGTTGATTGTTGTCCTATTATTTAAGGACATTATGTCTGATTTTTAATCAAATCTTTATATAGTTGCTTCGTTGGCTTTGCTACTAATGTTATAGTAGTTGCTTAGTTGGCTTTGCTAGTAATGTTATAGTTTATTCTGCTTTACTTGAGAAAAATGCTCTGTTCTATACTTAAAAACTTTTGTATCTGGTCTGCAGGGCATGGAACTCTGCCTTCTGAACGCTTGCCTTCTCTCAGGATGGAGCTTGTGCAATATTTGCTGGAGGAGTCAGGCCGACCCAAAACGCAAACAGTTGCTCGGTTGAATTCAACTGGAGCATATCTGAACTTACATTATTTACTTGAGTTGGATACAGAGGCTACATTGGATGTCTTAAGGATTGCTTTTGGCGATTGTGGAAATTTCAAGCCAGAAACTTCCATGTTTGACTTCTCAGATCAAACTAATAGCAGTACAAAAGAAGATTTAAGAAATGACAATCAGGATATGATGGTTCAGAAAACTGTTGATGCTCTAGTTCTTATTCTTGATTTAAGTATTTCTCAATCAATAAGATCTGCTGCCAGTGATGATGATACTGGTTCACGAGTATGGCCTTCGAAGAAAGATATCGGTCACCTCATTGAATTCATAGCAAGCTATGTGGCATCTAGAAGAGCTAATGTATCTAAGAGTGTGTTGAGCCAGATATTGGAATACTTGATATCAGATCAGTGTCTCTTACCAAATGATTCTGAGGAGCAGTGTGAATCAAAAAAGAGAAGGGAAAAGAAAGTACTTGCTCTGTTGGATGCTGTTCCTCATACTGAGTGGAATCCCTCTTATGTCTTGCATTTGTGCGAGGCTACACAATTTTACCAGGTAGTTGGATGCACTATGTCTTTCTTACATCATTTAAGAGGGGAAAAGGAATGTGATGTGGATATTGCTTCTTTGTAAAAGCCCATTTGCCTCATTTGGTTCTTTTCTGCCTCTCCTTTTTGTCAGGTTTGTGGCTTGATCCACAGTATCAAGCATCAGTATCTTGCTGCTTTGGATAGCTATATGAAAGATATAGATGAGCCGGTGCATGCCTTTTCTTTTATCCACAGTATTTTTCTGCAGCTGACTGGAGCTGAATCTGCCGCTTTCCGGTCTGCAGTCATTTCACGGATTCCACAGTTAGTCCATTTGAGCAGGTGATCCTCAAAACTAATATCTCTGTGCTCTTAGATTTGCAAAATCACATGGAAGGATAGAGGAGCCATGTATCAAACTGAACTGGAGTTATCTCTCTACTCTGATTCCACTTGAAACTTAGTGGTTTGTAGATTTTTTACTAACCTTTATCATATTTTGTTCGCTTGTTTTTCCTCCTGGGGGCATTTTCAGAGAATGCACGTTTTATTTGGTCATTGATCACTTCAAGAAAGAAAGTGGACAAATTCTATCTGAGCTTCAATCTAAGCCTGAAAGTCTCTTCCTCTATCTCAAGACCCTTGTTGAGGTTCACTCATCAGGCACCCTCAAATTCTCATTTATGAGGTCAGACAACATTGTTGATGAGCCTCGTGGTGGAAGGATGAAGGATGGGCAAACGAGTTTAGATGACTACCTGGGAAGAATTTCTGAATTCTCAAAAGTTCTGCGCAATAACCCAGTCGAAGTGACTGATGACATGGTTGAGCGTTATCTTGAGGTCAGTCTAGCCCATATCATAACAGCTTGACTGGTCTTTCAATTGCTAATAAAAACTCTTCTTGAACGCTGTCATATATCAACTACTTTGATATCAGTAACTGATGCTAATGACATTATCCGGCTTGGTGTGCTCTAACCATTTAACTCCAAAATGTGATTGCTTGCTTGCTTCCTGTGCCCCCTTTGTTCTATTATTTATGCCTGTAATCCTTGTACCTGATTTCGTCTTGAGGGAATGGATGTCCATTGAATATGAATAGGTTTCCATACAACAACAACAAACTCCCACAGAAAGCATGCATAAGCACGGAATAATTTTCCCTTATTACTAATAATATTTGAGCTCTGCCAACATACTATCGTTATAAATACCATAGGGACCAACCAAAACATGCCATACCAGCCAAACAAGGGCGCAGGTCACAGTCCAGTTTTGCGCCACTCAATACTGTTCTGAACAGCCCAAATGGCCATTACCAGATTGTCCTCGTAATTACCAAAAGATACCAACATGTTCTGGCCAAATGTCTCCTGTTACAACAGACAGACTAAATAGAAGTTTAACTTTCTATACTTCATATTCTTTTATGTTTTGAGATTCAAATGGTGCAAGCCCAGTGCAACAGTACACAAATCCAGTATGACTTGTTCATAGTTACCACTTACCAGGAACTCTTTCCGGTTCATTGTTCTGGAATGCAGATCGCTAACTTTACCAGAATTTAGTACAATTTTGGCTTCACATGTTTGTCCCCAGAATGGGAATCGTAGGGGTATATAGCGCGATACCTGCAACTATGGTCTTGTTCCAGTGATATAACAGTATGGTATTTTATAATTTTGAACTATACAACAGCCTGTTCAATCTGCAACCATCCTTCTTCCACTGTTAGTAGAAGCAATTTTTTTTCCTTTTTTGATGATTTCCTTCATTGAATTTGTTATGTGGGTGACGGTTTGATGACGATTAGTTGATGACCTGTGGAGAATTGCTATGTGGGTGACAGTTTGGCTGTCGAGAACAGTATTGAGTGGGCGACCGCTTGATAAGTTTTATTTGTTTGCTTTCAGCTGTTATGTCAGTATGAACCAAATTCAGTACTGAAGTTCTTGGAGACCTTTGAAAATTATAGAGTGGACCGTTGTTTGCAACTGTGCCAAGAATATGGGATTGTTGATGCAGCTGCTTTTCTGCTGGAAAGAGTTGGTGATGTTGGAAGTGCTCTTCTTCTTACCCTTTCTGGCATTAATGATAAATTCATCATGCTTGAATCTGCTGTGGACAGTATTTTGTCAGGCAAGGCTGTGCGTAAAACTGCACGTGTCGACTATCTGACAGCTGCTTCAGGATTGAAGGAGGTGGTTAATGTTTTGTATATTTCTTGTCAAATGTGGTTATCTATATGTTCATTGATGTTGGATATCCCGTGAAATAATATTTTTTTTATTCCCTTTCAGGCACAAGACATAAGGATGATATTGCGAGCGTCTATTGGTCTTTGTCAACGCAATACTCCTCGTTTGGATCCAGAAGAGTCAGAATCTCTGTGGTTCCATTTACTAGACTCGTATGTTCTGCATCCTTTTATCTATAGATAACCTTTCTCAATTAGGTGTTTCACTTTTAATGTAAGTGATCAGAACTTGCTTCCATTCTTGGTTTCTTTAGAACCTCTCTGCTGTTATGTGGTTTGATGTAGCTCATTGTTGAATAAACATCAGGATTCAGGAGAGATTAGTTCTTTTTCTCTTGGGAAGGAGACTTGTTTTGTCTGAGCAACCAAACCAAAACCAAAACAATGCCTCGTGGAGCTGTTAATGTTGGGGAAGGTTGAGCAACTTTGTGTGTGTGTGTGGGGGGGGGGGGGGGGGTTGATGTTTTAACTGCATGGATGAAGACTGGGAGCTGCTTCTGCTTCCTTGGAAGGTGGATCTCCCATACAGCCTACAAGTCACAAACCAGACAATGCCTAGTAGAGCTGTTAATGTGGTTAGGTTGTGTCTGCCCATCGATAATCGTGTCATTTTCGTGGCTACCCTGAAAACAAGTGTAAATTAACAGAACTACAGAAGTCTTTAATGAATTATAATTACGCTAAGCGGTTGAAACATTTATTTTCGACAAATTCAGATAGTGTCATATCTTAATTGTGTTTCCTCAAGGGGTTTCGGGTTGCGCTTAGTGTCAAAAACTCTAGCTTCAGAGCCTAGTACTTAGTACACATAATGACTACTTCGTGCTGGGCTATGGTTTTACTGAATTTCGCTCCCAAAATTAAACTTCAATACATTTTAGTGAATCTATTCCATGTCATGGACGAAGTGGTTCTTAATATTAATGACTTGTGCATCAGCTCTTTGATATTCTAAATCTTATCATCTTATGGTTGGTTTCTTATCTAAAATTGATCAGTGTTTCTTGGACTCGGCCATGATAGTTTGGGAGTTACGTAACCCATGTGTATGTTGGTTGCCTTGTCTAAGTGGGACCTCAGGGTGAGATGAAGAGTCCAGGAAACATAGATTGTGAATGAATTTCAGCTCATCAACTTTCATGTGAATTTCGGTTTCAGGTTTTGCAAACCTTTAATCATTCCTGGCCGAGACTCTGAACCTGGGGTGGTATCCCAATCGTTGAGCTCTAAAGATGATCAAGAGATCAATACTGTCACATGGAGGGTTTCTAGCAGCCAGAAATGTGCTCCTGTACTGAAGGGATTGTTTTCCCAATTTGTTAAGGAGATTGTTGAGGGGATGATAGGATATGTTCGCCTTCCATCAATCATGGAGAAGCTCTTGTCAGATAATGGTAGTCGAGAATTTGGAGATTTTAAGATGACTATATTGGGAATGCTTGGAACGTATGGCTTTGAAATGAGGATACTGGTATGCCTACTTTGCACTTTAATGTTCTATTCTTCAATCAATGAGCTCTATTCTATGTATAATATGTCTTTCAATTGATACATGTTAATGTTTATAACTTGCTGCTTTGATGAACCTATGGAGCTTGTTTGAATCATGTTTTACCTAAATACTTGTTAAGTCTGGATTGCTGCTAGATTACATTCATTTGTTTGCATGAACTTGCGAGAGTGGGGAGGGGGTGACACAACCACCAAATTAGGCCCTACAAAAGCTACCCCTGAAAGCGGGCTCACAAGGAGCCTTCAGGAGCACCACAATGTTCACAAAGTAAATTGTAGCCATCAGGATTCGAATCGAATTTTGGTGGGAAGGACAAACCTCCAACTCCCATATCACTAAAACACTAAGCTCTTGGTTCTACTGTATGTGAGAATGTGAATTGGGTTATAAGTGCCATTGGGTCCATATGGTTTTGATCTGATTATAACTTAATAATTTTATTGTTAGAATACTCTTTGGACTTTAAGGTAGTTACAAAGACTTGATTTTATGTACTTGATCAGGATACAGCCAAATCCTTGATAGAGGATGACACATACTATACCATGAGCATATTGAAAAAGGGAGCCACCAAAGGGTATGCCCCTCGAAGTCTTGTATGTTGTATATGCAACTGCCCTTTCAACAAGAGCTCCGGGATTCGGCTTTTCAATTGTGGTCACGCGACCCATCTCCAGTGTGACATTCAGGAGAATGGTGCCTCAAGCCATAGCTCCACTGCTGGTGGATGCCCTATATGTGTGCCTAAACAAAAGATCCAGAAAAGTAAAGGTAAAGCAGCAGATCAAGGTCTGGTAATTACTACGCCGTCTAGATCAGTCCGATCACAGGCAACTTCTTTCCTGCACTCTCATGATTTGGATGCATTTGAGAACTCTGGCTCCCATCAGATTTCAAGGGTAACTTGTCCACTTCCTTCCTTTTACCATATTTTCTGTTTTGATTTGCGATATATATTAGTTCATAAGCTTACCCAAACATACCCAAGTATCCAACTAGCCTTCCCATATCCATCATGCTCATTGTGTTCTTTGGTGGTTAAATACCAAACTTTTACCCATTTTAAGTTTTTAACTCAGCCCAAATTTACCAATGTTTTCATTAACTTCACTAAAACTTACCTAATATTACTAACCAAACCCAAATTTACCCAACTTTACTAACCTTACCTCTAAAAGAACATGCCTATGTTAAGAGTATCAAGCTGTTCCTAGACCTTTGAGACCATCAGCTTAAGCTTTTGATTGAATTGGTCCTTACATAAAAAGCATTTGGAGCTTGACTGTTATTTATTTCTGTTTTTGTGCTCTGCAGTTTGAGATCTTGAATGGTCTTCAGAAGAACCAGAGACTGATCCAGACAGATACAATGCCTCAGCTGAGGCTAGCACCTCCCGCTGTCTATCATGAGAAAATAAACAAAAGAAACCATTTTTCACCAGGGTCAAGTAGTGGGGGTCTGATGGACTCCGAAAGGGGGAGTAAAAACAGGCAACTCCGGGACCTTAAAGCGAAAGGTTCATCCATTCGATTCCCGCTCAAATCCAAAATATTTGGTGAGTTAAATGCCCTTTCTTTTGATGTAGTTCTTATTGAGGGTAGATTTAACAACTATTAACACATTACCCAAATGACCAAATTTTTTCAAAATTTTACATTCTTTTTTCTAATACTTTGTCAATCGATATTTACCAAAAATTATCTGACCAAAATCTATCCTCAAAAGAACGCAGTTTGTTTGTTTTCTGACGCTTGTAGAGAGCATACTGCAGGAAAAGAGAAGACCCGGTTACAGTAGAGACGCGTAGGAGCAGTGGGAGATCAAGTACAGACAGTTGTAGATCGAAAATGTGTAGAATTTCACCCGCAAAAGTATGGGGAGTTGCAATCTTCTTGCTATTGTGATTACTCTAGGTTTATCTTCTGTACATAGGTAGTCCTGACTAATTTAGTAGACAGCTAACTTCATTTTAGTTTCCCATCCTTGAGAATGACTGTAATTTGACAATTTTGGCGAAAATAATATTGTTACCAAACTCTAGGATTGTAACTTGTAAAAGCTCTTTGCAGTATTGTCCATCACTTGTTATTAATTTTCAGATCTACAGCTCCCATCTTCCAAGCTTTCTACCAATACTCAAATTACTGAATCCCATGATTACAAGTTGTGTATAAATATTAGTGCTTGTTTGGCCTAGTTTTTTGAAAATGTTTTTGGAGTATAAAGCACAGACTAGGCCAAACAGTGTTTTTTTTAGAAGCTAATAATTATTTTTCAAAAAACAGCTTTGGCCAAAAACAGCTTCAAAACCAGAAGTAGTAAATTATTGTTTCTGCTTCTTAAAAACTAATCATTACTCAATCTGAGATTCGTTAGTGATTAGTTTCCATAATTTTACATAAATATTCTGATTTTTATAAAGATAGCATTTAAATATTTTAATATTATGTTGGACATTTTTATTATCTAATTCCTTTACAAATTTTTGATATATAAATATTTAATTTAAAGAATTGTATAATTAAGTAAGACGATATACGATTATAACTATCAGTTCAAGATACAAACTAAGGTCGTGTTCTTTTCTGCGGTTGGCAAACTCTACACATGCATTTCATTTTACTACGCAAATCATTACTTTTCTCTCTCCTCACTTTTCTCCTCTACTTTTTTGCATTCTCTCTCCTCATCTACCTCACATACCAATAACCCACCACAATTCCACCATACCCGCCACAATTTCACCACACCTCACCACACCATTCCACAAAATACCGCATAAAAGAACAGGGCCTAAAACAAACACAAAACAATTGGTCGGTCACGTGACTCACGCCTCATTTATTTTGTTTTTTAATAGCCAAAGTGTTAATCGGGGCATTTTGGTCATTTAATTTAAAAAATTTTGGTTGTTTAATTTAAAAAATTTCGATTTTTGACCAGTTCAATCTAATTTTGACCGATTCATACCATGTTCATCCCGGTTTAATTATTTTGGTAGCTTAATCCGGTTTTGACCAGTTTAACCGTCACCCGGGTCAACCGGTCTAATCTAGTCAAACCAGTCCAACCAACTGAACTATTGACCCACTAAGTCAACCAATTCGATGATCGGTCCAGTTTTGACAACATAGACATCTTGGATGATTTCTAACTTACAATGTCAAAAGACAAGTCCTGTTTGTCAAATCAAATTAGCTAAATTGAATGGAATATTAGAAATTAGTTGAAAGATTTAACCAAATCAAATAAACTAAATTGTTGCTTAGTAAACAACCTATTTACACTTAGCTGATAAAAAATTTATATAAATGTGAAATGTGACATAATTGATTGATAGATGATACAACACAAACAATCAATACAAACAACAACCAACACCTAATATTAATATATGTATGGGCTGTAAAACAAAGTTAGATACAACTGCAGAGCAAAATCAATAAACACCAAAGCATCTACATTTCCTACCAACATTTGCCTACAGTTCATATTTGTGAATTCCTGTCAGGAGTTGGCATAGCTTACAACAGTTTCATTCGGATCAAACATGAAGCAAAATAGCAAATTGCCCATTTCCTGAAAGCATGGATTCAAGACCCTTCTACCCACACTCTAGTGTTCCAAGGAACATCAACTATAACAGCCACATAAGCTACTTTATTTAAGTTACTCTTAACAAACCACAATGAAAAACTATCAAAATTCTCTAAAAGCTTGAAACAATCTTCTCCACAAAAGCACCCAATCCATATATCCTCTCCTCAATCTTCTGTACTGCAGACATTGCATAACCACTTGCAAATCCAACACAAGTACTGCCTTTCGAACGCCCTAAGTACATGCTACACTACATTCGTGAACTCTCATGCCACAATTCTCCAAGTTCAATCTTGACAAAGGTTACAACATTCAAAGAGCAAAATAACACAAAATACTCGAAGCCAAACCCCTTCAAAAGATAACAATCTTTAAATAGAAATCTGGCTTTATTTATTTTTAACCTACAGAACTCCACTACTTCTGTAGTGAGATTAAGTAAACAATCCAAAGGTTATTTAGCATTTCAGAAACGAAAAAAATCAAAATCTTGTTAAATCCATACGAAAAATTTTAGTAAAAATAATTAATAGAGGCAAAAAGCTCATATTCTATGGGTGTATAAAGAGTCTGTCATGCCATGGCAATGGCAGTTCAGTACGAGGAATTATTTCATAATCATCGCTACAATTGCCCCAAATCTTAACACAAAGTGAAAATTGGAACCAAAAAGAAAACTGAAAGAAGGACAAAGGCAAGAAGTTCCAAAAGAGGTGATAAACACCACAATATTCACAATGAAAAATCTACCACAACAATATTATAACTATATATGCTACACTATATTAACAAAAGAATCACACACACAAAGAAATTGTAGCAAACATAGAATACGAAAGGGCCTCAGAGATCTTGGTGGAAAAAGATCATCAGTTGGATCCAAAAATGAATCATCAAGAGTAGCAAATATTTTTCTTACATCACTGGCCATTCTAGACAAATATGCTAAACCTTGTTTTACTCATAGAGTAAAAGAAATATGAAAAGAAAAACAAGGAAAAAAGAATGGGAAAACTAGTATTTGCATAATGATAGATTAGTGGCAAATTAAGCATGATGTGTCAGAAGTAGACAGTTGTGTAATCACTTCTAAAATCATTGGGAATCCGATTGATTTGTTTCATCATCCAACATCATGCAATTTTTCCAAACCACCTTAATTTATCAAGACATTTTGGCAAATCAGTCAACAAAATGCAAGATCAGCATCAAACTCCACAAAGCAATTACAAATGTTCTAACCCAGTAAAAACTTGGATACTTGAAAACAAACATTTAATTGGGAAATTTGCTTCAACAAAGAACCTATTTTGGAGCAATTTTTCATATCTTTGATACTAAATGAAGGTTCAAAATGTCCAAAAAAAACTATGAAAAATGCACAGAAAACAAACAAGAAAGATTATATATACATAATGTACCACCCATGAAAATCATCTGCGAATATATATCAACAGCTGATAAAGTTAAAGAATGGAAAGTTTTGCTCTTGGGATCTTGTATATCCTCCTCAGCATAGTCATAACTCAAGAGGTTAAGTTGAATGATCCCCAAATATCACACAAACAAATTCCTATCAATTTCACAACCCTACAGCAAAAACTCCAAATTATACACCAACAACAATATCCATGAACAACATTAATCAATTCATAATAACAGAAATTGTTTTAGAAGCGGTAACCAAATAGATAACAGATAAAAAGACTCAAGGGTATACGAAAATGAAATTCGCAAATTAGAAAATGAAAACCAACGTAAGAAAACGGAAATCGAAAACAAAAGGGTATACGGAAAATGGAAATTTTGGGAGGAGAATTGAAAATGGAGTTTAAATTGGATGAATATGGAATTGAAGAAAAGGATACCTTCTTTCTTCTGAATATTAGCCTTCTTTGTTTCTGGGAATTGGGTTGATCTGCAAATGATCGGTTTCAAGAATGCGATAACCCAAATTATACGCTAATCAGATAGAGAAAGAAAGAAAGAGAAGGGTTTTGTGCTTGAGTTGGCGCGGCTCAAACGAAAATTAGGGTTCTTGGGGAAGAAAGAATGGAGGGATTTTATAAGATGCACCAGCGAGGGTTTATCGCATTTAGCAAACCGCTCAGACGGAGATTAGGGTTTTAGAGGAAGAATGGTAGGATACTGACTCCATCACTCTTTTTGCTATCAGGAATAGGCCCGGAAACAATGGCCCAACCCAATCTTTATGAGTTAACTAAGCATTCTTATCCAAAAAAAAAAAAAAAAACAAAAACAAAACAAAACAATTATGTAGCTTTTGTTAATGTGATAATAATTACTCCCTCCGTTTCATATTAATTGTCGTCTGGAAAACTGTGCAGTCAAACTTTGAAGATATTGACCATAAATTTTTCAATATATACAATGACCCAATATATAAAATTACTATCATTAGATTCGTAATGAAAAATACTATCGTAAAAGTATAATATTCAAATTGTTAATATAATATTGAACAAAAATTATTAATGAAAGAGAGACATTGGAGAGTAACAGTTAAATATATGACAATCAAAATGAAATAGAAGGAGTAGTATGTGAAAATTATGGCACGGTACATTTTACAATACATTTAATTAAAGTTTACATGTATCACCATCACCATACCTTAAACTATGTTCTTGAGAGGTAGGTAAAATGTAAACAGTGTAAATAAGGATAAATCATATTAGTCACATTACTTTGAATTTTTAGATAAATATTTATAATTTTTAATATAAATCACATTAGTCGCATTACTTATTGAATATATGAATGTTTTAAAATATATTATGTAAAATATCTTAAACAGTGCCAGTAAAGTAAATAAAATAGCTAAGGTAAATAAAAATTAGGTTAGGTAAATAAAAGTAGATAAGGTAAATAATTTTTTAAGAACATGTAGGCCCTATTCTTTTCTGCGGTTCGCAAATTGCGGTGCCACAGTCTACCGCAGTTTGACACAACCCACCACAAAATACCATTATACCACAATTCACCACAACCCACCACAAATTACTTTTTCACAATTACCAATACAATAGTTATATATATACAAAAAACTCACCACAATATACCAATAACCCGTCACAATTACACCACAACCCGCCACAATTTCATCACACCATACTGCGCCATACTGCATAAAAGAACAGGGCCTAAGTCATTGTTTTTGAAAACAAAAAAAAAAGTCATTGGTTAGTGCAAAAATAGTACATTTTGTTTCTATTCCTTTATACGGTTGGTGCAATGTGGTAATGATGGTGCAGTGCGGTTGAATTTGAAAAAGTGTGGTGAGTTGTGATGAGAGTTGTGGTAAGTTAGTTATGTGAGGAGAGAGAATGTGAAAAGTAGATAAGAAAAGTGAGGAGAGAGAAAAGCGAAGAGATATATAGGTAATAATTGTAGTGTGGTGTGGTGAAGTGTGGTAGAAATTAAACAGTGCGGTGTAGTACCGCACCGCAACCTACCGCATAAAAGAACAGTCTTACTAGTCTAAAAATAAATCCATAAGTTAGTTTTCAAAAAGTTACTTAAACAAGAATGTAGTTTTTCACAAATAGTTACTTTAACAGATACTTTTCCTACAATTAGCTAAAACCTAAAACAGTTAATCCCAATAATTATCATCTAATAGCTACCAGATAACAGCAAACCACTATCAGTTGATTCCAGGGCCATAGTATTTATGACCGAGAACATTTAAGCCCTGTTTGACAAATCCACTAGCTTATCTTTTGCAAGTGTGTTCTATATAGACAATGTTTGGCAATCAATTGGTAACTAGTAGCTCTTAGCTGTTTGGATTAACTATTTAATTTAGTGATTTTCAACAAGTTTTAGTTAGTGAAAAGCTATCTCAAAAAGTTTTAATTTTATGAAAACTAGCTTATTAAATTTAAAAAGCCAATATTAACAAACACATCGAATAAAAGCTGCTGTAAAAAACTTATTACCAAATACTTCCTTGTTCAAAGTATTTTCAACAGGTTTTGCATTGATCAGCAAAAATAATCTAATTTAACCTGTTTCCACACGAATTTGTCATAGTATTAAACCAAAAAAAAACAAAAAAAAAACAAAACTCCACCGAAACTTTTAGGCCTCAAACGAGTAACTCTAATTTCATGCTGCTAGAAACATGTGCTCCCACAAGATAGATTTAGAAGATTTGCGTCGGATTCACAATTTATCACAGTCTCAATAAGGCCGTGTTCTTTTATGCGGTATTTTGCGGAATGGTGTGGTGGAATTGTGATAAGTTATTAGTATGTGAGGTAGGTGAGGAGAGAGAATGTAAAAAGTAGAGGAGAAAAGTGAGGAGAGAGAAAGGTGAGGAGAGAGAAAAGTAATGATTTACGGTAAAATGCGGTGGGTTGTGGCAAATTACGGTAGGTTGTAACACCGCAGTTTGTCAATCGCAGAAAAGAATACGGCCTAAGATCAACAAAATCAAACATCAAAACTTCATTTCCATTGAATGGTAACAAAAATGAGCAAATATTTTATATTCCAAGATACCGCCCCAAAGCCAAGACCTCAACAAAACTGCAGTCTCTATTCTAACAAAAGAATGAATTAACAAAACTGAGGAAACTGCCTAATCGAACAGGCTGAATCCCATGTCGTCATCACTCTCGTCCTTGGCCTCCTCCTTAAAAAGAAAACACAACACAAGACAATTAATTAAAACCATGGTTGCCTCATAATAATTGAAGCACAATGTATGTAAAGATTAACGAAGGGATATTAAGGAAGATTTGGGGATTTGAATAACTACAAATCGTCTATCTTGCTTTGATTTTCTGGCCCCTCAAAAAGAGGGGCATTTGTCATTGTTTGGTTCTCTCCCTATCTATCGACAGAGCTCCCTTCAATCCCAAACCCAGAAAGAAAACTTGTTGATTCGTGGATCAATGTCGAGTTAATCGAGATGATGAAATGTATCAACAAATGCATGTTGGAGCTAGTTGATGATTGGAATGATGTGGCACAAAGGAAGGTTTAAAGGTGTTGGTTATTGATGCACAGTTGAAGAAATGGACAATGAACTTCAGCAAATGGAAGGGTCACCTATGTAATGAACTGTTGGAACAAACCTTGTGAAAGTGCTGGGATAAAAATGCCACTTAAGTTTCCCATTTAGTCAAAACTGCCATTATTTTTTTCAAAGTGTCAAAACTGCCACTACTGTTTCCAATTAAGTCAAAAAACTATCACTCCCTTCCATTGTAACCTGCTAGCACAGGTTGATGCGGTTAATTGCAATTTTTTTTTTGAAAATTTTTGAAATTAAAAATGAAAGGGGAAGTTGGAGAGCATCAGTTTGTAGCTGGTGAAGAAGAAAGAAATTGCAGAAGTCGACCAGAAGAGTGAAGAAGAAGAGCGAAGAAGATGAAGAAGAGTGGAGATGAAAGATACAATGAAGACGAAAATGGTGAAGAAGATGAAGAACAACGGAGATGAGTGAAGAAGAACGAAGAAGACGATGAAGATGAGGGGACGGGTGAATGACAGAGGAAGGTGAATGGCAAGGTTTTTTTGGCGGGCAGAACAAGGAAAAGGGGATTTGGGAGGAAGTTTAGGGGGTTAAGGAAACTCGGAGGGCAATATTAGGGTTTTTATATTGGGGTTGGGTTGGGAATTGTTTTTCTTTTTTATGTTTCACATATTAACCTGCAATAGCAGGTAAAAATGGGGGAGAGTGACAGTTTAAACTTGTGGATATTGTAATGACAGTTTTCACACTTTAGAAAAAATAATGACAATTTTTACTAAATGGGAAACTTAAGTGACATTTTAATCCCAGCATTCAACCTTGTCAAGAAAAATGAATGAATGATAAGCCACAAGGCTAAGCTCTCTTTTGTTACTTAAACTCAATTGATTCAGTCGGATTCATCACTTCAAAGTACTAATCCGAAATCCATTTACTTAATTCAGATTGCTCTACTGAAGTGATGAATTTGCCTGAATCAAATGAGTTTAACTACAACAGGAGAGGGCAAGACCTTGAGATTGCATCTGAAAGACCAAATATAAGTTATGACCTACATTTAATCCATTTTCCTTAAAAGGTTGTCCCAACAATTGTTCAATAATACATAGGCATTGATGAATACCCACTTCTTGAAATTCATTGTTCACCCCTCCAACTACGGACCACTAACCAACACCTTGCAATCTTTCATGTGACTTCTAGCCATCCTTTCAGCTCAATTAACTCCAGTGTGCATCGGTTCACCAACATGGTCAACCTTGTCTTAGACATGCCCACATTTGCTTTTGAAAAGGTCTTTTGGAAGACCATTTTCAAGTTTGGCCCCCTAATTTCCATTATCATGCATCCAAACTCTATTACAGGTTGTCATTCTCATGACTCCCTAACCAAATGGCAAAGTATCAACAACAAAACTAAGGGCAGCTTACATGGAACACCAATTATGGTTCAAGGGTTTTTCTTGACACTGCATCATCTCAATTCTAAACCGACACAACATGCATATCAATATCTAACAATGGCAATGGCCTTCTACATACGGTCATCATTTCCTAATCCAAATCAACAAGTTTCCTTTTTGCGTTTAGGTGCGAATATGGATGAAAGGGAGACAAACACAAATTCTGCTCTATCTCAATGGCAGCCTTGGCGACGACAAAGGCAAGAAAATCAAAACAAACAAGACGATCATAGTTATCGAAATCCCTAAAATCATCCTTATTCAACATCCCTAGCATCGAGTTAAGGACACAAACCTTCTCTTCCTTCTTCTCCTCGGCAACAGGAGCAGCAGCACCACCCGAGGCAGCAACAGCAACAGGGGCAGCACCGCCACCAGCACCGACACTCATGACAAGGTCGTCGACATTCCTCCTCTCTACAAGCTTCGCAAACAAGCTTGGCCAGTAAGACTCAACATCAACACCAGCAACTTTCACCAAAGTGTTAATCTTCTCTGACTATTTACACAAGTCAAGGGGGAAACTATACAATGTCGTTGCTTCAAATTGATTCACAACCCACCATGAGTAACTAAGCATCAAGCAGTGAAAAATAAGCATCATGCCCCAGATAAATATATGACAAAATCCCATCAGAATACATTACCATACTTTAAGCAGCTTCTTTGCAAGTGTTTTGAAGGTTTTCTACCATGACAAGTCAATGAATTCTCTTCTATAAATAGCTTCTTATCGGACCCGTTAACATTGCTACCAGGGCAGTCAAAAAAATGTCCGCCCAGGAAAAAAGCAGGGATGAATATGATCATAGAATTTCTGTCCCAATTTTTAGCAGGACCGAAAATTCAAACAAAATATTTTTCCGATTTTCTATTGTCCGAACCCGGTTTAAACCCAAATTTATGCTTTTCCGCTTTGTCCAACCCGAGTCTGACCCGAAAATGTTCCAAAGAACTGGGTATCAGACATCGTTTTTCATCAAATGTCCGATTCGTCCAAACTCGGATTGACCCACACCCGAATTTTTTACAACCCCAATAACTACAAAATGTCAACTATGGAGAAACTAAGCACTGATCAAATCAATCCCATCGTCATTTCGCAATCAACTACCTAACCTCATTCCCTACCAAACAATGGAGAAATACAAACTTCCATAATTAAAGACACTAATCACCCTAATGCTTCCAGCTTGAAGTATTAGACATCAAACATTCAAACCCACTTAAACACCTTCAGATTCGAAATCCCCCATTAACACATCTACCAACAACTGATCCCAAAAAATGAACAACTTCCAACTTTCACAATCAAGTGACATAAAACCTCCCGAAATAATGAACCCATAAAGTAAGAAAGGAATAACAATTCACCCAAAAGAGGAACAAAACGAAAAAGGAAGATAAGGATACGGTAACAGGGATGCCATCGTCATGGAGGATGAGAGAAGCGTAAGTGCAAGCAAGCTCTCCGCACGACATCGTTTCTTTCTGGGTATTGAGCTGATCAATACGGAAACTGTTTCCAGAAATTCAAAACGAAGATTCAAAACAAATTACCAGATAACATGAAAGGAACATAGAAAGAGAAGGAAAATGAGTACTAACCAGATCGAGGAAGAAGAGGGTTGTGCTTGATTTGGCCGGCTGAAATGGAGATTAGGGTTTGGAGGTTGAAGAATGGCGGGACTTTATAAGTTGCACCATTCCAGGGTCGCTGCAGTTTACTATTGGGCTTGTCAAAATTTTGTGGGGCCCGGAAATTCAAATATATGGACCCAGAGAAAATTGGTTACGGTTACAGATTTTTTTTTTTTTTTGATGGAGGTTACATATTTTTCGTCAAACTTTAATATCGAGAGGCATTTCAATATAAATATCCGTATATATGTTTTTTTGAAAATTTTATTTGGCAGGCTTCAATTTTTGCATATTTCAAATTGTCTGTTATTTTTGACATTATTTTAAGTGGTACATTTATTTTTAAAATTATTCCTAATAGTAAATTTATTTTGAAAACTTTAAAAATTATTCCAAATTTTTAAGCACTTTAAAAACTATTTTTAGATGTCAACCACTTTAGATATTATTCAAAATGAGTCAATAGAGAGATTGATAAGGGGAGCTAAATGAAATTGAGAGAGGAGAAAAGTTTTGCGAGCAATATTTTAACAACGATCCAAAAAGAAACCCACGAGATGGAATAACTTTCAAAATAAGCTTACCACTTAGAATAGTTTAAAAAGTGGTTGACAACTTGGAATAGGCAAAAGTTGAAGCCAACCAAATGGAATTTTCATTTTTTTCCTATCGTCATAAGCCAACTCTGAATTGAATATAAGTTTGTCCAATCCGACTTGACCTAAAAAAGGGTAACATACATCAGTTTTTCATCATAATTTTTAACATTGATGGATTTGACCGATCAAATTTTACCCAAACCTGAAATTTCGCCAACGCTCACAACCCAACCCAACCCAAATTCCCTCGCTCTTTTCAATATTTTGCTTATTTTTTAAAACTTTTTTTTTATCTAAATTCATCCTTATTTTCACCAACTTTACTTTAATTCCCAGATAAAAAGATAGCAAAAATTCAAGTTCAGTCATTAACGTCAAAATTCGAGCAAGAAAATGATATTCCTTATTTGGTTGTTTTTGGGTCATATTAAGAAAAATATAATAACTATAATAATATTATTATTATATGGTACACCATGTTATAGTTACTTATGTCTACCAAAGTGTTAAATTTTTCTTAATAAATTTATCAATAATTATTATAAAATTCAATGTAAATTTGTCAATATTATTTTAAAATTCATCGATATTTTTTACTTAAATTCCTGACCTACATGTATTTTGATTGTTGTAGTTAGAATCTTGATTGTTATTATACGTTTTTTTACTTAAACTCTTAACTTACATGTATTTTTAATTTTATATATTTTTATTTGAACAAGTTTTCGTATTTTTAATTTAATTATATAATTTATGTTGTGGTCGTTTTAATTTATATGTACAATAATAATTTAGGTTCTTTTTTGTTAAAAATAATATTTATTTTATCATACACCGTGCATCGCATGGGTTTATGACCAGTAGACATAAATTTGGTCAAAGTCGGGCTCAGACAATAGAAAAGATAAACATTGCATCTATGCCACTTAAAAATAAACAAATGCCTACTTAATGAATAACTTATCTTGATTGAAGACAATCTCATCATACTCCTTGAACCTCTTAAGTATAAACATCAACCACCATTGCCCTCGTAACAATCAAGATTCTAACTACACCAATCAAATGTGCTAATTACATTTATCCTACTTAACTTATGTGGTAATAATTTTTGCACACTCGACATTTGAAAAATAATTTTCACACTACCCCTACATTTGAGTGGTCATAAATTTAAAGCCCCTCATGTATGTTATAATTGATTTTTTATTGACTTTTCCGGTGAACTGTAAAAAAATAAATATGAAGTGACATTTATACCCTTGTTATTGTTTCCTTTGACTTTCAACTAAATGTGAAATGACTTTTGTATCCTTAGTATTAATTGTTATGACATTTTAAAATTCAACCACTCCACTGATTCCACTGATTCCCTTAGTAAGCAAAGTTACAAGATTTCTCAAGGACTCTCAATAATGTTGCTACAGTTCAACACCTTAGGAGTGTGTTGAAACTCTCTAGAATAGAAAAGATGATGATTGAGGGTGTGTATGAATGAGCAATTCATCCACCTTTCATAGTGATCGTTGGAGCCATCAAGAGGATCAAACTTGCCATAAACATAGAGCATAATCCTTGGGATATGTTTGAATACCATTGATGAGAAATCATGATTGATTTCTTAGTCAAATAATATCCCAAAATCAGCTCTATTGCAATTAACCCCGAGGCATAAATCGTGGGATTTCAAATCAGTCCTGACTAGATTTCAACATTACCCATGTTGGATCAACACGGTCCGTGTTGAACTCAACACGATCCATGTTTGATCAACACGGTTCGTGTTGATCCAGTGCACAATTTCTGTGCTCTCTGGACACCAACACGAGTCGTGTCATGTCAGACATGATCCGTGTTGGGCCCCCTTTTCTTATTAAGCTTACTTTTCGACCTCCCGGTCGATCCTATACTTATAACTTATACTTTATGCCTCTTAACTCTTAAAATACTTCAACACCAAGTAAGTCAAGGTTATAGAAATCATAGTAACACATCAAATTATATATATATATATACTCGATCCCTTCGATGTGGAATAACATAACATCCATGCCTCTCCTTCTATTGACTACCTGATTTGTGATTAGATAATTCTATTGTAAGAAGATCAGAGGAAGTCTGACACCGATGAATTAGATTTCACAATAACAGAATAATGGAGACTGTTTCAGCTCACCATTAAAGAGCAAACTGAGAAACTGCTGCCAAAATTGTTGCTACTTCATCTGACATATTATCAGCAACAAGTAGACAAGAAATTAAAAGTGCAAAGTTGATAAACTCAAATTCAAAGCCAAGACATATACTTATGAGGCCTAATGTCACTGTCTGATATTCATTCGAAGTCATGCATGCATAGATAGTAATAATAATAAAGTGTTTGCATAGATAACAATGGTACAATTTGAAGCAACTGCCTTAGCAAGCTTTCCATTACCTGGATGGCCAAAGAGAAGTAGCCCAGGTAACAGAATCCTTAGATGATAATTGATCTGATTTGATTGAACCTAACAAAAGGGCAATCACGCTCTGTAGGATTTGAACCTACAACCTCAGGTTTTGGCAACCCATGTTCTTTCAAACTGAACTTAAAGCGCTTTCATATCATAACAGAAATGACTGTCTAGAAAACTGTTTATAATCAAAATTTATATAAAATCATTCATGTTAACTAAACACTTGAAACTCCTTGTTGTCACTAGCACTTAGTCATTGAATTAAATGTGATAGCTGGGAGAAGTATGTCACGAGCACATCCACATTGGACATCAATTTGGACCAAAGCAAAATTGAAAGACATTAGTTTGCCGTGCACTAGGGAAATGATAACATTAGTTATGATAACATGAATTTGTAGTGCACTATGATAAATTATATTAGTCTTAATTAATGACTAGACGTGCCATGTGGACATCCATTTTTTTTTTCAATTGATCTGGCTTTGCCCTTCTCCACCTACCATCACCCGCGCCACCACCACCTACACCCACCATCCTGACATCGGAAACCACCTCTCGCCACTTCCAGCATAGACGATCGATGCCAAGATCACGCGTTTTTCTCTTCTCGATCCCCCCAAAAAAAAACCTCCCCTCTCTTATCTTTTCTGTATGTCTGCTAAGGAGAATCACTGTTCCCCATCCAAAAAAGACACGCCGAAGTGATCTTGAGGGACGTGAGAGTGGCGGTTGCAGACCTCAGAGCCATTGATGCCGCATTTAAAGCTGCCTCAGCTTCAACTTCAAAATCCTCTTCTTTTTCTCCTCTTCTTCCTCTTGTTTCAAAGCTCCCACCTCTCCAAACCCAACATTTTCGCATTCTCAACCTCTATGAAACTCCACAAATCCCACTTTGTCTCATCCATCATCTCCTTCTCAACCTCCCTCTCCAACTCGACCCTCAACCCTAGCCCCAAACCCTCCCAACAATGGCGAAGAAGTGCTTGTGAATTGTGATTATGGTTAAGAAAACAAAGGTATATTTGCTTCTTGTTCCAATTGATAATGTATTCTGTTTTAAATTGTAAACTACATTATCGGAATTTGGTTTCACTTTGTATAGCTTGGATGTTGTCGTATATAAAGAGAAGCGTCCTCGGTCCTCCTATTGTATGGAATCGACCCACCAAAAGGTGTTCTCACTTCTCAGTGCAATAGCCCAACCTTACCGTTTCTTTCATAATGTATTATGTTTTTTAACCCCTTTACTGCAAAGTCCCGCCATGAGGAACCTGAGATAGCAATAGGTATTATTTTCCCATATCCCTCCCTTAAATTTCCCGAGTTGGATAATAATTTGATTATGAGAGGCTTAATCAAATTTCGTGGCTACTGTTAGCTAGGCGCGATCAGAGGATTTTGCCATCAGGGTTCGATGTGTGAGTGCCACCAGTGTGATCACCATGGTGTCTACCTCAGAACATGTGAGTATAACTTTGAACCAGAACAAATTGGTTCAATTTTGGTGGGTTTTGGGAAACTTTGTTGATTGTTATGTTCTCTGGATACATATGCATGGGCAGGGACACCAACTGAAGATGTCATAATCTCAAACAACAAACTGCAGATTAAGGGACCGAGGGAACTACCTGTTTTTCGTGCAGCTTCGATGCAGGTTCAATCAACTCAACCAAGAACATGAAAATGGTGTCCTCTGGATGTCCTGTAAAATCATTAATATTAGGAAGATCGACACGGACTTCCTAGTCTTTCGCTTCTGATTTGAGCCACTGACTCGATCAGTTTTCGCGACTAGTGTACGTACGCTGTGGGCGTTTGAGATGGGCTTTGTGTAAATCTCCAATCTAAATACTAGTGCATGCACATTTGTTACTGCTTGCTGATCAATGTTGCTTGACAGACTCTTTGAATTGTACCACCAGCTTGTAAATGCTAGAGAGATATATAGCCTAGCTATGTCTACCACAGAAATCATAAATGAAGAAAACAGTTGAGGGAGGAACGTACACATTACTGGAAAACTTATACTAGCACTGCTTTTCATTAAGGCATTACATTTCCTTGTTTGAACCTATTATGGTATTACTATTACATACCTAACTAAGGGGCAGTTGAACTCTTAAGGCGTAAATTCGACTCGTCATCAACACTAGGGGCAGTGTCAGGATATAATACAAGAGGCACCCAAACATATGTTAAGTGGACATCATTTCTTTACGAAAATAATATCAGTTTTGGCATAAGAATCAATTATCAAATATTTATTTTAAATCGTATAAAACTATATTTTATTCTTAACACTTACATAAAATTAACCAATTGAATTTTATAAGTATAATACCACAATTAACTTGCGTGGTTAATAATATGTGTTATCCATGAATACTATTATACAAATACACATGGGTATTGTCATGAATTTCTATAATAGTATCCATGGTTAACACATACTTCTAACCATGTATGTAGTCAGTGCACTGTTAATAGGTTCCGTAAAATTAGTCCATTATTAAAAAGAAGAAGAAGGTTCTGTATAATTAGTCCATTATTAATGTTAATATGTTTAGATCCCAATTCTTCTTCTTCTTCTTCTTCTTCTTCTTCTTCTTCTTCTTCTTCTTCCCTTTTCCCTTTTCCTCTTTGCAAAGGAATCCCTAATTAAAGACTACCAAAAAAAAAAGGAAATATGTCATTGCCAACTCAGCGACCTGGGCCCCATTTTTTTTTATTACAAATTAGGACTCCATTGTCCTCTCCATCCTTCATTGTCAATTTGTCTCATGAGTTCTCCTTAGTGGTCAATAGCCCATTTTACAATTTGAGATTTCATTGTTCTTCTAATCTTTCATATTCAATTTTCTTCTTAGACCATCCCTTAGGGTCAATAATCCGAATTGGAAAGAAGGTCAGGCCCATTATTTGTATTTTATAATCCCTCGTATATTCCAAAAGGTAGAGGTTGTTTTTTTAACCATTGTTAATTGTTTTAACCGAAATTATTTTGTAATCATACTTCAAAAGGGTTCAATCTATTAAAAGACAGTTCAAGTATCAAACCCCTATGACGACTCAGAGATGACCGACTCTCTTAACATATCAAAGCAACTGACCTTCAAGATTGCATTCATGATAAGCTGAACAATGATATTCACTGATTAAGGCCCTTCATTGTGCACTAGTTATTCACATATGAACAGATAGTCACACACGTACGATGAGAAAGCAAAACAGTACATCACGAAACACACGATTCCAGAAACTATTATGTAATTTATGCAAAGTCACTCCTTTAATTACCAAAATGGTAAGATGCAACATGCAGTCTGAATTGAGAAATTACAACATTATCAAAAAAATTACAACATTATATTCTCACGATAGTATTTTTCTTTATAAATCTAATGATAGTACTTCCATATATTAGAACATTGTATATGTTAAGAAATTAATGATGCCACAAGACAAGCTAATGATCTACTCTCTCTAAATGTAACTTACCATAATCTCTGCTGTAACTTACCATAATTTCTGTTGTTTTTTCAGGTTGATAGTAGTTAACACAGTTCCTCTAACCCTAGCCAGCAGCAGACCACAGACCATCCAAGAACGCCAAGTTGTATGACTGATTTGATGAACAAGGTTAGTCACATGTCATAGAAATCATAGTAGCACACCAAATTGTATATATACTATCTCAATCCCTTCGATGTCGAATAATATAACATCCATGTGTCTCCTATTATCGGCCTGATTTATGAATAGATCATTCCACTGTAAGAAGATCAGAGGAAGGCTGACAGCGATGAATTAGATTTCATAATAACAGAATGATGTAGAGTACTTCAACTCACCATTAAAGAGCAACCTAAGAAACTGCTGCCAAGATTGTTGCCACTTCACTCAATATGCCTGAAATATTATCAACAAGTAGACAAGAAATTAAAAGTGCAAAGTTGATAAACTCAGATTCAAAGCCAATATTTATGCAAAACATGACATATACTTACGATGCCCGAAGGCGACTGTTTGATATTCATTCAAGGTCATGCATGCATAGATAATAATAATAATAAAGTTTTGCATATATAAAAATGGTACAACTCCCACAAGTATATTTCACCAAAACCACATGCTAAATAAACACAGAGGAAAATGAAGTGTCCTATATGTCATGAAAGAAGAAAACCCATCCCACAAACATGCATGTCAGGGTAGACGTTGACACATTTTAAAATGTTTGTATTCCACTTTGAAGTTACTGCCTTAGCAAGCGTTAACTTTTAATTACCTGGATAGCCAAAGAAAAAGAGACTTGGAAACAGAATCCATAGATGATAATTGATCTGATTTGATTTAACCTAACAAAAGGGCAATCACACTCTGTAGGATTTGAACCTACAACCTCAGGTTTTGGCAACCCATGTTCTTCCAAACTGAACTTAGAGCACTTTCATATCAGAACAGAAATGACTGTAGAGAAAACCTTTCATAACCAAAGTTTATATAAAATCATTCATGTACACTAAACACTTGAAACTCCTTGTTATGACCAGCACTTAGTCATTGAAATAAATGTGATAGCTGGGAGAAGTCTGTCACGAGCACATCCAGATCAAACATCTGTTCAGACCAAAGCGAAATTGCAAGACATTATTTAAAACCAGTTAGGATTTAATTAGACTAAGCGTGACAAGAATCGACTTACGAATGAAATATACACAAAGCACACTAACTAATCTCCTCAAAAACCCAGTTCTTGAGATTTACTAGTAGCAATGTGAACAGGACAACATACGGAACTCGTGAAATCTTATTATGATAACATCAGTTTGCAGTGCCTTGGTGCTGGTTATCAACCTGTCAAAGCATAGTCAGTTGCTTGCTACTACTAAAAATCATTAGGATAAAGGATAAGTTCATCAAATTGCAGAAGGAGCCTTCAAATGGCATCATGTTCATCGGCCTCCTTCCTCCCTTCTAGATATTTGGCTGTCAATCTACCAACAACACTAATTCACCATAACAATTGGCTGATACACATTAAAAGAAAAGGTAACTATTTATTAACAGTTAAAAGAACAGAGCCTTTCTTCACCTCTTCGGAGAGAGTATCTAGAAGAAGGGTAGAGTGATTATGGGTCAAAACATTCACATTCCAATATTCCATGTTTTCAAAAGCCAATGTTACCGATCGTAATCAATAAGCACAATACCTAACATGTAAAGTATTGCAACCAGTGGAAGACCCAAGCAAACATTTTAACTTATCATCAAATAATGCTAATAATAGCTCAAATAATAATTAGAAACATTTAGCCTTCTAGGTTTTTTCCATTAAAAAAAAAAAAAAAACAATCCAATCCAG